>CM066044.1:243542676-244181825 GCA_033557465.1 Ichthyophis bannanicus
AAGCCCAGTTAGTTGAGAGAGGCAAGGTAAGTACAGCTGAGAGGGCTGAACTAGCACACCACTAAAACAAACAATAAATAATTAAACAAACAGTTAGACAAACAGTAAATAATTAAATAAACAGCTAGAACTCACAGTAAGATGTCCCAGGAGGCAAATATCCCCTCACTAGCAGAGCTCTGTAAAAGTACAGCCCTTCTCTGGTCAGAGAAAAGCAAACTAAAACAGACTATGCACACGTGGAGAAAACAGGAAGAAGGCTACACAATACGTCAGGGGGAGGGGGAGGTTTCTCTCAGGCTGGCTAGGAGAGGAAAATAGTTTAAGTAACAGCAGGTTCTGGGGAGAGAGTTTTAATTCAAAATGTCTACCACACATAGCCCTGTTAGTTGAGAGAGGCAATGTAACTACAGCTGAGATGGGTGAACTAGCACACCACTAAAACAAACAATAAATAATTAAACAAACAGTTAGACAAACAGTAAATAATTAAATAAACAGCTAGAACTCACAGTAAGATGTCCCAGGAGGCAAATATCCCCTCACTAGCAGAGCTCTGTAAAAGTACAGCCCTTCTCTGGTCAGAGAAAAGCAAACTAAAACAGACTATGCACACGTGGAGAAAACAGGAAGAAGGCTACACAATACCTCAGGGGGAGGGGGAGGAGTCACTCAGGCAGGCAAGGACAGGAAAAAAGTTTAACAAACAGCAGGTTCTGGGGAGAGAGATTTAATTCAAAATGGCTACCACACAAAGCCCAGTTAGTTGAGAGAGGCAAGGTAAGTACAGATGAGAGGGCTGAACTAGCACACCACTAAAACAAACAATAAATAATTAAACAAACAGTTAGACAAACAGTAAATAATTAAATAAACAGCTAGAACTCACAGTAAGATGTCCCAGGAGGCAAATATCCCCTCACTAGCAGAGCTCTGTAAAAGTACAGCCCTTCTCTGGTCAGAGAAAAGCAAACTAAAACAGACTATGCACACGTGGAGAAAACAGGAAGAAGGCTACACAATACCTCAGGGGAGGGGGAGGAGTCACTCAGGCAGGCAAGGACAGGAAAAAAGTTTAACAAACAGCAGGTTCTGGGGAGAGAGATTTTAATTCAAAATGGCTACCACACAAAGCCCAGTTAGTTGAGAGAGGCAAGGTAAGTACAGCTGAGAGGGCTGAACTAGCACACCACTAAAACAAACAATTAAACAAACAGTTAGACAAACAAAATATAAACAGCACAAGATTCAAATCCCCTCCTACAGAGTACAGTAAGAGGTAAACCATAGAGTGCAGAGTAAAAAGAGAACAAACAAGAGAGACAGAAGAAAAAGAGCAAGGCGACAAGAAAGAAGTCACAAAACACAGGAGGAGGGGCAAAAAAAGTGCAACAAACAGGTACAGAGGTTAGCAAAACAAGCAAAGAAAGCAAAAAGTTGAGAGGAGGAGAGAATAAAACGCACACACTAAAACAAACAATAAATAAAACTAAAACAGAACAGTAAACTACAGTAAAAGTAAAAACACGAATCACACAGTAGAAAAACATAATCAATCTCCTGTGGGCCCTCCTGAGCCTCGGGCTGCATGGTCAGAGAGCAAAAGAAACAGACTAGTGGCACGGAGGAGGGTGAGAAGAGGCTACACACGCAAGGGGAGAGTTCACAGGGAGGCAAGAGGAGCATCAAAGCGGCTGAACAGAGCAGGCAACAATACACTAAAATTTAGAACATCACTAGGAACCCAGGCTCAGACAGCAGCGAATGCTCACATGAAAAGTTTCCAAGCAAACACTTCAGCTTTGCTCAGAAAGTCGGGGACGAGCAAAGGTATCGAAAGCACCACCATCGTGGAGGGAAGTTGAGGCCCAACAGGGGAGGTAAAAGACAGTACCAAGCTCTCTGAAGAACATTTTCTCAGAAAATCCTAACAGCAGTGTAGTCGGGCTACCACAAGCAAGGAGCAGGGATGAACGGACTGCCCTAATAGCAATAAAACAAACAAACACACTATGCTAACAAACAGTCTTTAAGAATAAACAGTTAGAATAACAGAGTGAGAATACACTGAAGCGAAGTCCATTATGAAAAATAGCTGTCTGACTAACAGCCAGCTGGTCAGAGAAACTAAACTTTCACACGTAGAACAGGAAAATACCAAAACCTCAGGAAAGTCAAAAAGGCTCGGGCGGACAGTAAAAAGGTTTCAATAGACTAGCAGAAACCTAGCAGTTGGGAGAATCATCAAATCCCACAAACTTCAAAGTTGAGAGAAAAGCAGGTGGAGGGAAACTAAAGTACACTCCAAAAGCCACAATACTAAATCAAAAACCGTAGACAAACAGTAAAGATTAAATAAAGCTAGACTCACAGTAGAGGTTGGGGAATACAAAGTCCCTTCACAAGCAGAGCAAAAATACAGCACTGCTGTGGTCTCTGGTCACAGAAAAGATTCCGAAACGAAACTTGAAACAAACAGCGCTCCAATGGCAGGAGGAGAGGGAGCAACTCAAACCGAAAGGAAAAGTTAATAAACAGCAGTCTGGGGAGAGAGAAAAATAAAACAAAAACTGTCCGTAGTTGAGAGAGGCTGTGAGCCATCACAAACACACTAAAACTAAACATAAATAATAAACAACAGACTGAGCAAACAGTAAATAATTAAAACTGAAAGACAGGAACGTTCCTACAACCAGTGTGAGCACGAGGAGGCAACAGGAAAGAACATCCCCAGCAGAGGAAGACTCCCTGTCTGAGAAAGATACAAACTCTAAAACCAGAGGAGGCGAAACATCAACCTCAGAGGGGAAGAAAATAAACAGGAGGCAAAAAGAAAAGACAAACCTGGGGAGAGAGATTCAAATGGCACACAAAACGTTGAGAGAGGCAAGGTACAGCTGAGATTAGCACCCCAAACTAAACACAAACACAATAATAATTAAACAAACAGTTTAGACAAACAGTACAATAATTAAACAGCTAGAACTCACAGTAAGATGTCCCAGGAGGCAAATATCCCTCACTAGCAGAGCTCTGTAAAAGTACAAAGTACGAAGCCCTTCTCGTGGTCAGAGAAAAGCAAATTAAAAACAGACTATGCACACGTGGAGAAAACAGGAAGAAGGGCTACACAATACCTCAGAGAGGAGGGTGGAGGAGGCACTCAGGCAGGCAAGGACAGGAAAAAAGTTTAACAAACAGCAGGTTCTGGGGAGAGAGCTGTAAGTCAAAATGGCTACCACACCAAAGCCCAGTAGTTTGAGAGAGGCAAAGTAAGTACAGCTGAGAAGGCTGAACTAGCACACCACTAAAACAAACAATAAATAAATAAACAAACAGTTAGACAAACAGTAAATAATTAAATAAACAGCTAGAACTCACAGTAAGATGACCCAGGAGGCAAATATCCCCTCACTAGCAGAGCTCTGTAAAAGGTACAGCCCTTCTCTGGTCAGAGAAAAGCAAACTAAAACAGACTATGCACACGTGGAGAAAACAGGAAGGAAGGCTACACAATACCTCAGAGAGGGGGAGGAGTCACTCAGGCAGGCAAGGACAGGAAAAAAGTTTAACAAACAGCAGGTTCTGGGGAGAGAGATTTAATTCAAAATGGCTACCACACAAAGCCCAGTTAGTTGAGAGATGCAAGGTAAGTACAGCTGAGAAGGCTGAACTAGCACACCACTAAAACAAACAATAAATAATTAAACAAACAGTTAGACAAACAGTAAATAATTAAATAAACAGCTAGAACTCACAGTAAGATGTCCAGGAGGCAAATATCCCCTCACTAGCAGAGCTCTGTAAATGGTACAGCCCTTCTCTGGTCAGAGAAAAGCAAACTAAAACAGACTATGCACAACGTGGAGAAAACAGGAAGAAGGCTACACAATACCTCAGGAGGAGAGGGAGGAGTCACTCAGGCAGGCAAGGACAGGAAAAAAGTTTAACAAACAGCAGGTTCTGGGAGAGAGATTTTTAATTCAAAATGGCTAACCACACAAAGCCCAGTTAGTTGAGAGAGGCAAGGTAAGTACAGCTGAGAAGGCTGAACTAGCACACCACTAAAACAAACAATAAATAATTAAACAAACAGTTTAGACAAACAGTAAATAATTAAATAAACAGCTAGAACTCACAGTAAGATGTCCCAGGAGGCAAATACCCCTCACTAGCAGAGCTCTGTAAAAGGTACAGCCCTTCTCTGGTCAGAGAAAAGCAAACTAAAACAGACTATGCACACGTGGAGAAAACAGGAAGAAGGCTACACCAATACCTCAGGAGGAGGGGGAGGAGGTCACTCAGGCAGGCAAGGACAGGAAAAAAGTTTAACAAACAGCAGGTTCTGGGGAAGAGATTTAATTCAAAATGGCTACCACACAAAGCCCAGTTAGTTGAGAGAGGCAAGGTAAGTACAGCTGAGAAGGCTGAACTAGCACACCACTAAAACAAACAATAAATAATTAAACAAACAGTTAGACAAACAGTAAATAATTAAATAAACAGCTAGAACTCACAGTAAGATGTCCCAGGAGGCAAATATCCCCTCACTAGCAGAGCTCTGTAAAAGGTACAGCCCTTCTCTGGTCAGAGAAAAGCAAACTAAAACAGACTATGCACACGTGGAGAAAACAGGAAGAAGGCTACACAATACCTCAGGAGAAGGGGGAGGAGTCACTCAGGCAGGCAAGGACAGGAAAAAAGTTTAACAAAACAGCAGGTTCTGGGGAGAGAGATTTAATTCAAAATGGCTACCACACAAAGCCCAGTTAGTTGAGAGAGGCAAGGTAAGTACAGCTGAGAAGGCTGAACTAGCACACCACTAAAACAAACAATAAATAATTAAACAAAACAGTTAGACAAACAGTAAATAATTAAATAAACAGCTAGAAACTCACAGTAAGATGTCCCAGGAGGCAAATATCCCCTCACTAGCAGAGCTCTGTAAAAGGTACAGGCCCTTCTCTGGTCAGAGAAAAGCAAACTAAAACAGACTCTGCACACGTGGAGAAAACAGGAAGAAGGCTACACAATACCTCAGGAGGAGGGGGAGGAGTCACTCAGGCATGCCAAGGACAGGAAGAAAAAGTTTAACAAACAGCAGGTTCTGGGGAGAGAGATTTAATTCAAAATGGCTACCCACACAAAGCCCAGTTAGTTGAGAGAGGCAAGGTAAGTACAGCTGAGAAGGCTGAACTAGCACACCACTAAAACAAACAATAAATAATTAAACAAACAGTTAGACAAACAGTAAATAATTTAAATAAACAGCTAGAACTCACAGTAAGATGTCCCAGGAGGCAAATATCCCCTCACTAGCAGAGCTCTGTAAAAGGTACAGCCCTTCTCTGGTCAGAGAAAAGCAAACTAAAACAGACTATGCACACGTGGAGAAAACAGGAAGAAGGCTACACAATACCTCAGGAGGAGGGGGAGGAGTCACTCAGGCAGGCAAGGACAGGAAAAAAGTTTAACAAACAGCAGGTTCTGGGGAGAGAGATTTAATTCAAAATGGCTACCACACAAAGCCCAGTTAGTTGAGAGAGGCAAGGTAAGTACAGCTGAGAAGGCTGAACTAGCACACCACTAAAACAAACAATAATAATTAAACAAACAGTTAGACAAACAGTAAATAATTAAATAAACAGCTAGAACTCACAGTAGATGTCCCAGGAGGCAAATATCCCCTCACTAGCAGAGCTCTGTAAAAGGTACAGCCCTTCTCTGGTCAGAGAAAAGCAAACTAAAACAGACTATGCACACGTGGAGAAAACAGGAAGAAGGCTACACAATACCTCAGGAGGAGGGGGAGGAGTCACTCAGGCAGGCAAGGACAGGAAAAAAGTTTAACAAACAGCAGGTTCTGGGGAGAGAGATTTAATTCAAAATGGCTACCACACAAAGCCCAGTTAGTTGAGAGAGGCAAGGTAAGTACAGCTGAGAAGGGCTGAACTAGCACACCACTAAAACAAACAATAAATAATTAAACAAACAGTTTAGACAAACAGTAAATAATTAAATAAACAGCTAGAACTCACAGTAAGATGTCCCAGGAGGCAAATATCCCTCACTAGCAGAGCTCTGTAAAAGGTACAGCCCTTCTCTGGTCAGAGAAAAGCAAACTAAAACAGACTATGCACACGTGGAGAAAACAGGAAGAAGGCTACACAATACCTCAGGAGGAGGGGGAGGAGTCACTCAGGCAGGCAAGGACAGGAAAAAAGTTTAACAAACAGCAGGTTCTGGGGAGAGAGATTTAATTCAAAATGGCTACCACACAAAGCCCAGTTAGTTGAGAGAGGCAAGGTAAGTACAGCTGAGAAGGCTGAACTAGCACACCACTAAAACAAACAATAAATAATTAAACAAACAGTTAGACAAACAGTAAATAATTAAATAAACAGCTAGAACTCACAGTAAGATGTCCCAGGAGGCAAATATCCCCTCACTAGCAGAGCTCTGTAAAAGGTACAGCCCTTCCCTGGTCAGAGAAAAGCAAACTAAAACAGACTATGCACACGTGGAGAAAACAGGAAGAAGGCTACACAATATCTCAGGAGGAGGGGGAGGAGTCACTCAGGCAGGCAAGGACAGGAAAAAAGTTTAACAAACAGCAGGTTCTGGGGAGAGAGATTTAATTCAAAATGGCTACCACACAAAGCCCAGTTAGTTGAGAGAGGCAAGGTAAGTACAGCTGAGAAGGCTGAACTAGCACACCACTAAAACAAACAATAAATAATTAAACAAACAGTTAGACAAACAGTAAATAATTAAATAAACAGCTAGAACTCACAGTAAGATGTCCCAGGAGGCAAATATCCCCTCACTAGCAGAGCTCTGTAAAAGGTACAGCCCTTCTCTGGTCAGAGAAAAGCAAACTAAAACAGACTATGCACACGTGGAGAAAACAGGAAGAAGGCTACACAATACCTCAGGAGGAGGGGGAGGAGTCACTCAGGCAGGAAAGGACAGGAAAAAAGTTTAACAAACAGCAGGTTCTGGGGAGAGAGATTTAATTCAAAATGGCTACCACACAAAGCCCAGTTAGTTGAGAGAGGCAAGGTAAGTACAGCTGAGAAGGCTGAACTAGCACACCACTAAAACAAACAATAAATAATTAAACAAACAGTTAGACAAACAGTAAATAATTAAATAAACAGCTAGAACTCACAGTAAGATGTCCCAGGAGGCAAATATCCCCTCACTAGCAGAGCTCTGTAAAAGGTACAGCCCTTCTCTGGTCAGAGAAAAGCAAACTAAAACAGACTATGCACACGTGGAGAAAACAGGAAGAAGGCTACACAATACCTCAGGAGGAGGGGGAGGAGTCACTCAGGCAGGCAAGGACAGGAAAAAAGTTTAACAAACAGCAGGTTCTGGGGAGAGAGATTTAATTCAAAATGGCTACCACACAAAGCCCAGTTAGTTGAGAGAGGCAAGGTAAGTACAGCTGAGAAGGCTGAACTAGCACACCACTAAAACAAACAATAAATAATTAAACAAACAGTTAGACAAACAGTAAATAATTAAATAAACAGCTAGAACTCACAGTAAGATGTCCCAGGAGGCAAATATCCCCTCACTAGCAGAGCTCTGTAAAAGGTACAGCCCTTCTCTGGTCAGAGAAAAGCAAACTAAAACAGACTCTGCACACGTGGAGAAAACAGGAAGAAGGCTACACAATACCTCAGGAGGAGGGGGAGGAGTCACTCAGGCAGGCAAGGACAGGAAAAAAGTTTAACAAACAGCAGGTTCTGGGGAGAGAGATTTAATTCAAAATGGCTACCACACAAAGCCCAGTTAGTTGAGAGAGGCAAGGTAAGTACAGCTGAGAAGGCTGAACTAGCACACCACTAAAACAAACAATAAATAATTAAACAAACAGTTAGACAAACAGTAAATAATTAAATAAACAGCTAGAACTCACAGTAAGATGTCCCAGGAGGCAAATATCCCCTCACTAGCAGAGCTCTGTAAAAGGTACAGCCCTTCTCTGGTCAGAGAAAAGCAAACTAAAACAGACTATGCACACGTGGAGAAAACAGGAAGAAGGCTACACAATACCTCAGGAGGAGGGGGAGGAGTCACTCAGGCAGGCAAGGACAGGAAAAAAGTTTAACAAACAGCAGGTTCTGGGGAGAGAGATTTAATTCAAAATGGCTACCACACAAAGCCCAGTTAGTTGAGAGAGGCAAGGTAAGTACAGCTGAGAAGGCTGAACTAGCACACCACTAAAACAAACAATAAATAATTAAACAAACAGTTAGACAAACAGTAAATAATTAAATAAACAGCTAGAACTCACAGTAAGATGTCCCAGGAGGCAAATATCCCCTCACTAACAGAGCTCGGTAAAAGGTACAGCCCTTCTCTGGTCAGAGAAAAGCAAACTAAAACAGACTATGCACACGTGGAGAAAACAGGAAGAAGGCTACACAATACCTCAGGAGGAGGGGGAGGAGTCACTCAGGCAGGCAAGGACAGGAAAAAAGTTTAACAAACAGCAGGTTCTGGGGAGAGAGATTTAATTCAAAATGGCTACCACACAAAGCCCAGTTAGTTGAGAGAGGCAAGGTAAGTACAGCTGAGAAGGCTGAACTAGCACACCACTAAAACAAACAATAAATAATTAAACAAACAGTTAGACAAACAGTAAATAATTAAATAAACAGCTAGAACTCACAGTAAGATGTCCCAGGAGGCAAATACCCCTCACTAGCAGAGCTCTGTAAAAGGTACAGCCCTTCTCTGGTCAGAGAAAAGCAAACTAAAACAGACTATGCACACGTGGAGAAAACAGGAAGAAGGCTACACAATACCTCAGGAGGAGGGGGAGGAGTCACTCAGGCAGGCAAGGACAGGAAAAAAGTTTAACAAACAGCAGGTTCTGGGGAGAGAGATTTAATTCAAAATGGCTACCACACAAAGCCCAGTTAGTTGAGAGAGGCAAGGTAAGTACAGCTGAGAAGGCTGAACTAGCACACCACTAAAACAAACAATAAATAATTAAACAAACAGTTAGACAAACAGTAAATAATTAAATAAACAGCTAGAACTCACAGTAAGATGTCCCAGGAGGCAAATATCCCCTCACTAGCAGAGCTCTGTAAAAGGTACAGCCCTTCTCTGGTCAGAGAAAAGCAAACTAAAACAGACTCTGCACACGTGGAGAAAACAGGAAGAAGGCTACACAATACCTCAGGAGGAGGGGGAGGAGTCACTCAGGCAGGCAAGGACAGGAAAAAAGTTTAACAAACAGCAGGTTCTGGGGAGAGAGATTTAATTCAAAATGGCTACCACACAAAGCCCAGTTAGTTGAGAGAGGCAAGGTAAGTACAGCTGAGAAGGCTGAACTAGCACACCACTAAAACAAACAATAAATAATTAAACAAACAGTTAGACAAACAGTAAATAATTAAATAAACAGCTAGAACTCACAGTAAGATGTCCCAGGAGGCAAATATCCCCTCACTAGCAGAGCTCTGTAAAAGGTAAAGCCCTTCTCTGGTCAGAGAAAAGCAAACTAAAACAGACTATGCACACGTGGAGAAAACAGGAAGAAGGCTACACAATATCTCAGGAGGAGGGGGAGGAGTCACTCAGGCAGGCAAGGACAGGAAAAACGTTTAACAAACAGCAGGTTCTGGGGAGAGAGATTTAATTCAAAATGGCTACCACACAAAGCCCAGTTAGTTGAGAGAGGCAAGGTAAGTACAGCTGAGAAGGCTGAACTAGCACACCACTAAAACAAACAATAAATAATTAAACAAACAGTTAGACAAACAGTAAATAATTAAATAAACAGCTAGAACTCACAGTAAGATGTCCCAGGAGGCAAATATCCCCTCACTAGCAGAGCTCTGTAAAAGGTACAGCCCTTCTCTGGTCAGAGAAAAGCAAACTAAAACAGACTATGCACACGTGGAGAAAACAGGAAGAAGGCTACACAATACCTCAGGAGGAGGGGGAGGAGTCACTCAGGCAGGCAAGGACAGGAAAAAAGTTTAACAAACAGCAGGTTCTGGGGAGAGAGATTTAATTCAAAATGGCTACCACACAAAGCCCAGTTAGTTGAGAGAGGCAAGGTAAGTACAGCTGAGAAGGCTGAACTAGCACACCACTAAAACAAACAATAAATAATTAAACAAACAGTTAGACAAACAGTAAATAATTAAATAAACAGCTAGAACTCACAGTAAGATGTCCCAGGAGGCAAATATCCCCTCACTAGCAGAGCTCTGTAAAAGGTACAGCCCTTCTCTGGTCAGAGAAAAGCAAACTAAAACAGACTATGCACACGTGGAGAAAACAGGAAGAAGGCTACACAATACCTCAGGAGGAGGGGGAGGAGTCACTCAGGCAGGCAAGGACAGGAAAAAAGTTTAACAAACAGCAGGTTCTGGGGAGAGAGATTTAATTCAAAATGGCTACCACACAAAGCCCAGTTAGTTGAGAGAGGCAAGGTAAGTACAGCTGAGAAGGCTGAACTAGCACACCACTAAAACAAACAATAAATAATTAAACAAACAGTTAGACAAACAGTAAATAATTAAATAAACAGCTAGAACTCACAGTAAGATGTCCCAGGAGGCAAATATCCCCTCACTAGCAGAGCGCTGTAAAAGGTACAGCCCTTCTCTGGTCAGAGAAAAGCAAACTAAAACAGACTATGCACACGTGGAGAAAACAGGAAGAAGGCTACACAATACCTCAGGAGGAGGGGGAGGAGTCACTCAGGCAGGCAAGGACAGGAAAAAAGTTTAACAAACAGCAGGTTCTGGGGAGAGAGATTTAATTCAAAATGGCTACCACACAAAGCCCAGTTAGTTGAGAGAGGCAAGGTAAGTACAGCTGAGAAGGCTGAACTAGCACACCACTAAAACAAACAATAAATAATTAAACAAACAGTTAGACAAACAGTAAATAATTAAATAAACAGCTAGAACTCACAGTAAGATGTCCCAGGAGGCAAATATCCCCTCACTAGCAGAGCTCTGTAAAAGGTACAGCCCTTCTCTGGTCAGAGAAAAGCAAACTAAAACAGACTCTGCACACGTGGAGAAAACAGGAAGAAGGCTACACAATACCTCAGGAGGAGGGGGAGGAATCACTCAGGCAGGCAAGGACAGGAAAAAAGTTTAACAAACAGCAGGTTCTGGGGAGAGAGATTTAATTCAAAATGGCTACCACACAAAGCCCAGTTAGTTGAGAGAGGCAAGGTAAGTACAGCTGAGAAGGCTGAACTAGCACACCACTAAAACAAACAATAAATAATTAAACAAACAGTTAGACAAACAGTAAATAATTAAATAAACAGCTAGAACTCACAGTAAGATGTCCCAGGAGGCAAATATCCCCTCACTAGCAGAGCTCTGTAAAAGGTACAGCCCTTCTCTGGTCAGAGAAAAGCAAACTAAAACAGACTATGCACACGTGGAGAAAACAGGAAGAAGGCTACACAATACCTCAGGAGGAGGGGGAGGAGTCACTCAGGCAGGCAAGGACAGGAAAAAAGTTTAACAAACAGCAGGTTCTGGGGAGAGAGATTTAATTCAAAATGGCTACCACACAAAGCCCAGTTAGTTGAGAGAGGCAAGGTAAGTACAGCTGAGAAGGCTGAACTAGCACACCACTAAAACAAACAATAAATAATTAAACAAACAGTTAGACAAACAGTAAATAATTAAATAAACAGCTAGAACTCACAGTAAGATGTCCCAGGAGGCAAATATCCCCTCACTAGCAGAGCTCTGTAAAAGGTACAGCCCTTCTCTGGTCAGAGAAAAGCAAACTAAAACAGACTATGCACACGTGGAGAAAACAGGAAGAAGGCTACACAATACCTCAGGAGGAGGGGGAGGAGTCACTCAGGCAGGCAAGGACAGGAAAAAAGTTTAACAAACAGCAGGTTCTGGGGAGAGAGATTTAATTCAAAATGGCTACCACACAAAGCCCAGTTAGTTGAGAGAGGCAAGGTAAGTACAGCTGAGAAGGCTGAACTAGCACACCACTAAAACAAACAATAAATAATTAAACAAACAGTTAGACAAACAGTAAATAATTAAATAAACAGCTAGAACTCACAGTAAGATGTCCCAGGAGGCAAATATCCCCTCACTAGCAGAGCTCTGTAAAAGGTACAGCCCTTCTCTGGTCAGAGAAAAGCAACTAAAACAGACTATGCACACGTGGAGAAAACAGGAAGAAGGCTACACAATACCTCAGGAGGAGGGGGAGGAGTCACTCAGGCAGGCAAGGACAGGAAAAAAGTTTAACAAACAGCAGGTTCTGGGGAGAGAGATTTAATTCAAAATGGCTACCACACAAAGCCCAGTTAGTTGAGAGAGGCAAGGTAAGTACAGCTGAGAAGGCTGAACTAGCACACCACTAAAACAAACAATAAATAATTAAACAAACAGTTAGACAAACAGTAAATAATTAAATAAACAGCTAGAACTCACAGTAAGATGTCCCAGGAGGCAAATATCCCCTCACTAGGAGAGCTCTGTAAAAGGTAAAGCCCTTCTCTGGTCAGAGAAAAGCAAACTAAAACAGACTATGCACACGTGGAGAAAACAGGAAGAAGGCTACACAATATCTCAGGAGGAGGGGGAGGAGTCACTCAGGCAGGCAAGGACAGGAAAAACGTTTAACAAACAGCAGGTTCTGGGGAGAGAGATTTAATTCAAAATGGCTACCACACAAAGCCCAGTTAGTTGAGAGAGGCAAGGTAAGTACAGCTGAGAAGGCTGAACTAGCACACCACTAAAACAAACAATAAATAATTAAACAAACAGTTAGACAAACAGTAAATAATTAAATAAACAGCTAGAACTCACAGTAAGATGTCCCAGGAGGCAAATATCCCCTCACTAGCAGAGCTCTGTAAAAGGTACAGCCCTTCTCTGGTCAGAGAAAAGCAAACTAAAACAGACTATGCACACGTGGAGAAAACAGGAAGAAGGCTACACAATACCTCAGGAGGAGGGGGAGGAGTCACTCAGGCAGGCAAGGACAGGAAAAAAGTTTAACAAACAGCAGGTTCTGGGGAGAGAGATTTAATTCAAAATGGCTACCACACAAAGCCCAGTTAGTTGAGAGAGGCAAGGTAAGTACAGCTGAGAAGGCTGAACTAGCACACCACTAAAACAAACAATAAATAATTAAACAAACAGTTAGACAAACAGTAAATAATTAAATAAACAGCTAGAACTCACAGTAAGATGTCCCAGGAGGCAAATATCCCCTCACTAGCAGAGCTCTGTAAAAGGTACAGCCCTTCTCTGGTCAGAGAAAAGCAAACTAAAACAGACTATGCACACGTGGAGAAAACAGGAAGAAGGCTACACAATACCTCAGGAGGAGGGGGAGGAGTCACTCAGGCAGGCAAGGACAGGAAAAAAGTTTAACAAACAGCAGGTTCTGGGGAGAGAGATTTAATTCAAAATGGCTACCACACAAAGCCCAGTTAGTTGAGAGAGGCAAGGTAAGTACAGCTGAGAAGGCTGAACTAGCACACCACTAAAACAAACAATAAATAATTAAACAAACAGTTAGACAAACAGTAAATAATTAAATAAACAGCTAGAACTCACAGTAAGATGTCCCAGGAGGCAAATATCCCCTCACTAGCAGAGCTCTGTAAAAGGTACAGCCCTTCTCTGGTCAGAGAAAAGCAAACTAAAACAGACTATGCACACGTGGAGAAAACAGGAAGAAGGCTACACAATACCTCAGGAGGAGGGGGAGGAGTCACTCAGGCAGGCAAGGACAGGAAAAAAGTTTAACAAACAGCAGGTTCTGGGGAGAGAGATTTAATTCAAAATGGCTACCACACAAAGCCCAGTTAGTTGAGAGAGGCAAGGTAAGTACAGCTGAGAAGGCTGAACTAGCACACCACTAAAACAAACAATAAATAATTAAACAAACAGTTAGACAAACAGTAAATAATTAAATAAACAGCTAGAACTCACAGTAAGATGTCCCAGGAGGCAAATATCCCCTCACTAGCAGAGCTCTGTAAAAGGTACAGCCCTTCTCTGGTCAGAGAAAAGCAAACTAAAACAGACTCTGCACACGTGGAGAAAACAGGAAGAAGGCTACACAATACCTCAGGAGGAGGGGGAGGAGTCACTCAGGCAGGCAAGGACAGGAAAAAAGTTTAACAAACAGCAGGTTCTGGGGAGAGAGATTTAATTCAAAATGGCTACCACACAAAGCCCAGTTAGTTGAGAGAGGCAAGGTAAGTACAGCTGAGAAGGCTGAACTAGCACACCACTAAAACAAACAATAAATAATTAAACAAACAGTTAGACAAACAGTAAATAATTAAATAAACAGCTAGAACTCACAGTAAGATGTCCCAGGAGGCAAATATCCCCTCACTAGCAGAGCTCTGTAAAAGGTACAGCCCTTCTCTGGTCAGAGAAAAGCAAACTAAAACAGACTATGCACACGTGGAGAAAACAGGAAGAAGGCTACACAATACCTCAGGAGGAGGGGGAGGAGTCACTCAGGCAGGCAAGGACAGGAAAAAAGTTTAACAAACAGCAGGTTCTGGGGAGAGAGATTTAATTCAAAATGGCTACCACACAAAGCCCAGTTAGTTGAGAGAGGCAAGGTAAGTACAGCTGAGAAGGCTGAACTAGCACACCACTAAAACAAACAATAAATAATTAAACAAACAGTTAGACAAACAGTAAATAATTAAATAAACAGCTAGAACTCACAGTAAGATGTCCCAGGAGGCAAATATCCCCTCACTAACAGAGCTCGGTAAAAGGTACAGCCCTTCTCTGGTCAGAGAAAAGCAAACTAAAACAGACTATGCACACGTGGAGAAAACAGGAAGAAGGCTACACAATACCTCAGGAGGAGGGGGAGGAGTCACTCAGGCAGGCAAGGACAGGAAAAAAGTTTAACAAACAGCAGGTTCTGGGGAGAGAGATTTAATTCAAAATGGCTACCACACAAAGCCCAGTTAGTTGAGAGAGGCAAGGTAAGTACAGCTGAGAAGGCTGAACTAGCACACCACTAAAACAAACAATAAATAATTAAACAAACAGTTAGACAAACAGTAAATAATTAAATAAACAGCTAGAACTCACAGTAAGATGTCCCAGGAGGCAAATATCCCCTCACTAGCAGAGCTCTGTAAAAGGTACAGCCCTTCTCTGGTCAGAGAAAAGCAAACTAAAACAGACTATGCACACGTGGAGAAAACAGGAAGAAGGCTACACAATACCTCAGGAGGAGGGGGAGGAGTCACTCAGGCAGGCAAGGACAGGAAAAAGTTTAACAAACAGCAGGTTCTGGGGAGAGAGATTTAATTCAAAATGGCTACCACACAAAGCCCAGTTAGTTGAGAGAGGCAAGGTAAGTACAGCTGAGAAGGCTGAACTAGCACACCACTAAAACAAACAATAAATAATTAAACAAACAGTTAGACAAACAGTAAATAATTAAATAAACAGCTAGAACTCACAGTAAGATGTCCCAGGAGGCAAATATCCCCTCACTAGCAGAGCTCTGTAAAAGGTACAGCCCTTCTCTGGTCAGAGAAAAGCAAACTAAAACAGACTCTGCACACCTGGAGAAAACAGGAAGAAGGCTACACAATACCTCAGGAGGAGGGGGAGGAGTCACTCAGGCAGGCAAGGACAGGAAAAAAGTTTAACAAACAGCAGGTTCTGGGGAGAGAGATTTAATTCAAAATGGCTACCACACAAAGCCCAGTTAGTTGAGAGAGGCAAGGTAAGTACAGCTGAGAAGGCTGAACTAGCACACCACTAAAACAAACAATAAATAATTAAACAAACAGTTAGACAAACAGTAAATAATTAAATAAACAGCTAGAACTCACAGTAAGATGTCCCAGGAGGCAAATATCCCCTCACTAGCAGAGCTCTGTAAAAGGTACAGCCCTTCTCTGGTCAGAGAAAAGCAAACTAAAACAGACTATGCACACGTGGAGAAAACAGGAAGAAGGCTACACAATACCTCAGGAGGAGGGGGAGGAGTCACTCAGGCAGGCAAGGACAGGAAAAAAGTTTAACAAACAGCAGGTTCTGGGGAGAGAGATTTAATTCAAAATGGCTACCACACAAAGCCCAGTTAGTTGAGAGAGGCAAGGTAAGTACAGCTGAGAAGGCTGAACTAGCACACCACTAAAACAAACAATAAATAATTAAACAAACAGTTAGACAAACAGTAAATAATTAAATAAACAGCTAGAACTCACAGTAAGATGTCCCAGGAGGCAAATATCCCCTCACTAGGAGAGCTCTGTAAAAGGTAAAGCCCTTCTCTGGTCAGAGAAAAGCAAACTAAAACAGACTATGCACACGTGGAGAAAACAGGAAGAAGGCTACACAATATCTCAGGAGGAGGGGGAGGAGTCACTCAGGCAGGCAAGGACAGGAAAAACGTTTAACAAACAGCAGGTTCTGGGGAGAGAGATTTAATTCAAAATGGCTACCACACAAAGCCCAGTTAGTTGAGAGAGGCAAGGTAAGTACAGCTGAGAAGGCTGAACTAGCACACCACTAAAACAAACAATAAATAATTAAACAAACAGTTAGACAAACAGTAAATAATTAAATAAACAGCTAGAACTCACAGTAAGATGTCCCAGGAGGCAAATATCCCCTCACTAGCAGAGCTCTGTAAAAGGTACAGCCCTTCTCTGGTCAGAGAAAAGCAAACTAAAACAGACTATGCACACGTGGAGAAAACAGGAAGAAGGCTACACAATACCTCAGGAGGAGGGGGAGGAGTCACTCAGGCAGGCAAGGACAGGAAAAAAGTTTAACAAACAGCAGGTTCTGGGGAGAGAGATTTAATTCAAAATGGCTACCACACAAAGCCCAGTTAGTTGAGAGATGCAAGGTAAGTACAGCTGAGAAGGCTGAACTAGCACACCACTAAAACAAACAATAAATAATTAAACAAACAGTTAGACAAACAGTAAATAATTAAATAAACAGCTAGAACTCACAGTAAGATGTCCCAGGAGGCAAATATCCCCTCACTAGCAGAGCTCTGTAAAAGGTACAGCCCTTCTCTGGTCAGAGAAAAGCAAACTAAAACAGACTCTGCACACCTGGAGAAAACAGGAAGAAGGCTACACAATACCTCAGGAGGAGGGGAGGAGTCACTCAGGCAGGCAAGGACAGGAAAAAAGTTTAACAAACAGCAGGTTCTGGGGAGAGAGATTTAATTCAAAATGGCTACCACACAAAGCCCAGTTAGTTGAGAGAGGCAAGGTAAGTACAGCTGAGAAGGCTGAACTAGCACACCACTAAAACAAACAATAAATAATTAAACAAACAGTTAGACAAACAGTAAATAATTAAATAAACAGCTAGAACTCACAGTAAGATGTCCCAGGAGGCAAATATCCCCTCAGTAAGATGGATAGTATTAGCTCTTCCCAGTGGCCTGGCAACTATATTTCATGCAGCTACAACCGTGAGGTCACATTGGGGCAGCAAAGTCATCAGCACTCTCATCTATCCCCATACATCTTTCGGCCATCCATCAACATATATCCATCATGTTCTGTCATGTCTTCTCCTGCCAGCTGCTATACACTGGCCTACACTGTGTCATTTTACTCAGTGGGGCATATCACTCCCATCTCTCCTGCAGCTGATGTGCAGGTCACGACTACTGGTCTGGCATTCTTTCAATGCCTACACCACGGCCATGGTGGCTCCTCCCTGGCACACTTTTACCCACTTCTATGCCACCCACAGTCATCACCGTGGATTATATACGCACCTCTGTCTGCTACAGTCCACTTGCTTCCCACATTCTTCTCCCATTCCCTGTCTCACACGTAAGGGACATATGGATGTGACATGTTCATCAGCAAATACCTTTGCTCCCATACAGCAGCTCAAATGTGACTTGCAGAAAGGCTACCTTATCCCACTTTAAGACAACTGACCTTAGCGGGTATTAATATGCACACTAGGCACTCTTAACGCCCGCTTGCCAGCTGCTAGCACCCTTAATGCCAGAACACTTATTCCCCTACTTATCCTTTAATGCACATTGGGACCCTTAATGGTGACGTTTTCCACTCACAAATGGTGCGTCCGTAGCGCCGTTTAGTAATCATACCTCATGTGTCTTTATAAAACAGATGAGGAATAGATGCCTTCCTGTCCAATAAACCTAGGCCACCTGTTCTAACATTATTCTCCACATGGATAATCAGCTGTCTGTAGTTATACCTGCTATTTGTGCTTGTCACTTAAATGCATAAAGCTGTAATGATAAAATGTCATTTTTACCTCTCTCTGTGCAAATTTAGACCCTGTGCCTAAAATGCCTCTAATCTTGCCCCAGTTCTAAGGGAGACATATACAGTACAACAATGGTTAGCCATCACCACTTTTTTAAGCCCGATATTCAGTGCTGGGGCTACATCATGCTACTGGTACTGAATATCCGGCTTGGTCTGGTTTCCCTTTTGGAATCCGCCATATTCAGCTGCTTTTGCATTATTTTCATAAAAGATCCTATCCTATCACACCACTTTCATGCATAAACCACAGTGTTATGCACATATGTGACTTTTAAATTTGTTCTTTTACAGGGTAATATTGTAACAGGGCACTTATGAAGCAATGACTCAAAGGGGCATGCACTGTGCCTATTTTACAAAGGCATACACACACAGCTGGCTTCAGAAAACAATGAAGGTCTGACAAAAATATTCAAATGGGACCAACAGAAACTTGCCACCATAAGCAGCAATAGATACACTGTTATTTTAGGGCTCAACTTTCATTCATCAGTCTCATAATCCATTTATTTATTTTTACTTATATCATTCTAAAAATGCATTTAATCAAAAAAATATTATTAAAAAATTCATGACACATGCGAAATGTATGAAAAAGATCCATTAAAATAAATATTCAAAAGTTAATGAAATCTAATCTCATGCATCAGTAAGAGCATTAATGTTGTACAGCATGGTATACTGAGAGACGGGTCACTCAATCACACTCCTGAAAGACAAGAAACAGCAAACGTACTTATCTTATGAGGACATGAGTATGGCAGGTAGGAGCAGGATTATTCATGAGGATCGACCTGTGAATAGTGACAGAAAGAGACTGCAGGGAGGAAGCCTCACCTGTGGCTATCAGAGCAGAGAAAATGCAGATGCTGGTGAGAAAAGCCGTCATGGTGCCAGGGAGAGGATGGAGCCGGGTGCAGTGTAGGGCAAGGGCCGAGCTCGTACTCTGGTCCCTAGAACACTTCCTGCTCAGGATGCCGTATTTATAGCATGATATAGCAAAAGGTCCGTCCTGACCAGGACATTTGCTTATGAGAAATGTCTACTGTTAAATATACAGTGAGGCTCTGTCACTCCAATGGCATTAAGCAAAGTAAAGGATCCTTGTCATGTGAAAAATATACTGAGAAGAGGAAGGATCCTCAGAGGGAGAGAAGCTTTACTCATCAATTCATTCTGTCCTTGTTTATTTACTCAAGGTCCCTTGTGCCAGGATATTTGCAGGCACATATCTCAGATTTTAAATCACCGATACCTCCGTCATCTGATTAATAAGTAAATACTTGTATGTAATTATGAGATTATGCTTATTTATATTTATTAAAACTTGATATACTGCCCTTTGGGGGGGGGGGGCACCAGAGTGATTTACATTAAAAAAACAACAACAATTAAAAATAATATTATCTGGGAAAGAAAAAAGGAACACCAGTGATATGTAGAAAGAAAGATAGTACATGCACAAAAGTGGAAAAGAGAGGAAGTGTGTGGAAAGATAGGGGCATACATACAAAAGGGCCGATGACAGTAAAGGGTGGGGCAGGGGAGGGAAGGAATAGGAGACACTCAGGGAGGGAGATCATAGGCTTTCCATAAGAGATAGGTTTTAAGCTGGGCTTAGAATTTTGCAAATGAGGATTCCAGGCAGAGGTCTGAGGGGAGACTGTTCCATAGGGAGGGGTCAAAAAAGTAGAACGCAGATTGGTGGGTGGATTGTAAGTGAGCCTCGGAAGGAGCCAGGAGGTGAAGCTGATTCATGTGGACAGACCGGACGGCACAATGTGTGTGCAGTACAATGAGTGAGGAGAGATATTGGGGAGTACCGGAGTGGAGGATTTTGTGAATTAGGGTAAGGATTTTAAATTGGACACAGTATTGAACTGGGAACCAGTGGAGCCGGATTAACAATGGGGTGACAAGATCGGAGCGGGAGGCATGAAAGAGTAAGTTGACGGCAGTGTTTTGAATGAGTTGTAACTGTTTCAGTTCATACTGTAGGAGGTTAGCAAGGATAGAGTTGCAGTAATCCACGCAAGAGAGGACAAGGGAAACAAGCAGAGTGGTCATAGCGGACGGGGCAGAGTGTATATGGGCAGAAAAGCACAGACTACTCTAATACGGCAAAGGGAAAGGAAGGAGCGCTTGACTACGCAGCTAATGTGCTGGAGGAAAGTTAAGGCAGAATCCAGAACAACCCCAAGATATCAAAATTAAGGGGAGAGGGGAATCTGGGAACCATTACGTTGGGGTGCTAGAGAAAATGGAGTCAGGGGGCCAGTCAGTCAGGTTGCCGACGTCTTAGCAGGATTGAGTTTGAGGTGATGTGAGCACAATCAAGAGCAAAATACAGTCTAGACATCTGTTAAGAGGGGTGAGATCAGGAGACGAGTGGTCGGTGTAGAGAATCAACAGGATATCATCTGCATAATAGTAAGCTGAGATGCCGAGCTTCTGTACAAGGAGAGTTAGTGGTGTAAGAAAGATGTTGAAAAGAAGGGGGAGCTAAGACAGATTTATGGGGGACCCCATAATTGAGCAGGTAAGGGACAGAGTAAAAGGCACCCATTGAGACATAGAAAGAATGGTTGGAGAGAAAGGAGTGGAACCAGTGTAAAACCATGCACCGCAGACCAACCTCATGCAAGCAGGAAAGAGGAAAGTCGTGATTTATTAGATCGAATTCAGAGGATAAGTCTAGAAATATGGCAGTGATGATGTCACCATGGCCCAGTGACTGATGAACTTCACTGAGGAGGGAGAGTAGGATGATGTCTATACTGTCGCCTGGACAAAAACCAGACTAATGGGGGTGGAAGGAATTAGTGAAATCAAGATGAGCTGCGAGCTGTGAAAAAACAAGTTTCTAAAGCTTTTTGGACAAAAAAGGAAGATTGGAAACGGGTCTCTAATGGAACAGAATAGATGCATCGAGGGATGAGTTTTTTAGTAATGCACGCACCACAGCCTGCTTCAAAGCAAAGGGGAACAAACCAGAAGTGAGGCTAGTATTAATAATAAAGTATAAAGAAAATCACTCCACTTATGCATAAATTCCAAACTTGTTATGCACAAAAAATACACAGAGAAGAAAAAGGCCTTAGAACTGTTTTAACAAAGAGCTAACACAGTAGGCAGCAACTGCCCTAAGCTCAAAAACAGAAACATCAGTGGCCTAAAAAAACTCCTCAGGTATCATAAAACTTTCTGTTCTCAACTGGAGCATGGGTAGTGTAACACAAATATATCATAAACAGGATGCACTTATCTTAAGCTGAGAAATCTTCCATTTTTCCAAAATAACATAGCCCAACACATTACAGCAAGGTAAATGCTAACGCCACCAACGATGCCGGCTAGGTATTTTGCCGAGCGCTTTTTCAAGGGGAACCCCATATGCTACAAGACAGAACAGAAAAAACATATAAATCACATAAATCAACAGCTGGAACAAAGGCAAAGCATGAACCACAGCCTACATACAGATGCCCAGGATCATACCCCATAGAGAACCAAAGCACTAAAACTAACCTGAAAAGGCAGAGGAGAAACTTAAACATCATCAGGTAGCAAGCACCTTACACCCGACGCTCTGATCAACAGAAAAATGCCATGCATGCATGTTGATATGGACAAGCCACGCTCCATCCACTACCGGTATCAGAGTCCCATAGCAAATCTAATTGAAACCCCAGAACTAGCAGGAAAAGTCCCTGGTTATCAAAAACAAGCAGCACACCTCCAATGAGATGACCAGCAAGGGTGGAAACACCCAGCAGCAGCACTGATAGGCTCCACTATCCACAGCTGGTTGGAGGCTAATAGCACAAGGTAATATAGCACATGTAAACAATGCACACATTATCAATCCTTGAGCTGACATTGAGACAGGAGTGTCAAGTAAGAATGCCAACCATCTCTACTTTTGCTAAGTATGCCAATGAGAGTGTATGCATGTGTGTGTATGTGGGGGGGGGGGGAAGGGGGGTGTATGGCTCCCCATTTGTCCTGTGGCTTTCTGCATTGCACTTTGCCTCACATTGTCTGAGTTTTTCCCAGCCTGTTTGGAAAGTGTGAATAAGGTGAGGCAGAGGATTGTGGGTATCACCTGAAACGGCACAGATTGGCCTGGATGTGTCTGCCACAATGGTAGGGTCATTGGCTGAGGCGCCATTGTGCTCATCTGCCACGTGCATTGCCTGGGTGGCCACTGTATGTCATGCTGAGATGGCACTCTCACTATGGCCAAAAAGTGACCATGGCATGGCTATGTATCCACATAGATCTATTATAAAATCTGGCTCCAGTGATGTGGATGCATTCTCTGTCTAGGTATGCTAATCACTGAGTATCCCAAGGCAGTATGCTTATGGTCACACTATATGTCTGCTGACCAACAGACCTATAGAAGTTGGTTTGTGCTTGGCTGACAGAGCCCAGGGAAAGGCAGTGGGGCAGTCCTTCTACCCTTGCTGTAGTTAATTGTTAGTCCTCAATGGTTGGGGTAGCAGCTGTTCATGGCCTACTCACTGGGGTCCTGACAGGACTGTAGCAATAGCCCCACACCAGCCTATACAGCCCCACTGCAAAGGCTAGCCATGGCAACAGCATATTGATACTGGCCACTAACCTGTATTGTTATTAGAGGGTTAGTATCCAATGGGCAGAACACAGGTCTAAACTGCTGCTGTCACCCTGCAGGGGGGAAAAAAACATAACACACTGCAGATAATACCTGCTAAATGCTAGCAGTGATGTGGACATATAGTACAGCCAGCAGAGATCATCTCTAACAGATCAGGTTCTGCAGACCAGGTGTTGGGTACCCCTCCATACCCTCAGGGTGATAGCAGAAACCGCTCTGCAGCACGGTCTGCTGTTGTTATGCGCATGTAGCACATGCAGCCAGCACTTCTTACAGAGCGGATATGATGGATCAGTGCATTCTCCATTGGTTCTTCAGTTACAGACTGCTGTTTTGCACGTGCAGTGCCTCTTGGGTAGTGGAGGGTCCAACCTATGCTGGCAGACAGCAAACAGTTCGATCAGAAATCTGCAGGCTCTATACATCTGTCTAGAGGTGTGTTGAGGTATAGTCTACTGGTTGGTGCAATGTCTCTGTGGTTAAAAGTCCAGCGTTTGATTCTTGCTTGTTTATTTTGTGCCTGGGTGCACTTGCAGTCCTGGCTCTGTTGTGACCTGCAGACAACTCATTCTTCTACATTTCTATGCATTATGGCCACACATTTGGTAGCCCAACATGGCATTCCCCATCATGGACATCTGTGAAAATGTCTCTGCCATGGCGCATTGCAGAGGGTCGGTGATGTATACCCAGCAGATGTCTGGATCAACTGGTATGGATGTGTTCTCAGTTTTGCCATCATTGTGACCTCCCAGCTTTACATAAAGAGAATATATCTTGTATATTCAGGAACCTAACACTCATTGCATAGCCATTCCCTGCACTGTTCTGCTATCATTACTTGCCCCAGATGGGGCAAATGGGTTCAATTTGTCCCTTTCTATCATGCCATTTAGTCAGGTGTATTGTCTTGCAGTTGCACAGGCTGAGGCACTAGTTGCACCTGCACAAATGGTGTGTCATGTAGCCCCTGGCATTGCTACTTTTGCTTCACACACCCAATGCCTTTGGCCTGTATGATCCCATATATCCACCCACCACACACATTGCACTCTGTGCATGGAAAATCCATGGTACAGCCTTCCACCCACCATTTGACCATCAGGGAGATTCATGGTGGAGCAGCTTACTAGCCGTAAACTGCCCCACCATGGCCCTCAGGGGTCATTTGAAGCAGTAACCCATAACATGCATACCTATCTTGTGACTGCTCCACATGAGCACTCATGGACAATCCTCACTTTGCTGCCTACATCAGGAAAATGCTGCCTCCACCCAGACACTGTCCTGGCCTATGGCATGCCACAGACTGACAGTACATTTGGATACCTGTCCACACCTCACAATCACTAACATATAGCTTACAGCATGGTGTATGCTTTCAGGAGTATCTAGGACTGCACGCCAGCCACATGCGCCCCCCGCTGCTGCATCCCCTCCGCTGACTCCACTGCCACCACCACCCACCCATGACACAGCCAACACCCACACTGACCATCATCACTAGGCAGCCACTTATCTTGCCTAGTCAACAGAATAGGCCACATTGCCAGGCATCAGGTGAGTCAACTCCTTCAGCTACCAATTGTACTTGCATCCATATCTTCTCCAATGGCTTCTCTGCCCCCCTTTCAGAGTTTTAGTGGCTTTCCTGCATTATGGTGTATGCCAGACACCTTCCTGCAGCATATCCCATTACTGCACGGTAAGTGTACACTACCACCCCTTAATGTCCTGTTACCACATGGCGAGTATCCATTACCACCCCTTAATGCAGCATTGCTGTTACCACACAGTAAGTGTCCACTAGCACCCCTTAATGGCAGAACGCCTCTGACACGCCCAGCACACTTACCACACAGTAACCCTTATTGCTGCCATTACCCCACTGAAAAGCCTGCTCCTTTACCACGGTTTAGTAAATATACCCCAAGAAGTCCATTTTCCACTGGTAAGGAAAGGTCTGTCATAAGCCCTCCATCGACTTCATGGCATTCAGCTTGTAGCCAGAAACCAATCTATACAATGCGCATTCAGCCGTGAACTCTGCCAAGGACTGCATGGAACTGGTAAGAAACAATAAAGTATTTTCAGCATATAATGCCATTTTATGCTCAGTGGCACCCACTCTCATCCCTTTTAAGCACTTATTCTGCCGGATGGCTTGAGCGAACGGTTCAAATGATAGTGCAAAAAGTAAGTGAGACAGCAGGCAGCCCTGCTTTGTGCCTCTCTCCAGGGCAAAGCTCTAAGACAACATCCCATTAATCCACAGCCATGCAGTAAGAGCACTATAAAGTCTCACAATTACCTCCTAAATTTCCCTCATATACAGACCTCCCTCCGCTAACCATGAAGCCCTAGTTACAGCCCTTGAAACTATATGTGAAACCCCAATTAAAAATATCAGATGATTTTAGGGGACCTAAACCTTGCATCACATCACACAACACATACAAATACTTTCCTAGAAGCCATGGACCAATTGGGTTTCCAACAAATAATCCAAGCACCCACCCACAGCATGGGCAATGTCCTTGACATGGTTTTCATACCCAAAAAACACTCAAACAACATAGTAACAAGCTCACCACCAAAAATAACACAAGTTCCCTGGTCTGACCACCACCTTATCAAATTCTCATTTGCCATGCCAATACAATCCCCCATTACAGAACCTAAAACCAATACATACAAAAAGACGTTTAAAAAATTGGATAAAGATGTATTAATAAAATCTATCATCTCCCTCAAACACAGAAACAACAAATCTAGATGACCTAGTAAAACAATGGAACAAAGGAATAGAAATGGTCTCAAAACACACATCCGAAACCCCTCCTAATGTAAATTCTAAATTAAGAAATAAAACCGAACCCTGGTACACTTCAGAACTGATCAAAGCAAAGAAGGACCTTAGAAGAATGGAAAAAAAATGGAGAACTAAAAAGTCATCAGAAACCAAAGCACAATACCTACTATTACTTACAACCTACAAGGAACTAATAAACTCCACGAAAAAGAGCTACCATACCAAAAAACTAAATAATGCTATAAATAGGCCTAGGGAACTGTTCGAGCTTGTAAAATCCTTCATAAAACCTCCCAAAGACAACAATACCGAATATCCGATAACTGCACAAACACTTGCTGACCACTATTCCAGCAAACTCAACCCTACAGAAGAAAACTGCACCCATATAGTAATTGAAAACAACTCAATACAAAAAACAACACAGATCGTCAACCCCCCGGAACTATGGGAAACCTTTCATAAAATTGATCTTAGACAAATACTAAAAATAATCACAATCATAAACACCACCACATCCCCACTAGATCCCTGCCCTGTAGCCTGGGTCAAAACCATAAAAACTGAAATGGCACCTATAATCCTAAGCATAGTAAACCAATCTCTAATTCAAGGAACTATGCCAGCAGAACTAAAAAGATCACTCATACGACCTATATTAAAAAACAAAACACTCAACAAAGTAGACCCATCTGCATACAGACCCATATCAAGTATACCATTCATAGCAAAAATCATTGAAAAGACAGTCCAATTTCAATTGCAAGACCATATCGATGCCACAAATGCAATTGATGACTATCAATATGGTTTTCGCCAATCTCATGGAGTAGAAACACTCCTACTCGTGCTATTCGATAAACTATATAAAGGTATTGAAAATTGCAAGAAAATGTTCATCTTAATATTCATAGACATTACAGCGGCCTTCGATTCGGTAAACCATAATACCCTCATAAAAAGACTGGAATCAATTGGAATAATGGGGACACCCTTAAAATGGTTTATTTCATATATAACCAATAGAGTGCAGCAAGTATATTTTGACCAAAACCTATCCAATACTTTCCCGCAAACAGAAGGTATTCCTCAAGGTTCTGCACTATCTGCCATATTATTCAATCTATACTTAAGGCCCATCTGCACAATATTTCAAAAACACAAAATAAGCTATCATCTATATGCAGACGATATAATGCTTTATACACAACTGGATATACATAACCCGGACTATACCCACTTAGAAACTTGTCTCAAAGAAACACAGCTATGGCTTCAACAAAACAACATGAGCATCAATCATAAAAAAACAGAAGTAATGTTTATCTCTAAGAACCCTGAACTTAAACATCCTCCCACAATCATACTAAATAATACATCGTATAACATCAAACAGGAATGAAAGTACTTAGGTGTAACTCTCGACAAGACACTTGGCATGGAAGCCCACCTGAGACTTCTAAATATAAATATTTTCTACAAAATAAGAGTATTACAACCACTACGCAATATCATTGAACACTCAGATTTTAGAACAATAATACAAGCACTCATAATTCCACATCTGGACTATTGTAACGGTATTGTTGTTGGTTTACCTAAAAAAACCAACCAACATACTTCAAATGGCCCAGAACGCCACAGCTCGGATACTAATGAATGTACGGATTTCAGACCACATCACATCTATCCTACGAGAACTCCACTGGTTACCTATACAAGCACGCATCAGATACAAAATAATAATTACAACATTTAAGCTAATACACAATATTGCCCCATCCTTCCTCACCACACTCATTAATATACAACCTCCTAATAGAAACAGACAAAGGCACAATTTAAATATGCTGCAAATTCCAATCTCTATACGCAAGGTGAAAATGAATACTAACAATAGGGCATTCACCTACATAGCCCCCACACAATGGAACAAACTCCCGGAGTCACTAAGAGCCAATAAGGACCTCCAATCATTCCGCAAACATCTATTCCAAGAATACTACAAATTGTATGAAATAACTTAAATCAAAAACTATATCCAATATAAACCACATCTTGATAGATACCTAACAACACCATCATAAAACACACCAAGCATACCATGAATATATTAACTATAATATGATACCGTTTGCTATTGTTCTATTTAACTGAAATCCTCAAGTTGTACATAGTTTACCTATTGTTACTGCTGTTATATGTAACTGCTATCGTTGCAGAACCGAATTGTTAAAATGTAAACCGCTGCTGACCACTAGAAGGAGCGGTATAAAAATATGTGCAAATAAATAAAATAAATAAAAAATAAATAAATATAGGGCCAAAGTGAAAGATCTCTAATGCCTTCATGAGAAAGGGCCATTCTACCCGATCAAAGGCCTTTTCTGCATCTAAGGCCAGGAAAGCCATAGGGTTATGTTGCTCCATTTCGCATTGGTGTATTAAGCCTAAACCCGCCGCACATTGTCCCAAGGATTACGCCCTTTGATAAATCCAGTTTGGTCTCGGTGTATCAAAGCATACGAAGAGCATAAATGCATGCTAGAAATGTAGCGTCAGCATTCAACAAAGAAATGGGGTGGTAAGACCCCAGAGCTGTAGGATCTTTACCCTTTTTATGAATCAGGGTGATATGCGCTTCCAAGAAAGAGGCCGGTACCTCCCTAGTATATTGTACCCAGTTGAAAACTTTCACAATCAAAGGAGCAAGCCCTTCATCATGTGTTTTAGATATCTTTTTGGTATTCTTTTCTCTTTTCAAGGATTCAGCTTATATCTGCAGTGACGTCTCTTGTTTCTCGCCATTTCCTGAACCCTGCTTGCACTTCAGGCAGTTCTCATTCCAGGTATGGTTGTAGTGTCTGCTGAATGATCTTGAATAGAATCTTGCTGGCATGTGGGATCAGAGTAAGTGTGTAATAATTTCCACAGTCAGTCGGGTCACCTTTCTTCAGTATTGGTATAAACACAGATCTTTTACAATCAGTTGGCCAAGATGTTGTCTTCCAAATTTCCTGGCAGAGCCTTTTAAGTATGGTGACAACTGCATTCGATTGCTACAATACTTCAATGGGGAGGAGTGGCCTGGTGGTTGGGGCAAGTTACCTCAGGCCAGAAGGTTGGGGGTTCAAATCCCACTAGAGGATAGCAAACTTGGACCAGAACAACTGGGGTTTCTAGTCCCACAGGTGCTCCTTGTGGTCTTGGGCAAGCTACTTAACTCTCCATTGCCCATGTTCCCTGTAAGTATTAGTGTTAGGGGTATGTTTACTAAACTGCGGTAATGTGAATTGTGTTAGGATCCGCGGTAGAGGCAGAAACCCCAAAAAAGGACATGGGTGGTACATCGTTATGGATAACGTGCGTTACAAGGTGCCACACATTAACAAGCGTTACAAAGTGCGGTGCAAGGCGTCCTGTACGGCACCCATAAGGCATTTGATAAGGTGGCTAGCAAAATATCCAGAGCTGTAGCACACTGGTTAATACACTGACTGATGGTGCAGGGGATGTGAGTTCAATCCTCCTGTGGGTCCAATGAGTAAAGCTGGCTGAGACATTAGCTTTTACTTCAAATCAGTGCTGTCTGAAGCATATTGTTTTGTAAATTTAATTAGTGCTGCCAGCAAACACACCCTCACAGGGCCGTAACCTAAGGTGCCGCATAAGGCGCCCTATAAGGTACTCCAGAGGGCACATTATTAAGTGCACTGTCCACCAAGACAACCTATAATGTTCCCTATGGGGTGCCCCATAAGATGCCTTATAGGGCGCTTTACAGGGCGCCCTAGAGGGCGCTTTATAGGGCGCTTGATGAGGCACCGTAAGGAGACAGCACTGTGAGGGTGTCTGTCCTGGCAGAACCAATTTAAATTAAAAAAAGAAAATTCCGCAGACAGCCCTACCAAATAACCGCACTGTGGGATCAAACCCATGACCTCTGGCCCCACAGGCAGTGAAGTAACTAGTGGGCTACATCTCCAGTGCTACTAACAAACCCCTGCCTGGCTACTGAAGGACGTCAGGTCACCACACAAACTGTCTGCTGTGGATACCAGGATAGGGTTAACCCACCCATACCCATGATGCACTGCACATGCAGATCAGCAGTCTACAGATGATCACAAGATGCGGAATGCACCCCTCCCAGCACCTTGGCCTGGTAGGGGGTACTAACCATGTGCACCCCCACAGCACCTCAGCCTGGTAGGGTGTACCGACTGTGTGTGTTACTGGCACAGAGTAGCTACAGACCGTCACAGTGTGCAGGTCCTGAGCTCACCCTGAGGGTGAGGTGGGGTGCCCAGCACCATTTCCACAGCACCTGGCTTTGCTGAGATAGGCTATGCTGCAGGTCTCCATCAGTGCCAGTGTGTGATAGGTGGTCCTTGCAGACACACCTAGGATATGTCTGTGTCCATCTGTATTTCACATCTAGCTCTTGTGGACTATGATGCACCCAGAATAGTGCATACCCTGTGTGGGTTCCATGGTCACATGATTTAGGTGAAGGGGGGTGGTTGGACCCACAGGCAGATTCCTTCTTCCCCCCCCCCCCCCACACCCACCCTCTGTGGCTCAGGGTTGGGGATGGAATCTCCCACCAACAGATCCACAATGTACCCCCCTACAATGGTGACAGTAGAGGGAACCATCAACCACAGTCCAGCTGGTGGTAGGACACCCTACAGGGCAGTCAATGCAGATCTGTACACATCCATAAATAGGACAATGGCAAACAGACAGTCACCCTGGAAATGCACAGCTGCCCCCACCACCATCTGACATTCTCCAGCAGCAAGCACAGTGAGTCACCAGCCGCTGCACGGTGTTCCTGCCACACGCATACTAACTGCAGACAGTCTGCTAACTAGTCCATAGTGCATGTCCCTGGAGGGGATGTGCACACACCAACCAAGCAGATAGGTCAGTGATTGAGCCCCAGAAAACAGAACCCATATATATCACTTACAAGAAGCACTGTATAGCACTATGGGGGAACCCAGCCATGCCATGGTCACTGCACAGTCAGGGTGAGAGTGACCTCCCAGCAGGACATGCTGTGGCCACCCTGTCCGTGCAGGTGGTGGCCGGGCACAACAATGTCTCAGCCATTGCCCTATGCTCTGTACAGATGAATCCAGGCCAGGCCACCCTATCCAGGCTATTCCCACAGTACCTTACTTCTCATTATGCACATTGGCAGGCCAATACAGGCAACAGTGCTAGCAGTGTGGGCTGTGGGGGGTGTTTGCAGCCACCACACACTGGATAGACAGACACATACTCCCCACACCTATGCCAGCATTGTGCAACTATAGCGGTGTTTGGCAGCCCTGGCCACCGCACCAGTCCTGGGCACAGTGCAGGCATGGTTATGGTATGCAATTCTGTTGGGGTCACTCCCCAGGGTGGTAAACACTGTCAGACACAATACCTGTAGCACATACCACAGACATCAGAAAGGTTGCTATGATGCAGCTCACTCAGAAATTTGTACTTAACTTTGGAATTGCTATCTGCCAGTAATCATAGCAACCTTTTGATAGCTGTGTACCATATTCCCAGGTTTAGGGTGGCATTCCTAAGATATGCACGTGCTAGTATTGGGAGATGCACCTAGGGCCCAACATCCTGCCTCTCCTGGAGGCTTCGGTTAATGAGGCCTGTGGGTGCGGGTGTTTCTGGCCCTGTTGGCCGCTGCTCTAGGGCAGGGGTTCCCAACTCTGGTCCTGGTGGGCCACACACTGTTCGAGTTTTCATGCTGTCCCTCATGAATATGCATGGCAGATATCTGCATACCATGGGGGCGGCGCATAGAAATGCAGCACAGTCATCTTTATTAGCGACAGCATGGTACCTGAATGGTGTTTGATCCTCCAGGACTGCATTTGAGAGACTCTGCTGTAAGTAATGCTCCTGTTTAGGGTGTCTGTGCTCTGTAGGGTTAAATGTAGGTGTCCCAGGCATGTTTCTGTTATCTGCAATAAAGGTTCTGTCTTTCTTACCACAGTTTATTACTGGCTAAAATATGGGGACAGGGTTGGCAGGTACCACAGCTGGGACTTGAACCTGTGACCTTCTGCTCCTGGGCACACTGGCTGCGCGTACTGCACCACCGTGTTGCCACAGGGACAGTTCTATTCCCTGGAGATACCATGACTGTTTGTCAGATGGAGCCTGTCTGTTGCAGTGCATGGCACCCTCCTAAACAGGGCTAGGCCATGGTCTGCTGCGGCCAGCTGCCACTGCCCCCTCCGCCACCAGCACCCCTCTGCCACCATGCTGCCATGCCCTTCTGCTGGTGGTGCGCAGTCTCAGGCCATCCAGTGTGCGGGTAGGTGGCTGCCTATGGTGCAGGTTCTGGGGTAGGGGTGCCTGCATAGATGTCCACGCTTCCCCCCAGCACCGCCTGCCACTGTTCTGTGCCCTTGGGGGTAGCTGCTGGGTACTATCCCCTGTGACACTGTGGGAAACACAGTTGTGCCCATGTTGGGCCTTCATCAGTTGCTGTCTGGCTGCTCTGCTGTTTCAGCATTCGTATGGGCCACCTAGGCATCACCCTAGTCTGCACTGTGGCCCAGCTGCACCAGAGCATGTGCCGCCTGCGGCCCTCTGTATCCCCTTTTGCAGCATCTGTCCAGTTGCCCATTCCAACATGCCCACCCTGCTGTGCGCAACATGTGCACACCATAGGATACCTGTCCAATAACAAGGGACAGCCCTGATCAGCGCTATTTCATTGTGGGATCATTCACCTTTTCGGGGGACAGAGCATAGACCCTTCCACAATTAATATCTTTTTTTGGGAGCTTTCTCGGTAGTGTTTTTTGCTGTTTCCCAATATTATCACTATTGGCCAGCTTGTTTAGGTTTTTTTCCAGTTTGTTGAGGTCATTTTCAATGTTTATCTGCCCTTTTGTTCTGTGCACATGTATCACACTTATCACTTTCTGTAGGTTTCCCTGCCTATGCTGTACATTGCTGACACTCAAATGATTTCTCTTCCCTGCAAATGTGCATCTAACATTAGGAATACCCAACCTCAATCAATGACCACCAAAGTAAATATTTTTGTCGGAGCTAGCCATAGGAAGGTCAGAAGGAAAACCGACCTACACCAGGCGGGTAGCTACTTTTTATTTATAGAGGTTGTTCACCAAAATTAAAGTTAAAGTTCAAATAACCAATAGAATTATGTTCAAAAAACTTATCTCAGTCCAGAAATGCCGGTATGAAGAACCTCTATAAATAAAAAGTAGCTACCCGCCTGGTGTAGGTCGGTTTTCCTTCTGACCTTCCTACGGCTAGCTCCGACAAAAATATTTACTTTGGTGGTCATTGATTGAGGTTGGGTATTCCTAATATTATTGCTGATTTGCCCTGACCTGAAGGTTAATTCTGATATTGAATGTGCATCTAACGGCAGGTTTTCAATCGTGTTAGGATTCAGCTCTTCAGATCAGCGCGTTGGTGTGAAAGGGGCCTCTCCCCGCCCACACTCCGCCCATTGACCCCTTCTCTCCGCCCTCTCTCCACCTTCTGCGGTGTTTTACCGCGCCACGGATCTTTACGGTCGTTAAGTAACGTTAACGCGCGTTATGAGACGTTAACGATCGTTAACGTCTCATAACGCGTGTTAAAGTTACTTAACAATCCTTAACGTTACATAACGTGCGTTATGTAACGTTACCGCAGTTTAGTAAACATACCCCTATGTGTCTTGTATCCCCCAATTGTGTTGTGACCACTTTGATTAAAAGATAAGGTGGTATACAAGACTATCTAAATAGGAATGACATCAATGTTTTGTTCTTTGATAAGGCTTTCAATGCTGCTTCGACTTCTTTCAACACCAGTGGTTCTTGATCATAAGGTATAGCTTGGAACAGTTGCTGGTCTACCTGATCTTTATGGTATAATGACTCTTTATATTCTTTCCACCTTTTCTTAATCCTCTCAGCATCATTCAATATGGATCCTTGAGCATCTTATAACATTCCAATTCGAGGCTGGAATTATTTCTTTAACTCTCATAGTTTTAGAAAACCAATCTTATTCTTCCTCTAATAGTTTCTGATTCTATTTCCTTGCATGCGTCATTTCAGTACTTTTCCTTGTCTTGTCTTGCTTCACATTGGACATCTTTGTTGAGTTCTGTGATTGCCTCTCTTTCTCCTCTGGCTCTAATTTTTCTGCGTTTCTTCAGTCCTCCATTTTGACCATTTTTGCTTTTACATCTTTTGTAGAGAATTCTCACTTTTTTCCAACACAACCTTCTTGATGACATCCCATAACTCTTCTGTAGCTCTGTCATTTGTATCTAAAGCAGCAAATCGATTTTGCAGGCAGTCTTTAAATTCTGGTGGCAGATTCTCAAGGTCATATTTTGGTACATTCATGAGTGGCTTGCTCTTTTTCAACTTTAGCTTAAGTTTGCATGCTAGTAGTTGGTGATGTGCACCACAGTCTGCTGCAGGTTTTGTCTTTGTTGATGTTATAGAGCTTTTCTTTCAATGACATCCACATATACAGTTAATTTGATTTTTGTACAATCCATTGGGTGAAGTTCATGTGTACAGTTGCCGCTTGTGTTGCTGGAAGAAGGTGTTTGAGATGCATAGATGGTTGGTCTTTCAGAATTCTTTCAATCTTTCTCCAGCATCATTTCTGTTGCTAAATCCATATTTTCCAGCCACTTTGCCTCCTTCTTTGTTTCTAACCTTTGCATTCCAGGCACCCATGACTATCAGAATATCTTGTTTGCATTTTCTGTCAGTTTCAGCTTGTACTTGTTCATATAACTCATAAACTTCTTCCTCTTCAGCAGTGTTCTTGGCATATATCTGAATAATAGTTGTGTTAATGGGCATTCCTTGTAGACGGATAGAAATTAAGCATTCACTGATTGCATCGTATTTCATTACAGTTCTTGCAAGTTTCTTTTTGATTATAAATGCAACACCATTTCTTCTTTGTTTTTCATTTCCGTGTGATCCTCAGATGCAAAGTGCCTGATGCCAGTCCGTTTCAGTTCGCTGACACCAGCAGGTCGAATTGTACATGTTCCATTTCATTATTGACTAACTCCAACTTCCCTTGTTTCATTCTTGGTATATTCCATGTCCCAATATGTAAGACATCTTTGCAGCTTCAGGCTCTGATTTCATGCGCAGCTACGTCAGCAGTCAGACATCCCAGGGGCTTTGATCCAACTGCATCATAAATGTTAGTTTTTCTCGGAAATGTCTTCAGCTCATCCCAAGTAGCCAGTTGAGTACCTTTCGACCTGGGGGTCTCATCTTCTGGCACTATCATGCAATTTGTTTTGTTGTGACACTCTACTGGGTTTTTGTGGCAAGATACGGAAGTAGATTGCCAGGCCTTTCTTCTGTGTAGGTAATTGTAGTGTTGTTGCCATGTCACAGAAATGTGATCCTCCACCGCCAATACTGTCCCATTCTGCTGCTGCCCAGATGGTGGGTTTCTCTTAGTCTGGCACCTCAGCTGAGGCCTGTCCATCTTGGAAGACCCTGCCAGTAGTTAAGCTACCGATAGCTTAGCTCACAGCATCACTGATGTACACAAGCCCTCACAGCACGACAAGCTGCAAACCAAGTGAGGGATCATATACATTAGGGACATAGATATTCTCAAGGACCACAGACTTCCCTTGTAAGCTTTCAACAACAAAAATATAATGTCCTCTGGGGTCAGCCATCAAAGACTCTTGGACAATCCTCATCCTTTTACTAATCAGAATGACCACATCTGCTTTCCTGTCTCCAGAGGAGGCCCCAAACACTTCCCCCACCCACCAACACTTCAACTTGGTATGCTCTTCCTCCGCTTGGTGTGTTTCCCTTAAAAAGGATATGTCCCTTTGTCTTACAGAGCTGTCAATACCTTGTGCCATTTAACATTTTACATTCCCAAGTTACAGACCCTGTTACAATGTATGCAAAAGATCCTGTTCTGATGCAAGTTTGCAAAAGATTCTGTTCTGATGCAATTTTCTGTTCTTTGTAAACCGCACTGATACCAAATAGCGCGGTATATAAGAACTGTAAATAAATAAATAAACAGGGGACCCAATCCCACAAACATTCCAGGATATTATCTGTACCCCTTTACCCATAATTCATAGGAGAAAAATGGTCCGTGTACCATCTAAACAAACCAAAAACAACAAATCGAGAGGACTCACCCAGCCTAGAGTCCTTCTTATTCAACGCATGATCACATCATGGCAGGCCCTCACTGCCATAGCCCCACCAGTCCTCACAACTCCAAACCCAAGCCCAGCTCCACACAAACCTACTATCCCCCCATTCCCCAAATCTCTCCCTATCCTGAAACTAGACTTTCCCCAACAACTAATCCCTCCCCCCCTAATAATAGGCTCTTTGCTCCCCAAAAGCCCAACCTCTCACTCACACACGCAAGCATATTTCAACAAGATATCATATTTCAATATTTCCAGTGCCCAGGTTTTTCTGACTAACTGACTATTCCAAACAAGAAGGGTCGATGGCTTCAGCTTCCGCTTTCCTTACACGGAGCTTACTAGGACCGCCCTTATGGGAGGTGATCAGGCTCCCTTGTCTCACGCATACTCATGCGAGATTTCCCAGATTTCCCAGTTAGTCTATACCAAATATACCAAATCAGTCCTGCGCACGCAGGACGCTGTCCCAGGCTGTTCTTTCTATCAAATACTTCAAAAATGTCTACTCACTGGATCCGGTCCCCGATACCACACCAGCTTCTGAGTTGGAACCTGGACTCCCCCGGGTCGGAGGTGTTGGCCGGCTGGACCCGATGGCCCGCCGAGGCAGGCGGAACCCTCTCCGGCAGAAAGGGGCCGGCGGCACCTGAGGTTTCCCCCGCGGTCGGACAGACACAGTTCCAACCGGGCCAAACCTCAAGGCGAATTACGTGGATTATTCACTTGAATACCATTTACCACTCGCACTTCCCGGCCAACGCACCAAGAATATGCTGTAGCAAAGTGCAATCAATGAATAAGTCCAGGAGTCGATTGACAGGGTCCAAGTCAGTTTATTGTGCACAAGGCCCAGTCAGTCAAAGCTTCAAAAGGAACTGAGCAAACGTTTATACAGAGACATAACTTTTTATACCTCTTTTTCAGTTTGATACATGAGAACTTTCTATTGGTTCTAGCTCAATACATGCAAATTTCTCATTGGTTGTACGTTTCCTGCACCTGTTTAATTAGAAATCCCTCCGGAGCCTAGCAACCGGCCCCCTCCTTTAGGATTGCTTGAACAATGGTACAGTTCTAAATCTCGTTACTTTTCTACTGCAAGGTTAACTTCGGCTTCTGGAATGCATATATTGTTACATTTCTGTTCTTTCACACACAAGAGAATAATAGAAGACTTATGAATTCATGAAAACTTCTTATTAAGCATTTTAAAACAGTTTTCTCATTTTCCACAGATTTTTGGTTCTTTTCTAGCTATAATGGGAGTTAGAATCCAGGCCTGACTTACAGGCCTTTCATAATAGCAGGCCATGCTAGGCCATAGCCTACCTCATTTTCGCAATGGTGCACCTCCACCACAAACAAAACTAACCAGCAGAACTCCTATATTTCTATATTTCAGGGTGCCCCAGCCATCAGGAGGGTTCAGAACATGAAGTTTGTGCCATTTATATCCTATCCAGCCCAAAAGTCAAATCCACTGAAAATCAGAAAAAGTAACCATACTCTAGCCACCTCACCTTTCCCACACAACTAGTCCCACCATCTAGCCCTCCCTACTCACCTAATGTTAATAGGAACTATAAGTTCAACCTATATGGGCAGAATCATCAACCTTTCTGTCACCTTTAATCCATCTGTACTGCCCACATCCCAGCAGACACTCAAACTCACCATATATCCAAGAATCCACCTCTCATCACTCATACACCTTTCAACCTATCACCCCACCCGAACCCCTACATCAACCCCACAATATCCCCTATTCACAAACATTCCACATTCATATGCCTCCCTCGCCCCCCCCCTCCCCACCCCCAACCTGCAGGAAAGAAAGTAAAATGATATAGAAGAAAATACAAAAGGCAAAGCAAAGAAAAAAAGAGAGAAGGAAATAGATAAAGCTAAGCAAAACATTTTTAATGCAATTTCTTGATATACTGCCCAGGTTGAAGGGCATCAGAGTGGTCTACAATCACTACAAGCAGGTACTGGATAAATGAGCAAAATGAGTAAAATAAAGGAAAGTAAATAAATTAGTGTATGGTAAAAAGAAGTAACGAAGGTAGAGGAGATGGGCAAAGGAGGGAAGAAGAAAGAAAGAAAGAAGTACAACGGGTAACTGGTAAACCAGATACATATATCCAGAGCCAGGATAAGTGCAATGCAAAGCAGGACCTGACAGATAATCCAGTATACACCAGACCTGTCTCCGTGCAAAAGAGAGCTTTGACATACTCCACTGGTCCCAGGGCACACAGGTTGTCCTCCAGATATTTAAAACTCTTATGGGGATTCCAGGAATGAAAAGTTTGAAAGAAAACATAGAAGAAACCAAAGTACAGAGCAAGAACTGCCAATCCCAAGAAAGAGGGTTCAGTCACATTATGGCCAATCGCAGAAGCTCCAAGTCTGCAGTAAATCCAATAAGAGCACAAAGTCCAATATCTATTAGAGTCTAAAAATGTCCCTGCATGTGCATGGAGGTCTTATTCTGCATCTTGCACACAGTTGTCCACATTACAATACCCAGTGCTCCCTGGTTATCATAGCTTGTCACTGCAAAAATGCCAGGGCCTCACATGGCATGGTAAAGACATACTGCTTCCACTGATGAAGAATATGCAGCTTAGCCAGATAGATCAGTGCAAACTGAGCACCTTTCTGCACAGAGTGTCCACACACCTCTGAAAATTCCGTGCATTTGCTGGTCACAGTCACAGAATAATCTTGAAAGATGTGATCCTCTTGCCATTGTGCTCCACATTCGGCAGATGCTGGGCCGACTGCAGCACCAGCTCCTGCTGGTATTTCAGGAACCGCGCTATAACCACTCAGGGCCGAAGCTCTCCCTCACGGTGCATGCCCAACCTATGAGCCTGCTCGCTCTGGACTTCACCCTCTATACCAGCAAGGTAACTGAAATATGAGGTTGCAGACCTGCTATTAGTAATCTGTGAACTATCATTAAAATCATCTCTAACACCTGAAGATTGGAGGATCGCCAATGTAACACCAATTTTTAAAAAGGGTTCCAGGAAACTACAGACCAGCGAGCCTGACGTCAGTACCGGAAAAAATGGTAGAAACCATCATAAAGAATAAAATTACTCAGCATTTAGTCATGGCCTAATGGGAGACAGCCAACATGGCTTTAGACAAGGAAGATCTTGTCTTACTAATCTGTTATGTTTTTTTGAAGGTGTGAATAAACAGGTGGACAAAGGTGAGTCGGTTGATATAGTGTATCTGGACTTTCAGAAAGCCTTTGACAAGGTCCCTTATCAGAGACTTTTGGCAAAACTAAAGAGTCATGGGATAGGAGGCAGTGTACTACTGTGGATCAGGAACTGGTTAAAAGATAGAAAGCAGAGGGTTGGGCTAAATGGCCAATTTTCCCAATGGAGAAAGGTGAATAGTGGTGTACCCCAGGGATCTGTGCTGGGTCCGCTGTTTTTTGACATATTCATAAATGACCTGGAAAATGGAATAACGAGTGAGGTTATCAAATTTGCAGATGACACAAAACTATTTAAAGTTGTTAAAACCCATGAGGATTGTGGAAAATTGCAAGAGGACCTTGATAAATTGGAAGACTGGGCATCAAAATGGCAGATGAAATTTAATGTGGACAAGTGCAAAGTTATGCACCTAGGGAAGAACAACCCAAACTATGGTTACACGATGCAAGGTTCCACTTTAGGAACCACCACCCAGGAAAAAGATTTAGGCGCCATTGTGGATAACATGTTGAAACCCTCGGCCCAATGTACAGCGACGGCCAAGAAAGCAAATAGAATGCTAGGTATCATAAGGAAAGGAATGGAAAATAAAACAAAAGATATTATAATGCCTCTATATCGTTCCATGGTGAGACCGCACCTTGAATATTGTGTGCAATTCTGGTCGCCGTATCTGAAAAAGGATATAGCGTTATTAGAAAAGGTTCAGAGAAGAGCCACCAAAATGGTAAAGGGGATGGAAGGATACTCCTATGAAGAAAGGCTAAAAAGGTTAGGGCTCTTTAACCTGGAGAAGAGACGGCTGAGGGGAGATATGATAGAAGTCTATAAATTAATGAACGGAGTGGAACGGGTAAACGTAGATCGATTGTTTACGTTATCAGAATATAGAAAGACTAGGGGACATGCAATGAAGCTACAGGGTAAACTATTTAAGACTAATAAAAGAATATATTTTTTCACTGAACGTGTAATCAAACTCTGGAATTTGTTACCAGAGGATGTAGTAAAGGCTGTTAGTGTAGCTGGGTTTAAAAAAGGTTTGGACAACTTCCTGGAGGAAAAGTCCATAAACCATTATTAAGAAGGGACCCAGGATATCAATGCTTGACCCAGTACAAGCATTGTGGAACCTATGTCTTTTGGGGAACTGCTAGTGTGATAAGGAAGCTTATCATAGCTCAGGAAGGGGCTATAGAAAAGGTGAAGTGTCTCTGAACAAGCAACCTGTCAGTGCTGGTAGAAATGAGAAAACAGAATTTTGCCATAAAAGACTACCAGTCCCAGAATGCACCAGGTTTCCAACAGCCATGAGAGGAGCTGAAGTGAGAAAACGTGTGTTCAATCAAAAGGGCTATGAGGTAATCCCCAAGCACTCATTGCAAAGGGCAGGGCTTGATTCAGCACAGCTGCACTGTGCTAGGATGGAACACTCATCTCAAAGGGCAAGGCCTGATTCAGCACAGCTGCGCTGTGTTAGGGAGGAGCACTCATCTAAGCAGAATAAGAGTAGAGTTTATTCTACAGATGACCATCTTCATGATCACCTCGGATATCCAGAGAATTGTCCTCAGTATCCTGAGAATCAGCTTGAGTTTGATCATCAGTTTCATCTGAAGTATCATCAGAAGCAGAAGCCAAACCGGACGGACAGAGAGGGAAAGAGACCCTTTGGAAGAAGGAAGAGAAAAGCCTTTGAGAGGTCTAGAAGAGTCCAAAGCAGTACGTATACGGGGAGGTATTCCAAGGGCCAGCATACACCATTGGACTGGGGAAAGCCAGAGGAATGGTGCTGCAGAGCTAGGAATCACCAGAGGCTACCTGTGAGGGAGACGGCTGCACGTGGAAGGGACCCTAAGACCTGTGCCAGAAGGTATGTGAAGAGAGATCCAGTGTCCAGGGATCTGGATTGGAAGGCTGGACATAAGAACTGGACTACATACTGGCCAGGCTATATAGAGAGGAACTCTAGCAGCAATGGAAGCTCAGGTATGAACACTGATCTATGCCCTAGCTATAACCTTGAAAGACAGCAGGGAAACAAGTATTCTCCTGAAAATGCTCCATTGAGAGATTCATCTGTGCCAATCCATGATATTGAACCCATGCTTGTTGAACAAGGGGGAATAATAGCAGATAAAGATCCTATTTATATGGATTGTTCTCTATCTAAACTCCGTTGGTAACTTTCTGTTATAAAGTACAGCAACCATCACAAAGAAATACAAATTTGTTCTTTAATCTACTCAGAAAAGCTCCTGAAGCAGGATTTGACCCACACAGTAGAAAGCAAGCCAGCTAAGGGGTTTCAGCTGGATAACTGCTAGCAATTAAGCCTTACCTAATTGCTTGTGAGCTAGGAGAGAATCACTTCTGTATCTATGTGGGAAGTAATCAGAAGTTAACCTGAAAAGAACAGTTGTTTCTTGCTTTGTGGCTTTTCATTTGTTGTTTTCCTGATTTTGACTTTGTTTTTCCAAGTTAACACTGAAAGCAAGTAACCTAATTTATGTGCTACCAAGCATATCTGTGTTGGGAGAAATAACCCCATAAATAAATATCTTATTGGCTTTACCCAAGAGCACAACTAAATTATTGTCAGCAGCTGTGTCTGGTGTGAATGAACTACATTGCCCACAATACCTTGCAAATCATATAGATATATGCATTGCCAAGACTGTGAAGATTCTCACCCAGGCAGCCATCTGACACTAGGTACATATGACCTAGATTGGCCACTGTTGGAAACAGGATACTGGGCTTGATGGACCTTGGTCTGACCCAGTATGGCATATCTTATGTTCTTATGTTCTTATGTCCAATGGCAGCCAGGTGTCTAAGACACCATGAAGTTCAGCATCCAGCAGATTCCTTGATTCAGACAAACCGTAGGTTTTTCCTCCTCTCCCTATTCTCAAGATCATCAATCTTGTCCAGCTACTGCTTTAATTGTTCCTTTAGCTTCATGAGTGTTTTATCTGACTCATAACCCCCATCTTCAAGGACCGAAACTCATTGCTCCAGTTGGCCAATTCAAGCATTAAGGTCAGCAATGGACAATGCCACTTGGCCATCTGGTCTGAGAGCCCATTAAATCTGTCCTCCAAAGCCAGCATCACAGCCACAGAGACCTCTTCAAACATCCATGCTCCCATTAAGGGCAGTTAATCAAATGTAATAAACAAACATTTCTAATTGTGGATTTGACAGGGCCCCGTCAGCCATCTTGCCATCGCCTGTCTGGCTCTTATCTTTTCGCACAGATTTAGCTGCCATCATTTATTTATTTATTTATTTACATTCTCTTATATACCGCGCTATTCTGCATCAGTGCGGTTTACATTGAACAAACTGAAATTACATTGAACAGGGTATTATAACTTGGAGATAACTATTTTTACAGGGAATATGGGCAATGGAGGGTTAAGTGGCTTGCCCAAGATCATGGTTAAACAACTCCTTCACACTTGCCAGCCAGCTTCCCCAGGGCACATGACTATTATAGGTCAAAACCTTCCACAGAACATAGATATTAATGTGGTTACATGCAGGCAGCCCAGTAGCAGAGAAACACAACTTCCCCTGCTCACCTCATCAGGTGATTCCTCAGGTATGCAAATGAGGCCTCACAATGATAATTCGCAAATGACCCTGCATCACCCTTGGGCTTCCCCTGTCCAGATGCCACATTTTATCTATCGGGCCCTAAAATCTTTCTTTGATTAAGTCTGGGAAAATTACATAAAAAAACACATGTATGGTATTAAATGAATATTTCATAGCATTAATATGAGAAGGTAAACAATTCTCATAATCAAAGAACGCTGTATAAAACAGATTCCTGAGGTATAGGTCCAACTAAGAGCAACCAGTCACGTCAGAACAATACACAGTAGAAGAACGTGATGTGTCCAAGGAAAGAACAAAACAATCATATAATATTGAAAAGAGGCGTTTTATTCACAAACCAAAAGTTGGTGCCCACCCGACACAGGCCGTGTTTCGTTTAACAAAACTTCATCAGGGGTATAGGGCAACTTATTGGTTAATGCTGTAGAGATATCCTCTTTGCAACTATATAACTTATACCGGGCTCACCAAGCTGCACAAAACGCCGCGCGGGAAATGTAAAAATGTTCTCAATTCGTAGCGAATCCGTTACTCCATCAAATGGCATAACCCACGCCAAAGTGACTTTGGCGTGGGTTATGCCATTTGATGGAGTAACGGATTCGCTACGAATTGAGAACATTTTTACATTTCCCGCGCGGCGTTTTGTGCAGCTTGGTGAGCCCGGTATAAGTTATATAGTTGCAAAGAGGATATCTCTACAGCATTAACCAATAAGTTGCCCTATACCCCTGATGAAGTTTTGTTAAACGAAACACGGCCTATGTCGGGTGGGCACCAACTTTTGGTTTGTGAATAAAACGCCTCTTTTCAATATTATATGATTGTTTTGTTCTTTCCTTGGACACATCACGTTCTTCTACTGTGTAAAACAGATTCCTGAGGTACATATTACACTGTCAACAAATGTTTACAAAAGTCATGTTACTGAAATAAAAATAGTCATTTCTTATCAATTATTATATGCTGAACATGAATATGACAGTGAAATTGCAAAGTTGGCTCTAGTTTTTTTGTAATCTACAAGAATTAATCTTTACATCACGAAATGCATGTCAATAGTAAATATAATAGGCCTTCGGTTAATACCTGTAAAAAACCAAGTCATAGACTACTTCTTAGATTTTTTCGCCTGTCTCTTGTACAGCTGTTCGGGAGCTTCTCTGGAGAGTGTCCAGCAGTAGTCAGTCAGCATTGTAGTGGACCATTGTCCATGGTATCTTTGCTCCATCGTTGTGATAGCCTGGTGAAAACGTTTGCCCTGTTCATCACTAACCATACCACAGATGTCAGGAAAGAAATTGAGATGGGAATCAAGGAAATGGATCTTTAAATGATATATTATTGTAAACCGCTCTAATGCTTCGGCCTGAGCGGTATATCAAATTTAAAATAAACATAAACATAAACATAGAGACATATTGCAGCCAAGTTTCTGATACTGCATCAGCATATCTTCTACTAGTTCCTTATAGTTTTCTGCCCTAACATTCCCAAGAAAGTTTGTTGACACTAGGCAAAAAGCATTCCATGCTTGTTTCGCATCACCCTGCAGCAAGTTGTTGAACCGGTCATCTTTGAAGAGCTCTCAAATCTGAGGACCCACAAAAACTCCCTCTTTAATCTTTGCTTCGCTGAGTCAAGGGAATTTTTCATGCAGGTATCGGAAAGCTGGCGAAGTGCGGTCCATGGCTATCACAGTTTTTCATCAAACCTAGTTTGATGTGAAGGGGTGGTAGCAGGATTTTGTGAGCCTCAACCAGAGCTGGGTGCTGAATATTCTTCTCTCCAACTGTTACATTTTGTCTGCGATTCCATTCCTTCCTCAAGTAATGCCAATCCCTTGCTCAGCTATCCCACTCACATAAGAAACACATGTATTTTATATAGCCCTGCTGCAGTCCCATTAAAAGGGCAACTACCTTCAAGTCACCACAGAGGTGCCATCTGTACTTGTTATAGTTAATGGAAGTCAGTAGATGCTTTAAGTTATCGTATTTCTCTTTCATGTGGACGGCATGCACTACTGGAATAGATGGAAGACGGTTTCCATTGTTCAAAAGCACAGCCTTCAGACTCAGTTTCGAAGAGTCTATAAATAGTCTCCAGTCTTGTGGGTCATGAGTGATTTTTAAGGCCTTCATGAGGCTTTCAATATCGGAACAGAATATCAGATTACTTTCCTTTCTGAAGAAAGGCTCCAACTGCTGGTGGCGCTTTCAATATGAAGTAATGTTGACATCTTCTTCTAGAAGATTCCATTGTTGGAGTCTTGATCCTAGTAATTCTGCCTTGTTCTTGGGTAAGTCCAAATCATGAACCAGGTCATTTAGTTCTTCCTGTGTTATTCTTTGTGGAGTTGATAATGCATCCCAGTGAAAATCTGGGTCTCTGCATGCTGACGGACCAGAACAGGTTGGCTCACCCTTGTCCTCATTAGATGAATCAAGAGAATATTCTGATGGAGGTTCTGGAATAGGAAGTCCCTCACCATGTGGAACTGGTCTCAATGCAGACGGAATATTTGTGTAGACTATGCTCGACTTCTTTTGCTTCATTATTCCACTGGAAAGAGGAGGAACCAAGCAGAAGTAACAGTCATTTATGTGGTTGCTTGGCTCTCTCCACACCATGGGGACTGCAAACGGCATTGATGGTCTTTTGCAATTCAACCACTGTGAAAGCTGTGTTGTACATGTAGCGCAGCATATATTATTATTTATTTATTTATTAACATTTCTTATATACCGCACTATTCGATATCAGCGCGGTTTACATGGAACAGAAACATCCGACAAATTGCATATATGCGGGGCCCAAGGCTTGTCTTGGTCACCAATCTTGCATCCGAAGTAAAGATGATATGCCTTCTTCAGTTGAGAAGTGAAACTTTTCTTCTGGTTGGCAAATGTCACTTCCCCACAAATGTAGCAGAAATTGTCAATGGTATTAACGCACTTTTGTGTAATTACTGCTCTGTATTGTACCTAAATGGCTAAAATTCTATGATTAATAAAAGTTACATGTAACAGTAGCTTAAACTATCTCACACACAGTCTGAAATATTTTAAATGTTCAACCTTTCTGACTGCATATAGTATACTGTTGACGTCAGATGGCAGTAATATTGCATTGCATCAGAAAATGATGCAATCAACTCTGGATGATGTGTGCATGCTGGAATTATGCAATGTGATGCAATATTACATCATTCAAGGCTTATTTGGGATGTTGTTGATGTCCTACTGGATAAATTTACATGGTGAAACGTCAAAAATGAACTACATGCAATATTTTCAAAACGAGAGCCAATAAAATTTTTTAAATGTTATATTCATGCTCAGCTCACCAAGATACTACAGATTAGGGCCTTTTAAAGTCTGTAACGATTTCAATGTTGACCAGTGTTATTTATGTTCTAAGATTTGCACCTCCACATATCCTGGTTGCAAACATCAAATAAAGGACAAACTGGCACATGACAGACACAAACTGTTCCCATGTCATGCATTAGAAGCTTCTCTCCTCATTACCCTCCTCATTTACATTCTCTTGGCAAGGACCCTTTCCTAGGATGAATGTCATTGGAGAGTCATAGTCACATGGCAAATTCAACAACGGGTATTTCTCACAACCAAAAGTTCTAGTCAGGATGGACCTTTTGTATTGTGAACAGGAGGTGTTGAAGAGACCAGAGAGAGAATTCAGAATCTCTCATTCATAGCACCCGGCTCCATCATCATTCCAGCAACATGAGGACTTTTCTCACCAGCATCTACATCATGTCTGCTCTGGTAGTTACAGGTGAGGCTCCTTACATTAGGGTTGTGCACTGGACAAAGCGTTTCAGTTTGTTTTCAGATTGCTTGACCTTTTTCCCCAACTTTTCGATGTTTTTGTTTAGTTTCACACATTTTCTATACCAATGTAATGCTTTTTTGAACTTTTTAATGCATCCAAATCAACATGACATACTTTCATTTATGGGTTAATGTGTGTTAAAATGATTTTCTGTATACTAAATTTAGAAATTAGAGTGGAGGAGTAGCCTAGTGGTTAGAGCAACTGCCTCATACCCTTAAGATCAAGAGTTCAATTCCCACTGGCACTCCTTGTAACCTTGGGCAAGTCACTTTGCCCTCCATTGCCTTGGAAGAAAAGGCTGGCAATCTACTTCTAGTGATACATTGCCAAGAAAACCCAGAGGTAGTTGGGTCACTATGAGTCAACACTGACTTGATGGCACTTTAAAAAAAAAAAATTTTCTAAGGTGCACTAGTGAATTGCGTGTACACTAACAAATTCACATCTCTAATTTTCTTTCTAAATTGCCATTCATAAGCTGAGTCCTAACTTCCCTACTCTTTCTTATAATTTATTCAAATTCAGACCTATTTGCCAGAAGAACTCTAAATATTACTAGGAGATTCATAAATGATCTGTAGAAAGCCACAGCAGGTGACTTGATCAAATTTTCAGAAGAGACAAAATTATTTGGCATGGTTAAACAGCCAAGGATTGTGAAGAACTACAGAAGGACCTTGTAAGGCTGGGAAACTGGACATCTACATAGCATAACGTTTCCTATGTTCTTATACACATAATTTAGGTTTAGCTTCCATTTGAAAAGCAAAAGTCAACGTAAGTCATGTCAGAAGCTGTTGCACTGGAAGAATAACTGTGTAATGCTATGAAAATACATTTTTTCTATCTATAATTTAAATGTTAATGCCCCCTCACTTGAGCTTTAAATTCTCACTTTCCTCCAAGTTTCTAGTCTCCCTGTTTGTCTCTCCCTGCATTGATGGGGCTGCCCTGGGGCATATAAGGCATCCTCCCCCAGGGAAAAAAACAAAACTTTTAGCTGGTTACACTACGAAGCCATAACAGCTCTCTCAAATCAATTTCCATTTATTTCAATCCACATCCATTTGGGCAGCTAGGGGGCTTAAGGTTTGCCCAGGGCACCAACACCTTGAACCAGCAGACCATGGAGAATTAGACAAAAAAAGACAAAGGGAAGCAGAAGAGTGAGACCTGGATGCAATTGGGAAAAATAAAATGCCCATTCAAAAAAAGTAGAAAAAGTTTTCTATTTTGAATTTAGTAATTGGAATGTGGTAAGTTTGGGAAATGTGCATCTATGATGTCTTTGTATTTCATTCAGTACAAGAGAAAATGCATTTCTGTTTCTCTTTCTCCAGTGTTACACTGTAAGTAGAGTCTGACGTCTTGAGATTTTCAATACAATTTTTGTCTGCCTATTTCTATTCCTGATTTGTGATCCCTAGTTCTGCATTTTATTCCGTATTTTGCTGATGTGACCAAGGTGTGGAATTCTGTGAGCTTGTAGTTTCCTTGTAAAGATCTCCAGCAGTCCTATTGGTTCTGCTTTCCCATTAGTAGGTGCACTGCTGTTCTAGGGATGAATATTATATTTATAGTGCTGCCTATTTATAGGTAGGGTTGGTACTATGTGAGTCCTAGCAGTGCTGTTATGCTCTGGCAGGTTTGCTGTACACTCTGAGCATTTTGCAGGATTTTGTAGTATTTCATAGAGTATCTGGCAGATGGCACTGGAGGGAAGTCGAGCAGAAATCTGATGTCCTTTCTCTAACCCCAGTGCACATGTACAGTGTTCAGACACTCATGAAGCTAGTGTTTATTTATTTTATTTATTTAGCAAGCATTTGTAGCCCGCTCCTTCCAGCGATCAGAAGCGGGTAGGATTACTATTGTGAAACTGCCGAATCAAGGCAGGTACAAATTTTGTTTACATACAGATTGTCAGAAAAGCACATCATACAGAGTTAACACTTCTTAGCTATGGGGGAGTTCATTTACAGATATACATAAATACATATATACAGGATAATCTTCTTGGACACAGTGGTCAGGGGCTGCTCCATCTGTGGGTTTAGTTCAGGTTGAAATGTGATTGGAAAATGTGCGTTTTGAGTTTCTTTCTGAAGTCTAGAAGGTCATTGCTAGCTCGTAGTTCTGGTGGGAGTTGGTTCCACAGTGTTGGCGCCACATATGAGAAAGCCCTGTGGCTGGTGTTAGTTTTGGCAGATCTTATATCTGTTGGAGTGTGAAGGATGTTGGAATTGTGGGTTCTTCTGTTTCGGGTAGGAGGTTGCAATCTTACTAGGTTGTTGAGGAAGGAAGGTGCTAAGTTGTGGATGAGTTTGAAGGTGGTTGTTAGTATTTTGTATTTTGTGCGAGCTGTTATGGGTAGCCAGTGTAATTGAATTAGCACTGGTGTGATGTGGTCACTTAGATTTTTCTTCATTATGACCCTGGCAGCTACATTTTGTGCCATTTGTAATATGTTTAGGGTTTTTTTAGGTAAACCTTGTAGGATGGCGTTGCAGTAGTCAAAATGTGGCATGATGAGTGCTTGGGCCACTGTTCTGAAGTCTTGGGGATCAATAATATTCCGAATGGGTTGGAGCACTCTAAGCTTGTGGAAAACTGCTCTGTTGGTCTTTCGGAGGTGTTTTTCCATCTTTAGGTCACAGTCAAATGTGACTCCTAGATACTTTATTTCTTTTTTTGTTGGTAAGTGTTGTTACATAGTGTTATTGATGTGGGAGGGTCAAAATTCGGTTCTTTGGAGATATACATTACTTCGGGGTTTTTTGTGATTAATTGACATGCTACTTTGTTGTAACCAGTCTTGCATCTCTCCGATACATGTCTCCAGTGGGTTGTAGTCTGGGTTTTTAGTGTCTAGTTGTGTGTATAGCATGATATCATCGGCATAGATGTGGTAATTAATTTTGTGCCATGAGAAAATTTTGCATAGTGGCTGCATATATATGTTAAACAGAAGTGCTGAGAGAGCAGAGCCTTGGGGGATTCCCTGTGTTTGTGAGAAAGATTCTGCTTTTTCTCCGTTGAATTGAACCTGTTGTGTTCGATTTGAGATGTAGGATGAGAACCATTTTAGTGGGGTTCCTGTTATTCCTATTGATTTTATCCTATTTATGAGGGTCCCATGATTAACTGTATCAAAGGCAGCTGAGATGTCAATGAATACAAGAATGTACATTTTCTTTTTGTTTTCAAGGCCCTTTAGGAGGTTGTTAAGTAGAACTAGTAACAGGGTTTCAACTCCATGATGTTGCCTGAAGCCATATTGCTGGTCATCAAGAGGAGCACTGTCAGTCAGATGGTCTTGGAGTTGTAGAAGGACTGTTTTTTCTATGATCTTTGCCAGGAATGAGATACTTGATATGGGACGGTAGGAGGCTGGGTCTTCTCCGTTGAGTGTAGTGTTTTTTAGGATCGGTCTAATGACTGATTTCTTTAGTTCTGAGGGCATGATTCCTTGTTGTAGGGATAGGTTAACTATGTGTGCTATGTGAGGTGCTATGTCTTGTTTCACTGCCTTGATCCAGGATGCAGGACAGGGATCTAGTGGGGAGGTGGTGCTTTTCAGGCTTGTGACAATGGTTGTGATTTGCTGGGTTCCTATTTTGTGGAAGTGCTCCCATAACTGGTTTTGCGTTGTGTTGTTCTCACTTCTGATTTGTGGTGTTGGTGTGGGGGGGGTGGAGGACCAGGGGCCGTCAGTTTGGTCGCGTAGTGGTTTGCCAGTGTTTGGACCTTGATGGATTTGTTGAGGTTGGCATTTTGGTCGGTTTTGGTTAGTGATTTGACTAGTTCAAATAACTCTCGTGGGCGATTGATTGCCTTGTTTAGGATGTTGGTGTGATGTAATTTTTTTGCATTGTTCACGTCGTCTTTGTATTTTTTTTTTTTAAACTTTTATTTTCATTTTACGACAAGCAAAAAGAAACAACACACCAAAGGAAACAAATACAAGCATACAAAAAGGAAAAGCAACCCCATTTACCCCCCACCCCTATGCTTCTTCTCTACGCTGAAAAGTATCATCATATAAGCGCTTACAAACAACAGTAATTGTACATCAAAACAAACAGAAATAGTATCTGCAATACAGAATGATCATGTGACAGAGATTAACACAGATTTAAACAGTCAGATGAGAGCATTTAGCAGTTTGAACATAGTCGTTGAGCATCTTCCATTTAGACAAGTGATAAGCTAATGAAAAACAATGAAGCGCCCCATATAAAAAAAGAAGCATCGAAGTGCTTTGGAGAAGAAGCATAACCCTAGAAATTACTGGCGACCATGTGTCTGCGGGGAGAAACCCCAGAGAAGGCCTAAATTGAAACATATAACCTGTATAGCTGTGCGTGCTCCGAATCCAACCGAGGTGCACATCAGGAGGGAAAGGAGACCAGGAAAGTTATATATAGAAAGAAAGAAAAGTCCAGGCAGTCTCTGTTCCGGGCTGTGATCACCGCGTCGGGCCATTCAAAATGGCGGGCAGATCCGGCGGATTACAGATCCAAGTTGTTGGATTAGCGCATCTGGTCTGCTTCTTTGGAATCTAAAAATGTTGCTAGCAGATCAGGATCTTCGAAGGTTCTAGTTTGGTTATGGAGAGTCACTCTGAGCTTCGCTGGATACAATAGGCCAAAGCGAGCCTGTAGCTGTTGAAATCTGGGTCGAAAAGCAAGGAGTCTCTTCCGACGGTCAACTGTGGGCTTTGCCAAGTCAGGGAAGAAGGAGACTTTATGACTTTCAAACTCCAGATGATGATTCGCCCGGGCAGCATTTAGAATTTGCTCAACTTGCTGATATCTCAGTAAGCGAAAGATGATAGGCCGGGGGGTCGTCCGATTGAGCGCCATGTTGGTAGGAACACGATGTGCTCGGTCAATCTCCAGATCTCTGTGAAAAGTGATCTTCAGCAAGGAGGGAAGAGTTTTGACCAAGAATTCTCTTATATCTCCTGCTTCCGCCCCCTCCGGTACTCCAATGAGCCTTACATTGTTGCGACGGGCTCGATTATTGCTATCCTCTAACTCTTTTTGAAGATTCTGTATCTGACGCTCAGCCTTGTCCAATTTCACCAAGCGCACCGCGTGCGAGTCGAGGACCCCCGCCATATTGTCCTGCCGAAGTGAAAGACCTTCAAGCCGGTCCTGAAGCATACCGAAATCTTCTCGCATGGCTCGGAGCGCTTCTCCGTTGGATTGTACCAGTTCCTTCACACCGCGTATTTCCTCCAAGATCTCCTGTTGCATTACGGGGTTTTCCCGAAGTGGAACCATCTTTTGTGGGGAAGACAACTCTGTTTTGGAGCGTTTTCCGTGTGAAGAAGAGGGAGACCCGAAGTCTAAGCGCGCTGGTTTGTGGGCCGCCATCCCCCCCGAGGCACCCCGGCAAGCTCGGAGCAAAAAATTAAATTTATATAGGTATTAAGTCAGGATTCTGAGTAGGCCTCTCGGGAGCTTCAGCGCGAAGCGTCTAACCCGCTGGACATCAGGCTCCGCCCCCCATCGTCTTTGTATTTTGCGAGATGGGCCATGTATTTAGTTTTGAGATCGGAGGATTTGGTTTGTCTCCATTTTCTCTCTATTTTACGGAGCTCCCTTTTTGATTTTATTAGAGTTCCTGTGTACCAGGGTTCCGAGTTGATCTTATGTGGGTTTGATGTGTGTTTCAAAGTTGGGTTAGATGTATTTTGGATGTGTGTGTTCCATCTGTTAGTTAGTTCGTCTAGGTCTGTGGAATCTAGGTTTATGTGGGATGCAATGGTGCTTATGAGGTGTTCCTCGTTGAGTTTGCTGAATTTCCTAATGGGGTTGGTCATTCTCATCTCCTTTGAGTTTTTGGGTTGGCACTGTAGTTTAAGTTTACAGTTGATTTGGTGGTGGTCTGACCATGGTACTTGAGTTATGTTTATTATAGGTGGTTCATTGCTTTGTTGTGGATTTCTGGGTATGAAAATCATATCTAGGATGTTTCCTCTATCGTGTGTGGGGTTGCTTATTATTTGTTGGAAACCCAATTGGTCGATGGCTTCATAGAAGGAGTCCGTGTGGGACGGGGGAATTGATGCTAGGTTCAAATCTCCGAGGATGATCTGGAATTTTTTGCTTTGTGTGGATGTGATGGTTTCTAGTGCTGTGGCTAGTGTTTCGTGCTGTGGTGAGGGAGGTCGATAGATTAGGCAGATGGATAATGCCATGCTCTCGACTTTAAGTAGGTCAAGATCGGGATTTGTGACCGTAGATGTGGTTGTGAGTTGAAGGCTGGTTTTGGCTGCTATAAGGACTCCGCCTCCTCTTCTGTTGATGCGTGGGCAGTTGTATAGTTGGTATCCGGGCTTCTGTATTTGATTCATTGTTGCAGAGTCTGAGTCAGTGAGCCATGTTTCTGTTATGCATAGGATATCTGGTTGTTCGTCAGTTAGAATGTTGTGGATAATATGCGTTTATTCCTTATTGACCTAGCATTAATAAGGATAATGTTACATGTGTGATGTTCTTGGTGTGTGGTTCGTGTGAGTTGTATTTGAGATCCAATAGTGTTCTTTGCTTTGGTTTTAGGGTGTTTTTGAGATTTGTTCCCTTTGATATGGGTGTGTCGTTGGGGTAATTTACTTGGTGTTTGTGTGGTGGTGATAGGATTTAAGTTGTATTGATGCAGGATGGGTAATGGAGGGGGGGTGGAGAAGGTAGATTGGTGTATATAGTAGAGGAATGCAGTATTGTGAGTGTGGGATGGTTCTATATGAAGATGTTAGTATACACATGCACAAAATCAGGAAGGTGTGAGCAGGCTCCATTTTATGTCTGCCAGAAATATTTGGATTTTGGATTCGAGTGGCGCAGTGTGGGGTGAAGTCAAGGCAGCTGGCCTAGAGATGTGTTAGTGTAGGCCGACAAGATAGTTGTTGGGTACCAACAGTCTAGCAGGGATAGATGGGTTGGGGTACAGCGTTTCTTATTACTTTAACAAAATAGGGATACAGTCCTAACGTTCCTTATCACTCAGTATAAACAGATACAGTATTGTGCGATACAGTCCTATCGTTACCTATCACTCAGTATAAACAGATACAGTATTGTGCGATACAGTCTTAAGGTTATTGCAAGAAGGTTATTGGGTTACTGCATTGAAATGTAACAACTTGCTGGTTAGAGATACTTGGTTTCATTTAGCTCTAAATAAACAGTAGTAGCCTTTAGAGTTGATAGGGGTTTACAATGTAACAGCTGGCTTGAGGAGAACAGGGCTTGTGACAGTGGGGAATTTACACATTATATATACAGAGGTATGTTGGCTCCTACTTGGGGGGGGAGGGGTTAGGCCAGGGTTGCACAGTGGTCTTTTGCATCAGGAGGTAGATAAGTCCAGTAATTGGGACAAAATACTGGACTGTGTTGGGACAAAAGCAAAACTTATGAAGGAATCCACTGGAATTCATGGGGGTGGGGCAGCACAGTAATCATTTGAACAGGGCAGCAAAAAAGGGAGCATCAGCCCTGCTCAGGAGCTGACTTTAAAAAAATATGGCATTAGCTTTTAGTTATTGTGAGTGATCCATCCTTCGGGGCCCTAGGTGGTAGGAAAGCACACGCACATACGCAACTGGTGCCACTCGATGGCTCACATACGGATAACCAAAAATAATAAAAAAGACTCCCAACAAGGCACCAAAAAAAATTAAAAACAACAAAAAGTACATAACCAGACAAAACATGAGAGTTTCCAAAAATAAACACCAGCAAAAAGACTAAAAAAAAAAAACCCCACAAAAACAAAAAAGTTATAGAGGAAAAAAAGACCTCAGTATTCCCTTCTGCAAAACTAAACAGAAAGGATGAGCCCGTTGAATGGCAAACCAGACACAAACAGTGCCAAGATTGTGCCTAAGTAATCGACTATGCTCAAAAAAGACATCAGCAGTCAGAAAAAAACCTCTATAAAGGGGAACTGAGCCAAACAACCACAAAACAAAAAGACTCAGATAGCATCCCAAAAAGCCAGCATTGTGTGGTGAAAACAATTACAGTCATAGTATTTAGCAACCTGATAGATCAAGGGTATTAGCACCTAATAAAGCAGCGAAAAATGAAAAAACTGAAGAAACTTAGCTCATGCAAACTCAAGCTAAAGTTGAAAAAGAGCAAGCCACTCATCAATGTAGCAAAATATGACCTTGAAAATATACCACTGGAATTTAAAAATTGCCTGCAAAATCGATTTGCTGCTTTAGATTCAAATGACAGAGCTCCAGAAGAGTTATGGGATGTCATCAAGAAGGTTGTGTTGGAAGAAAGTGAGAAGTCTCTACAAAAGGTGTAAAAGCAAAAACGGCCAAAATGGATGACAGAGGAAACTGAAAATTGCCTAAAAACACGAAGAACTAAAGTCAGAGGAAAAATATAGGCAATCGCAGAACTCAACAGAGATTTCCAACGTGCAGCAATACAAGACAAGGAGAAGTACTACAATGACATATGCAAGGAAATAGAAGCAGAAACTATTAGAGGAAGAACAAGATTGGCTTTCCTAAAGCTATGAGAGTTAAAGAAAAAATTCTAGCCTCGAATTGGAATGTTACAAGATGCTCAAGAATCTGTGCTGAATGATGCTGAGAAGATCAAGAAAAGGTGGAAAGAATGTACAGAGTTCTTATGTGATAAAGATCAAGTGGGGGGGGGGCGGAGTCTGCCGTGGTAAAGATGGCCGCTTAAGAACGGAGCTCCCTCCCGACATTAAAAGAATCCGGAGCTCTAGCCGGCAAAACGAACCCTGACACTCCGTAATCAGTGCCCAGAAGGAGTGGTAGAGAGATGGCTGCGCTAAAACCCGCAAAACTGGATTTCCAACAATCTGGGGTACAATCGAACAAGCGGGCTAAACAGGACCTCCTCTCACCTCAGAAAACAGGGCCTGACAAAGCTACTTCGGAGGGGCTGCGGGAAATATTGCAAGAGCTCCGAACAGTCAGAGACATAGTTACCGCCAACTCCGGGGCTCTAGCGGAGGTGAAAGAGGACTTGCATGAGCTGAGGAACCGCACAGGGGAGCTGGCAAAACGCCTCGAGGACGTCGAATCGGAGGTGGACCGGCAGTCCTCTGTACTGGCGCAGATGGGCCCAATAACCAAGAGGGTGGCGGCACTCGAAATACAATTAGAAGATCAAGCAAACAGAACCCGGCGGAGCAACATTCGCATCCTGGGGATACCGGAGGGCCGAGAGGGATCGGATCCCGTTTCCTACCTCGAGAAGCTGATTCCGGAGATCCTAGGCATCACCTTTGAGAGGCCCCTGGAATTGGAGCGCGCCCACCGCGTCCCGTCACACCCGTCACCCCATACTCCGAGGCCCCGGCCGTTTGTGATTAAAGTGCTACGATACCAACATGTACTACACATCATGCAGGCAGCGAGACGACGGCAAAATGTTCAAGTAGAGGGGCAGAAAATCGCATTCTATCCGGATCTCAGCAAGCAGACAGCCCTACGACGGAAGGAACTCCTGGTCTGTAGGCCTCTGCTGCAGCAGATAGAAGCACGCTTCGGCTTACTGTATCCCGCCAACATGAGGGTCACGCTGGATAACAACACCCGCACTTTCACAGATGGTCCAACTCTGCGGGCCTTCTTACAGGAGCGAGTTCGGATGGACATGGGATCCTAAGCGAGGCTGGTATTACTGTCTTGTTGCTATACCTTGCTATACCTCAACCCTGGGCTAGCATGAATGTCAAGGGGGGTATTGGTCCTGATTTCCTGTCTGAGTAGCCTAGGTCTGCAAACATGTAGGTGGGCTGATTACTTAATTACTGCAAGGTCACAGTGCAATTTACTATAATATACAATATTGTGGCCTTTGAATGTACTGTTGTCATTTCACTTGTTTCTTCTTTGATGTTGGGGGGGAGAAGGGTGGGCCTAAAGGGCGGTAAGGGATTCGCCATACAAGTTATGACAGCTGGCGGCGTTGTATTGTTAATATGTAAGGCTACACAACCAAGTTACGTTATCATAGTGTTTCTAGGGCTACAGATCGCGAATGCCATGAGTTTACACCCTAATAAGATTGATTATGGCTAAGTGTCAGGTGCGGGTGTTATCCCTAAATGTTAAGGGCATTACTAACCCCCTAAAGAGAAAGAAGATCTTGAACTATTGCAAACATCAGCAGGCAGATATAATCTACCTACAAGAGACTCGCCTGTCCCTCACTGAATCCCACAAAGTAGTCGACAACACATATCGGAATGTCCTCTCCGCTCCAGCCCTCAGGAAGAAGGGGGGAGTAATCATACTGGCGAAGAAATCCCTCCCACTGGACATAAAAGAGGCCAAAACGGACCCAGTAGGGCGCTGGGCAAGAGTTACCGCTCAGCTCTATGGAGAACCATACACTCTCATGACGATTTATGGGCCAAACATCGATGATCCGCTGTTTTTTGTCCAGGTTCTCCAAGAGCTCCTGGGAGCTGGCTCCTCTCGTATTGTACTAGGAGGCGACTTTAACCTTATACCCGATCCCTTGCTAGATAGAACTCCATACAAACCACAGTATAAACCTCAGGCATCGCTGGCACTACAGAATCTTCGAGACTCGGTTGGGCTGGTGGACCCCTGGCGACTCCTCTACCCCGATGGCAAGGAGTACTCCTTCTACTCGCTGCCCCACAACTCGCAAACCCGCATTGATTACTTTCTCATGTCCAAGACACTACTACCTCAGGTTGTAGGCGCTAGTCTACTTCCATGCACAGTATCAGACCACTCTGCGATAGCTTTGATCCTCACCGTGAGCTCTGAAAGAAAACAGCTGGGGCGATTCTATTTTGAGAAGGCCTGGTTAGCTGACGAAATATTCCGTGTTGATATGAAGAAAAATATCTCTGATTACTTTGCGGAGAATCAACTTGGGGAAACTTCTACTTGGGCCTGGTGGGAGGCCTTCAAAGCCAGTGTCCGTGGACACATGACGGCCTACAAAATCCGTAAACGCAAGGAAGAATCAAAGCGACGGACAGAATTAGAGGCTGAAATCCGAACAGGTGAACGGATACTGGCCCGACGGACTGACCCGACAGTTCTCGTACGGTTACAGAAGCTCCGGATCCAGTACAACGCCCTCTTACAAGATGAAGTCAAGGAATCCTTTAAACTGCAACAGGGGAGAAGTTATCATGATAGTAACCGAGCCAGTTCTTTACTGGCGAATACCCTTAAAGCTAAACGTAATATTACCCGGATCAACGGATTGAAGGATCCCACCGGGGTTTTGCAAACCTCGGACGACATCATTCTAGCGCTCTGCGAAGACTTTTATTCTAAGCTCTACCAGTCAGAAGTCACATCTGATGAGTCGGCGTTCTCAGCTTTCGTTTCCACAATTACGGGACCCCAGCTTACGCAACAGCAGCAACAACTATTGGCGGCGCCGATTAACCTCAAGGAGGCCCAAACTGCTCTCAAACAACTTGCCAAAGGGAAAGCCAGCGGCCCAGATGGACTGCCAGTGGAATTCTATGAAGCCTTCTCCGAACTGCTAATTCCAGAGATGCTGTTCTACTACGAAGGACTGCGGGAGGAACACCCCGATGTTGGCGCCTTAGCCTCAGCGACAATCGTGATACATCCCAAGCCGGGTAGGGATCCGGAAAATGTGGGGAATTATAGACCTATCTCCTTATTGAATGCTGACTACAAAATATATGCTAAGATACTTGCTAACCGGCTCTCCAAGGTTCTGGATACCTTAATCCATCCTGATCAATGTGGATTTATGCCAGGACGCTCCACGGTTGACAATGGACGACTCTTTGCCCACGTCCTCAGGAAAGCGCAGGAGCTGGACCAACCCATAGTCGGCCTTGCGCTAGATGCTGAGAAAGCCTTTGACAGGGTTGAGTTTCCATATCTCTTTCAAACCATGCGTTGGATGGGAGTGCCTAATAGCTTCCTACAGAATGTGCAGTTGTTATACACCAAACCCACAGCCCGGGTAGCGGCGAATGGCGCCACTTCACGGGAGTTTACACTTACCAGGGGTACTAGGCAAGGTTGTCCCCTATCTCCCATGCTGTTTAATCTAGCCTTGGAACCCCTGCTCCTTAAGATCCGGCAAATGTCCAGTATAGAGGGCATACCATTAGAAGGATATCATTGCAAAGTTTCAGCTTATGCCGATGATCTCTTGTTGTTCCTTAATGTGAATTCGATGGACGCTGTCCTACAAATTATCTCAGAATACGCCGGCATTTCCGGATACAAATTAAATATGGATAAGACGACAAGTATACCGCTCACTGCCACAGTGTCAGTGGATATGCTTACGCAATACTCCTTTCAGATCGAAAAACAGTCTTTCAAGTATCTGGGGGTCATATACGGAACCAGCCTGTCAGACACGATTACACGTACCCAGATCCGGTGCAATGAGATCCTGCGAGAATGCACACAGCGGTGGTCACCCCTAAATCTGACCTGGTGGGGCCGCTTAGAAACTATCAAAATGGTAATTGTCCCCAAACTCACTTACATGTTGAGCATGCTTCCAGTATTCTTTGACAAGAAATTTTACCAAGAGGTAGAGAAGAAATTACTGGCCTTCCTGTGGGCGAAGAAAACGCCGCGTATAGCAGCATGGAAACTAAAGCTCCCTAAGCAACAGGGAGGGGTCCATTTTCCAGATCTTTACCATTACCACACCGCTGCCATCTTGCGCCAAGGCTCCTGGTGGGCAGAAGATCCCGATGCTCTCGGAGCTCCCACTTGGCTACGTGTAGAGGCCGCTATGAGTGACCCTCTCCCGCTTCGACAATGCATCGGAGTATCTGTACGCTCTGAGCGCAAGGGTAAAGAACTTCTGCAGGCGACCCAACAGGCCTTCAACATGTTGCTCCCACTTCTAGAAGACAGACAGGGATGCACGGTAGACACCCCGCTGTGGTACAATCAACGGTTTAAGATAGGAGGCACAAGCTTTGCATGGAAAGCCTGGATAAAGAAGGGAATTCTTACTTTGGGTCACCTGCTCAATGGCCAGAGATACAAAACTTTCGCAGAACTACAGCGAGACTTCCAGCTCCCCTATACCTGTTTCTTTCAGTGGGGGCAGTTGCGTCACTGTCTGAGTAAAGCAGGTGTGACACCACTACACATGGCCGATGGACGACCCTCGTACCAATGGATACTTGAACTTCGATCAGTAACAGGCCAGATCTCAAAGTACGTAGGTCTCTTTAGAGCAGCGGGTGGACGTAGTCCTGAAGGGGCACAATTGGCGTGGGAGGCCGATGCAGGTCTCCTGGCAGTTTCAGACCAGTGGTAATCCCTCTGGGGATCCCGGGTACGGCTCTCCAGATCTGCATCGCTCACACAGATGCTATACTTCCTTACACACCGTGCCTATTTGACCCCGGTCAAAGTCTCCAAATGGCAGTCACGGGGGAATGACCGCTGTTGGTCCTGTGCATCCGATGTGGGAACTCTAACGCACATGCTATATTACTGTCCTCTGCTATCGGAGTACTGGCAAAAAGTATGGGAACGAGTGCAGAAGCTCTGTGGGACTTCCTCGCCATTATCCTTTCGGATAGTTATATACAAATCGCTGGCGGAGGTACCGGACTTGAAAAAGGAGCTCTTTGATATATTCGACTTGCTGCTGAGTTTAGCTCTGAAAGCCATCATGAGTCACTGGAAGTCGTTTAGCTCACTGAGCTATGCATACTGGTGGAATCTGGTCTGCTATCATCGAGCTTGTGAGATTGCCTACGTTCAACAGAATCCTTCATTTAGAAGACTACTTAGAAAATGGGACACCCTGAAGCTCGAGCTGACCGCAAGATAGACCTAATAAATGAGAAGTGGCATTCGCGATCTGTCCCCCTCTTCTTCTTTTTTTTTTTTTTTTCTTTCCCTTTCCTTCTTGGTAGCCAAGATATTCAAGCTAGTCAAATTGGTAGTGCACCGCCTGTATTAGTTTTAGTAGTCAGGCTTGTTTGTCATGACTGCACATGTAATGTTTCTTTTTATGTTTGTATATTCTGTAAATTTCTAAATAAAGGTTCAAAAAAAAAAAAAAATAAAGATCAAGTGGACCAACAGCCATTTCAACCCGTACCTTATGATCAGGAACCATTTGTGATGAAAGAAGAAGTCGAAGCAACATTGAAAGCCTTACCAAAGAACAAATCACTAGGCATTGATGGCATTCTCACTGAAATGCTACAGCAACCAGATGCAGATGTTACCATACTTACAAGGCTCTGCCAGGAAATTTGGAAGACAACATCATGGCCAACTGACTGAAAAACATCTGCATTTATACCAACACTAAAGAAAGATGATCCAACTGACTGTGGAAATTATCACACAATCGCTCTGATCCCACATGCCAGGAAGATTCTACTGAAGATTATTCAACAGCGACAATAACCATACATGGAACAAGTACTACCTGAATTGCAAGCAGGGTTCATGAAATTGCGAGGAACGAGGATATCATCACAGATGTGAGATGGATCCTTGAAAAGACTAAAGAATACTGAAAGGACGGATAGTGACCGTGTAAATCATCACTTGGTTTGCAGCTTGTCGTGCTGTGAGGGCTTGTGTGCATCAGTGATGCTGAGAGCTAAACTATCGGTAGTTTAACTACTGGCAGGGTCTCCCAAGATGGACAGGTCTCAGCTGAGGTGCCAGATGAAGACAAACCACCCATCTGGGCAGCAGCAGAATGGGATAGTGTTGACGGCGGAGGATCACATTTCTGTGACAACGGCAACAACACCAAACTTAAACTGCGCGGAAGGAAGGCCCGGCAATCTACTTCTGTATCTTGCCATGAAAACCCAATGGATAGTTACAACAAAACAAATTGTGCTATGGTGCTGGAAGATGAGACTCCCAGGTCGGAAGGCACTCAACTAGCTACTGGGGAAGAGCTGAAGACTTTTCAGAGTAAAGACAGCATTTATGATGTGGTTGGATCAAAGCCTTCGGGAAGTCTGACTGCTGATGTAGCTGCGCATGAAATGAGAGTCAGAAGCTGTAAAGATGTCTTACACATTGGAACATGGAACGTACGAAGCATGAACCAAGGGAAGTTGGAAGTGGTCAAGAATGAAATGGAACGTGTACAACTTGATCTGTTGGGTGTCAGCGAACTGAAATGGACTGGCATTGGGCACTTTGCATCAGATGATCACATGGTCTACTATGCTGGAAATGAAAGACAAAGAAGAAATGGTGTTGCATTTATAATAAAGAAGAAACTTGCAAGAACTGTAATGAAATACAATGCAGTCAGCGAACGCTTAATCTCTATTCATCTACGAGGATTGCCTATCAACACAACTATAATTCAAGTATATGCCCCAACAACAGCTGCAGAAGAGAATGAAATTGAAGAGTTCTATGAACAAGTACAAGCTGAAATTGACAGAACATGCAAACAGGATATCCTGATAGTCTTGGGTGACTGGAACGCAAAAGTTGGCAACAAAGAAGAAGGCAAAGTAGTTGGAAAATATGGACTTGGCAACAGAAATGAAGCTGGAGAAAGATTGATAGAATTCTGCAAGACCAATGATCTATTCATCTCAAACACCTTCTTTCAGCAACACAAGCGACGACTGTACACATGGACTTCACCCAATGGATTGTATAAAAATCAAATTGACTACATCTGTGGAAGTCAACGATGGAAAAGCTCTGTAACATCAACAAAGACAAAACCTGGAGCTGACTGTGGTACAGATCATCAACTACTAGTATGCAAACTCAAGCTAAAGTTGAAAAAGAGCAAACCACTCATGAATGCACCAAAATATGACCTTGAGAATATACCACTGGAATTTAAAGACTGCCTGCAAAATCGATTTGCTGCCTTAGATACAAATGACAGAGCTCCGGAAGAGTTATGGAATGACATCAAGAAGGTTGTGCTGGAAGAAAGCGAGAAGTCTCTACAAAAGGTGAAAAAGCAAAAACGGCCAAAATGGATGACGGAAGAAACTCTGAAAATTGCCCAGAAACGCAGAAAAGCTAAAGCCAAAGGAGAAAGAAAGACAATCGCAGAACTAAACAGAGATTTCCAACGTGCAGCAAGACAGGACAAGGAAAAGTACTACAATGACACTTGCAAGGAAATAGAAGCAGAAACTATTAGAGGAAGAAGAAGATCGGCTTTCCTAAAGCTGCGAGAGTTAAAGAAAAAGTTCCAGCCTCGAATTGGAATGTTACAAGATGCTCAAGGTTCTATGTTGAATGATGCTGAGAAGATCAAGAAAAGGTGGAAGGAATATACAGAGTTTTTATATGATAAAGATCAAGTGGACCAACAGCCGTTTCAACCTATACCTTATGATCAGGAACCATTGGTGATGAAAGAAGAAGTTGAAGCAGCATTGAAAGCCTTATCAAAGAACAAAGCACCAGGCATTGATAGCATTCCCATAGAAGTATTGCAGCAATCTGATGCAGCTGTTACCGTACTTACAAGGCTCTGCCAAGAAATATGGAAGACAACATCATGGCCAACTGACTGGAAAAGATCTGTGTTTATACCAATACTAAAGAAAGGTGATCCAACTGACTGTGGAAATTATCGCACAATCGCTCTGATCCCACATGCCAGCAAGATTCTACTGAAGATTATTCAAAAGAGACTACAGCCATACCTAGAACAAGAACTACCTGAAGTGCAAGCAGGGTTCAGGAAAGGGCAAGGAACGAGAGACATCATTGCGGATGTGAGATGGATCCTTGAAAAGACTAAAGAATACCAAAAGGATATCTATTTGTGCTTTATCGACTATAGCAAGGCTTTTGACTGTGTAAACCATGAGAAACTCTGGGCCACATTAAGAAGCATGGGTATACCAGAACACCTGATCGTTCTCTTGCGTAATCTGTACATTGATCAAGAAGCAACAGTTCGAACGGAACAAGGAGAAACAGAATGGTTTAAAATAAGCAAAGGTGTAAGACAAGGCTGCATACTTTCCCCCTACCTGTTTAATTTATATGCAGAACAAATCATCAGAGAAGCAGGACTGTATGAAGACAACAGAGGTGTGAAGATTGGTGGAAGACTCATCAACAACCTTCGCTATGCTGATGATACCACATTACTGGCTGAAAGTGAAGATGATCTGAAACATTTGCTTCTCACAATCAAAGAACATAGTCTCAAAATGGGCCTGCACCTTAATGTAAAGAAGACAAAGATCATGACAACTGGCATAATCAACAGGTTCATCGTTGAAGGAGAAGAAATTGAAATCGTGAACAACTTTAACCTACTTGGATCAACTATCAATAAAGAAGCAACAAGCAGTCAAGAAATCAGACGACGCATTGCTCTTGGCAGAATGGCTATGAAAGACCTAGATAAGATTCTCAAGAGCAGAGATGTCTCTCTCCATACAAAGATTCGACTTGTTCAAGCCATGGTATTTTCAATAACATCATATGGATATGAAAGCTGGACAGTGAAAAAGACAGACAGGAAGAAAATTGATGCCTTTGAATTATGGTGCTGGCGGCGAATACTGTGTATACCATGGACTGCCCGAAGAACAAACCAGTCGGTACTAGAAGAGATCAAACCTAAGCTTTCTTTAGAAGCTCAGATGACAAGACTTCGACTTTCATACTTCGGACACATCATGCGAAGAGAGAGAGATCATTAGAGAAAGACATCATGCTTGGCAAGATAGAAGGTCAACGCAAAAGAGGAAGGCCAGCAATGAGATGGATTGCTACAATAACAGCAGCTACGGGTACCAGTCTGTCAACAATGAGCCGCCTGACTGAAGACCGAACACAATTTAGGATAGCTATCCAGAGGGTCGCCATGAGTCGACTCCGACTCGACGGCACTTAACAACAACAACAAATCATCAGTGCTTTTGACCGTGTAAATCATGAGAAACTCTGGGCCACATTAAGAAGCATGGGCATACCAGAACACCTGATGGTTCTCTTGCACAACCTTTACATTAACCAAGAAGCAACAGTTCAAACGGAACAAGGAGAAACAGAATGATTTAAAATCAACAAAGGTGTATGACAAGGCTGCATACTTTCCCCCTACCTGTTTAATTTATCTGCAGAACAAATCATCAGAGAAGAAGGACTGTATGAAGACAACAGAGGTGTGAAGATTGGTGGAAGACTTATCAACAACCTTCGCTATGTTGATGATACCACATAACTGGCTGAAAGTGAAGATGATTTGAAACATTTATTTCTCAAGATCAAGGAACATAGTCTTAAAATGGGCTTGCACCTTAATGTAAAGAAGACAAAGATCATGACAACTGGCAACATCAACAAGTTCATCACTGATGGAGAAGAAACAGAAATAGTGGACAACTTTAACTTACATGGATCAACTATCATTAAAGAAGCAACAAGCAGTCAATAAATCCGATGACACATTGCTCTTGGCAGAATGGCTATGAAGGACCTAGACAAGATTCTGAAGAGCAGAGATGTCTCTCTCCATACAAAGATTCGACTTGTTCAAGCTACGGCATTTTCATATGGATGTGAAAGTTGGACAGTAAAAAAGATAGACAGGAAGAAAATTGGTGGCCTTTGAATTATGGTGCTGGCGATAAAAACCGTGTATCCCATGGACTGCCAATGAGCAAACCAGTCAGTGCTAGAGGAAATCAAACCTAAGCTTTCTTTAGAGGCTCAGATGTCAAGACTTTGACTTTTATACTTTGGACACATCATGCAAAGAGAAAGATCATTAGAGAAAGACATCATGCTTGGCAAGGTAGAAGGTCAATGCAAAAGAGGAAGGCCAGTAATGAGATGGATCGATACAATAACAGCAGCTATGGGTGCCAGTCTATCAACAATAAGCTGTCTAACTGAAGACCAAACACAATTTAGGATAGCTATCCAGAGGGTCGTCATGAATCAGCACCGACTCAATGGCACTTAACAACAACAACAGGGCAAGGGGTGGAGCAGGGACAGAGCACATGCACAACATATAGCAGGTTTTTCTCTTACAAAAAGTTGGCAACCCTGTAATGGAGAGGTCAGTTTCAGCCTGCCCACACTTCAGACTCGTGGATCTGCAGGCCTGAAAACCACTTTACTGAGGGAAACTGCCCATGATGTTTTTCTTTGAAAATCCATGACAGCAGGTGCTAGGATGCATATTTTGCAGTGCCAGTTCTAGAGGTAAAAGCCATGAAAAGCAGGTGTGGGAATTTTAAAAAAAAATCCACATGCTTGGGCAAGTCACTTAACCCTCCATTGCTTCAGACAAGAAAAATACCTATTATAGCTGATCATAACTTGCCTTGTACTAGAGAGAAAAGGCGCGAGCTAAATCCTTTTCACTATCGACAGCATGCACGCTTTTCTCTGCAGAGGCTTGGGGCAAGTTTTACAATGGCTTTCAAAGCAAGAAAGGTGACATTTTACTTACCTGATAATGTCATTTCCTCGAGTTCTTCTAGACCATTTCAGACAAGTGGGCAGAGTTCCCCTACCAGCAGATTGGTGGAGACAAAGCAATGAAAAAGCCCAGGTTTCTTTTTTTCCAAGTGTATTTCCAAATTATAAGCCATAATAGTTCATTAATACTATCACAAACAATAGAACATAACACTTGCCTTTATAGTACTACAAATAAGCGATGACTTTAACTTAGAAATAGGAATACTCATTGTGGACAGAGTAGACAGTCTAAAAGGACCACAAGTACTTTCTCCATCTCAATAAGCAGTAAGGAGGAATCTTCCAAGATCCACTCTACCCCATATTATAGTAATGAAGCAGCATGATAAATCCTGAAATCCAGGAAGCCAACCCCCCTCCACCTCCCCCCCCCCCCCACACACTTCTTTTCCTAGGCAATTTTAACGCTGACAGAGCTATGCGTGGTCTTTTATTTTTGCATAGAAAGGAGGTGAGAATCCTGTCCAATTGAACATAGAAACTGGGCCGAGAGAACCCGGGTAACATACCCAGCTTATAAACTATACTAAGGCGTTTCATCATCTTTATTGTGTCCAGTCTCACCCATCAAAAAATTTGGAGAGGGGACCAGTGCTGCAATATGTTCTTCACCTCTGACAGCATATTAGTATAATTACATTTAAAAGTGTCTTTCGCAAAGGGAAAAAATTGCATTCCCAAATATTTAAGTCCTTGAGTTGCTCAGTGAAAGAGGAAATTTCTCATGCCATCCTGCATGATAAGGCCATTGACAGAGAAGAGCTCACTTTTGTCCCAGTTAACCTTAAACCCTGAAAACTTTGAAAACTGATCAACACAGTTTAGAAGACATCTTATGGAAGATTCAGTGTTGGAAAGAAATAACAAAATGTCATTGGCATATACAGCAAGCTTCCAACAGTGATCCTCAGCTGTTATGCCAGTGATATCATTTTGTTTTGAAGTTTTGATCAATAACAGTTCCAGTGTTAAGCTGAATGATAGAGAGGAAAGAGGGTAGCCCTGTCTAGTTCCTGTTTCCAAACAAACGGCTACAGAAGGGATTCCATTAACAATGAAGCATAACTGAGATTCACCATAAAGCACTTTAATCTACCCGATGAAAGCGGCTCCACATCCAAACCAATCTAAAACTCTGAAGAGATATAGCCATTCAACTCAATCAAAGGCTTTTTCTGCATCCAAAGATAGGACAGCCAGTTAGGGCCTAGTATCAGCACAGAGCTTTTAGTTTAAATTTAAAACTTAGCAGAGAGCTTTTAATTTAAGTTTAAAGCTCAAAAGAGAGTTTTCAGTTTAAATTTAAAACTCGGTAGACAGCTTTTAATTTACGTTTAAAACAGAGCCTAGTAAAAGCAGAGAACTCTCAATTTAATTGAAATAAGAGTATAGCTTAGTATAGAAGGAAGAATAGGATAAATATTATTTGAGTAGAAATAACTAAATTGCTTCTAGAGACATTTACAAAGAGGTCTTCCAATTAGAAAGAAAGAGATCTGTGAATTTGTTTTATATAGTTGTTAAAGCCAAGTGATAGAAGAAAGGAGCAATTTGAAAGGCTCCCTCTATCAAACCAAGAGTTATATGAATCACCCAGAAAACTGTTAACAGATTACCTTAGAAGCACAGGTCTGGGGACATGTATAGCAAGCCTGCCTTTACTAAGGGGTATGTTTACTAAACTGCGGTAATCATGAATAACGCGCGTAACGTACACTTAACGATCGTTCGCACGTCATAACGCGCGTTCTGACATGCGAACGATCGTTAAGTGTACGTTACGCGCGTTAACCGCAGTTAACGATCGTAAACCCCCGCGGCGCGTTAAAACACCGCAGAAGGTGGAGAGTGGGCGGAGAGAAGGGGTCAATGGGCGGAGAGTGGGCGGGGAGAGGCTCCCCTCACACTAACGCGCTGAATTTCAGAGCTCAATTCCAACGCGAATGAAAACCTGTCGTTAAAGGCATATTAAAGGGAAGAAAAACCATTTCCGTCAGCAATGTACAGCAAAACCGGGGAAACCTACAAAACGTGAGCAGTGTGATACATGTGCACAGAACAACATTTCAAATAAAACGTTAAAATGACCACAAGAAACAGTGTAAAAATTATAATTCAGCTGGGCAACAGTGATAGCAATGGGTAACAATAAAAAACACTCCCAGGAAAGCTCCAAAAAAAAAGAAATGATTTTTGGAAGGGTCTACGCTCCGTAGACCCTTTCAAAAATCATTTCATTTTATTGGAGCTTTCCTGGGAGTGTTTTTTAATATTGCCCAATGTTATCATTGTTGCCCAGCTTGGTTATGGGTGTTTGCCCCTTTTTTCTAGGTCTTTCTTGAGGTTTATGTGCACTTTTGTCTCCATACAAGGTAAATGAGCCCACAGTACAAATGTGCAGAGCAGGGTTTCTGACTCGTCAGGCCAGTTTTCCTATCTCCAGGGACTGCACTGTCTGTGTGGTGCAACGGACACAGCCAGTGCCTGTAAGACCAGAGGGTCACAGGTTCAAATCCCAGCTGGGGCTCCTGCCAACCCAGTCCCCATAGTTTTACCCACCACTAAACAGTGATAGTAAAGACACTCCTTTATTGCAGAGAACATACGCATGGTTAATACGCCTATATTTTACCACACCAAACACAGACACCATAAACAGGCGCATTACCTAGAGCAGAGTCCCACAAATGCAGTCCTGGAGGGTCCCACACCATTCAGGTTCCATGCTGCCTCTAATAAAGATGCCTGTGCTGCATATCTATGCACCACCCCCATGGTATGCAGCTGTAACTCATGCATATTTATGAGGGACAGCATGAAAACACGAACAGTGTTTGGAACACCAGGACTGGAGTTCGGAAACTCTGCCGTAAAGCAGCAGCCAACAGGGGCAGACACACACCCACAGGCTCCATTGGCCAATGCCTCCTGGAGAGGCAGGACATTGGGACCTGCCTGTATCTCCCAATATTAGCAGTTGCATACCTTAGCAATGCCACCCTACACTTGGGTATATGGTACACAGCTATCAAACGTTTCCTATGATAACTGGCAGATATCAATTCCTACGTTAAGCACATTTTGCTCATTGAGCCCCACCATAACAATCATTCTGATGTCTGCGGTGTGTGCTGCAGGTCTGGTCTCTGATAGTGTTTACCACCCTGGGGAGTGACCCCCAACAGTATTGCTTACCATATCCATGCCTGTACTGTGCCCAGGACTGGTGTGGTGGGTATGGCTGCTGAACACCTCTATAGTAGCACAATGCTGGCATAGGTGTGGGGGTGGCTGTCCGTCTATCCAGTGTGTGGTGGCTGCAAACACCTTCCACAGCCCACACTGCCAGCAATGCTGCCAGTATTGGGCTGCCAATGTGCATAATGAGGAGCAAGGTACCATGGGTATAGGCCGGACAGGGTGGCCTGGCCAGGGTGCATCTGCACAGGGCATAGGGCACTGACTGGGACATTTTAGTGCCTGGCCACCACCTACACAGACAGGGTGACCTCAGTATGTCCTGCTGAGAGATCACTCTCACCCTGACTGTGCAGTGACCACAGCATGGCTAGGCACCCCCATAGTGCTATATAGTATTTCTCTCATGTGATAGATATGGGTTTCCTTTTGGGGCCCAGTCACTGATTTATCTGCTTGCTGTGTATGCTGACATCCCAGTTCTGGGTACATGCACTATGGACTAACTAACAGGCTGTTTGCAGCTGGTATGTGTCTTGATGGAGTGGCTTGCAGGGTGCAGTGGCTGATGGCTTGCAGCAGGAGCATATCAGATAGTGGTGGGGTGCAGCTTACCATATCCAGGCTGAATGTCTGTCTGCTATTGTGTTATGGATGTGTACAGAGCTACATTGACTGCCCTGTGTGGTGTCTGTTCCTCAGCAGGACTGGGGTTGATGTTCCCCTCTACTGCCACCTTTGCAGGGAGGTAGAATGTGGATCTATTGTTGGGGGACCCTGTTTGCTGCCCTGGGGGTGGGGGTGGTGGTGGTACATGGGCCACCTAGGGCTACACCTGACTGCAACAGACAGAGATATCCAAGGTGTTTCTGCAGAAACTACCTATCTCACACATTAACACTGCTTTTGACCTGCACCATGGCCTCTTTCAGCCATGGACGGTGCTGTGGACCTGGTGCTGGGCGCCTCACTGCACCCTCAGGGTGAGCACTGTACCCGCAGAATGTGACGTTGTGTAGCTACTCTGTGCCAGTACAACACACGGTCAGTACCCCCTACAAGGCCGAGGTGCTGTGGGGGTGCACATGGTCACTTCCCCCTACCAGGCCGAGGTGCTGTGGGGGTGCATTCCCCATGGTGTGTATCTGTGGACAGCTGATTTGCATGTGCAGTGCATCATGGGTGTGACTGGCACAATCCAACCCTGGGAAAATCCAGCACCTGCTCACAGGCTCTGATAAACCATAGGCCATCACCCGTACATCTGTTAGCATAATGCATAGGTGCAAGACACCCTAAAGAGTCTGTAATAGAAGGTGCCCACGCTGGTAAAAACACACGTACCCACGCACGATTGTACGCATGCACCAATGCACGCACCAACGCACGCAGCTACGCACGGGGCTACGCCCCTACCAACGCACGCAGCCTCGCACGCACCAACATACTGGCTAGGCACACTCCGAGGGTGTGCTTCTGACACCACTACTCCACATAAAGAAAAACATGCCTCCTCATTCCCTTTGTAATGTACAGGGTGATGCCTGGGCCAGCTTTCTGCGTTAGGCACACTGGGGACTCGAACCCATGCTGCCTGTAACAGCGGTCAGTACAGTAACCATTGTGCTACAGCTCTGTTTCCGTGCTTTGTGTCTGTACGCCTTCTTACGATTAACACGCAGTAACGCGCCACGGCGCCCTGTAACGTTCGTTAGTTTTTGGAACGCGCGTTAGTGGTAACGATGTACCGCCCATGTCCTTATTTGGGGTTTCTGTCACTACCGCGGCTCCTAATGCGAATTGCACTAACGCAGTTTAGTAAACATACCCTTAAGTGTTAATTCCCTCCCACCTACACCGATTAACACCCACCACAGGCATAATCTTAGCTTTATAGGTTCTCAGACCTATTAAAGGGGGTGAGGTGGTCAAATTCACTTTCAGGTTCAGCTGGTTATCCTCACCAGGAATAGATTAATTAAGGCCCTGAAATTAAGTTGCCATGGAGAATTCACGTGAAAGGAGAGCATCACCTTGGTGCAGCAAGAAGTGATCCTGTAGCTAGGGCTTGTCCAACAGGAGATATAAAACCCTCTCACACTGAGATTTCTCTAGGGCCATGTCCCCATGAGGGAAAGGTTAGGACAGCAGATATAGATGGCAATTCGATCATTAGGCATATAGATAGTAGGATAGCCTGGTAACATGCCTGCATGGTGTGAAGGTAGAAGACCTCATGCGCCATCTGGACAAGGTTTTAAATAATGCTGAAGAGGAGTCTGCTCTTGGTACTTGTTGGTACCAATGACATAGAAAAGTGTGGGAGGGAGGTTCTGGAGAACAAATTTAGGCTTCTAGGTAGGATGTTGAAATCCAGAAATTCCAGGGTAGCATTCTCTGAAATGCTTCCCATTCTATGCGCAGGTCCCAAAAGGCAGGTAGAGCTCTGGAGTCTCAATGCGTGGATGAGATGATGGTGTAAAGAAGAGGATTTTGGATTTGTTAAGAACTGGGCAACATTCTGGGGAAGGGAGGGGCTTTTCCAAAAGGATGGGCTCCACCTTGACTGGAATGGAATTAGGCTGCTGGCATTAACCTTTAAAAAGGAGATAGAGCATCTTTCAAACTAGATAATAGGGGAAAGCTGACAGTCACCCAAGAGCGCATGGTTGAGGTCCAGGTTGAGCTGGAAGGAACCATCCTTCTTGGCACCACAGAATAGATGGAGTATCTGTCTTGTCCCATTCACTTGGGGGGACAGGCACCGCTGGCTTCAGGTGACAGGAAAGGGGCACTCACTTCACAGTCCCCATGGACCAGTCTTCTGGGAGGTTGTAAGATTTTTCTTGCCTTGGACCTTCATCAGTTTCTCCAAATCCATTCCAAACAGGAGCTTCTCCTTAAAGGCCAGTTGAACCAACCACGCTTTGGAAGATATGTCTGCCACCCAATGAAGAGCCAAATCCAATGCCATGATAGAGTAATCAGGGCACCATCCCTAGCTGCCAGGCGTACCAGGTCATACATGGAATCAGAAAGGAAGGCAGTAGTTTTCTTTGCGCACTGAATGATTCTTGCAGTGGTGTTCAATGCTGTTCGGAGAGGGTTGGTCTGTGTGGCTGGAAGGCCATGGTAGATGATGTTGCAGTAGTCCAGATGGGGGAGTGTCATAACTTGCATTACCGTCCTGAAGTCTTGATGTTCGAGAAGGGGTCTGAGACGCTGCACTGTTCTTTCACAAAGCAAGAACAGTGCAGCGTCTCAGACCCCTTCTCGAACATCAAGACTTCAGGACGGTAATGCAAGCTATGACACTCCCCCATCTGGACTACTGCAACATCATCTACCATGGCCTTCCAGCCACACAGACCAACCCTCTCCGAACAGCATTGAACACCACTGCAAGAATCATTCAGTGCGCAAAGAAAACCGACCACATCACTCCAATTCTGAAAGACCTACACATACTCCCCCTCGAAGCAAGAACAAAATACAAAGCCTTCCTACTCACCCACAAAGCCATCCATCAAACACAGAACACCCAGCTTCGCACCCTACTGTCTCGTCCAGCCCACGGCAGATCTACCAGACAAGCCTCCAGCAACTCCCTCACCGTCCCTCACAAAAGGACCAAATGCTCTCAACGGACATGCAATCGAGCCTTTGAACTCTATGCCCCATCCCTATGGAACTCTCTGCCGAGCCATCTCAGAAATAATACTGATCTACTATCTTTCAGAAAACAACTAAAAACCATCCTCTACCAAGAATACATCAATACGACTCCCAGCAAAAAATGCCCTAACCCCTGATATCGCCCACCATGATCCAATGACTCAATGTGCCTCTAACTCTGTCCATGTCCAATGTTTGTCTCATGTCAGAATCATCAATGTTGCCCCTCTGGTGAAGACCCCACTCTATATTTTAATTCCCCCCCCCCCCTTTTATGTAACGCCGCTTTGACCCGGTGAAAAGCGGGATATAAATACAGTTAAATAAATAAATAAAATAAATAAGTAGCCAACTCCAGAAGAAACTGAATCCACTGAAACTGGGCATGAGAAGCCTAGCTGGTACAAACCCCCAGCTGCAGAATAGCCATCAACATGGCAAACTGACTCTTCAGCAAGGCATCAACCTTGTGGTCTAGGACATCCTTTAAGGCTAATCCACCTTCCATGGGAAGGGTGATTCATCTGGTAACCACCGTGAGCTGAGCATCCACTTTGGGAATGCTAAACTACTCAATGAGTTCCCACTCGAGGACAGCATAGATTTTCTGATAGGAAACCCTTTAGGGAGAGAGTTGGGCGAATCCCATTCGGACCGGATCATATCTTTGATCACCTCTGGGAATGGGAAGACAGTAATGGACTTCTGCACCCCTGTAGAAGTGGGTGTACTTTTGGCTACTGCTCCATGCCAGAGCAATCTGCCATGTTCAAGGTGGATGAGATCTTGGAAATCAAAACTGCCAGTTCCTCCTTCCAGAACAGATGGATGATGCCGGCTTCTTCATAATCTTCTGAAGGTGATAGGAGGCCCTTCTCCACGTCAGAGCCCAACACTAATTCATCAGTGTCCAAGGCATAATCAAAATCTCGGACAGCTCTCAAATGTTCCTCATCTTCAGAGAGTGTCCCACACTGGGGAGGCTTAGCCAAAGGCAAACAAGCAGGGCTCCAGCATCCAGCCTGTCTGGTATGAGACTGTGTCCGGGGGCATCCAGAAGTCACAGATTCTGCATTTCCATGCCAGAAAGACCAGGCCTGTTGCAAAAAGGAAAAAACTTTTGGCGAGGACAGTCTGGACTTCGGTAGCTCTTTTCTTGGAAATGGCTCCCCAACACCCTAGGGGGTATAGCCACCACCAACCCCCCTTAGAGGATGAAGAGTGGCTCACAGCACAGTTGCTGGCACCTTCAGTCAGCTGAACATCTTTATCCTTAGTACCATCCTGCACCTCTTGCCCTGAGGCAGGAAAGGGCAGACTAGCTGTGTGCCCCAGCTCAGAGGGGGAAGATATGCTCTTCAGGGGCGACTCCAAAGCTGCCATACAGGAAAGGATGAGGCTTCTCTTTTCTTGCCACAGGTCAAGGAATGCTTCCTGGAAAAAGACATAGAGAGTTAGGATAAGTAACACAGCGAGCGAGTTAACGTTGCGTTCACCCAAAAGCATGCATTAACTGCGCTTTTACAAAACATGTGTTAAAGGCACTACGGAAGTAATGTGCGTTGTAGCTACTCGGGGGGAAAGTGTGTTAGGACCATGCAATCCACAGGCGCACAATGAGCAAAAATGTTACTAACTGGTGCAGAAAACAATGAGAAAGCCCCAAAAAGCACCAACGGTCGTTAGCAGTCCACCCCAAATTGTCTCTCTTAGAGACGAAAGCGGAAGCCCCAAACAAGGACAATTATAAGGTCAAGCTTTGGTACTCACCCATGAGAGCCTGGTCAGAGAATCATGCCAGGTTCAGTTCTACTGCCCTGAAACTGCTTCACTGGCTGGGTTTAGAATTCAGCATCACTCTGTGAAAGACGGCTGGCAGGCAGATCCCTTTGAGAGCCTTCTGCAATCTTTGGGAGAGAGCTGGGGGGGGGGGGATAGAGGAGGAGAGAGGGGCGCTGAGGTTGTATGAGGCTGCTGCAAACTTCCAGATCCTGCCAAATCCTTCCAATTGTGGCTGCTCAACAGGCCGTTGTCATGATAAAGGCACGGAGCTGAACCAATTTCTTCTTCTCCTATGGCTAGCAAAGAGACTGCAGTCTAGTGGTACCTCCCACGTCATGCACAAGTGAGAGAGTCACCCCTTTAGGATTTGAGGTGGTCATTCATGAATGTTTAATCAATCTATTTTCCTCTCAATCTTCAGATTTTCTAGAGAGGGGAAAATTCATCCACCATCTGCCGGAGACAAAGAAATACTGAAGAGACCTCTGGTAGCTGAAGCTGATAGAGGCAGGGAGTGATATCATTGAAACCTGGACTTTTCATTGGCCTTTGTCTCTACCAATCTGCTGGTAGGGAAACACAACCCACTTGTCTGGACTGGTCTAGCAGGATGCTATGGAAACGCCCATTTTACAATCAAAAATCTCTGAAAATGTCCCCTGAAATGTGCATTAAACCTTCCTCCCCCTACCAAAGTACTAATTTATGCCATTGGCCTCATTGTGTATTAATGCTGGATAGTATTGTTATAGCAAACGCTGTGAAAAGCTCTTATTCTATCACTCACCCACAGAAGGAAAACTCTCAGACAGGCTGGAATGCAAACAGGAACTTTTAATGTGCGCACAGGCCAGACAGAGATACCAGCAACCTCCACAAGAGTCTGAGCCCCGAGTGACGTCCTACAAAGCTTTATATACAGTACAGTTTTAAACTCATTCTACAATCCCATTTGCCACAGGTATTTCCTGCCCACCAATCAGCAGCCCCTGGGGAAGGTACCTGGGTGACCTGTCCAAACCGGTGTGCTTTGGTCTATTGATTTCTGGGCTAGGGGATATTGTGCTCAGACCTGAAGTGGGGGAAGGGTGTCCACTGAAATAGCAGGCTGATTACTTGTAAGGGCTACCTTCAGCTAAACCACATGGCTTGCCGCATGGCTTGGGGGAAGGGCTACCTACAGCTAAACCTCATGGCTGCCTCATTCCCCCCTTTTTAAGTGGGACCTCAACCGCTAGAGGCGGTTGAGGGCTGTATTTGGGACAGGGCCATGACAGTGGTAACCACCTTGTGTTCTACCTGGGTATCAAGGGTGGTGGTCATGAAGCGGTAAAGAATGGGGATACAACATGGCAGAATGGCACATAGCAGTAAATGAAAAGAACCCCTACCACTGGGATTTTTAGTCCCCTGGCCAACTGAACCACTTCATAAACCACCCAGGACCCATGGACAGGTAACTAGATCACTTAGGTCTTGGATAGGGTGTTCAATGGAAACACTTGCATCAGTGAGTTTAAAACAACACATACCCTATACCCTCTATAGCAACTCCTGCACAACGTTTTTGTTCCGTGTGCAAAAGTTGCTGTTCTGACTGTAAAAGGTTGCAGGGCCTGCAGAGGCCTCTTCCCTTTGGGACAAAGGAGGGCCGTGTGCAAAAAGTCTGCAGAGGCTTCTTTCCTTTGGGGCAAAGGCTCTTTCCCTGGGATCCACCCTTATCAGCATATTAATGGCTTTTTATTCTTGCTAGGGTTGAGTCATTCTGGCTGCACCCTGCCATTCCCTTTGCTTCATTAATCACTGGCACTGTAATCTTCAGGGCATATGAGTACTTTGTATCACCAGCTTTGTTTGGCCTGTTTAACCTGTTCAGGCCTGGCATGTCTTTTCTTGTGCTGGGTCCATTTTCTGTGCACTTTCAGGCCTGACCTGTTTCTTAGCTAGGTCCATTCTCTGTGCACTTCTGTTCAGAGTATGGTTCCCCCTGGCTTTACTCTTGTTGTGCTGGGCTCTGGGTACTCATTTTCTTAGCCCACATGCTTTTTTCCGTGCCATCATAATGTATTACAGCCTCAGGCAAGGATGCAGCCATACTAGACATACCTATCAGCCAATTTCCCTTCAGTCCCAATTTTTCTTTTCTTGTTTATGGGGCAAAGATAATCCCGCTAAGGGCAATGGACAAGCAACCATTTGAGACAGATATTGAGACAGATAGGGGTCATCAGAAAAGCAGCTTCTGGTACTGTTCCCTAGAGACAACATACATTGTAACATCATTTTCTTGCAGCTGGTCAATAATATTGAAAACACATAACATGAAAGTATGTCAAAAGCAGCAGTGCTTAATAATGTGATAAAGAAAGTTCTGAGAATAGTACAGCAAAAAATTTGAGCTGGTGTGGGTATTGCAGTTGCTGAAGCCGAAATGGCTTGTAGATTTCAGTTACTTTCTAAGAAATCAATATTAAAAGGATAACAATACAATCATTCACAGAAGCCCCCAAAACCCCCCCAGTCAGTCCAACAGTTCTTTTTCCTGCCTCCCAGCAGTTCTCCAGGACCTCGCAGTGTGCTTCACCTTTCTCTGAAGTTCAAGTTCTGTCTCTCTCAAAATTTGAACCTCTCATTCTCATAGGCAGACACCCTGGCCCGTTTTCGATGTTACACACTGATCCAGATAGGGACTCCTTCACACATCTCAGCGGTGGGCAGCTCTGAGTTCTCGGGATGGTCTGTTCCATCTGGACTCTGGCCAATACCCTCTGCTGGACTCTTTGGATTGCCATTGGTGACATGGTTCCAGGCCTCATTCAGAAAAGCAGCACCAATATTGAATGAAAAGACTAAATATGCTAGATTAGATTTCACAATGAGATAAACTTAACTTCCTTCACATTTACCAAGATCACATCCTACAAATATTGCTGTTTAAACTTTCAATGGTCTTCCAGTAACTATCTCGTATGGTGTCAATTTTTCTCTGGCAGTTTGATTAACTTCTTGTTTATCTGTCACTGGAGATTCACTTGCTGGTAGTGAACATTCCATTATGCCCTTGACTGACCTTTACATGCTACCCCTTTGCCCATGCATGCCTGGCCAGGACATGCAGAGGCAAAAAGGAGGCAAAAAAAGCATCTGGAAGTACCGCATGGCCAGTGTAGGTCCTCCAAAACCCATCAGGGTGCACCTAGCCTGTCTCCAGGTGTCCATTTCCAATTATTGAGTATGTGTTGGGGCCTAGATGAATTCCTAAATTGAATATTCTGGAGATGGCATAGTTGAATAAAGTGCTCATCATTTTTTTTTGTTTACATATTCATTAGCCAGATACATCACTTCACATCATTGAATTACCTTCATCAGTTTACTGTCTATCAGAGTCCTTCCTCTTAATATCCCACTTCATCCCTCACCATACTTTTTATCACTTGCATCATTCCATCAACTATATACCTAAGTCCTTTTTGAATTATACCAATTTTTTTATAAATTGTTCAGTTCCAGTATGCTAATGGACATGAGGCTTTTAAATAAAGTTAATCAACAAATCAATCAATTAATCAACAAATCAATCTTTGGCTTTAAAAATATAAAAGCTTCAAAAATCATGGATGTTCTCTAATCATAAGTACCTAGTGTTTTTGGGAATTGATACATAAATATTTGCTGATTCCCATGATAGTTCAGGCAGGCTTTATGAAGCTGTCCCAGTGACCCCAAGCCAGTCAAGTTTTCAAGTCATCCAGAATGAAAATGCATGATATGTCAGCATACATTGCTGACCCATTATATACAAATTCATATTAATTGTGGATATCCTGTGGGTTCACCAGGGCAGTCTCAGGCAGTATTGGACTAAACCTTAAATATATGACTGACAATGCGGCTGAAATACTGAATTTCTCATGCTCTGGAAGAATGTGACATCAGACATATTGGGATCCCCTACATCATTGCATTGCGAGCTGAAAAGCAGTTTGTTTGTTTTTTATCCCTAGGTTGAACTCAGTTAGTAAATCAACAACTGTTCAATGTTACCAAAATTGTGCACACTCCAGGGGTGACTCAGCATGCAATGTTCCTAAATGGGTTAGTTGTGTACATACTATGACAGAAATTAACTTCATACCGAAGCCAAGGGATGATGGAGATTATTATACACACCAGCATTATTTGTGCAGTGTGCACTGTATGGATCCGTGTGAATCAGTACGAAAGAGCAGTGCACACGAGGAGTGGGGCAGCATTATCAGTGCATTATTAACTTCAAGTGTGAATTAGTGTGAACGGTGTACTGCACAGTATATGCCTTTCAGCAGTGCTAATTCTGCATTTTATCTTTCTATTTTGAAATTGCCAATGATCAGTGTATTCACCCTGATCCAAAACATACCTGAACATCAGAACAAGCTACAGTGCATACTAGAACTAATCCAGATGTTCTCATCAGAAATCATGAGTTAAAGTACTGCTACCAGTATATTTGGTACTAAAATCATTTTAAGGTATCATTGTAGTATCAGAAAAATGAATACAGTTGATCAAGGCAGTTTAATGTACTAAGCAGGAAAGAATGCAATCACCAAAACAGCATTTACTGTCTACAGAATAAAATGTCATATCATGCAGAAGTATTACTTGTTTAATTTTGTATGTGCAGTCAAAACCAAATATATGTACCAGAGATAAAATTCAGGCTTTAAAAAGACAAGTAAAAAAATCTTCATTTCTTCATAATCTTATAAGGATTTTCTTCAGCCTTTGTTTGCTTCCAGCAGACATTTGAGGATGCTCAAAGGAGGCACCTCATGGTTCTAGAAGCTCAATACTCTACAATTAAAATTGATGACAAGAGGATTGTTTGCAGGCTAGGTGTGGCTAGGTGAATTGGGGTTCTTTGTCCTCTAGGAGAAAGACTCCTAGGTGATTTTTTTCCTTTTGTCCTCTCTAATGGGCCTCCATTCATCTGTTAGAAGAAGGAACTCCTCCCAGTATCTTTCTATAGCTATGCAAACTATTTCAGCAGTTTCAATCACCCCCCACTCACTGCTGAGAGGTGTGACCAAAACACCTGGTTCCCTGACCACTGATCATGCATGAAACATAGCAATGAAACTGGATATGCATCAAACAAAGCAATTGTCTTCCTTCAATGCTATACCAGTACTACAGTCCACACAAAGCAAACCCCACCCCCCTTTCTAAACTGTCCCTTTCCCTGCAATCAGTAGACCTGGTGTTTTTCACTGTTTGGGGACACAGGGGCGATTTGTTAATAACTTCACCTTTTACTGATAGAGTATCAAAATCAATCCTGAAATATAAAGACCTAATGTCTGGACAAAAACGTTCTTTCCCTAATGTCACAACTAAACACAGAGACACTAAAGGTTTTTACATAACAGCACATTTACTATATGGGCCAGCCATGAATCTATATAGGGAAGCTGGTCCGGATACTCCCCCACCACAATTTAGCCTCCGGACCCCATGCTCTAATCACAATTTGCAAAAACACAATTTACAGTGCAAATCTTGTAATCCCAATTCTAGGAATGCAATGTTCAGTGTAAATTTTCCAATCCCACTTCTGGGAATACAATATACAATATAATCCAGGCAACAGGCAGAGTTTGGTTGCACAAAACACACAGGACCACAAAGGGAAAAAGAAAAAGGGAAAACAGAAAACAGAGACGTCTCAGCAGCGAATACGTTACAAATACACATTACACACACTAGCATAGGATTTAACTTTTATAATAGCAACGAGAAACACAGCTAGCCACTCCTCCAATGTCCACCAGATGGAGCCACAGGAGCACATGGCAACACAAAAGAAACCCCCAGCAACACAAAAGGAGACCCCCAGCAACACAAAAAAGCCCCCAACACTATAGGAGCACATGGCAACACAAAAGAAAACCCCAGCAACACAAAAGGAGACCCCCAGCAACACAAAAAGCCCCCAACACTATAGGAGCATCATGGCAACACAAAAGAAACCCCCAGCAACACAAAAAGAGACCCCCAGCAACACAAAAAGCCCCCAACACTATAGGAGCACATGGCAACACAAAAGAAACCCCCAGCAACACAAAAGGAGACCCCCAGCAACACAAAAAGCCCCCAACACTATAGGAGCACATGGGGCAAAGGCTCTAAATAAATCGCCCCGATCAACGGAGAATTGCGATCAGCGCAATTATTCTTGAAAGGCACACTTAAGGGAGTTAATACTAATATCCTAGGCAATTTTTCTTCAATAGCTTTTGGCAGTGCTGCACTTTAAATACCTTTTAAGGGGCCCGAAGTGACAAAGTTAAATTCTTACTGCAGTTATTTACCGGTACTCGCAAGCGCCCCCCCCCCCTTTTTTATTCAGCACACTTAAGGGAGTTAATAAAACTCAGATTACTGCAGTTCAGATCTCAGATTACTGCAGTTCAGATATTACTGCAGTTTCAGATACTGCAGTTTCAGATTACTGCAGTTATTCAGATTTACCGGTATTCAGATACAGGACGAGCAATGGCTTCAGGGCCACTAAGGCCCCTACTAGGACTGCTCGTGCAGTTGATCAGGCTGCTACAGGTTCCCAGAAATTACCAGGACTCACAGATAGAGTACAGAACTAGCCCCAAACAGTAAGGTAGCAGTACTCACCAGAACTCTGATCAGACAGGAAGTTTGGATGCCAGTCTGTCCAGCTGGTTTTCAATCGGGGATTCAACCACAGGGACCGACTGTCCAGACAAATCAAGGTGTCCTTCCGAGCACAAAGTGGCCCGGGGGCGCCAAGGACCGTTAATCACCTGGAGGGGCCGGTCCCTGACTGGTGGAGGCCCAGATGCTGCAAATGCAGAAGTCTTCCCACCGTGGGTGTGATGAGAGAGGCTTTTCTTTTAATACTTCCCGGCCAATGCACCAAAATGTTATAGCAAACGCTGTGAAAAGCTCTTATTCTATCACTCACCCACAGAAGGAAAACTCTTAGACAGGCTGGAATGCAAACAGGAACTTTTAATGTGCGCACAGGCCAGACAGAGATACCAGCAACCTCCACAAGAGTCTGAGCCCCGAGTGACGTCCTACAAAGCTTTATATACAGTACAGTTTTAAACTCATTCTACAATCCCATTTGCCACAGGTATTTCCTGCCCACCAATCAGCAGCCCCTGGGGAAGGTACCTGGGTGACCTGTCCAAACCGGTGTGCTTTGGTCTATTGATTTCTGGGCTAGGGGATATTGTGCTCAGACCTGAAGTGGGGGAAGGGTGTCCACTGAAATAGCAGGCTGATTACTTGTAAGGGCTACCTACAGCTAAACCACATGGCTTGCCGCATGGCTTGGGGGAAGGGCTACCTACAGCTAAACCTCATGGCTGCCTCAGTATTATATGTGAGAAGAGAAGTAGAGGGACTGGAATTTTCAGTGAATGAATACTGTTTTCCTTTTTTCTCAGGACTCTCTCTGATGTGTGATCACTGCTTAAATTTAGACAGTGATTCATGTTCAAGTGCTTCTGCAGCCTGTATTGAAGGAGAAGTGTGTGTTACAAAGATAGAAAATAACACAGTGGGTGAGTTGAATTTCTTCCAGGGAGACAGGATGACTCTATGATTCAATGGCTGCTCCGTTTCTAACTGTGCTCCTGTAGTGGATTGTATCAAAATACCAGCATGGAAGATTTATTTTCTTGCCGGCCCGTCTCCTGAATTCAAGAAGGCCTGGGGGCAAACACTGAACATCTCTAAAGGGAAAAAGGAACTATAGTAGTTCATATGGAAGGGCAGACTAGATAGGCAATATAGTCTTTTTCTGCCTCATGTTTCTATATTTACCACACCGAAAGCAGAAGGATCCCCGTGGCCCAACCTGCAGCAAATAAAAAAACATAAGCACCGAGGCTCTGAGATGCTTGAGGGCTCAAGGCCCCGCTGTATTCCTGCCCTGTCCTTCAGCACAGCTTTTCTGTACTAATAGGAAGTCTGTGACCAAGAAGGGAGCAGCAGCGCATCAGGGGCTTGAACCCTGCAGCTCTTCAGAGTCTCTATGTTTGTTTTTTTATTTTTCTTTGGCACCAGCAAGCAGGTCCCGACTCCTGGCAACACTTAGCCCACCAGAGGATGCCCAAATGCCTGATAAAGCAATCCACGCCCAAGTATCCTAAAATGTGTGACTTTTCTATATCCACTTAAACGTCCAAAAATGAAATCCTGACCTCTTTTCTCCAGTTACACAGGAGAAATTGTAACGTCAATCTTGTTCATTCACCTAGTATAATCTCTTATAAATTTCTCTTCTTCCCCTAGAAAATGATGTACGTCTTTCAATTTTCAAAGGGTGTCTAAAGTATGACCCCAGGCTCTGTGAGGTCCCTGTCCATTTCACTGGTGGGGGATTCATCTATAACCTGTACACTGAATGTTGCAAGGAAGACAACTGTAATAGTGGAAGTGTCACTGGTAGGTCTCTGTATTTGCTTATTATTCTATATACAATCACACAAATTACAGGTATATTGTGGCTTTTGCCTGGTGGGCTTCCAGCAGGATGAAGAACACTGCAGAGTCAGGGAATGAGCCACTGAAGTATGAGGACAATTTACAAGCGTAAGAACATAAGAAATGCCAAAATGAGTCAGACCAAAGTCCATCAAGCCCAGTAGCCTGTTTCCAGCAGTGGCCAATCCAGGTCACAAGTACCTGTCAGGCTCCCAAAAATGTGCACAGGTTCCACAGTGCTTGTCCCGGGGTAAGCAGTGGGTCTCCCAGGTCCTCTTTAATAATGGCTTATGGACCTTTCCTCCGGGAACTTGTCCAAACCTTTTTTAAACCCAGCTACACTAACAGCTTTTACTATATCCTCCAGTAATGAATTCCAGAGTTTGATTACTCGTTGAGTGAAAAAATATTTTCTTCCATTAGTCTTAAATGTGCTATATCGTAGCTTCATTACGTGTCCCCTAGTCTCTCTACTTTTTGATGTCATAAACAATGGATCTATGTTTACCTTATCCACTCCGTTCATTAATTTATAGACCTCCATCATATCTCCTCTCAGCTGTCTCTTTTCCACTTTGAAGAACCGTAACCGTTTAAGTCTTTCCTCATATTTATTATTTTTTTTTTATTTAGCTTGGCTTATATACCGCTTTTCACTGGCTCATAGGGGTATCCTTCCATCCCCTTTACCATTGGCCCTATCTGCACCTTTTCTAATTCCGATATATCCTTTTTAAGATATGGTGACCAGAACTGCACACAATATTCAAGGTATGGTCGCACCGTGGAATGATACTGAGGCATTATAATATCCTTGGTTTGGCATAATTGCAAAAAGTAGGAGCAATCATTTACACCAGTTCTAGGACTGGTGTAAGCAATCACACCATAACATACGCACGTGCTTTCACACACTCTATTTTATATGGTCAAGTATCTGCATATTTGACTTTTTAATATAAGTGCAAAGTATGTGCGTAAAAATGCACATTACCTAGCTGTGACTTAATAAAATTACCCTCTTAGAACTCGATGCAGAAACCCTGTGCTAAAGCTGTAGCACAATTTCCTAAGCAAGTTTAGTGCAGAGATTTTGCTCAATGATGTAGTAAGCAAAAAACATACAAATGAGCTGAGCACAAAAATTCTGCCCTAAACAAGGAGAGCAAGCCAGGCACATGCGCACATAGATCTGCTTTAGCTGCACCCATATCCTGTGCACAATAAATACTGTTTGGCACTTGTGTGTCTGGGCTGGATTGCTATCTGGTCCATAAAGGGCAATATTATTCAGATTCAAAGTTCTGTTCAGAATAATATTGTGGTTTGTTTGACAGCACCTGCCCATAATATGGTTCCTGCACACTTCCCCTGCTGTTTTTTTCAGCACACACTTCAGTACAGCCAGAGAAATGTTGTAGGTGCTGTACGCTGAAGAAACAGGCATATATTTCTCACCAGAACTGACCAAAAATCTATGAGATAACCCTAACACCTCCTCAGACCTGGCGTTTAAATTTGGCGTTGAGTTCAGCCTTCTCGTTTTCTGTGCACTACTCTGCATCTGTGCTGCATAGCTAATTGCTTCATTAGCATCAATTTCAATGGATTTAAATGTGCAGCACATTGCTGCTAACAGAGGCATTTGCGCATTTCATTGTTTGCTGGGCATGTATTGGCAGAATAAGCTGTGGCGGCAGAACCACACTAGTTGCTCATTGACAGTGAGATGCACTCTGGCAAGGAGCAACACATCCTGGAATGCTGCCAGTTTGTTCTGGGCTTGTCTCTCTGTGTGGATTTATTGCAGATTGCAGTTGTGATGTAATAATGCAGAATCTCTTTAGACTCATCTTGTACGCCTGACCCCCTCACCTCCTGCAGTGCTTTATGGCTATTAACCCAGAATAGGCATTTAGTGCTGTCTCATCAATTGCCTTCCATTCTTTAGTGTTGTCTCGGTGGCTCTCATTCTGCCTGCAAGAACTGTTGACTTCTCTGTTTGTCCCTTTAATAACTAGAGAGACAATAATCTCAGATATGAAGAGAAGGTGTCAACAGCGGAGACTTTTTTATTTGCTCAGGTTGAGCCAACCTGTTCATAAACACTATCTTTACCATGCTGCACTGAAGAGGGAGGTCTCTGCCACATGCGACCATGACTATTGTGGTAACGAATCTACCCCAGAGCCTAGGGAAATAGGGAAAACACTAGCAGTTTCCTCCAAGCAGAAAGAAAGTGCAGGGAACTGCCACTTTAAAAGTCCAGCTAGGAAAGGAAAAAACCTGTCTAAAGCTGCTGTCCTGAGGCCACGCCCCAGCTCCATAGCAACGGAGGAAGGCAATGAGAGATTGCTGGGGGCGGGGTGGAAGGATACAGGCCAGCCCCACTCATTTAAGCCCCAGAGAACAGGGAGGGAGGAGCTCGATAGAAGGAAGAGAAACGGAAGCAGGAACCGAGACAGAGACGGAAGGGCTAATGCATGCAGGAGCAAGCACAGCCGAGAGAAAGTAGCAGTGAAACAGTGGTGGAAGGAATCCTGAAAGAAACTGCAAGTAAGGATTCTAGCAGAGAAAGGTACTCAGACAACAGCTTGAGGGAAGAGTTTCCTCATAGCCAGCACCAGAGTTTGGACCGGAGCCTGTGCTGCAGAAAGTCTGCAGTGGGTACAGGAAGCAGGAGGTTTAAGCCAGGAGAGATTGCTGCATATGACTCAGTTACAGGGACTTTCCAGGAAACGCTGGGCCCAAGAGTCTCACCTCGGGGAAAGCTGGTAAGGAAACCTGTTGATAGAGAGAACCTGAATTCTTTGAAACTTTTAAACAGCTTGCTACGAGATAAAGATCTCCCCTGCCCTGATAACAGCCCTAAGTCAAGAGAGAGGTCTCGGTGGGAACAGCTTGTTAAGTTGCTTGAGGAAGTCAAGCCCACGCTGTCTCCAGCCATTTCTAGTCAGGAAGCTGCAGACCCTGACTGCCCAGAATGTGAGTTCATGGAAATAGAGGATTGTAATATTGAATCGGATCTATCTGATTGTGACATGGATTGTGCATTATCCAGAAGAGTAGAGTGAGAAACCTGGGAACTATAAGCTTGAAGGAATCCCAGCCATATGGTATTTGAATGTATGCTGTGAAGAGGCTAAGAAAGTTTTAATTAGAGTTGCTGCTATGTTTTAAATGCATGAGACCTTTAAGGTTGAATTCTAAATGTCTCTAAAGCAACTAATTAAACCTGCATAAAATAAAGTAAAGAAGAAAGCTCATTGTATCAGTACTGCTGCCTGAAAGCCCTTGTTTGCTAGCCAATTGCCGTAGAGGACTGTAAAGTAACATTTCTGTTGAAGGAAGAAAGAATTATCTGGCTGAGCAAGGCAAGAGGCAATTGCAGCAAAGGACTATAAAGTGATATCTTTGTTTTTGAATGAAGAAACCATTGCCTTGTTGAGGAAAGCAAAGGCAATTGGTAATTGTGGGAAAGTTTATACAGAAGTTAATTTCTTGTGGCAAAAGTTTCTTATTGTATGTTGGTCCAAGCTTCTTTGGAAGTTCCTTAAAACAAAGGAGGCAAAATTAAAAATTTCCTGTGTTGCTTTCAAACCTCGGCCTAATCATTTATTACAACTACAACTAAGTGCCCAAGCAACTACAAGCCCCAGGAGCCCTTGCCCTGGGAGCCTATATAAAAGGGACATTGAAAGTGCAGCCCCCTCCCCGCTATAGGCAACCGCCTAGGCGGGGGAGGAGGTGACAGGTGGCGTAGTTGGCAGGATTTTGCCTTGGCCACGTACATACAAGACACCTGGAACCGTACGGAATAAAAGAAACTTCTACAGAGGGTTGAGGAAACTTCTACAGTTGCTGAGGATACAGATAGCCTGCTGAAAGGAAAGTCCCGGATTGACAGCAGAAGGACCGGACTGGAGCGGATTGCTAAAGCCGTGACCTGCTGGCTGATAAACCCAAGTCTACACCTGCCTAAGGTAATCCGTATATTTAAGGGGTATAGACGGATACCAGTGCTAGGTGGGGCTGCAGCAGTGCTCTAGAAGAGCAAAGGAGAGAGGGTATATATTTTGGAGCCGCACTTGGTGGTTTCTCTCTCTGTTCTTCTTATTTCAGTTTCTACCGAGGATGGAGTGGACCGAGCTTTTGGGATGGATGACCGAGCAGTTTCAAAAGCAGCAGGAAATGTCTGCAAGGACACAGGAACACACAGCGGCCATGATCCAGGCCCAGCAGAAGCCGCTCCTAGAGATGATGGCTGCTTGGCTAAAAGCACAGAAGCAAGCAACGGAGCCCCTTTGAACAGCGCCAGGTTCTTTAGGAGCTATACCAGGGCTTGGGTTATCTGGGACTGGGACATTCTCATTTGGACAGTTAGCCAAAGGGGATGATGTGGACGATTTCTTGGCAGCTTTTGAGAGGGTGGCTCTTCTAACCGGCTGGCCCAAAGACCAGTGGGCAATACGCCTTGCCACCTCCTTGATGGGAGAAGCGCTAGCGGCCTATAGGGCTATGCCCGCGGACTTAGCTGCCGATTATGAAGAGCTGCAAAAGGCAATACGTGACCGGTTGGGCCTAAACCCCATGGTCTACCGCCGCCTTTTGCGGACCTCTAAACTAAAACCTGGTGAAACACCATGTGCCTTGTGCCAGCGGATTAGAGGGTTGGCTTTAAAGTGGCTGATGCCTGAGGCACGAACGAAAGAGTCATTGTTAGATTGTATTATTCTAGAGCAGTTCATGGACGTGGTTCCAAAAGATCTGCGATCCTTCCTGATCCTACAGGACTGGAGGACCACCGAGGCAGCGACTGCGCTAGCTGAGCGTTTTTTAGAAGCCAGTTTGGTAAGCCAGGCTAAGGCTGGTGGTCTAACTCAGGCAGTCGAAGTGGCCTCAGAAAGGAAAGGAAAGGCCATGTGGGGAGAAGGGATGAAGGGAATGCATATGGATAAAACACGGTATATGCAAAGAAAATGCTTTTCTTGTGGGGAAGAGGGACACATGAGAAAGGATTGCAAAGCTAGGACAGCCCTTATGACCTCCCGTGCTAAAGAGAGGGGAGAGGGATTCCTCCTGAGCGTAGAGGTGGAGGGGGTCCAAGTGGAAGCTTTGCTGGACTCCGGAGCGGACCAATCCATGATCTCGCGAAAGCTCTGGAAGGAGATAACATCTCAGATTGGTCCGGTCTCCGAGTCACAAGAAAGCAGTGTAAAGATAAGGTGCATTCACGGGGCAGCCTCGTCCTACCCAGTTTATACTGTTTCAGTAAAAGGTTTGGGTCTAAAACGGAAAATACCTGTGGCTGTAGTACCAAGGCTCCCACAAGCTTTAGTCCTAGGAAGGGACTGGCCACAGTTTAGGCGTGGGTTGACAGAGGGTCTCCAGCCTAAAACTGGTATGGTATCCACCCGGGCCCGCACAAAAGCTAAGGAGGAGGAACCAGACCTACCAGGCGACCCGATGTGCGGGTTGCCCTCCCATGATGATTTAGTGACCCCTCCGAGGGAAGGTGATAAAAAGGGGAAGGCCGAGAAGCGCCGGGAGAGGCAGAATAGGTCACAAAATAGGGCAAAACTAGCAGCTGGCCAGGAGTTACCTTGGGTCCCAGCCGAGCTAGTGGAGAGATTTCCCTCCTTTCCTAGGGAGCAATGGGCGGATCCCACATTCAAACGGGCTTTTGAGTACGCAAAAAAAGGAACAGAAACCCTGCCCCGATTTTTTTTTGATAGAGAGGTATTATATCGGGAGAGTTTAGACCCTAGGACCGGGAACAGTAGGAAACAATTAGTAGTCCCCACTGCGTTTAAAACGCTGGTCCTACGATTGGCCCATGATCACCCCATAGGGGGTCATAAAGGGGTTCACGGTACCCTGGACCAAATTTTGGCTCGTTTTTACTGGCCAGGCGTTTATAAAGAAACCGCCAGATTTTGCGAGTCATGTGCTCCTTGTCAACGTGTGGCTTCAAACCATCCCACAAAGGTACCCTTGGTTCCCATACCTGTCGTATCAGAACCCATACACAGGTTGGCAATGGATATTGTGGGACCACTTACAAAAACGCCCCGGGGGTTCCAGTACATTCTAGTTATCGTGGACCAAGCCACCTGGTTCCCTTGGGCGATTCCCCTTCACAACATATCAGCCAGAAATATAGCGATTGAACTGGTGAAGTTATTTTGTGAAGTGGGTTTTCCCCGAAAGATTCTATCAGATAGGGGAAGTAATTTTATGTCGCGGTACCTGGCCCAAGTGTGGGACGCGTTTGGCATCCGCCATGTCAAAACCGCAGCTTATCATCCCCAATCTAATGGGTTGGTTGAACGTCAGAATCAGACCCTAAAGAAGATGCTTAGGCGAAGTTTGGAGGGGGATATGAAAGATTGGGATGTCATGCTTCCCTTTGTATTGTATGCGTGCAGAGAGAGAAAGCAGACCTCTATGGGTGTTGCCCCGTATGAATTACTGTATGGGTGGACCCCTCGTGGCGTCCTAGATATACTAAGGGAGCAGTGGGTGGAGCCAGACATAGAAGGGGTAGCTATACCCCACTTCTTAAAAGATTTAAAAAGACGTTTACATCGCACCTCCCAAGTGGCAGAAGCAAATATGGCAGCTAGCTAGTTACGCCAAAAGGCCTACTATGACAGGCGCGCAAAGCCCCGTCAGCTCGAAGTGGGGGAGAAAATGATTGTCATGGTAGCCGGACCTAGTCCAAAATTTGAAAACAAGTGGAAGGGGCCATATCAGATGATAAGACAGGTAGGTCCTGTATCATATTCTGTCCAGAACAGAAGGGGGCGCCAGCAAATCTATCATATTAATGTCTTACGCCCATGGCACGAGCGAATAGCCTTGGCTCGGTTGGCCACGGTAAAAGATACGGCAGGTAGCAATCAGGTTACACAGGACGCCCTTTCGTGTATTACGGGCTGTGCGGGGGTTAGTAAGCCAGCCCGTAATATCTTAAGCGGGGGGATGTGTGGTGACGAAGCTACCCCAGAGCCTAGGGAAATAGGGAAAACACTAGCAGTTTCCTCCAAGCAGAAAGAAAGTGCAGGGAACTGCCACTTTAAAAGTCCAGCTGGGAAAGGAAAAAACCTGTCTAAAGCTGCTGTCCTGAGGCCACGCCCCAGCTTCATAGCAACGGAGGAAGGCAATGAGAGATTGCTGGGGGCGGGGTGGAAGGATACAGGCCATCCCCACTCATTTAAGCCCCAGAGAACAGGGAGGGAGGAGTTCGATAGGAGGAAGAGAAACGGAAGCAGGAACCGAGACAGAGACGGAAGGGCTAATGCATGCAGGAGCAAGCACAGCCGAGAAAGTAGCAGTGAAACAGTGGTGGAAGGAATCCTGAAAGAAACTGCAAGTAAGGATTCTAGCAGAGAAAGGTACTCAGACAACAGCTTGAGGGAAGAGTTTTCTCATAGCCAGCACCAGAGTTTGGACCGGAGCCTGTGCTGCAGAAAGTCTGCAGTGGGTACAGGAAGCAGGAGGTTTAAGCCAGGAGAGATTGCTGCATATGACTCAGTTACAGGGACTTTCCAGGAAACGCTGGGCCCAAGAGTCTCACCTCGGGGAAAGCTGGTAAGGAAACCTGTTGATAGAGAGAACCTGAATTCTTTGAAACTTTTAAACAGCTTGCTACGAGATAAAGATCTCCCCTGCCCTGATAACAGCCCTAAGTCAAGAGAGAGGTCTCGGTGGGAACAGCTTGTTAAGTTGCTTGAGGAAGTCAAGCCCACGCTGTCTCCAGCCGTTTCTAGTCAGGAAGTTGCAGACCCTGACTGCCCAGAATGTGAGTTCATGGAAATAGAGGATTGTAATATTGAATCGGATCTATCTGATTGTGACATGGATTGTGCCTTATCCAGAAGAGTAGAGTGAGAAACCTGGGAACTATAAGCTTGAAGGAATCCCAGCCATATGGTATTTGAATGTATGCTGTGAAGAGGCTAAGAAAGTTTTAATTAGAGTTGCTGCTATGTTTTAAATGCATGAGACCTTTAAGGTTGAATTCTAAATGTCTCTAAAGCAACTAATTAAACCTGCATAAAATAAAGTAAAGAAGAAAGCTCATTGTATCAGTACTGCTGCCTGAAAGCCCTTGTTTGCTAGCCAATTGCCGTAGAGGACTGTAAAGTAACATTTCTGTTGAAGGAAGAAAGAATTATCTGGCTGAGCAAGGCAAGAGGCAATTGCAGCAAAGGACTATAAAGTGATATCTTTGTTTTTGAATGAAGAAACCATTGCCTTGTTGAGGAAAGCAAAGGCAATTGGTAATTGTGGGAAAGTTTATACAGAAGTTAATTTCTTGTGGCAAAAGTTTCTTATTGTATGTTGGTCCAAGCTTCTTTGGAAGTTCCTTAAAACAAAGGAGGCAAAATTAAAAATTTCCTGTGTTGCTTTCAAACCTCGGCCTAATCATTTATTACAACTACAACTAAGTGCCCAGGCAACTACAAGCCCCAGGAGCCCTTGCCCTGGGAGCCTATATAAAAGGGACATTGAAAGTGCAGCCCCCTCCCCGCTATAGGCAACCGCCTAGGCGGGGGAGGAGGTTACACTATCTACATTGGCACAACAGCCTCTTCCCGTATCCCTTCGTGGAGATGCAATGGGCCTCTTCTTCTTCATCAGATGCAGAGGAACTTTCTTAGAAAGATCATTTTCACTTTCTGTAACAGTCAGGGCTGGCCCAACCATTAGGCACGACTAGGCAGCCATCCATGGCAGCAGCTTCTGGCCCGTGGACATGTCTAAAGGAAAAATGGGCCCCATTGGACCCTAATTCCACGTGCGCAGGTCTGGATGTGCCCGTGGGGCTGGAATCAAGGACATAGACATGTTGAGCATGGCACACACTATCCCGGGACATGGGTATACGTAGCAAGCAGCTTGGACGTCCCTGCCCTCGGCGAATTCCAAAAAGATGTACGACCCCACTACTATCCGTCTCCATGCGGCCATGCCTCCTCATTTAAAATGTGCATTCCGAAGCTGCTCCTCACATTGATGGTGTGGTGCCCATGCTGACTACCCATGAAAACGGATGATACTGATGTGCTGATGCAAAACAGACCATATAAGCTGGTCCTTTGCATGACCAAAACACTGCAAGGTGATCTCTGTGCATTCAGAGACGTTACAACAGCAAGTAGAAAGTGATATAATTGTCTTCACATACTTGCAGCACAACATTCATGGCAGTAGGTGAACATTTTAGTTATTCTTGCATTGGTCATCACTGACAACAGTCTGTACAATGGAGCAGAAGAAATCAGAAATGTCACAACTAAATGTCAGAGCATGTACCTGACATTAAATATGGACCCTCAGAGTGAGTGCATGCACCAGCGCAAACAGCACTACTAGATGCCCAAGAGCACCAGCGTCTGTCTATACAAATGTGCACATGTGTGAGACCGCTGATGGTGCTGTACGCCCTATTGCATGCATGAATTCTGAGGGTCCCTTTACGCTGACAGAGATATGCTTTAACAATTAGCTGTAGAGACACCATTCTGCTGTATTCTGGCCGATCATACTGGCACCTGGTCATGCTGCAATCAGCCCTAAGGACTAGGTACCAGTCAGACACTGATGTCACCCCAAAATTGCAGTTGTACACACCATGTCCCCTCAAGCATCCCTCTAACCACACACACACACACACACACACATTCTCTCTCGCTTGCAGACACACAAAACATACATCTAAATACAGATGCCCTGCACATCTAGAAAACAGCTGGTATAACATGATGGCATGGGGTTCCAGGGCTACTAATCTGATCTGCGTTTCTCACCCAAACATGCATCCATCCTATACTCACCCACATACAATCACTGCATCAACAGTGCCACTTCTCAGCCATCTCCTCTAGCTCACACAGCAATTGTCAACATAGCAGAAATAATTACCTCTGAATATTTCTGTAGGGGTGTTTAGTAATGTGTCTTTACCATACAACCTTCTCTCACCTCTGAATTCTGTTCTTTACAACTGCATCTTGTGGTCTTCCAGACTGCAAACACACGGTTCAAAACATATTTGTCGCAGCCATTCATCTATATGGGACACATTGCAGTGCAGAGCAGAGCAAAAAAGTTTCTAAGTCCTGACCTTAATCTATGTTTCCACTGGTATAACGTGGGCATTCGCGAGAAACACACAGAACGTGCACGAGCCTTTCCTAAAAACACAATGCACATCTGCGCTGCTGACCATGCCCCTGTTCTATCTCTACCCCCCTCCCCCCCGGTCATGTTCTGAGATCCCCCTGCTAGCGCCGTATATGTGCAGGACCATGGGTGTTTCAGAACATGCTCATAGATGTTTTTGCTTGAAAATATTTATGCAACACACCCAAAGGGCTTAATCCTGTTCTGAATGACACCCATAATGTCCAATTTTTCATTTTTACAGGATTGTTTTTGGAAGGGTAGTGCTCAGATGATCATGATTGCTGAGCTTAACAGTCAAAATCTCAAGGTGGGAGAGGGGATCTAAGGCTGAAGATTTGTCAAGGGTGCCCATTATCTTACATAAGAACATGCGAAATGCCATACTGGGTCAGACGAAGGTCCATCAAGCCCAGTATCCTGTTTCCAACAGTGGCCAATCCAGATCATAATTACCTAGCAGTTTCTCAAAAAGACACACAGGTTCAATAATGCTTGTATTGGGGCAAGCAGTGGATTACCTGAGTCCTCTTTAATAATGGTTTATGGACCTTTCCTCCAGGAACTTGTCCAAACCTTTTTTAAACCCAGCTACACTAACAGATTTTATTATACCCTCCGGTAACGTTACGTGTTGAGTGAAAAAAATATTTTCTCTTATTAGTCTTAAACGGGTTATACTGTAGCTTCATTGCATATCACCTAGTCTTTCTACTTTCTGATGTTGCAAAGAATCGATTTACATGTTCCCTGTTCCATTCCATTCTTTAATTTATAGACCTCTATCATATCTCCCCTCAGCCATCTCTTTTCCAGGTTGAAAAGTCCTAACCTATTAAGCCTCTCCTCATAGGGGTATTCTTCTACCTCCTTTACCATTTTGGTGGCTCTTCTCTGTACTTTTTCTAATTCTGCTATACTGTATTCTTTTTAAGATACGGTGACCAGAATTGCACACAATATTCAAGGTGTGGTCGCACCATGCAACGATACAGAGGCATTATAATATCCTTTGTTTTACTCTCCATTCCTTTCCTTATGATTCCTAGCATTTTATTTGCCTTCTTGGCCACCGCTGCACACTGGGGGAAGTTTTCAACGTGTTATCCATGATGACACCTAAATCTTTTTCCTGGGTGGTGGTGTCTAATGTGGAACCTTGCATCATGTAACCATAGTTTGGGTTGTTTTTTCCTAGGTGCATAACTTTGCACTTGTCCACATTAAATTTCATATACCATTTGAATGTCCAATCTTCCAATTTATCAAGGTCCTCTTGCAATTTTTCACAATCCTCTTAGGTTTTAACAACTTTGAATAATTTTGTCTCATCTGCAGATTCGATTATCTCACTCATTATTCCCATTTCGAGCTCTTTTACGAATATGTTAAAAAGCAGCAGACCCAGCACAGATCCATGAGGTTCTCCACTATTCACCTTTCTCCATTGGGAAAATTGGCCATTCAGCCCTACCTTCTGTTTTCTATCTTTTAACCAGCTCCTGATCCACAATAGTACACGGCCTCCTATCTAATGACTTTTTAACTTCGCCAAGAATCTCTCATGAGGGACTTTATGAAAGACTTCCTGAAAATCTAGATATATTATATCGACCGGCTCACCTTTGTCTACCTGTTTATTCACACCTCCAAAAAATATAAGAGACTAGTAAAACAAGACTTTCCTTGGCTAAATCTATGTTGCCTTTCTCCCATTAAACCATGACTATCTACATGTTCAGTAATTTTGTTCTTTGTAATGATTCTACCATTTTGCCCGGTACTAATGTCAGGCTCTCCGGCCTGTAGTTTCTCAGATCACCCCTGGAACCTTTTTTAAAAACTGAAGTTACAATGGCCATTCACTAATCTTCAGGTACTCCATATGATTTCAATGATAGTTCAGAAATTAATAATAGTAGGTCTGCAATCTCATATTTCAGTTCTTTCAACACCCTCGGGTGTATACCATCTAGTCCAGGTGATTTGCTGCTGTTTAGATTATCAAATAGTTGTAATATATCTTTCCTGTTTATCAAATATTTCTTTAAATTCTTCCAAAGCATCACCTTTAAATATCATGTCAGTCATGGGTAACTTCCCTACATCTTCTTCAGTAAAGACCAAAGCAAAGAATTAATCCAGTCTCTCTGCTATGACCTTGTTCCCTCTTAGTGCCTCTTTTATTTATTTATATTTATAACAATGTTTCTATACCACTTTATCCGATGAGTAAAGTGGTTTACATTGTAACAGAACATATTACATAGAAGGATATTTAAAAAAATGGGAGAAATGTATTTTATCCCTCTATCATCTAATTGTCCAACTGACTCTCTCACAGGTTTTTTGCTACAAATGTACTTGAAAAAGTCTTCATTATGCGTTTTTGCTTCCACAGCAAGCTTCTTCTTAAATTCTCTCTTTGCCTGCCTTATCAATGCCTTGCATCTAATTTTCCCAATGCTTATGTTGTTTCCAGTTTTTGTCATTTGGCTCCTTTTTCGATTTCCTGAAAGATGCAATTTTTTGACTTCCTTACGTCTTTCTTAAATTGAGGAATACAGCTGGTCTGGCCTTCCAAGACAGTATTTTGAAACAGCGCCCATGCTTGATGTAAATCTTTAACCTTTGCAACTGCTCCTTTTAGTTTTTTCTTAACTATTTTCCTCATTTTATCATAGTCTTCCTTTTGTAAGTTACAAGGTAGTACTGTGGATTACAATGCCATCCTTCCTCCATTTATGAAATCAAATGCGATCATGCTGTGATCACTGTTGCCAAGTGGCCCCAACACCCCAGATCTTGTGTACCACTAAGTACTAGGTCCAAAATGTCTTGCCCTCTTGTTGGTTCAAGAAGCAGACATTTATTTAATCTAGAAACTTTATCTCCCTAGCATGCCCTGTTATGACACTAACCTAGTCAATACCAAGTAATTGAAATCACCCAGCATTATTATTACTGTGTTGTAACTTTTGTTAGCTTCCCTGATTTATTTAAGCATTTCATCATTCATTTGTTCATTCTGGTCAGGCAGTCAATAGTACAATCCCACTGCCATTGCCTTCCCTTTTTACTTAAAATTTCGATCCATAGAGATTCTACAGTGTATTTTGTTTCCTACAACACTTTAATCCTGTGTAACTCAATGCCCTCTCTAACATAGAGTGTAACCCATCCACCATTTAAATCTACTCTATCACTGCAATATAATTTATACCCAGGTATTATAGTGTACAATTGGTTGTCCTTCCACCATGTCTCTAAGATACCAATTGTATCTAACCCAGGGGTCTCAAACACGCGGCCCGCGGGCCGCATGCGGCCCGCGAGAGACCCTTGTGCAGCCCGCGATGCATAGGGGGGAAAAAAAAAACCAGCTTCTGCTGCTGCTGCCGCCGCTGCCGTGGCCGGCAATAGCAGCAATATCGCAAGTCCCGCGGGCTCCCCCCCACCCGGCAGATCCCTTCCTGCTTGCCTGCCAATGCTGCCAGTTCTCCGCTTCGGCTTTCAGAGTCGCGAAGGGAGAACTTCTCCCTCGCGACTCTGTTAAGCTCGCCGGGGCAGATGGGAAATTTCCCATCTGCCCCAGCGGGCTTAACAGAGTCACGAGGGAGAAGCTCTCCCTTCGCGGCTCTGAAAGCCGAAGCGGAGAACTGGCAGGCAAGCAGGAAGGGATCTGCCGGGTGGGGGGGGAGCCCGCGGGACTTGCGATATTGCTGCTATTGCCGGCCACGGCAGCGGCGGCAGCAGCAGCAGCAGAAGCCGGTTTTTTTTTAAAGTTTAATTTTCCCGGGGGGGGGGGGAGGGAGCAGGACTTGATGGGGGGGGGAGCAGGACTTGATGTGTGGCTGGGGGGGAGCAGGACGTGATGGGGGGGGGGAGCATGACTTGATGGGGGGGGGGGAGCAGGACTTGTGGGGGGGAGCAGGACTTGATGTAGGGGGGAGCAGGACTTGATGGGGGGAGCAGGACTTGATGTAGGGGGGGAGCAGGACTTGATGGGGGCTGGGGGGGGTAGTACTGAAAATGGGGTGATGGGGGTTAGGACTGGTAATGGACAGATGGGGGTTAGGACTGGAGGTGGTCTGACTGGGGGCCTAAGACTGAAAATGGGGTTATGGGGGGGCTAAGAATGAAGATGGGGCGATGGAAGGGTTAGGCCTGGAAGTGGGCTGTTGGGGGGCTTAGGACCGATAATGGGCTAGGGGGGGGGCTAGAACTGGTAATGGACTGGGGGGGGGGTGCTATGACTGGAAATGGGCCGAGTAGAAGGGGGAGCTTGAACTGCAAATAGCTGATGGGGACAGGGTCTTGGAATGGTAATGGGCTGAGTGGAAGGGGGCTTGGAATGGAAATGGGCTGATGGGGAGGGGGGCTTGGAAAGGAAATGGGCTGTGAGGGGAGGGAGCTAGGACTGGAAATGGGCTGATGATGCGGGGACTAGAAGGGAGCGGATGCTGGGTTGGGCAGGAGCTAGAAGGGAGTTGATGTTGGGGGACGATTAGAATGGGATGGGGCTGGGAGAGTGAAATGGAGAGGGGAAATATATTTTGTGTGGGAGGGAAGAAAAATCTACAATTGGCCGGGTATTGGGAGAGTAAGTGGGGATTGAGGATGGAGGGGTAAAATTTGAGTGGATGAAATAGGAATGAGGAAAGAGCAAAAGGAGAATGATTAGTATGTTAAAGCAGATGTAGAGAGAATGGAAAAAAACTAGGAAAGAAGAAAGGAGAAATGGACAGCAGACGATGGAGAGTTAGCAGAAGACACAAAGAAACCAGAAGAAAGTGACTGGAACAATTGCAACTGAAAAAAAAATGCACAAAAGGTAGAAAAATATCTCTTTATTTTGAATTTATTAACTGAAATATGTCAGCTCTTGGAAATGTGCATCTTTAACGTCTGCACTTTATTTAATACAAGAGGAAATCAATGTATAGTTTTATTTCTACAGTGTTGTACATTCTAAGTTTGGCTTTTGGGGTTCCCAGTTTAATTGTCTTCCTGTTTCTAAATTGTGATTCCTTGTTTGGTGATGGTGTATGTTCTGCATGTGTAACTGAGCTGAGGTATTCTGTTTATGTAATTCCTATTTGACATTGCCACTTGTTCTCTTTCCCGAGTAGGTCATGTATTGTTATTCTCTGAAATGTGTTGATTTAATATTTGCAGTGTTGCCTTTTGATAGTTAGGGTATGGTGCTTTGTGAGTCCTGGTAGTGCTGTTAGGACACGGCAGGTTTGCTATGGGTTCTAAATGGGCAGTGTTTCTAGTAGTTCCTAATGTGCCTGGCGGTTGGCACTGGTTTATAGTAATGTAGAAATCTTTTAGTCTTTCTTTATCCATACACTCATTAAGAGGCATGTTTACTAAAAGTTAGTGTATGGTAACATTATGCAAATATTTATGCAAATGATGCCCTTATGCAAATGATGCCCTTATGCAAATGAGGCCTGCGTCTTGTGCGGCCCCCGGGTTACTCTACAAGTCCTCATTTGGCCCTCAAAGCAATTTGAGTTTGAGACCCCTGATCTAACCTCTCATTTAATGCTATGTATTCTAACTCCCCCATCTTATTTTTTTAGACGTCTAGCATTTGCATACAAGCATTTTAGAGGTTATATTTTATTCATATTAATTTAATTATCGGTAGGCATGGGTAATTTGGAATCTTTAAGCTCTGTCTGCTCTGTACTTAAGGGCGTTTGGGTTATTTTTGTCTTTATTGGACCCTCTCTGTTGATATGCCCCAACTTCAATCTTTTGCTAGTATCCTTCATGGATACATCTTTTTGAACCATGAACTCTTGGGCGATTGTCGGCTTTCTCCTATATCTAATTTAAAAGCTGCTCTATCTCCTTTTTAAAGGTTAATGCCAGCAGCCTGGGGCTCACACTGGTATTGGTAAAAGAAGACATGCTCTCCACTGGTCTGTCCCTGTCACTTTGCAGCAGAGAAGAGGCTGGGCTCTGTCTTCTATTTTAGTCTGAACTGCAGAGTACAAAAAACATTATTGATTCATGTTAAATATGTACACATAAAAAGTACAGGTAGGGGAATGGCTCATAAAATTCTTTTCAACCCTCTACATGCTATTGTCACACATCTCCTCAAGAAACCCTCACTCGATCCCACCTGCCCCTCTAACTATTGACACATCTCCCTCCTTCCCTTCATTTCTAAACTACTAGAATGAGCAGTCCACCACCGCTGCCTCGACTTCCTCACCTCCCAACCTCTTGGACACACTACAATCAGGCTTCCGGCCCCTACACTCCACTGAAACGGCCCTTACAAAAATCTTCAAGACTTGCTCCTGGCTAAATCTAAGGGACTCTACTCTGTCCTCATCCTTCTCGATCTCTCCGCGGCCTTTGACACTGTTGACCACAATCTTCTCCTTAACACCCTCTCCTCACTTGGCTTCAGGGACTCCGTGCTATCCTGGTTCTCCTCCTACCTCTCCCATCGCTCCTTTAGTGTATGCTCTGGGGGCTCCTCCTCCTCCCCTACCCCGCTCCATGTTGGTGTTCCACAGGGATCCGTCTTAGGCCCCCTTCTTTTCTCCCTTTATACCCAATCCCTTGGCGCACTTATCACCTCCCATGGCTTTCAATACCATCTCTACGCTGATGACTCCCAAATCTATCTCTCTACACCTAATATCTCTCCAGCAATCCAGACCAAGATCTCAACCTGCCTTTCCGACATCGCTGCCTGGATGTCCCATCGCCGCTTGAAACTGAACAAGGCCAAGACTGAACTCCTTGTCTTTCCCCCAACTCTGCCCCTCCTCTTTCCCCTTTCTCAATCTCAGTGGATGTATCTACGATCCTTCCTGTTCCCTCAGCCCGCAACCTGGGGGTTATCTTTGACACTTCTCTCTCCTTCTCCACAAACATCCAGCTCGTAGCTAAGACCTGCCGCTTCTTCCTCTTCAACATTGGCAAGATCCGCCCCTTTCTTTCTGAACACACTACCAAAACGCTTATCCAATCCTTAATTTCCTCTCGCCTAGATTATTGCAACCTGCTCCTTGCTGGTCTCCCCACGAATCATCTCTTTCCCCTTTAATCTATACAAAATCATGTTGCTCGACTAATATTCCACCAGTCTCACAATGCCCACATTACTCCCCTTCTCAAGTCACTTCATTGGCTCCCCATCCAATTCCGCATAAAGTTCAAACTTCTCATACTGACCTATAAATGCATCCACTCTGCGGCCTCTCAATATCTCTCATCCCTTATCTCTCCCTACATCCCCTCTCGGGAACTTCGCTCCACTAACAAACTGCTTCTATTTAGGCCTTTCACTTGCACAGCTAACTCACGCCTTCGCTCCTTTCACCTCGCTGCACCCTACGCCTGGAACAACCAACCTATGTCTATACGCCAAGCGCCCTCACTGGCCCTCTTCAAGTCCAGGTTAAAAACCCACCTCTTCACTGTTGCCTTCAGATTATGACTTCCACCCTTATCCTAACCCGACTCCCTTCAATCTCCCATGACTGAATTACACAGACCATATTATGCTTTGCACTGAACTATCGCTTTGTACTGTTGTATTAGATTGTAAGCTCGGATGAGCATGACTCTGATAGGCAGGGACTGTCTATTATATGTATATCTTCTATATGCATGTCATACCTGTATAGCGCTGCGTGCTCGGCGCTGTATAAGTGCTGATTAGTAGTAGTAGTAGTAGTAAGTGTGCGTGTGTATAGCTGTGCTGTCTCTAGGTGTGCCTTGAGCTTAATTTGGTGTCTCTTAAAGGATGCAGAGTGGAAGTAGTATTAGGGCAGTTTTCATAGGAATTTACCCAGGTAGTTAAATAGTTACTTGCAGGGTGGTGCTAAGGTTTCTGGCGCCCCCCTGCAACCTATAGATCAGTGCCCTCTCTATCATTATTATTAATATGGCTACACCCCACCCCTCTTTTTCCTAGAACTCCTTTGTGAATTCTTCAGATGATGTTAGTATTTCTCCTTCAAGTCCAGTGTTGAAAGAAAATTGCTGTGAAGGGGCAAATGCATAGCCAGAATAAAAACAACTACTGAGCAGTAAATACTTAGCATCATATGAAGAGGATGTGATAGTCTATGAGCATACTAAATTTTAGATATGGATCAACAGAAAAACTGTATGGACAGCTCAAAAATATTTTACTCTCTGAAAAAATATGCAGGAGAAAGATTTTCTACAGAATGTAGGAATCAGCAACATGATAACCATATGTTCAATGTACATCTAGAAACTATAAGCAAAATTGTTATAATGTTGATGCAAAAAATAATTTCAATATAGGAAGACAGTGACAACATTAATATATTGCTGATTTAAACCACATGAGTTAAGCAGGTTTCAATGGCAAACCAATAAACCCATGCTTTCCCCTTACAGGATCACAGGATGTGAGAACATTTCATGATCAAGCAGGTGTTATTCTGGCTTTCTCTCGCTCTAGCTTCACTTCCTACTGGCAGTCATGCAGACTATATACTGGCAGTAGGAAGTGAAGCTGGAGCAACAGAAAAGCAAAAATAATATGGCCACTTTCCGGCCAGCCCACGGAACAAGTTCCATGCTTTTTCCATTACTCTTAGGTTTTCAGGATTTATTAACCAAAATTATTCTTTCCTCCAGAGCGAGGTGAGAGAAAGAACTCTCACACGAAGGCATCTGCATTGTCGGCAGAAACTAACATAATGGCTCAGTGCAAGTAGTGTAGGTGAAACTAATGCCATCTCAGTGGATAGCCGTAGTTGCCCCTGCAGCCATTCTGCCATGCTGAAATGTGGCAACTGCAGGGGGATGTAACTATCTCCCTAGAGTTAGTCTACGGCCCTGCACTGGTAAGGCGACTCACACAAGTGTTACCAGTACAGAGTTTAGGAAGCATTCTGCTGAATGTGCCAAATAACCTGAGAGGCTCAATCAACACCACCAATGCAGTAGCTCCCAATTCCACAAAAACCACAAGACCGACTTGGCGGCCCCAACACAGCATTTTCCACCTTCATAAAAACAAGAGAATCTCAGTGGCCCCTAAACAGCACTTCCCGTCCTAAGAAAAATAAGAGGGGCTTTGTGACCCCAATACAACATTTCCCACTCCAACATAAACACCATGGCCCTGCAAGCCATCCTGCCCGTATTACCGCAAAGACTCTCTCCGCACAGCCAGAGCAGCAGTATGGGGAGAGTCAGCGGGGGGAGGCAGAGGCCACAGAACATACAGGGCCGATTTAGGTCACGGCTCTGTACGTTCTGCAGATCAGCAGTGGATGTGCTGCTTATTCAACCTTGGAGGTGGATTAAGCAGCTGGGACAGCAGTGATCGGGGCCAGAACCTCCCTCCCCCCCAAGGCCAGAATAGGAAGCAGTTAGGTCCCCGCCGCCCAATCTGGGCCCCAGCTGCCCAGCTTTGGGTCAGGTAGTGGAGCAACAGAGGCCAGTGCTGTGGGAGATGAAGTGCATGCAGGGAGGATGTCCCCACGTGTATGCAGGGACATGTGGGCTGTCTAAGGGCCCAGTCCTGCACCCATGGGAACATCCACTCCCATAGTGCAGAATCAGGTCCTAATGGAGGTGTCCAGATGGCGCGAATGTGCTCCTAATGGAATCAGGATCTAAGAGGGGGTTGGCATCTCCAACATAACTCAAAACTGCATACTGGACCAGCATTGTGTTAATGTAAATATATATTCTACAAAAAACAAAGGAAAGGCGAGATATTTGCATACCAAACAATAAAAGAAAAAGCGAGAATCACAGTACAGTTTATAACACCAAACATATATTCTGCATCTATAGAATCTCCTCCCTTAACAATGAGTGCTGAACAGAACTAGGACATTCACGCACAGAACCAGATATCTAAAAAAATAAATCTGATTCTGGTCATCTCACTAACAGCAACATAAAGATTCTCCAGTACCAGGCATATTGTGAACTAATACAAAACTCTACAAAAGTCACTGAAGATCTATAAAACAAATCTTCCACACCATACCAGAACCAATTTCCAAAACTCACATAAGGAGCCTGCCCAAAAAAAAGCAGCACTATAAATACTGTCGTGGGCCCTGGAACATCCAAGCACCTATTTGAAAAGCTGAACAATTCAGATTACTACACAACAGATCCCTAAGTACAAATTTCATGTTAACAGAACACCTGGCTTTGGTCACACAGATCACGTGGAGCCAATTCAGACAGGGGCACATCTGGGCCGTCCAGATGGCCAAATATTATATGGGGCCGATTCTGCCATCGCGGTAGCTATACATTCCCGCAGTTGTAGAATCAGGGCAAATGCCCTCAATTCAGAATGGGAGACAGCCTTTTCCCTGCCCATCCAGCCCTCCCAACAATTCGGCTGGTGTGCTGTTGCAGCGGATTCCTGTTACCATGGCACCAGTATGTCCAGCCGGAGCTACTGAATGCCTAGCTTTAGAATAGCCCCATTCCCCCCACCGTCTGGCCCTCGGGGAGGGATCCTACAAGATCGATCTGGTGCGCGGGATTCACCCCCGTAGCTACACGCTGAGGTAAGGGGGGCTGCAGCCGTAATTAGAGGGTTTCTGGCACTTATTCCACCTTTGGAGTGGAATACGTTGTGCGTCCAGATCACTTCCTGGAGACATACAGAGGCCTGACCTTAATGGCCTCTGTACGTCTGAGTGCCAGGCCACACCCCCACTCTGCCCTCGCTCCATCCAGGTGCCTCCCCCTCCCATCACCTTCCAAAGCTCCCCGCACGACAGCCCTGTATGAGCAGTGAACAAGGACAGCAGAATATGGCCCTGGGCCTGTTAGAGGTCTGAATCGACCCCAGACCCTCATCAAGTACAGAATAAGTGACCACAACCTAAAAATAAAAATACTGTATGTAGATAAAAATTAAACTGCAACCCCAAGAAGCCAGATTCTGCATTCAATGCAACACCACAGAAATAGAAAGAGATGCATTTCCCTGTACTGTATAAAATATAAAGATTGAAAATAAAATTACTTTTTCTACCATTGTTGTCTGACCATTTTATTCTGAGATTTTGCTGGTCACAATCTGAGGTTTCTGTTTTCTTCAGTCTTCTCTTAGCTCTCTTTCTATGGTCTCTAGTTCATCTGCCATTTATTGTCTCCTCTTTCATTTTCTTCACTTTGCTTCATCTTAATATTGATTTATTTATTTTATTTTATTTATTTACAGTTCTTTTATACCGCGCTCTTTGTTATCAGTGCAGTTTACAGTGAACAAAAATGCTCACGGAAAGCAACAAGCTGTCATGAGTTTACATATAACAGGGAAATTAACCAGGATTCAACTTTGGGAAAACTTTGTGCATAAATGTATACAACTATATGCAGTGATAGGGTATTATTTACATAATGTGTGGCATGCGACAGAACATTACTATTTATCGCGAACAATCCTGTATGTGCAGACCGGGACTGCGATTCAGCCTGTTCTGCACATACAGGACTTTCCCGGCTAACTCAGTCAGGGCTCTTCAATGGAGCCGCGGAACTATGGTGTCATGTTGCCATAGCACTGTGGATCCATTGCAGAGCAACGATCCCTGGCCACCGGCTGCACAGCTTTATTCCCACCAGCCTAACCCCCAATCTGGCCTCCTAAGGCCAGGATCTGGCTGCAGGGAATGTCTTCGGGACCCCCCCTTTCCCATCCGTGTGTGTGTATGTGTTTAGCTGTGTTGTGTTGTTTATATGTGCTCTCTAGTAGCTATATTTGTATTTCTGTGTGTGTCATGCTGTGTGTTTTGCGTATGTATATGTGTCTCTCTGTGTTTTGTGTGTATGTGTTTGTCAGGTGTGTCTATGGAATGTGTATGTGTATTTGTATGTGTGAGAGAGTATCTGTATTGTATTTGTGTGTTTGTATGTGTGTGTTCAGCTGTGTTGTGGTGTTTATATGTGCTCTCTTGTAGCTATATTTGTATTTCTGTGTGTGTCATGCTGTGTGTTTTGCGTATGTATATGTGTCTCTCTGTGTTTTGTGTGTATGTGTTTGTCAGGTGTGTCTATGGAATGTGTATGTGTATTTGCATGTGTTGCTTTGTGATCAGAAGAGTACAGAACAGGCAAGAGGTAGCTTGAAAGGAGAAATAGTTTAAGTGATATATTTTAGTGTTTCAGAGATTCTGTGCAGAAGAAGGTGGATCTGCTTCTCCCATAGAAATTCATTAGACCATATTTTAGAGCAGTTTATTTCTCTGAAACTCCCTTATCTGGTCTGACCCATTTTCAGAGTTGATGTGTCTTTTCATTGATTTTTCATGGTGCCAAATTTGGTCTGATTCCATTAAATGTTGAGAATTATTTTGCCCCAGCCAGGCAGACATTCTCAATCCTTGTACGTATAATTTTTCCAACACATTAGGTTGGAAAGAATAAAAATAATGAGCTAGGAATAACAATGTCAAACAGTAGTGGCTGAGTATCATGTCTTGCTATTTGTGCCTATGAAAAACAGCACAAAAATGCAATGTGTGCCTTTGAGTCAGTCCTGACTCCTGGTGACCAAGAAACTCCTGGGTTTTCTTGGCAGTGTCACTGGAAGTAGATTGCCAGGTCTTTCTTCTGAGGCAATGGAGGGTTAAGTGACTTGCCCAAGGCCACAAGGTGTGCTAGTGGGAATTGAACCAGGGTTACCAAGCCAGTGCTCTAACCACTAGGCTACTCCTCCACTCCATAAAAACAGCACAGTACAGTAAGAATTCGCAACAGAAATTAGAACTCAGTAAAGTGTGTTCTAAATTAGGAGTCTGACCCTTGGACTCTGAAAGGTGGTTGATAGTTGTAACTTTCTCCTGTTTTTTTATAGTGTGATTTCCATGTTAGTCCACTTTAAAGGTTATGAAATAAAATCAAATGAAACACAGAATAAAGTGATACCTTTTTGTAAGACTAACCAATATCATAAGTTCTAATGAGGGGCCCTCAAGCAAAATTTTGCCGAGGGACCCCTATTGTTGTGGCAGTAGCCTGGCAATGACCTTCCACCCTCTCCCCTCCCCTCCTGCTACCTCTGCTCTTCCTTTAAGTTTTGAGGCCTAGTAGCCATCATGTCCTGGCAGCTGTCAAGTTGAAGTCTGGGAGTGTGGGAGTGTGGTTGTTAACACGACATTTCAGCCTAGCAGTGAGGGCATCTCAAGGGGTTGTAGCAACCTGTGCCAATGTTTGCCTTTGCACACTCCATTGGGTCCGATATTGGAGTGCAAGCTGTGCAAACAGGGGTAGATTTTCAGCCGCTGACTTTTTAAAAGACACCCTCCCGTTTAACTTAATCTGTGCATTCTATCTCACTATCTATATATGTTTATGTTTATGTTTATTTCACTTGATAAAACCGCCTTTCATGGGCAAGCAAAGCGGTGTACAATAAAAACCAATAAAAACTTTGTTTTTAAAAAGGCCGAGGCCAGTGAAAAGGAAAAGAAATACACTTTCTGGACAGAAAAGCAATAGAAGCAGAAGAGACAAAGCTAAACCGTAACAAAGACAAGTCACAAGGAGAGCAGAGGATAATACAAATGGGAATCACACAAAAGGAGAGGGGATATCAAACGCAAGGGAAAAAAGGTGGGTTTTGAGGTTTTGTTTAAATGTGGGGTAGTGAGGGTCCAGTCGGAGTGTGGCGGGGAGGGAGTTCCAGAGGGCGGGGCCAGCAAAAAAGAAGGCAGAGGAACGGGTAGACTGTAAATGGGCACGGGAAGGGGAGGGAAGAGTGAGGCGGTTAAGGTGAAAGGAGCGAGGGGTGTACCTAGGGGAGTGGAAGGAAAGGAGGTCCGTTAGATATTGGGGGGCACCTGTGTGGAGAGCTTTATGAACCAAAATGAGCAACTTGAAGTGAACGCGGTGGGGGAAGGGCAACCAGTGAAGACGGAACAGTAAGGGTGTGATGTGATCACGAGGGGAAGAATGAGTGACCAGACGAGCGGCAGTATTCTGAATACGTTGTAACCGGGACTGTTGTTTCTTAGAAAAGCCGACAAAAAGTGAGTTTGCAAAATCCACCCGAGACATGACCAGGGAAAGTAACAGGGTAGTAAGAGCAGAAGGGGATAGAAAAGGACGAACTGCACGGATTTGTCGGAGAAAGAAGAAGGACAACTTGGTGACATGAGAAACATGAGCATGAAAGGAAAGATCAGACTCGAAGTGAACCCCTAGATAACGAAAGGAAGAAACCAGGGGAACCAAGGAACCAGAGAAGGAGGGGGCCAATGTGGGGGGTGGATTGTTGTGAGAGAACCAGATAGCAACAGTCTTGGTGAGATTAAGGTGAAGGCAATTACGAGTCAACCAATCAGCCACAGTGGAAAGACACGAATTAAGCGGAGAGAGATCGGGACAGGATGGAGAGGTGTGGTGAAGTAATAGAATGTCGTCAGCGTAAAGAAAAGCAGATATACCAGACTGTTGGATTAAGAGGGCTAAGGGGGCCAAGAAAAGATTAAAGAGGAGGGGAGCCAACACAGAACCCTGAGGAACCCCACAAGAAAGAGGGAAGGAATCTGAGGGGGGGGCAGAGGAAGAGGGGGGTGACAAAACCGCGCAAGAACGGGAGGAAAGAAAGGAGTGAAACCAACGATGAACAGTACTGCAAAGACCCGCTTCCCGGAGACGAAGAAGAAGAAGGGAGTGATCAACTAAGTCAAAAGCGGCGGAAAGATCAAGTGCAACCGCCACCGAAATATCACCACGGTCATGAGCTACATGCAGTGCGTTAGTAAAGGCGAGAAGGATAGTTTCAACACTGTGACCCTGACGGAAACCTGATTGACGAGGGTGAAGGAAGTTAGTGGAATCAAGGTGATGCGATAATTGAGCAAAGACGAATTTCTCTAAAAGCTTTGAAAGGAAAGGAAGGTTGGAGACGGGACGGTAGTGGGTGGGAACTAAGGGATCAAGTGAGGGGTTTTTCAGAAGGGTACGAATTAAAGCATGCTTCCAGGAGTGAGGGAAGGACCCTGAAGAAAGACTAGAGTTGAATATAGTGAGGATGTAAGGAAGGAGACCCAGGGAAGATTCGAGGAGCCAAGAAGAGGGGATAGGATCAAGCGGGCAGGAAGTCTTTTTTGAGGAGGAGATAAGACGGTGCAGTTCGGGAGGGGAGATCAGTGAGAAAGACGCCCAGCAATGGGAAGTTTGAGAAATGGGTGGGGGGGAGGCAGTAGGGGGAGGAGAGAGAATTGGAGCAGGACAAAAAGGTAAAGAGGCTCGCAGGGAAGAGATTTTATTACTGAAGCAAATAGCTAGCATGGAAGGCGGTGGGGAAGGAAGGACCGGGGGAGCTGAGGCTGAGGAGTGAAGAGAGGTGAGAGACCGAAGAGTGGAATAGAGGTGCCGGGTCTGGTTTGGGGCATTGAGAATAGCATTAGAGAAGAAGGTGCGTTTGGCAAGATAGACAGATGAGCGATAGTGGGAGTAGGTAGATTTAAAGGATGCAAGTGAGGTGGGAGAAGGATTTTTACGCCACAGGCGCTCCGCCCTGCGGAGCTGCGTGCGTAAAAGCCGTAGGCCGCCATGATACCACGGATGCACGGGTCGGCTGTGGCGGGGTGGATGAGGACGTAGTGGGGCGATACGATCAAGTGTTGTTGAGAGAGCCGATGACCAAAGGGCAGCTTGAGAGTTGGGAGAGAGAAGGGAGAAGTCAGGAGGGAAAAGTTCAGCTGCTGTGGGGAATTGGTGGATGGTTAAAGATGAAAGGGCTCGGGAAAGTCGCGGAGGAGGGGGGGTAGAGGGAGGAGGGGGGGTAGAGAGAAGTGAGGCAGTGGAGGAGGAGGGAGAAGAGAGAGAGGGGGACCCCTGTGAGTAGGAGCAGGAGACAGAGAGACAGACATGGTCTGTCCAAGGCAGAATTATTGAAGAAAGATTGAAAAGAGTAAGAGAGGAAGAAGAGGACGTCAGAAAAAGATCAAGAGTGTGTCCAGCCTGATGTGTGGGAAAAGTTACGTGCTGCACGAGAGATAAATCCTGTAAGAAAGAAATAAAGGAAAGATCTCTAGGTGAAGAAGGGGAGTCCAGATGCAAATTAAAGTCCCCGGCAATGAGTAGATGAGGGAAAGCAAGAGAAAGATCAGTAATTGTCAAAAGAAGGGAATCCCAAAGTTCAGAGCGAAGGGTAGGGGGGGAATAAACAAGAAGGATGTGCATAGGGGGGAGAGTGTGTAAGTGGAGCAGGAGGGCTTCCGGGTAATGGAGCGAAGGAGGAGAAAGCTGAGTGAAGGAAAGAGTGGACCGAAGCAAAGCAGCCACACCACCACCAGGTCTACCTCTGCGTGAGACGGAAACTGCAGAGAAACCGGGGGGGAGGCAGCGGGTGAGGAGAGCATCCTCCCCGTCCCTAAGCCATGTCTCGGTTAGAAGAAGGAGGTCAAAAGATGAATTAAGAGCAAGATCTTGAATAAGGAGGGTTTTGTTGCGCAGAGACCGACAGTTAACTAAACCAAGAGAAAGGGGGAACATGGAAGAAGAGGATGGTGAGGAAGACAGGAAAGGAGTGGGGAGTCTTAGACAAGGCCGAAGGTTAGAGAGACATCGGAAACGTGTTTGAGCCAACTTGTCAGGGCGTCTGCCCCAAAACACAGGAATAGCATCCATGAAATGGGGGGAGAGGAGAGGGATAGGAATAAAAGGATAGGGCACTGAGACTGCCAGAAATGAATGGGAGAGGAGTCTAGGAAATATACCGGACAATGTAGCCGAAGGGATTTCTGCAAACAATGTGGAAATGCCAAGACAAACTAGCAGCAGAACCGGAAGAAGAGCAGCATAAGTGCGACCGTCGGAGCGACCCCAAGGAGCGCACCTAAGGAGCACGCCGTGCTCCTTAGGTGCGCTCCTTCGGCGCGCGGCCAAGTCGCGCGCCGCGGCGACAAGCGCCGCAGGCGCTTGTCTTTTAAAGCAGGAAGGCAGTGTACCTCTCAGGACGCGGCCGCGGGAACGCGGCCGCGCTGCTTCCGGAAAGGGCGGGCTCAGACTTGACAGGAGGTGAGTGATGGCCCAATGCGAAGGGCAGACACTGGGGGAACACAGCACACAAGAAAATAACAGAAAATCAGCACAGCAAGAGACAACTTAGGCAAAGCAAAGGACAGCACAGGTAAGCCGCAGGCGCTTGTCTTTTAAAGCAGGAAGGCAGTGTACCTCTCAGGACGCGGCCGCGGGAACGCGGCCGCGCTGCTTCCGGAAAGGGCGGGCTCAGACTTGACAGGAGGTGAGTGATGGCCCAATGCGAAGGGCAGACACTGGGGGAACACAGCACACAAGAAAATAACAGAAAATCAGCACAGCAAGAGACAACTTAGGCAAAGCAAAGGACAGCACAGGTAAGCCGCAGGCGCTTGTCTTTTAAAGCAGGAAGGCAGTGTACCTCTCAGGACGCGGCCGCGGGAACGCGGCCGCGCTGCTTCCGGAAAGGGCGGGCTCAGACTTGACAGGAGGTGAGTGATGGCCCAATGCGAAGGGCAGACACTCTCAGGACGCGACCGCGGGAACGCGGCCGCGCTGCTTCCGGAAAGGGCGGGCTCAGACTTGACAGGAGGTGAGTGATGGCCCAATGCGAAGGGCAGACACTCTCAGGACGCGGCCACGGGAACGCGGCCGCGCTGCTTCCGGAAAGGGCGGGCTCAGACTTGACAGGAGGTGAGTGATGGCCCAATGCGAAGGGCAGACACTGGGGGAACACAGCACACAAGAAAATAACAGAAAATCAGCACAGCAAGAGACAACTTAGGCAAAGCAAAGGACAGCACAGGTAAGCCGCAGGCGCTTGTCTTTTAAAGCAGGAAGGCAGTGTACCTCTCAGGACGCGGCCGCGGGAACGCGGCCGCGCTGCTTCCGGAAAGGGCGGGCTCAGACTTGACAGGAGGTGAGTGATGGCCCAATGCGAAGGGCAGACACTCTCAGGACGCGACCGCGGGAACGCGGCCGCGCTGCTTCCGGAAAGGGCGGGCTCAGACTTGACAGGAGGTGAGTGATGGCCCAATGTGAAGGGCAGACACTCTCAGGACGCGACCGCGGGAACGCGGCCGCGCTGCTTCCGGAAAGGGCGGGCTCAGACTTGACAGGAGGTGAGTGATGGCCCAATGCGAAGGGCAGACACTCTCAGGACGCGGCCGCGGGAACGCGGCCGCGCTGCTTCCGGAAAGGGCGGGCTCAGACTTGACAGGAGGTGAGTGATGGCCCAATGCGAAGGGCAGACACTGGGGGAACACAGCACACAAGAAAATAACAGAAAATCAGCACAGCAAGAGACAACTTAGGCAAAGCAAAGGACACTGAATATACATGCACTGAATATACATTGAGTAATGGTGTATTATCTGTTTAGTCCAGGCCTGATATTCTGCAGACCTAAACTAAACGTGTAACTTACCTGAATAGTGGCTGAATATTGCCTCTGTCTGGATAATTTTCTAATTTTCTGGCCTACCCTTGCTCTTCCCCTAACATGCAGCACAAGTATACAGATATCTGGCCATTCTGCAATTTATAAGCCTGATATGTTCTATATATTTTTTGAAAATAACCGGTTAGGCTAATTATGCATTTGCCAGCGAATACCTAATTGACTTTGAATTCAATCCTTAGCACTCATCCTCTCTTCACCTTTGTGTCTTACTCCCATGCATGCTTCCATTTCCCCTTACACTTCCCTCATTTCTGCCCTCTTTCACATGCTTCAAGGAAGACATTTCCCTTCCTGTGGCTCTCATCCTTTCCATAGCACTCTGTCCTTTTCAACTGCCCCCAAAACCTTCCCCTCCCCAAACCCTCCAGGTCCTTCAAACCTCCCCTTCCCATATTTCTGCTCTTGGGCTCCAAGCCCTACTCATACCATTCACCCAATCACTTTGTCCCCACAGTCCTCTTAATCCCTGCTCAATTTCTTAGCTCCCACTGTCTCCCCAAGCAACTCCAACTTCCCACTCACAATCCCACCCAAGCCCCGAGTCCCCACTTACACTCCCAAAACCCAGCCTATCCTATAGTCTTTCTTCTGTTTTATCACCCAATCTTAGAATCTCTACCTGTCAGAGTCCCTGCTTTCCTACATCCCATGACCTTAAGACATGCCCTCCTGCCTCCTACTCCATTTCCCCAACACCCAACCATTTACCTCCTTCTCCAGTATTCTTTAACCATATCTTTCCTTCCTCTTACCCCAGCATGCGTTCCTACATCCTACAATCTCAACCTTCTCTTGATTGAATTTACTTCTTCCCCACTCCCCACAATATCTGTTCTCTTCTCCCTTCTCACTTCCCCAGCATCTCCCTCTTTTTCTACTCCAACCCTAGAATTTACCAGCATCAGTTCCCTTTCAACCCTAAGATCCCAGCTGTAGAATTAGCTCCCTTCCAGCCCCAGCCCTTTTACAGTCCCATCTCCCCAGACCTAGTATTATCCCATTTGCAGTCCCCCCCAGCCCAATATCAGCCCATTTTCAGTCCCCCCAGCCCCAATATCAACTCATTTCTAGTCCCCCCAGTTCCAATATAAGTCCATTCCCAGAATCAGTCAGCCCCCCCCCCCCAGGCCCTATATCAGCCCATTTCCAGTCCTCCCAGCCCCAATATTAGCCCAATTTTAGTATCAGCCCCAATATCAGCCCATTTCCAGTATCAGTCAGCCCCCAGTCGCAGTGTCAGCCCATTTTCAGTCCTCTCAGCCACAGTATCAGCCCATTTCTAGTCCTAGCCCCCAAGCCCCCATCCCCAGTAAGCCCATTTCCAATATCGGTCAGCCCTCCAACCCTTGAATCAACCCATTTCCAGCCCAAGCCCTCCTTTCCCAGTATTAGCCCATTTCCAGTTCCTAGCCAATTTCCAGCCCACTACAGACCCAGTATCAGCCATCCCTCCCCCCTCCTTTCAGCAACACAGCTGAGGGAGCATTTGCTTTTGCTCCTACGACTATGCTATACCCAAGCAGCAGTGCTGGTGGCTTGAGAATAACACAATTGCAGTAGCAAAAGCAAATGCTCCCATGGCTGTGTTAAAGTTTAAAATGATCTCAGCCCAGCAGCAGAGAGTGAGCCAGAGAGGCAAGCTTCCTGCGCCCCTATTGTGGTGTGCCCTGAGCTAGTGCCTCACTGGCTCACCTCTTAAGCCGTCCCTGCTGGCAGTAGCCTGGAGGTGTTGGATGCCAAGGGCCCCAAAACTTCAAAGAAGAGTGCAGGCAGTACAGCAAACATTTTAAAGTAAGTTTGCCACACTGCCTTTACCACCGGTGTGTGTGGCCCCCTCCTGCCTGGGCTCTGCTGCATTGCAGGGGCTTTTTGAGTGGAATTACACCATTGAGACTAACAGTAAATGTATGACTAGCTTTCGGAAATTAAAGCCTCTTTCCTCAGGTCACATCAGGTCCTGGATTTTTGGAACCTAGATGAATCAGAATTGGCCTTTGTTGGATTATAGTGCCGTGAACTTTCATTCATAACGAAACAGGGATTGTTCTCCTTTTTCAGACCACCCCCACCTATATCATCCATTGTAGTGACGGTTCTTGGCCAGAAGCCACAGACCACCTTTTTCTCACTGAAATCCTTTTCTTTATTGGTCCTTAGTACCACCAATAAACACTACGGAGAATGGCTTGGAGTGCCCATCCTGCTATATTGCTGGTTCTCGTGAGTGTACCACAACTGGAACCATCAATTGCACTGGGAATCAGGAACAATGTGCCGATGCCTCTGTTTATTCAAGAAGACCAGGTAACCACTGCAGATCTCAGAGTATTGTTTGGTGAAACATTCATCCAATCCCTACAGTCCTGTATTTAGAAGATCAAACATGACTAGAACTTTCTGTTGCAGTTTCTCAAAGTGAATCTAAGTACAGCTTGAAAATGATCTGGCATTCAAAAGTTATTATCTGTATGACAACTTTTATACACAAATTCTTTTGTACATAAACCCAGTCAAACTGGTTGAGATCCTGAAGCATGGAATAGTAAGGGAAATTTTACAGGTGAAAGACAGGATACAAAGCACGGACAATGAAAGCAGCTCCTTATTTCTTCCTCCTACTCACAGTCTCTCTAACGCTCCCAAAAGCAGACAAATCAAGACTTCGGTGTGAGAGTGATACTCTCATAAAGGGGCAAACAACCTCCTGTTCATATCTTTACCTCTATATACTTAAAAGATATCACCCCCTTAAATGTGAACAATTGAAACTGTGACTTAAAAATCCCTCTGGAGGTGAGGAATACATACATATGGAAGAAGGGGTGGATGGGTAGAAAGACGAATGGTCAATAAATGTTTGGTCAGGTTCTGAATAACTGAATGAAAAAATGGTTGTCACATGGTTTGCAGAATAGATGGACAAATAATTGTGCTCTCACCTATCCCATAAGGGCAATCCATTATATAGCTGATCTTAAGCAATGCTCGCTTTATCAGAATCATTTTCAAATGCTTTTCACAGGCTAAGCAATGATTTACCTGCAGAAATGGTCTGTTCCTTATCGTTCCTCCAGTTTAGTCCTCCACCTCTGGGTTGTGCACCTCTTCCTGCAGCTTGAAGACTGGGCATGTCAAAGTCGTGACATCACTGGATATAGCCTGCTGGTATCTCCCCTCAGCCTCCAGTGTGTCCAGTCTCCATGCAGCAGGAGGACGTAGTGAGCCTAGCTTCTGGGCTCACTTGGGGAGAACAGATAAGGAGCATTTTGTGTGACAAATTCTATTCTGATTTTACTTTTGATTTTTACCTTTAATTTACTTTTAATTCAGTTACCTTTGTTTAATTGGCAATCAGGGATTAGTTCCCTTTAGTTAGGAGCAAATTTCCTTATTTACAGTAATTTTAAATTTGAGCCTGGCTCTTTAAATTAGTAGCAGCTCTCGCCTTCCCTCCTTGTCAGTTATTTTCACTTGCTGCAGGCATTCGCCGGTGCGGATCTCTCTCCCTTGACTGTACGGGAGAGAGCTCCGGGACCCGTACAGCCACACTGAAGCTGTGTGAGACGGAGCCTCTCCGTTGCTGCAGGATTTTAATTTTACTCTGTGGAACCGGCTGAGCGATCCTCGCCGCGGCTGCCAGGCGCATCAGCGCGGCTTGAGGATCGGAGGAATTCAAGGTGGTAGGAGCAGGCTGTGTGGCTTTCTGCCCTGCAGGTAAGGCCTTCGGGCTCTGTCGGTCTGCTGAGGCCTCCTTTTTGCAGTGGCTGTTGTTCTTGGCGCCAAAATTCATTGGCGAAGGGGCGGCCATTTTCTCTCTAGGTATTTGGACCGCATGGCGAGAGTTGCAGTGAGCTACCTGTGTGAGGAAAACAACAGGCAGAATAGTTAGATTTTTGGGCCTAGTGTTTGTTTTTATCTTTTGTTTGTAGGTTTGTTTGAGGCTCCGGGGGTTCCTCAGCCTTAAGGGGGGCTGTTGTCAATCCTCTTTATTTTTAAGTTTATTCTTAGTTTTATAGGACAGCAGTTTTGGCATTGATCCCTGATACCACATGTTCTTTCCCTCCTAATCATGTCTCTGAGGAGCATCTGTTAAGTCCCAGGATATTAGGCAAATTGCCAGTTTTAGGTTCAAGAGCAGAGCCCTAACTTGTAGTTGGAAGGAGGGACAGCCTGGAAGTGTGCTTTTATGTATTCTATAGTGAAAGCTGCCCAAAATTCACAGGGACAGGTTTAGGAAACCTTAGGATATAAAAAAATAGACTGACAGTTAAACTGTCAACCAAGAAGTGCCTGTGCTACGGTCTATGGCCACCAGAGGGCAGCTGGTACACTCAATAGTGCCTTTCTATGACTGTGTGTATGCAGCCATTGTCAAATTGATTATTCTCTGCAAGTCAGGAAAGAAATCACCACAGAGCCACAGAGCAGCTGTAATGTAATGTTCTGCAAATCAAGATTATATGACCAAGATTTAAAGCTCTTAACTTCTGTATCGTTTGTCGGGTTCTGGTGCCCTAAAGGCCACCGGATGGCAGCACTGCTCATGAATCACATATAGTATTCAGTGTCCCCATCCCTGGGGGGGGTGGTAAAATACAAAATTGCATTACTCATCAGGTTCACACAGGCAGCAACCTCTAAGACCTCCATTTGCAAGGTTGTCGGTGTACTGCTATTTCTCTGACTGCAGGAAGGCCGGGAGGAGGGTGGGGGGGGGGGAGGGTGCCTGTGTATTTCATAGCTCCACTTAGCATGCCCTTCCCAGGAAATTCTCATCTATTTCTAGAGCAGGGTTTCATTTCATTTCATTTCTCTGGTTGTGGTTAATGCATAGCGTTAGGGGCTGTGTTCGAAAGCTTGGGTCCCACGGACTTCGGTGGGATTTCAAAAAGAAAAAGAACTCTCTTTAATGAGAGATAGCATTGTTCATTTTTAGCTAACACTGTTGATTTATTCGGTGGCCTTTTGTGTCCTGAACCCCAAAGTTGGGACACTGTTTGCTTCCAGGGGTTTTACTTTCTATTTTGCTCTTCAGCTCCCTGGCAGACGCAGCAGGCTGGCAGGGGGTGCGCAAAGCATCCTGCAATGCTGAATCCCCCAGGATAAGGGGGGAAGGAAAACTGGGTGCAGCAGGGGCTGGTAGCTTCTTGCAAACCTATAGGAGCAGTTCGGGTAATTTTAGCTGATCTGTTTTGATTTCATTGGAGTTGGCGGAAACTTGTTTTTTGGAGTCCTATACTTTAAAAAAAAAAGAAAAAAAAAAAGGGGGCAAAGCTATGTTGATTTACAAGAATCTCCTTCCGCTATCCATAGAAGGTCCTATAAAGCATTAAAGTCGGTTTATATGGCAGGTTAATATTTTGGCTTAGCTGCCGTGACATATTCAAATCAAAAGGAATTATGGTGATAACTCTCTTGGACAGTTGTAACAGGTGCTTGGGTGAGCGCCATGGCCAGTCCACAGATGTGGAATGCTCTGCCATAAGCATTATGTCATGAGAGGGGTTTTATAGTTGTGTGGTTTCTTAATGGAAAATGTTCCCGTTTAGTTTGGCTTTGCCCAAATTATAAGAGTTTACGGTAGATTTGTAATGTCTTAATTTTGGCTATATGTGGTTTAATTTTACATATGGAAAAGGCAGCTCAGCGGAGAGAGGTTGCAAAATAGAACTCTGGCCTTTGAAGCTATCTATGCTTCCATTCCATTTATCAGAGGTTCTCCAGTACGGAGAGTCTCTGCTAGTGTTCAGCGAATGCCTTAATGGGGGGCCAGAAGCACGCAGCCAGGCTAGTTCTCTAGCAGCAATGGCAGCAGCTCAGATTCTAGTAGGCATACATCATATGCTGGGCTTACAAAATGGCTTCTGCGCTGATCAGCATCAGCCAAGATGGCTGCCGGTATAGACTGTGAATGTGGAGTCAGTCTGGATGAGGGGCCTTGCGTTCTCTGGAAAATGTCCTGCATACACTGAATCACTTCAATTCCATCAGCTACTGGCAGGACACAAGGCACTCTCACATGCTTTTTTGCTTCAGTGGTCTAAAAGTGGAGTTTTTACCAGGTGGTATAATGGAAACTTGTCTGCAGTTTCTCAGCTTCTTCATTGCTGACTCAATTGCCACTGCGGAATGAGAAAGCTGTATTTCCTATCACCAGGTGCTAGTTGAACTTAAAATATAAAGTCCATCTTTGTGCAGTCAGACGGAATGGGGCGTTACTCTAGCAGGAAGGCCGTGGATTAGTATGCCTGTGTTTGGGAGTTCTTTCTACTTCATATTGTTGGCACGGAAAGAGCGTCTCTTAACATATGCTGAAGGAAATTTTGGTTAAGAGATGTCTTTGTAAAAAAAAAAAAAAAGTATTCATCTGTCCTGAATTCGGCTGTTCTTGATTGACATTTTGAGGCTAAGCAGGGGCAGGCCTGGGTACTACGTGGATGGGTGCACACCTTGCACTACCAGGGGGTGTGGACTCACTGTATGGAAGAGAGCCTTAGCAATCTTCTTTAGCGCAAGATAGGAAAGTAGATGGTTCACTGAAGCGATCGTTGGGGGCAATACTCTGTCCTTACAAGCTCCCATTTGTGGAGCCTGGGGAGGCGAGAGCATGCTTCAGGTGGTCGCAGTGTTTACGGCAGTCTACTTGCCTGGAACAGGAAAGGATCAGGGAGTTGAATCGACTAGAGCCTGATTTGCTTTATGGGGCAAATGTGCATTATGGCTTAATTCGAGCGCTAGCTAATATTATTGGCTTCCTTGGGGTTCACCCGGAGGTCTCTCTGGTGGAGAAATGGGGCGGCTGTTGGTTCGTCCAAGTGGAGGCTCAGTAAGCTCCCAGTTAAGTCTTTGTCTTGTCATTTCCCCATGGGCTCTCATAGGGCAACTAGTTGGCGTATCGAGGCTTTCGGTGAAAGGTACTCTTGGTAGAGCCCGGTTGGATGAGACGGCCGTACTAGGCTGATCTCATTCGCCTACTTGACAGGCTTTTCCTAGAAGTTGCCGGTAGCGGACGTTCTGCTGCGGCTAGGTCCGCGAAGAATGTCTCAGGTGGATCGGTGCCCGCCTACGGTTTGGCCTTTGAATGGGCGGGGCTGAAGAAGAAGGGTTATTCTGCAGCAGTCTTTGCCACCTTGTTGAGAGCAAGGAGGCAGGCTGCTTCTGGTACATAGGTCCGTGCTTAGCGCCTTTTTGAAGGCTGCTGTTCACGGCAGCAAGTCTGGGCGACAAAGGTGTCTGTATCCTTGGTCTGAGTTCTCTGCAGGACAGTGTCTGAAGGAACTAGCGGCTAGTTCCTTAGAGGGTCCAGCGGGCGACTGTTTCCGGCTGTAGAGGTTCTGTGGAGGGAATAGCGCTAGGTGTTCGGATCGATGTGTAGCGTTTCCTTAAGTTGTGACCCGACTGCGCTCCTCAAGGAGAGTTCGGGTGCCGCCGGGGGATCCAGATTGGGCCTTAGAGGTGTTAACTAAAGAGCCCTCTGATTCTTTACTCCAGGCGTCGGTAAAGGATTTGCTGTTATAGACAGTGGCTTTGATAGCTCTTTGTTCGGCGCGACGAGTTTCGGAGGTTCAGGCGTTGTCATGTAATGAGCCGTTTTCACCCTTTCTGGATAGAAGGTGGTGTTTGCGAGCAGTCCCGTCATCCTTCCAAAAGGTGGTATCTGATTTTTCTCCTGAGCCTATTGGTTTCTCTTCCAGTTCTCGGTTTTTCTGAAAGGGGAGGTTTTTATTCGTAGCTTACGCCGATAGGAAACATAAAATGCAGGGTGCGGCGTTCATTTCTTTGTTTTTGTGTGTTGGTTGGAGGTCCCCGCAAAGGGGAAGCAGCAGCGAAGGCGGCCATTTCTCACTGGGTTAAGGCGGTGGTTGCTCAGCTTTCTGGTGGCGAGGTTGTATGATTCCAGGGGGCTTTCTGACTCTTGCTACCAGGGCACAAGCAGCTTCATGGGTGAATCACTGTGTCATTCCACCAGGGGGGATTGGTAGAGCAGCTTCCAGGTCGTCTCTTCATTTCGTCAGTAACCACTACTGCCTAAATGTTTTGGCAGTAAAGGATGCCTGTTCCGGGTCAATGGTGTGGTGAGTTGGCTGGATAGGTCCCTCCCAATGATTACTGCTCTGTTACATCCTAGAGGTGGAGGACTAAACTGGAGGAACGATAAGGAAATAGAAATTACACTTACCTGGTAATTGTCGTTCCTTGAGTGACGACAGTTTAGTCCTCATTCCCGCCCAGGGGTGTGATTTCTTCAGAGTTTATTTTCAGGTGGAGTGGAGCATCAATCTCAAGGAGTAGACAGATCCTTTCAGTTTCTAGATCGCAGTGAGTATCCCTCTCTGTTGTTTCTTCCTTTTCTCTTATTTAAACGAGGGGATGGTATAGGAAACATGTTTGCATAGGGGGGACGTGAATGTAAAGTTTAAAAAAAAAAGAAATAAAAGAAAATATAAGACGGATACAGTTAAAAAGGTTCCTCAGGTTGAGGAATGGGGAGTTATTTAAAGTTATGGTATAGTTACTTATTTGTTGTTCCTTTGAGTTTGCTTTGTCAATAGTACACTGGAGGCTGAGAGGAGATACCAGCAGGCTATATCCAGTGATGTCACGACTTTGACATGCCCAGTCTCCAAGCTGCAGGAAGAGGTGCACAACCCAGAGGTGGAGGACTAAACTGTCGTCACTCAAGGAACGACAATTACCAGGTAAGTGTAATTTCTATTTTTAATATTACCTTCCTGTTATGATAGTAAAGTTAGATATAAGAACATAAGAAATGCCTTACTGGGTCAGACCAAGTTCCAACAGTGGCCAATCCAAGTCACAAGTACCTAGTAGTTTCCCAAAAAGACACACAAGTTCCATAATGCTTGTATTGGGGCAAGCAGTGGATTACCTGGATCCTCTGTAATAATGGTTTATGGACCTTTCCTCCAGGAACTTGTCCAAACCTTTTTTAAACCCAGATACACTAACAGCTCTTACTACATCCTCCAGTAACAAATTCCAGAGTTTGATTACACGTTGAGTGAAAAAATATTTTCTCTTATTAGTCTTAAATAGGTTACCCTGTAGCTTCATTGCATGACCCCTAGTCTTTCTACTTTTTGATGCCATAAAGAATTGATCTACGTTTACCTATTGTACTCCATTCATCAATTTATAGACCTCTATCATATCTCCTCTCAGCCGAAAGGAATGGAAAATACAGAGGCATTATAATATCCTTTGTTTTATCATTCCATGGTGTGACCACTCCTTGAATATTGTGTGCAATTCTGGTCACCGTATCTTAAAAAGGATATAGCGTTATTAGAAAAGGTACAGAGAAGAGCCACCAAAATGGTAAAGGGGATGGAAGGATACTCCTATGAACAGAGGCTAAAACGGTTAGGGCTCTTCAACCTGGAAAAGAGACGGCTGAGGGGAGATATGTTAGAGGTCTATAAATTAAAGAATGGAGTGGAACGGGTAAACCTAGATCTATTGTTTACGTCATCAGAATATAAAAAGACTAGGGGACTTGCAATGAAGCTACAGGGTAACCTATTTAAGACTAATAAGAGAAAATATTTTTTCACTCAGGGGTATGTTTACTAAACTCCGTTGCTGTGCGGGTCCCTGTTAGTGTGCGTGTGCCATATAAGGAGTGGGCGGTTCAGGCAAAAAAAAGAAAAAACCCCGACCGTACGTGTGTGCGTCGCGCTAATGTGCGGGGCCCACATTAGCGCGTGGGAAGGCTAAGTGGGGCGATGCTGCACAATCAAACAACAGAGCCGTAGTACAACGGTGAAGACACTGACCTATGGTGCAGGGGCCATGGGTTCAAACCCCCATTGCGCTCAACAAAAAAGACCAGCTGAGGCATCAACTTTCATGGGCAAAAGTGGTGTAGGAGGCATATTGATTATGGGTGGCAGAAGGCGGCGCACTCTTTTTTTATATGGCATGAGGCGGCGCACTGTTCATTGTGGGCTGCAGATGGCGGCGCGCTGTTAAGGTTGGGCGGCAGAGGGCGGCGCGCTGATAAAATTGGGCAACAGATGGCGGCGAGCCGGTGGGCAGAAGGTGGTGCGCTGATGTGTGAGGGGGCAGGCCAATAGTGGATGGGATAAGTGGCGCGCTGATGTGCAAATAACAGGAATGGAGCCATAGCACAATGGTTAAGACACTGACCACTCATGCAGGGACCAGGGGTTCAATCCCTCACAATGGCCAGTGAAAAAGGCTAGCTGAGGCAGTATGTTACATGTTGTGGAGTGCTGTAGGAGGCTTTTTAATTTTATTTTGTGATAACTACTAGCAAACGCACTCTCACAGCATATTAATATAAGGCGGCCCATAAGGCACATGTTACAGTGCACCGTCCGCCAAGGCACCCTAGAATGTCCCCTATAGGGCAGCATGTATGTTGCGACACAGGATAATGTATAGTGCACCCTATATGGCTGGCAACCGTAACGTGCCCTATAGGGCGCCCCATAAAGCACCCTCAGAGGCACCTTATGGGTACAGTACGCTGAGGGTGTTATTGCTGGCAGCAACATATGTACAGTAAATTAAAATAAATCTTTGGATACCCCTATCACAGAACCCCACTGTGGGTTTGAACCCATAACATCTGGCTGCACAGGCAGTGATGTAACCATTGGGCTACATCTCTATAACTGTAAGCAGCCCCTGGCTGGCTGCAGATAGCCTGTACGTCACCTCACTGACAGTCTGCTGTTGCGAACCACCCATACCCATGATGCACTGCACATGCAAATCAGCTGTACACAATTGAACACAGGATGGGAAATGCACCCCTAAAGCTCCCCGGTCTGGTAGGGGGAAGTGTCCGTGTGCACCCACACAGCACCTCGGCCTGGTAGGGTGTCCTGAGTGGGTGGAACAAACAGCAAAGAGTAGCTAAACACCATCACATTGTGCGGTTACTGTGCTCACCCTGAGTGTGAGATGTTGCGCCCAGGACCAGGTCCACAACACCAGCCATGGCTGAATGCTGCCATGTCAGAGCTCCAAAGCACCAATAACCTGTGGAATAGGTAAGTGCTGCATAAACATTTTGGAGATCTCTTGTCTGGCTCAGTTAGGGGGGGGCCTCCCCACCCCACTGGCAGTAGAGTGAACCATCAACCTCAGTCCTGCTAGGGAACAGACACCCTACAGGGCAGTCCAAGCAGCTCCACACACATCCATAACACAATATCACAACAGACATTAGGCCTGGATATTCACAGATGCACCCCACCACTATCTGATATTCACCTGCAGCAAGCCATCAGCCACTGCACCCTGCAAGGCACTCCATCACAACACATACCAGCTGCAAACAGTCTGCTGGCTGGGCCTGATGGACATGCATGCACCCACAACTGGGGTAGCAGCACACACAGGCAGATAAGTCCATGAAGAAGCCCCCACAGGACACCCATACATATCACATGGGAGAATCACAATATAGCACTATGGGGGTGCCTAGCCATGCTGCCATCACTGCACACTCAGGGTGAGAGTGAGAGTGATTTTCCCCCCCCCCCCCCAGCAGCACATACAGAGGTCACCCTGTCTGTGTAGGTGGTGGCCGGGCACTACCATGCCCCTGCCAGTGCCCTATGCCCTGTGCAGCTGCATCCTGGTCAGTCCACTCTGTCTGAGATATACCCATGGTCCCTTGCTACTCATTATGCACATTGGCAGGCCAATACTGGCAACAGTGTTGGCAGTGTGGGCTGTGGAAGGGGCTTGCAGCCAACACCCACTGTATAGACAGACACACAATTCCACACCTATGCCATCATGGTGCTACTATTGAGGAGGTAATTAGCCTTGGCCACCAAACCGGTGCTGGGCACGGCAAGGCATGGATATGCTACGCAGTACTGCTGGGGGTTACTCCCCAGGGTGGTAAACACCGTCAGAGGCAAGGGCTGGAGCACGCACCGCAAACACCGAACAGATTGTTCGGATGGGGTCAACTAGCAGTATGTGCGTAACGTATGGATATCTATCTGCCAGTACTCCTAGCAAGCGTCTCAGAGCTGTGTACCGTATACCTCAGGTGTAGGGTGACATTGCTAAGGTATGCAGGTGCTAGTATTGGGAGATGCACGCAGGGTCTAATGTTCTGCCTCTCCAGGAGACATTGGCCAATGGGGCCTGTGGGTGTGTGTGTGGGTGTGTCTGGCCCTGTTGGCTGCTGCTTTACCGCAGAGATTCCCAACTCCAGTCCAGGTTTCCATCACACTGTTCGGGTTTTCCTGCTGTTCCTCATGAATATGCATGAGCTACATCTACATGCCATGGGGGTGGTGCATAGATATACAGCACAGGCATTTGTATGAGTGGCAGCATGGAACCTGACTGGTGTGTGGCCCACCAGGACTGCATTTGGGAGATTCTGCTCTAGGTACTGCCCCTGTACATGGTGTCTGTGCTCAGTGGGGTAAAAGATAGACGTAGTACCATTGCATATGTCCTCGCCACGAAAGGTTTGTCCTTACTATCACTGTGTAGTTGTGGGAAAAATATGTGGGCAGGATTGGTGGCAGCCCCAGCTGGGCTTTGAGCTTTTGACCTTTTGTTTTTGCATGCACTGTCTGTGTGCACTGCACCACCGTGTAGCCACAGATTGGCTGGATTCCCTGGAACATCCATGCCTGTGGATCCGGCAGGGCCTGTCTGTTGCAGTGGACTGTGCCAGCCTGCACATGGCTAGGCCTCTGTCTTCTGTGGCTAGCAGCCACTGCCCCCTGCACCACATGTACTCGTCTGCCAACATGCTGGCATGAGCTTCTCTCAGACAAAGCAGATGACCTGATTGCAATGTGGCAGTATGGGACTGCATTTGGGGACTTGGCTGTAGGTAATGCCCATTGTTGTGGTGTATGTGCGGTGTTGGGTAAAATATGGGTGTTTCCCCCATGCTTATGTTCCCTGCAATACAGGGGTGTCTGCGCTATCTTTGTTTAGTGGTGGGTAAAATATAGGGACTGGGCTGGCAAGTGCCCCAGCTGGGATTTGAACCTCTGGCCCTTTAGTCCTAGAGGTAATGGCTCTGTTCGCTGCACCACACTATGGCCACAGAGACAGTGCAGCCCCTGGAGGTAGTAAACCTGGCAGGATGGAGTCACAAACCCTGCTCTACGCATTTTTACTGTGGGCACATGCACCCTGTCTGGTGACAAACGTGCACATAAACCCCTGAAATGACCACAGCAAATGGGGGACACAATATCACCATGCTGGGCAACAGTGCTATTAATGGGCAGCCATAGAAGACACTCCCAGGAAAGCTCCAACAAAAAGGAAATGTTTTTGGAAGAGTCTCCGCTCCGTACACCTTTCCAAAAACATTTCTTTTTGCTGGAGCTTTCCTGGGTGTGTTTGTTGATTTTGCCCATTACTATAACTGTTCCCCAGCTGAATTACTATTTTTACAATTTTTGTTGTGGTCCTTTTCTATTTTTATTTCCACTTTTGGGCTGTGCACATGTATCACACTGCTCACGTTTTGCAGGTTTCCCCGGTTTTGCTGTACATTGCTGACGTAAATGGTTTCTCTTCCCTTTAAATGCATTCTACCGCGAGTGATTCACTCGCGCTATTTTCTTTTGGAAATTCAGCACCGATAATGTGCGGGGCGCCTCTCCCCTCCCCTTCCCCGCCCATTAACCCCTTCTCTCCGCCCCTCCGGGGCCTTCCTCCGCCCTCCGTTAGCCTTTCCACGCCTCTATCGGACATTTGCGGGCCCGTACTTGTGCGGCACCCGTTACTGTGCCGCACAAGTGTGCGGGGCTTCATCGCACGTTTGCGGGGCATTTAAGCGCTCTTAAGTACTGCTTTTAGTGCGCTATTTTGCAGCGCGCAAATTAGCGGTTTTTAGTAAACATGCCCCTCAATGTAGTAAAAGCTGTTAGTGTAGCTGGGTTTAAAAAAGATTTGGACAAGTTCCTGGAGGAAAGGTCCATAAACCATTATTAAAAGGACCCAGGATATCACTGCTTGACCCGATACAAGCATTGAGGAACCGGTGTCATTTGGGGAAACTGCTAGGTACTTATGACCTAGATTAGCCACTGTTGGAAACAGGATACTGGGCTTGATGGATCTTGGTCTGACCCAGTATAGCATATCTCATGTTCTATCTTATGTTCTTTTCCAGGTTGAAGAGCCCTAATCTTTTCAGCCTCTCTTCATAGGGATATCCTTCCATCCCCTTTACCATTTTGGTGGCTCTTCTCTGTACCTTTTCTAATTCCGCTATATTCTTTTTAAGATACGGCAACCAGAATTGCACACAACATTCAAGGTGCAGTCGCACCATGGAATGATACAGAAGTATTATAAATATCCTTTGTTTTATTCTCTATTCCTTTCCTTAGGATTCCTAGCATTTTATTTGCCTTCTTGGCTGCCGCTGCACACTGGGCGGAGGGTTTCAACGTGTTATCCATGATGACGGCTAAATCTTTTTCCTGGATGGTGGTTCCTAATGTGGAACCTTGCAATGTGTAATCATAGTTTGTGATTTTCTTTGATAACATTGCACTTAAATTTAATCTGCCATTTGAACGTCCAGTCTTACAATTTATAATGGTCCTCTTGCAATTTTTCACAATCCTCTTGGGTTTTAACAACTTTGAATAATTTTGTGTCATCTGCAAATATGACTACCTCACTTGTTATTCCCATTTGCAGGTCATTAATGAATATTTAAAAAGCAGTGGACCCAGCACAGCTCTCTCAGGTACTCTACTATACACCTTTCTCCATTGGGAAAATTGGCCATTCAGCCTGACCCTCTGCTTTCTATCTTTTAACCACTACCTGATCCACATTAATACACTGCCTCCTATTCCATTAATTTTTAACTGTGCCAAGAGTCTCATCATAAGGGATCCTGTCAAAGGCTTTCTGAAAATCCAGATACACTATATCAATTGGCTCATCTCTGTCTACCTGTTTATCCACACCTTCAAAAAATATAACAGATTAGTAAGACAAGACTTTTCTTGGTTAAACCTATGTTGTTTTTTTGCCATTAAACCATGACTATCTACATGTTCAGTAATTTTGTTCTTTATAATGCTTTCTTTTTTTTCAACTTTAGCTTGAGTTTGCATACTAGTAGTTGATGATCCGTACCACAGTCAGCTCCAGGTTTTGTCTTTGTTGATGTTATAGAACTTTTCCATCGTTGACTTCCACAGATGTAGTCAATTTGATTTTTATACAATCCATTGGGTGAAGTCCATGTGTACAGTCGTCGCCTGTGTTGATGGAAGAAGGTGTTTGAGATGAATAGATCGTTGGTCTTGCAGAATTCTATCAGTCTTTCTCCAGCTTTATTTCTGTTGCCAAGTCCATATTTTCCAACTACTTTGCCTTTTTCTTTGTTGCCAACTTTTGCATTCCAGTCACCCATGACTATCAGGATATCCTGTTTGCATGTTCTGTCAATTTCAGCTTGTACTTGTTCATAGAACTCTTCAATTTCATTCTGTTCTGCAGCTGTTGTTGGGGCATATACTTGAATTATAGTTGTGTTGATAGGCATTCCTCGTAGACGAATAGAGATTAAGCGTTCACTGACTGCATTGTATTTCATTACAATTCTTGCAAGTTTCTTCTTTATTATAAATGCAACACCATTTCTTCTTTGTCTTTCATTTCCAGCATAGTAGACCATGTGATCATCTGATGCAAAGTGCCCGATGCCAGTCCATTTCAGTTCACTGACACCCAACGGATCAAGTTGTACACGTTCCATTTCATTCTTGACCACCTCCAACTTCCCTTGGTTCATGCTTCGTACGTTCCATGTTCCAATGCGTAAGACATCGTTACAGCTTCTGACTCTCATTTCATGCGCAGCTACATCAGCAGTCAGATGTCCCGAGGGCTTTGATCCAACCACATCATAAATTCTGGCTTTACTCTGAGAAGTCTTCAGCTTTTCCCCAGTAGCTAGTTCAGTGCCTTCCGACCTGGGGGTCTCATCTTCCAGCACTATAGCACAATTTGTTTTGTTGTAACTATCCATTAGGTTTTCATGGCAAGATACAGAAGTAGATTGCCAGGCCTTTCTTCCTCGCAGTTTAAGTTTGGTGTTGTTGCCATTGTCACAGAAATGTGATCCTCCGCCGTCAACACTATCCCATTCTGCTGCTGCCCAGATGGGTGGTTTGTCTTGGTCTGTACTACAACGACGCATGCAAGGAAATAGAAGCAGAAACTATTAGAGGAAGAACAAGATCAGCTTTCCTAAAGCTACGAGAGTTAAAGCAAAAGTTCCAGCCTCGAATTGGAATGTTACAAGATGCTCAAGGTTCTATGTTGAATGATGCTGAGAAGATCAAGAAAAGGTGGAAGGAATATACAGAGTTTTTATATGATAAAGATCAAGTGGACCAACAGCCGTTTCAACCTGTACCTTATGATCGGGAACCATTGGTGATGAAAGAAGAAGTTAAAGAAGCATTGAAAGCCTTATCAAAGTACAAAGCACCAGGCATTGATAGCATTCCAATAGAAGTATTACAGCAATCTGATGCAGCTGTTACCGTACTTACAAGGCTCTGCCAAGAAATATGGAAGACAACATCATGGCCAACTGACTGGAAAAGATCTGTGTTTATACCAATACTAAAGAAAGGTGATCCAACTGACTGTGGAAATTATCGCACAATCGCTCTGATCCCACATGCCAGCAAGATTCTACTGAAGATTATTCAAAAGAGACTACAACCATACATGGAACAAGAACTACCTGAAGTGCAAGCAGGGTTCAGGAAAGGGCGAGGAACGAGAGACATCATTGCGAATGTGAGATGGATCCTTGAAAAGACTAAAGAATACCAAAAGGATATCTATTTGTACTTTATCGACTATAGCAAGGCTTTTGACTGTGTAATCCATGAGAAACTCTGGGCCACATTAAGAAGCATGGGTATACCAGAACACCTGATCGTACTCTTGCACAATGTGTACATTGATCAAGAAGCAGCAGTTCGAACGGAACAAGGAGAAACAGAATGGTTTAAAATAAGCAAAGGTGTAAGACAAGGCTGCATACTTTCCCCCTACCTGTTTAATTTATATGCAGAACAAATCATCAGAGAAGCAGGATTGTATGAAGACAACAGAGGTGTGAAGATTGGTGGAAGACTCATCAACAACCTTCGCTATGCTGATGATACCACATTACTGGCTGAAAGTGAAGATGATCTGAAACATTTGCTTCTCACAATCAAAGAACATGGTCTCAAAATGGGCCTGCGCCTTAATGTAAAGAAGACAAAGATCATGACAACTGGCATAATCAACAGGTTCATCGTTGAAGGAGAAGAAATTGAAATTGTGAGCAACTTTAACCTACTTGGATCAACTATCAATAAAGAAGCAACAAGCAGTCAAGAAATCAGACAACGCATTGCTCTTGGTAGAATGGCTATGAAAGACCTAGATAAGATTCTGAAGAGCAGAGATGTCTCTCTCCATACAAAGATTCGACTTGTTCAAGCCATGGTATTTTCAATAACATCATATGGATGTGAAAGCTGGACAGTGAAAAAGATAGACAGGAAGAAAATTGATGCCTTTGAATTATAGTGCTGGCGGCGAATACTGTGTATACCATGGACTGCCCGAAGAAGAAACCAGTCGGTACTAGAGGAGATCAAACCTAAGCTTTCTTTAGAAGCTCAGATGACAAGACTTTGGGGTATGTTTACTAAAAACCCGGTAATGTGCGGGCCGCGCTAGTGTGCGGGTGCCATATAAGGAGTGGGCGTTTCTGGCTGAAAAAAGCAAAACCGGGATTAATCATGCGCTAATGTGCGCGGCGCCCATGTGAGCCCCGCACATTAGCACATGCGAAAGTTGCGCGGGAGGCATAAGTGGCGCGCTGATGTGCAAGCAGAAGAGAAGAGCCACAGCACAATGGTTAAGACACTGACCAATGGTGCAGGAATCAGGGGTTCAATATCCCACAGTGCCCAATGATGAAGGCTGGCTGAGGCATTACGTGTTATGGGGGATATTGTTTTAGGAGGCATTTTACTATTGCGCGGCATAAGGCGGCGCGCTGATGTGCAAGTACAGGAGCAGAACCACAGCACAATGGTTAAGACATTGACCAGTGGTGCAGGGACCATGGGTTCAATCCCCCACTGTGCCCAATGAATAAGGCTGCCTGAGGCAGCACCTATCATGGGGAAGATTGCTTTAGGAGGCATTTTATTTGTTTTTAGTTATCTCTACTAGCAAACGCACTCTCAAAGCGTTTTAAAATAAGGCGCCCCATAAGGCACATTTTAAAGTGCACTGTCCGCCAAGGCACCCTAGAATGTTGCTTATAGGGCGCTTTATAGGGTGCCGTATGAGTTACCGCAAGGTCACAGCACTGTTTTTGATGGCAGCACTGTGCAGTTTAAGGAATGAAAATCATAAGTAGGTGCGCTAACATACAAGCAGGAGCAGCAGTGGAGCACAATGGTTAAGACACTGACCAATGATGCAGGAGTCATGGGCTCAATCCCCACTGTGCCTAATGAAGAAGGCTGGCTGAGGCATTGCCTGTTATAGGTAATATTGCTGTAGGGGGCATTTTATTTTTATTTTAATTAGTGCTACCAGCAAACACACCCTCACAATATTGTAACATAAGGTGCTGCATAAGGCGCCTCATAGGGTACCCCAGAGGGCACATTTTAAAGTGCACTGTCCGCCACGGCACCCTACAATGTCCCCTATAGGGCACCCTATAAGTTGCTCTACAGGATAACGTATAGTGCACCTTATATGGACGGTAACCATAAGGTGACCTATAGGGCGCCTTATAAAGCGCCCTCTGAGGCACCTTATGGGTACAGTACGCTGAGGGTGTTTTTGCTGGCAGCAATAATGTGCATTAAAAATAGATAATGCTTTGGGCAGCCTTATCAAATAACCCCACTGTGGGTTTGAACCTACAACCTCTGGCTCCACAGGCAGTGAAGTAACCATTGTGCTACAATTCTATAGCTGCTAGTAAGCTCCTGGGTGGCTGCAGAGGGAGTGCATGTCACCACACAGACAGTCTGCTGTGGTCACCAGGATAGGGTTAGCACACCCGTACCCATGATGCACTGCACATGCAAATCAGCTGTCCACAGATAAACACAAGATGGGGTATGCACCCCCACAGCACCTCGGCCTGGTAGGGGGTACTGACCATGTGTTTTACTGGCACAGAGTAGCTACACACCGTCACATGGTGCGGGTACTGTGCTCACCCTGAGGGTTCGGTGAGGCGGCCAGCACCAAGTCCACAGCACCTTCCTTGGCAGAAAGAGGTCATGCTGGTGGTTCAAAGCAGTGTTAATGTGTCAGATAGGTAGTTTCTGCAGAAACACCTTGGATATATCTGTCTGTCCCAGTCAGGTGTAGCCCCTATGGACCCCTAGGAGTATTATGTACCACCACCACTCTCCCCCCTCCAGGGCTGAGGGTGGCAAACAGGGTCTCCCATCAACAGATGCACATTCTACCTCACTGCAATGGTGGCAGTAGAGGGGACCATCAACCCCAATCCTGCTGGGGAACAGACACCCTACAGGGCAGTCAATGCAGCTCTGTACACATCCATAACACAATAGCAGACAGACATTAGGCCTGGATATGCTAAGCTGCACCCCACCACTATCTGATATTCTCCTGCAGCAAGCCTTCAGCCGCTACACCCTGCAAGGCACTCCATCAAGACACATACCAGCTGCAAACAGTCTGCTAGCTAGTCCATAGTGCATGTTCCTGGTGGAAATCCATGCACCTAGAATGGGGATGTCAGCATACACAACAAGCAGATAAGTCAGTGACTGGGCTTCAAAAGGAAAACCATAAATATCACATGAAAAAAATACTATATAGGACTATGGGGGTGCCTAGCCATGCTGTGGTCACTGAACAGTCAGGGTGAGAGTGATCTCCCAGCAGGACATGCTGAGGCCACCCTGTCTGTGTAGGTGGTGGCCGGGCACTAAAATGTCCCAGCCAGTGCCCTATGCCCTGTGTAGATGCATCCTGGCCAGGCCACCCTGTCCGGGCTATACCCATGGTACCTTGCTCCTCATTATGCACATTGGCAGGCCAATACTGGCAACAGTGCTGACAGTGTGGGCTGTGGAGGGTGTTTGCAGCCACCACACACTGGATAGACAGACAGACACCCCCACACCTATGCCAGCATTGTGCTACTATGGAGGAGTTTAGCAGCCCTGGCCACCACACCAGTCCTGGGCACAGTACAGGCATGGATATGGTACGCAATACTGTTGGGGGTCACTCCCCAGGATGGTAAACACTGTCAGAGACCAGACCTGAAGCACACACCACAGTCATCAGAAAGGTTGTTATGATGGAGATCAATCAGCAAACTGTGCTTAACGTAGAAATTGCTATCTGCCAGTAATCCTAGCAAACGTTTGATAGCTGTGTACCGTATACCCAGGTGTAGGGTGGCATTGCTAAGGTATGCAAGTGCTAGTATTGGGAGATGCACGCAGGGCCCAATGTCCTGCCTCTCCAGGAGGCATTGGCCAATGGGGCCTGTGGGTGTGGGTGTGTCTGCCCCTGTTGGCTGCTGCTTTACGGCAGAGGTTCCCAACTCCAGTCCTAGTGTGCAAAACACTGTTCGGGTTTTCATGCTGTCCCTCATGAATATGCATGAGATACATCTGCATACCATGGGGGTGGTGCATAGATATGCAGCACAGGCATCTTTATTAGAGGCAGCATGGAACCTGAATGGTGTTTGGCCCTCCAGGACTGCATTTGGGAGACTCTACTCTAGGTAATGCCCCTGTTTATGGTGTCTGTGCTCGGTGGGGTAAAATATAGGCGTAATAACCATGCATATGTTCTCTGCAATAAAGGTTTGTCCTTACTACCACGGTTTAGTTGTGGGAAAAATATGTGGATTGGATTGGAAATAGCCCCAGCTGGGCTTTGAACCTTTGACCTTTTGCTCTTGCACACACTGTCTGTGTGCACTGCACCACCATGTTGCCACAGAGATGCTGTATTCCCTGGGGAATCCATGACTGTACATCCGACAGGGCCTGTTTGTTGCAGTGCACGGCACCCACCTGGACAGGGCTAGGCCATGGTCTGCTGTTGGCACCAGCCGCTGCCACCTCCACCATCAGTACCGCTCCATCCTTAGATTGGAGACAGCATAAACCCTGATGGATTTGTGGCCCGCCAGGACTGCATTTGGGGGATTCTGCCGTAGGTAATGCACATGTCTATGGTGTTTGTGCTGTGTAGGGTAAAATAGAGGTTTTTGACCCATGCTTATGTTCTCAGCAATAATGGTTCAGTCTTTACTACCATGTTTTCTTCATGGGTAAAATAAGGGGACTGGGTTGGCAGGAGCCCCAGCTGAGATTTGAACTTGTGACCTTCTGGTCCTAAAGGCACTGGCTGTGTCCGCTGCACCACCGTCTTAGCACTAAAGCAGTGCATTCCCTGGGGAGTCCATGGCTGTTTGTCAGACAGGGCCTGTCTGTTGGAGGGCACTGCACCCATGTGAAGGGGGCTAGGCCACCGTCTGCTGTGGGCAGCAGCCACTGCCCCCTCCACCAACGGTACCCCTCCGCCACTATGCTGACATGGCCTTATATTGGTGACAGCATCACAGCTGAATGATATGTGGCCCTCCAGGACTGCATTGAGGGGACTGTGGTCTAGGTAATGCACATGTTTCTGGTGTCTGTGCTCTGTAGGGTAAAATAGTGGTGTTTGGACCATGCTTATGTTATCTGCAAAAAAGGTTGGTCTTTACTATCATGGTTTAGTGGTGGGTAAAATATGGGGATTGTGTTTGCAGGAGCCCCAGCTGGGACTTGAACTGGTGATCTTTGGCTCCTGAACACACTGTCTGTGTTCACTGCACCACACTGTGGCCACAGAGACAGTGCAGTCCCTGGAGATAGGAAACCTGGCCAAAGGAGTCAGAAACCCTGCTCTGCACAATTTCACTGTGGGATCATTCACCTTGTATGGGGACGGAGCGTAGACCCTTCTAAAATTCATATTTCTTTTTTGGGGCTTTCTTGGGAGTGATTTTTGATGTTTTCCATTACTATCACTGTTGCCCAGCTGGATTATAATTTTTTAGATTTTGTTGTGGTCATTTTCAATTTTTATTTGCTATTTTGTTCTGTGCACATGTATCACACTGCTCACGTTTTGTAGGTTTCCCTGGTTTTGCTGTACATTGCTGACATAAATGGTTTCTCTTCCCTTTAAATCGGCTCTACCGCGAGGTTTTCACTCGCGGTATTTTTTTACTCGAATTTCAGCCCCGCTCCTGTGCGGGGAGCCTCTCCCCTCCCACTCTCCACCCATTGACCCTGTCTCTCCGCCCCCGGGGAGCCTTCCTCCGTCCTCCGGGAGCCTTTCCACGCCTCTATCGCTCATTTGCGCGACGCGCACATGAGCGGGCCCGTTAGTGTGGTGCGCACTTGTGCAGGGCACAAAAACACATCATTAGCGTGCGCTAAGGTACCTTAGCGCACGCTCAAGTGCACCCCGCACAGTAGCGCGGTTAAGTACACATACCCCTTTGACTTTCATACTTTGGACACATCATGTGAAGAGAGAGATCATTAGAGAAAGACTTCATGCTTGGCAAGATAGAAGGTCAGCGCAAAAGAGGAAGGCCAGCAATGAGATGGATCGATACAATAACAGCAGCTACGGGTACCAGTCTGTCAACAATGAGCCGCCTGACTCAAGACCGAACACAATTTAAGATAGCTATCCAGAGGGTCGCCATGAGTCGACTCCGACTCGACGGCACTTAACAACAACAACAACAACATAATGCTTTATACCATTTTGCCCAGTTCTGATGTCAGGCTCACCAGCCTGTAGTTTCCCAGATCACCCTGGAACCCTTTTTAAAAGTTGGCGTTACATTGGCCATTCACCAGTCTTTAGGTAGTACAGATGATTTGAATGATAGTTTACAGATTACTAATAGTAGGTCTGCAATCTCATATTTCAGTTCTTTCAACATCCTCAGGTGTATACCATCCGTTCCAGGTGATTTGCTACTGTTTAGTTTATCAAATAGTTGTGATATATCTTCCTGGTGTATCGATATTTCTTTCAGTTCTTCTGATGCATCATCTTTAAATACCATTTGAGTCATGGGTAACTACCCTATATCTTCTTCAGTAAAGACCGAAGCAAAAAATTCCTTCAGTCTCTCTGCTATGGCCTTGTCCCCTCTTATTGCCCCTTTTACCCCTCTATCATCTAATGGTCTAACTGACTCTCTCACGGATTTTTTGCTACGAATGTACTTGAAAAAACCTTTATTATGTGTTTTTGCTTCCACAGCAAGCCTCTTCTCAAATTCTCTCTTTGCCTGCTTTATCAATGCCTTGCATCTAACTTGCCAGTGCTTATGTTGTTTCCAGTTTTCATCATTTGGCTCCTTTTTCCATTTCCTGAAAGATGCTTTTTTGGCTACCATGGCGTCTCTGACCTCACCTTTAAGCCATGCTGGCAGTTTTTTGGACTTCCTTCCACCTTTCTTAAAGAGTGGAATACAGCTGGTCTGGGCTTCCAATATAGTATTTTTAAACAATGCCCATGCCTGATGTAAATCTTTTTTTTTTTAAATTTTTATTAATTTCCCAAAAACATTCAAGCATAACAAGAATGAAAGTAAGAGGATGATACATAGAATGGCATAAACATAAAGGAAACATTAAACAATAACAGCATCAAACAATGATACATCCTTAATTTAGCCCACAATTTTTAGGCAATTCCAGAGGGCTACAAGAAAAATAAATTTCACATAACAAAAATCATCATAGCAGGGTGGAGCCTTATGTATTAGCCATGTTGGAAGTAATATGGACCACAATACCTTCCCTAGCTACAAGAAATTCCAATAACTGACTAGGCTCAAAGAAAAGAAAAAACTTATCATCCAAGGTAATTACACATCGAGAGGGAAATCTTAACACAAAACTACCCCCGAGGGAAATAGCTCTAGATCGAAGACGAAGAAATTCCTTTCTCCTCAACTGGGTAACACGAGCTAAATCAGGAAACATATATACTTTAGAACCTGTAACATTGAAATTTCTAAAATATGCTTGAAGAATCAAAGACTTATCCGGCTCCAAGGCTAAAGTCACAAGCAAGGTGGCTTGACTGGTCACCACTTCTAAAGAGTCCTCCAAGAAAGCCGTAAGATCTCCGGCACCCTGAAGCAAATTCTCCGAAGTAGGACCCTTAGACACAGGGCCTATGGTTAGGTACTGTGCATGCACAATAGGAGGCAAATTTTCACCCGGAAGTTTAAGCACTTCTCGGAGATATTTGCGAACCATCTCCAAAGGCGACATAATAGGAGACTTAGGAAAATTCAATAACCTCAAGTTATTTCTACGCACATAATTTTCCAAATATTCAGCTTTTTTAGACAGCAAGATTTTATCCTTAATTTGAGCAACACAGAGTCCTTGAAGATGTTCCAGCTCCGTTTCCACACCGGTCAAACACAGAGCCTGTTCCTCCTGCATCCTTTTCGCCTCTGCAATATCACTCACAAATGAAAGAGAATCCATTTTAACAACACCCACAACAGCCAGTAGTGAAGCATTCATGGTGGCCACCGCATCCCACAGTGCTTCTAAATTTATAACAGCTGCTTTTGTCAAGCCACTCAGAGCTGGGATTCCATCAAAACCTCCGGCTGCAGTTGCCAGTACACCAACAGGGGAGCTGATTCTTCCTGCTCCAACTCCTTCTACTGCGGTTTCTACCAGGGGTGAGGAAGTTTTCAAAGTCCCGCCAGAGCCCTCTTCACCTCCTTTAACCGGCGAGCACATCAGCAAACCAGGGGGAGGTACTCCAAAAGCTGGGACAGCACTCTCAGGTCGAGGCGGGGGAGGGGGTTCGCGCTGCTCTGGAGACAGCCAAACCCCAGATGCACCCAGAACCAACGGTTCAAATGCTGACGGCTCTGCTGAAAATACTGCTCCACCAGTTGCCGCCGAAAATCCACACGCCACCAATGTCCTCTGCCCGGGAGTAGCAGAAGAAGCCAACACCGAGGGAAGGGCAGCCTGTTTTCTCTTTCGACGCCCCATTTCCAGAGCTGCCGACGAGACCAGACGAGAGCGGTGAGTGCAGAGCGTCTCAACGGCAGCAACAACATGCCGCCATCTTGCACCCTTGATGTAAATCTTTAACCTTTGCAGCTGCTCCTTTTAGTTTTTTCTTAACTGTTTTCCTCATTTTATCATAGACATAAATGGAGTAATGTTATAAAGGTTGTTATACATTGAAAAGGCCTTTTATAAACTGTGTGGAACGTTCTGCATGGAGAAACAGGTGCACCAACAAGATGGAGCAGACTTATAGGCACTGAGTGTAGGAACTCTCAGGGGCTAAGTTTGAGCAAAGGCCAAGATGGCATTGCAGTGTATGCATGCAAATACACACAGAGTGCACACACATATTTACACCTGCTTCAGAGCAAATATAAATATACACAAGCATGTGCATGCTATTGGGGCTGGGAGATTATTTTATAAAGATACACAGGCACTTATGTTGCCTTTATATAACAGGCAAAGAATAGGCACTTTTTTGGACTTTTCACATTTCTGACCTGTTATAAAATCAGGCCTATAATGCTTGTATATACATTTATTTATTTATGGCCATTTCATATACTGCCCTTAGAGCAGGGCACAACAGAACAGTTAACAATAAAAAAAATATGACTAACAAAAGTTACCAAGAATAAAAACAAAAACAAGCATCAATAGTTAAGATTGTAAAATATGTTTGAAAAGTTACAGTATGAATTGCATGAGGATCAAAGGAATAAACATCTGAGGAGACAGAAATAATAAAGAGAACGGGAAGGGAGAGGGAAGGTTTGTGAAAATACAGAAAGAAGGGGAAGATGTAAAACAGAGAAAACATAAAATACATACAATGGTGTCAATACATGCAAATTTATCTCATGCAGATTCTTTGTGAATATCCCCCAAGGACTGGGTTGAGAATCCTTGAAACAGAGAGAGATCCTCAAGTACCAAGACATGCAGTTAAGGATTAAGAAAATGTGTCAAAAAGTCAGAATTCAAAATTGTTCTGAGTGCCACTGGCCTGATTCAAAAGAATTTCCAAGCACAGAGTGATAAGTTGTCTATATATATTATATTCTATGAACTCCAGAAGGCAGCTGTCTTGGGCACAATGCAATTAATATGGCAAGCGTTAGCAGTAAATTTGAGAGATTCAGATCATACTCAACGTGTAATCAAACTCTAGAATTTGTTACCGGAGGATGTAGTAAATGCTGCTAGTGTAGCTGGGTTTAAAAAAGGTGTGGACAAGTTCCTGGAGGAAAGGTCTATAAACCATTATTAAAAGGGACCCAGGATATCACTGCTTGACCCAATACAAGCATTGTGGAACCTGTGTCTTTTGGGGAGACTGCTAGGTACATATGACCTAGATTGGCCACTGTTGGAAACAGGATACTGGGCTTGATGACCCAGTATGACATATCTTATGTTCTTATGTTCCACGTCATAGGCATTGGAAAGAGGAGGGCCACATGGGCCCTGGCCCTACCAAAAATCACAGTGGCAGGAGGTAGGCTGCCCACAGGGATCCTATGCCCCGCTGGTAGAAGAAGAAGAGAAGCTGTGATCACAGCAAAGACGCTTCCTGTCTGCCTGCGTGAGATCAGATCCCCTTCTCCACATACCTTATCTTAAAAGCACGGTTCATTAGTTTCCTGGTATGCAGAAAATTAACCTATTTCGAGATACTGACCTAGGGAGCTATTCTTGAAGATGGAGTTGGGGAAAAGGTTGCATTAATGCTCATACTTAATGTGTTTTCAAAACTATGGCCCTCTTTCCAGAACGTGGGTTGCGGGGCTGCGCGTCCTGCTGGGATGCGTAACCCCACAATCTGCCTAGACTCTATTACCCCAACGGCTCTCCCCATACGTCCTGTGCTTCAGGACAGGGAGAGCCGTCGGGAGGCAGAGCAGGGGTGGGCCGCCTGGCAGCATGTACAGGGCCAATTTAGTCATGGCCCTGAATGTGCAGCTGGGCCTGCTGGGGCATGCTGCTTAGTCCACCTCAGAGATGGTATAAGCAGCATTTTTGCTGGATTGGGGCAGGGGAGCCATCCCTGTTGCTGGAGCCGGGTGCGGGGACGTCCCCGCAGCTCGATCCAGGCTGCATGAGGCCAGCTATGGGTCAGGCAGCGGGGATTTGGGGGTCAAAACCCCAGATGTCTGGGGCACCTGTGGGGAGGACATCTCTGCAGGCAGGACGGGCACAGCAGGCCATCCTTGGGCCCGATTGTGATGTTCCAGCGGACTAGAATCAGGTCTTAATGGCCCTGTCTGCAGCAAAATGCCCGGACAGCCTGGACGTCCCCTCCTGGAATGGGGCTCCATGTCTACATTTTTACTTGGAAAAGTATACACACACGGCTAATATGTGTTTTCATGGGGTAATTTTCAAAGTGTCTTCATTTTCAAAATTGGTATAAAGTCAGCAAGAAAGAGACTCTGAACTTATGGGGGCAATTATAAAGTTACCCCCTAAGAATATAGATGGACATAAAGAGGAAAGAATAGCCTGCAATTAAAATAACTGTGATTTCTGTCTGTGTACAGGTCTTCCATTTGCAGATCGTGCCTGGAAGGGATGCATAACCACTGGAATCTGCGAACTTGGGTTTCCTATTACAGAAGCAAGCACTGCCCTAAAGCAATACAGGGTGAAGTGCTACTAAAGCTGCAGGAATCATTTATGCAATCTCGATCAGATCCTGTTTTTTCCTTGTGCTTTGCAATGGTTTTGAATAATATAGACCAAGTTCGCTACTATGATAAGTCCCAGATGGACACTGGTCATCGTTAAAGCCCCAGTACCTGAAGACCGATGACTGTTTTCCACTACAGTATGTGCTTTCATAGAGCTCCCAAATATCCACATAGCTTACTTTAAAGCCAAATGTTAAGTATAAAACCTAGGAAGTATACAAGGGAAAAGAATAAAACATAGATTGTAATCCCTGCTCTCTGTCACTCTGTTATTGTAAGCTCTATGAGACATGTGGATTGTAAGATCAACCTAGTGATTTTGTAATTATATGTCACTTTGTAAGTAATCCATATTGTGACGCCTTCCACCGCTCTCACCGCACTGCCCCTAGGGGTGGCACGGCAGATTGTCTCTGTTTGATCACTTATAGTGCTATTTAGTATAGACACTTGCCTAATGAGAGACGGTGGATCACCTCCTTAATTGTAGTTGTGGTTTGCTTTTGTTAGCAGTCCGAATAGAAGGAGCACAGGACAATTTATAACATAAATTGCTTTTATTTTTATTTTCTGTAAGGAAATCATTCGTGGCAAAATTCCAGAAAGGTAAACCACATTCAACTAAAGGTATAGGATTCTTCTCCAAAATGTACAAGGTGAATTTCTTCCATAAACTTCTCAACCTTGATAGCAGTATTTTCTAGTATTTACAAACGCAGTAGAAATATCTTTGTGCATTACTCACAAACTTTGGCAATATGAAAAAAAGCTCCACTTTCCTTGCTGACTTCAAGTTTAAAACATCACTCAGAGTGCTACCTCTTAGCTTTTACCACTAGCTTTCTCAGCTGACGTTACAGCAGCAATAAAACTAGCTAGGCTTTCACATGAGGTTTCTCTTATCCACTTGTCTGCTTTCCAAGCATACAATGATATCTGAACTCCTGACGTCTTCTTACTTGTTTCATACAGCATACAGGAAAAAGCTTTATACATTAGACACACACAAACTGCAATCCATCGATTCAGCAGAGGACATTGATTTATCAGAGAGACAGTCCACGTCCATTTCTGTTGGGGAATTGTATGGCTCTGAACTTGGGGTAATCTCTGGTTTAACCTGTTGTATGTTCTTCAGAAGCTTACAAAGGTTTCTCCACTTTAGCTCACGGTTCCCCTCTGTAACTGGGTTTGAACCTTTTGCTTTTCTCCCCCTTAATAGTTTCTCATCAGGAAATGCAAAAGCTTCTTGACTAGCAGTAACTCTCCTCCTAACAGGCTTTCTATAATATCTGTGTGGAGGTTCAAGACTAGAACTGCTATATTCTGATTCAGAGGTACAATCCAGGCTTCTCTGCCGGTTCTTTCTATGCTCACACCCTTTGCACTTGCCTTGTAAGTAGTGGTCAGTCCTTCTGGGCTTAGCAGAATTAACAGCTTTTAAATCCTGCTTCCTTCCCTGGTTTACTGGCCTTTTCCTCTGGCTCCTAGCCTGCAACCGGTCCTGCCTTTGAACAGACCTTCTTTGCAGTCTTTCTGGTGTAAAAGCACATACCGTTTGATCAGTACCTGATTCCTCCTCCCACTCAGCTGATTCTTCAAAGAAACTTTGCCCTCGGGGTTTTGCTAGTTTCCCTTTAGCATTGCAATTTCCTTTGCACCGTCCTGTGCCTAGTCCTCGTGTGTGTGAAGCTCTGGAATCAACTCTCAACTGATTCTCCAGCTCCTGTTCATCTCTCTCCTCACTTCCTGTGTGACGCAGCTTATATGTTCTGTGAACTGTTTGCTTCCCTGACCCCACCCTCTCTCTGCTTGCAGCTGTCCTAGAGGTTGGGTGTGGCTTCAAGCTAACCCTGCTTCTATGTGCCTTAGTTTCATTCTCTCTGTGGGAAATGTGCCTCTGTGATCCCATCCCCCGCTTGTGGGAACAAATCTCAGAGTTTTTTCTACTTTTAAAGGGCTCTGCAGCCTTCACATCATCACAATATGCACAGACCTTACTGAGACTGCCCACTGCATAAGAGCTGTGTTCTTTGTGTTCAAGGCGGAGGGGACGGGGTCTCTCTAACGTATGAGCAATCAAATGGGGAAAGTCTGCGGAGTATGGCTCATGGAATTCTTTCCACCCCCTTCTGCTCGCATGTTTGTGTGTGTAGCTACAGTATATAGCCTCTGTGTGTGTCTTTGACTTGGAGGAAAGAAGGAAAAGGGCAACTTGAATGGTCGCGTATGCAAATATTTTCTTGCTTTGGAAAGATTCATTCAATTAGACCAAGTGTGATAATATATGATAATATCTCCAGCAATTAGATATCACTGACAAGATATTTTAAAGGATGGATTTTATTTATTTAGTATACATTTGTATTCTGCTACTTCCAGCGATCAGCAGCGGTTTGATTACAAATTGGAAATTGTCAAATCATGACAGGAAATTTTTGAGGTATAAACACATTGATTAGACAGGAAAGCACAGCACACAGAGAACTATTTTACAGGGAACATGGGCTATGGAGGGTTAAGTGGCTTGCCCAAGACCACAAGGAGCATCTGTGGGACTAGAAACCCCAGTCCTTCTGGCCCAAGGTTGCTGTCCTCTAGTGGGATTTGAACCCCCAACCTTCTGGCCTGAAGTACCTTGCCCCAACCACTAGGCCACTCCTCCACTCCATTTTACAGTTTAATCAGAGAAGGTCACTGTCCCACCGTCAGGGTAGCATTAAAAATATGTTCGTCCATAAGCAAACCTGTATTTCTGAGCTCATACCACAGAATCCTATTTTCAGTGGCTCACTCTGGGTCTCCAGCGCCTGGGGGCCAGTGTTTATGTTTGTACCCTTATCAGAGATCACCTCTGACCCCTCTCTCCAAGGTGGTCCAATCCCAACTCACAGCAGGAGAGTGCAGCTCATGGTGCAGTGGACCCAGTCTTTATCTATATCTGCTTGTCTTTCTACCGGTGTCCCTCCATGCATTACCCCCTAAGAATATAGATGGACATAACTAGGAAAGAATTTCCTGCAATTAGAATAACAAAAGCGTCCACTGCCCTAAAGCTCAGATGTGCTGTTTGATATGTTTGGTGTTCTTGCAGATTTCTATTGCACACTAAAAAAGACAGTGGTGACAGGAAGAAGAGGTTGAAGAAGCATCTGGCATGCCATGCCATAAATTCCACTCTCTTTTCCAAATATCAGCTGGAATTAGGCAGTAGATTTTGAGGAGGGACCTAAAAAATGAGAGAGAAAAAAGAAGTTATGGACGGCGCCTTGGAACAGTGGGCAGATGCATTACTTGGCACCTAAAGCAATCAAGTTTCAGTCCTGTACAGCCCTCACTCAAGATTTTGATCTCTAAAGCAACATTATGACATCCCCGCCCACATCAAGAATGATTCTGTAAAAACACATGAAGGCCAGATTTAGATAGGATGTGCAGATGGGAATTACGACCCACATGTTGGGATGTGAAAAATTTCCACTGCATTTTACAAAGGCTCTGCTAAACTCAGAGGTGGTGCAAGGATTGGAGGAGTCTTAGGCAGACCCTCCATCCATCCCCCCCCCCTCATAAGGTGCTGATTGCCACTGCTTCCACTGCTTTCTGGGGCCAGCAGCGGCAGTAATGGCTTTCAAACCACAACATAGCACTAACCTCAAATCTCTGTTGCTGCATTGCGGTTTGTGGCATCTGAGACCTGCTGTTTCCATCCCCATTCAACACAATTTCCAATTTATGAGGCGGCAGGTCCTAGAAGCCATGAACTGTGATGCAGGACCAGAGTCATGAAGTAATCACTGCATCACAGTTTAGAACTCATTGCTGTCACTGGATGCCCCAGAGAGGACGGCAACTGTATGCAGAACAGGAACAAGTAGTCCTCGCTTCTGCTCTCACTAGACACCAATGCACCTAGTAAGCCAGGGATGGTTATTAGAGACTGTAGGGGATGGTTGCGGTCACTAGGTGGTCTTTCAGGGGGATCAACACTTTACTGTTTTGTCAGAGGGGGCCTTTGGGGAGAGGAGATTCAGTGGTATGGCTGGGAAAGGGGATTAGTTATGGCTCATGGAGTGGGAGGGGGGCTGGAGTTATGGCTTGGGAGGGTGAAATTGAACATTGCCAAAACTGGGTTTCTTCTCTTTCTCCCTAAGCCCACCTCCCCCCGTCCTCCTTTCTCTGTTTCTGTGGATAACACTCTACTCCTCCCTGTTTCCTTGGTTTGCAACCTTGGAGTCATCTTTGACTCTTTTCTCTCCTTCTATACACATATCCATATCTCTCCTCTCCTTTACTGTAAACTACTTGAATGTGTGGTTCATCACCGCTGTTTTGACTTTCTCTCCTTTCAGTCTCTTCTGAATCCACTGCAATCTGGCTTTCGCCTTCACAATTTACTGAGACGCTCTTGCAAAAGTCTTCAATGGCTTGTTTCTCACCAAATCCAAGGACCTTTACTCGATCCTCATCCTTCTTGACCTTTCTGCTGCCTTTCACACTGTTGATCACCACCTTCTCCTAAATACCCTGCCCTCTCTTGTATTTAGGGGTTCTGTCCTGTCCTGGTTTTCTTCCTATCTCTCCTACCGCACTATTAGTGTATGTTCTGGTGGATCCTCATCTACTGCTATATTGTGGAAGAATTGAAAGAAATATCGATACACCGGGAACATGTATACAACTATTTGATAAACCGAAGAGTAGCAAATCACCTGGACTGGATGGTATTCATCCAAGGGTGTTGAAAGAACTGAAATATAAAATTGCAGACCTGCTATTAGTAATCTGTGAACTATCATTAAAATCATCTGTAATACCTGAAGACTGGAAGATCGCCAATGTAACGCCAATTTTTAAAAAGGGTTCCAGGGGTGAGCCGGGAAACTACAGACCAGTGAGCCTGACGTCAGTACCGGGAAAAATGGTAGAAACCATTATAAAGAACAAAATTACTCATCATGTAGATAGTCATGGCTTAATGGGAGACAGCCAACATGGTTTTAGAGAAGGAAGATCTTGTCTTACTAATCTGTTATGTTTTTTTGAAGGTGTGAATAAACAGGTAGACAAAGGTGAGTCGGTTGATTATAGTGTATCTGGACTTTCAGAAGGTCTTTGACAAGGTCCCACATCAGAAACCTTTGGCAAAACTAAAAAGTCATGGGATAGGAGGCAGTGTACTATTGTGGATCAGGAACTGGTTAAAAGTTAGAAAGCAAAAGGTAGGGCTAAATGGCCAGTTTTCCCAATGGAAAAAGGTGAATAGTGGCATATTTATTTATTTATTTACATTCTCTTATATACCGCACTATTCTGCATCAGTGCGGTTTACATTGAACAAACTGAAATTACATTGAACAGGGCATTATAACTTGGAGTACCCCAGGGATGTGTGCTAGGTCCGCTGCTTTTTGACATTTTCATAAATGACCTGGAAAGGGAAATAACGAGTGAGGTTATCAAATTTGCAGATGACACAAAACTTTTTAAAGTTGTTAAAACCCAAGAGGATTGTGGAAAATTGCAAGAGGATCTTGATAAATTGAAAGACTGAGCACCCAAATGGCAGATGAAATTTAATGTGGACAAGTGCAAAGTTATGCACCTAGGGAAAAACAACCCAAACTATGGTTACACGATGCAAGGTTCCACGTTGGGATCCATCACCCAGGAAAAAGATTTAGGCATCATCGTGGATAACATGTTAAAACCCTCAGCCCAGTGTGCAGCGGCGGCCAAGAGAGCAAATAGAATGCTAGGTATCATAAGGAAAGGAATGGAAAATAAAACAAAAGATATTATAATGCTTCTGTATTGTTCCATGATGCGACCACACCTTGAATATTGTGTGCAATTCTGGTCGCCGTATCTTAAAAAGGATATAGCATTATTAGAAAAGGTACAGAGAAGAGCCACCAAAATGGTGAAGGGGATGGAAGGATACTCCTATGCAGAGAGGATAAAAAGGTTAGGGCTCTTTAACCTGGAAAAGAGACGGCTGAGGGGAGATATGATAGAGGTCTATAAATTAATGAATGGAGTGGAACGGGTAAACGTAGATCGATTGTTTATGCTATCAGAATATAGAAAGACTAGGGGACATGCAATGAAGCTACAGGGTAAACTATTTTAGATTAATGAGAAAATATTTCTTCACTCAACGTGTAATCAAACTCTGGAATTTGTTACCAGAGGATGTAATAAAGGCTGTTAGTGTAGCTGGGTTTAAAAAAGGTTTGGACAAGTTCCTGGAGGAAAGGTCCATAAACCATTATTAAAAGGGACCCAGGATATCACTGCTTGACCCAGTACAAGCATTGAGGAACCTGTGTCTTTTGGGGAAACTGCTAGGTACATATGACCTAGATTGGCCACTGTTGGATGGTGCTTTTTTTTTTTCTCCAAAGTTGATAGCTCGCTGCCGCTTATATGTGCAGCGAACTATCAACTTTGAAAAAAATACCTGAAAATGTTTCTGTTTCTGTTTATTAAAAACTTGCTATACCGCCCATAACCAGGGCATCTGGGCAGTTAACAAACAAAATTTTAAGAATCATTTTAAAAAAGGCTGCAATGAAAGGAAAAAGAATGCCATTAAAATTTCAAAATCACCTTTTCATCAAATATTTCCCAGAAAACACAATAACACAAGATCACTCAAATAGCACCATTCCCGTTCTTAACACGCCACCTCTGCTAACCCAATAACTTTTCACACCTCTCTCTCATACTATGAAAATTCTTTTAGGCTTTATTCCGTTCATATGTAAATAGCCAATGTGTTGTATTCATTGTAAATAATTTCCCCGGTTATCCAAGTTTTTGTTCCTTGTTCTATGTAAAAACCAGATAACATGTACCTTATCTGATGTTTTCTTGTTCTATGTAAACCGCGCTGATTATAAATAGAGCGGTATATAAAAGATGTTAAATAAATAAATAAATAAATAAATAAAAGGACAGATAAGAAAAAGACTAAGAACAGGTAAGGAGCAGAAGATCAACGAGGGGGAGGGAGAGGGGAACAGATGGGGGGGGGGGAGGTTGAAGGCAGTGCAAAATAGATGAGCTTTTAGTTTAACCTTAAAGGTTTTAAAAGAAGATTCTAAGCGGAGGGAGGGAGGGAGTTCCAGAGAGGTGGACCAAGGAAATAGAAAGCAGAGGGGCGGGTGGATTCCAGGTGGGCTTGGAATGGGGAAGGAAGAGACATGCGATTGACGTGAATGGACCGAAGAGAGCGGTGAGGGGTGTGAAGGTGAACTTGATCGGCAAGGTAAAGGGGGGTGCCGGAGTGAATGGACCGATGAACAAATATGAGAATCTTGTACTGCACCTGCAAGGAAATAAATAGCATCGGCTCTGGTGACTCCAGCATGCTTGTAAGATCCTGATGGGTCTCGCCCCATCTGATGATGCTTTTCATCTTGGAGGAGGGCAGAAACAGCAGGGGCTTACCAGCACATAGGAGTCTTGAAAACTGCTCAGATATTACAGTCCATTCTGCTATTTCTCATTCGATTGTCCTCATGGATTCATAAAATTGATGGTATTAATCTTTAAATGATATCACAAAATCTAATCCTACCATTTAGGAAGGCATTTGGATACATGCAGCCCATTATTTATTTATTTTATTTATTTACATTCTCTTATATACCGCGCTATTCTGCATCAGTGCGGTTTACATTGAACAAACTGAAATTACATTGAACAGGGCATTATAATTTGGAGATAACTATTTTACAGGGAACATGGGCTATGGAGGGTTAAGTGGCTTGCCCAAGACCACAAGGAGCACCTGTGGGACTAGAAACCCCAGTCCTTCCGGCCCAAGGTTGCTGTCCTCTAGTGGGATTTGAACCCCCGACCTGAAGTACCTTGCCCCAACCACTTCATTAGGCTTTTAATACAGCTCGCCCCTAATACAGCGGGTCTTTTCACGTATATTATTGATACATAATAACGCACCTAGAATTCCACATGCATCATCTTCTTCCTTACATCCTCTTTCCCCTCCTCTCCCCCCCTCTCCTTTCCCCTTCTTTCCCCCTCCCCTTTTTTCCTTTTCCCCATTGGTGCACTGAATAGATACAAAAAATAGCTGACATAATTTGTTGAGATCAGCATCTAAATAATAAACGTACCCCAATTAAATATGAGATAGATGTCCACTCAATGTTCCCCGATGTTCACATGATCCCCACTAGCGGTTCCGACAAAATATTCTGCCAATAACATTAAGATCTAACAGCAGGTGGTTTAAACCCTCATGTACAACATAGACTCATATCATTTTTTTTTAGACGGAATAGTTTCCCATAGATGCAATTATTGGATTGCCAGAAGCATCTCCTTTTTTCACTAACCTCCCCTTTCTCCCTTCCCCCTTCTCCCTGTGGATCTATCACAAAATGGTTTTAAACTTTTGACTTGTTCTACTCCCTGCAATATGTTTGACTGCTGGGGCTTCTTCATTCCCATTTATAAGATGATGTTCTTTATCACACTTATACAATTAATAACCCTATGGTCCTTTTCAGTTTTCTTCCTTCTCCCCGTCCCCTCCCCTCCCCCCACCTCCTCTGTTCACTTTTGCAATATTATATGCCAAGCACGATTTATTCCTAGTTATAATTCATGTCTAGTTAGATTTAATTCAAAAGTCCATCTGAAAAACAACACATCATTTAAAATGCTAGTATAATTTAAAACGCTAGGATCATGAATAGATTATGCAAATTATGCCTCTGTGTTTTTGACGCCAAAACCCAGACTTAAAAAAGTGCTTATGTAGCTTCTGTCTTTCTCTAATTGCTTTCAAAACAGAACGGCATCTTCGGCTCCCACTGCACTGCTGATGGTAAGTCTGTGCCACTAGAACTGCCCTTTTTGAAGGTAATAAAAAAGTAAAATAGTATATGCGCTGGGAACCGAAGGCACCTCTGAGCCACTCGCATGTGGAGCTGTGCGTCAGGAACAACATGGACCATGGAGGCCATGTGGCCTAAAAGGCAGAGGAGCTCTCTGGCTGACACGGAGTGGCATTGCTGAACTTCGGCCGCGAGGGTTATGAGGCGATCTTCCCTGTTAGGGGGAAGATAAGCCTTTGCCTGGGCCGAGTCCAGTTGAGCCCCGATGAACTCCACCACTTGAATTGGAGTGAGGTTAAACTTTGGATGGTTTATCATGAAGCCCAAGTATTGTAAAACCTGGATGGTGTAGCTGGTGGCCTGCTCGGCCTCTGAGGCCGTGCTCCTCTTGACTAGCCAATAATCAAGGTAAGGAAAGACGAAGACCCTGTGGAGGCAGAGATGGGCTGCCATCACTGTGAGGCACTTGGTGAAGACTCTGGGGGCTGAAGCGATGTCAAAGGGGAGTACCCTGTACTGGTAATGGTCACCTGTGGCTTGGGTGGATGAGGATGTGGGTATAAGCATCCTTCAGGTCCAAGCAGCATAGCCAGTCTCCCTGCTGGAGGTAAGGCAGCAGTGTTACAAAGGAGAGCATCTTGAATTTCTCCCGCACCAGGAACTTGTTGAAGTTTCTCAGATCCAGGATGGGCTTTAGGCCCCCTGCTCTTTTGGAGACCAGGAAATACCTGGAGTAAAACCCTTTGCCCCTTGAATGAGGCAGCATGGGCTCCACAGCCTTGTCCTTGAGGAGTGCTGCAAGTTCTTGCCTCAGCAGTGCCTGATGCAGGGGAGGCCGAGTGGGCTCCCCAGGGAAGAAGGTTGGAGGGACCAGGATGAGGTGAAGGAGCTAGCCCTCCCTGACCACCTGAAGGGCCCAGGAGTTGGTGGTGATGGAGACCCTCCAATGGACAAAGAGATACAAGGTGCTCCCCTGTTGGGAGCTGGTCGTCCAGCAGAGAAGAGGCTATGTCGAGGTCATCAAAACCTGACTGGATTGGGCTGGGGCTGGTGACTGAGGCTTTGAGTCCTTGGGTTTGCATGGGACCTGGCCCATCCCCTTGCCCTGGGGGCCTTGCTGAGGGGTCTGGATAGCAGGGTACGGTGGATAGCTCCGGTAGGGTTGTCCCTTGCAGAGGTAAGGGGGCTTCTTGCCCTGCGGCTTTTTCCAAGAAGGGTGGAAGCTTTCTTGGAGAGGCGGGTATGCGTCACGTTCTCTGTCTCTATTTCAACCACTTTATCCTCCATTGGCTTGCCAAAAAGCTGCTCTCCGAGGCAGGGGACATCTAGCAGTTTCTCCTGCACCCACTGCTCAAGGTCTGACAACTGAAGCCAGGTCTGGCATCGGGCACTGATGCCTATAGCTGCCACCCTCGCGCATGGCTCAAAGCCATCATAGGCTGCTTGGGACAAGTACTTGGAGCAGTCGGAGGCAGACTTTGAGAGGGTCTGAAACTACTGCAAGTGGTCAGCATCAAGGCCAGCCACAAAGCCTCTGAGTTCCCTGATCAAGTCCCTGAGGAACATGCCGATGTAAAGTTGATAGGTTTGAATATGGCATGCCAACATCGAGACCTGGTAACACTTCCTCCTGAGGACATCGAGGGTGTGGGACTCCCTGCCTGGGGACACTGAAGAATGTGACTTTGGGCTCTTTTGCCGGCGCATGGCTGACTCAACCACCATAGAGGTGTGGGGAAGCTGCGCCTTACAGAAACCTGGGCCATGTTGGACCCGGCACATTGTGTCCAGCTGGCAGCTGATGATGTGTACCGACACAGGGGTCTCCCACATCCAGAGAAGCCTTTTGAGGAAAGAGGGAACAGGGACCATCAAGGTCTCCCTCGGGGTGCCTCATATTGGAGAATATCTAGTTCCTCCATACGAGGGTCCCTATCAGACTCTGCTGTGAGTGAGAGTGCCCGAGCCAAATCCCTTACGAACTCGAGAAAGGAGGTGTCCTCGGTTGGGGATTGGTGCTTGGAGACTGGAGGGGATGGGTCCAAGGGGAAGTCTCGGTGCGCTCAAGACACCAGGGACGTCTCAACGTCAGACTACCAGTTGGAGTAGTCCAATGAGGACTCAAGACCCGTCAGTTGCAGTGGGGCTGGCAGCTCCAGTTCAGGGTGTCTTGTGGTGGAGGTATGGCCAGAGCTAGAGGTGCTCGCCTGAATGGGAGCAAGAACGAGACCTATGCCAAGGAACCGAACAAGACATCTGGCTCTCGGCTATCACTTCGACAGTCTGGGGGGGTCCTCAAGGTCAAGGTCCCTGTGGTCTCTGCGGGGATGGCTGGCACCAGCTGTGAGGCGATGAACGCAGAAAAGCTGCATTCCAAGACCAACATCCAAGCTTCCCAATCGGGGGCAACAGCCATTGCACCGACACCGGGGTGACCGGGTCAGGCATCGAGGAGAGGGGGTTCTCGATGGGATGGCTCTCAGGGGACAAAGGACCATCTCCAGAAGCCACGACATCCATCTTGGGCACCTTTTGGGGACGCTCCGGCTCCTCAGGTACTCGCCGGGGGCTGAGGGACTGGACATGGGCCTTCCCATGCTTGTTCGCCTGCCCGGAAGAGGCCCTCGTGGTCTTCTTTTTTTTCTTATAATGCTCTGGAATCCCTTGTTTGGAGTGCCTGTGGGCCCGTGGGGGGACCATGGAGGCTCTGTGCGGCTCTGAGTATCTGTGTAGGGCCTTGGAGTGAAAGGCTACTGGGGATACCAGGGTTGAGTCTGCCTTGTGGAAGATGTTGTCCTGCTTTAGCCGGCAGCTCTGGATGGCCTTTGCGGACATTTTCTTGAACAAGGGGCATTCTTCTGGGTTATGGTCGGAACCCAGACACCGGAGGCAACAATCGTGCATGTCGGTGAGAGACATATTTTTAGAGCACCGATCACATTTTTTTGAAACCAGTAGCCATCGGGGCAAAATTGACCCCAGCGGTTGAAAAAGGTGCGAAGCGTTGAAAAATGGAAAGGAAGTAAAAAAAAAAACAAGAGAGAAAAAAACTGAGCCCAAGATACTGTATCAGCGGGCCTCCAGACGAGAAGAGAGCCAGCACAAACCGGTAAGTACAATATGTACAAGTTATTTATTTATTTATACATCTCTTCTATACCGCCACTTCCAGCGATCAGTGGCGGTTTACAAGTAAACAAAGTTTAATAATAGCATGCTATTATTTTACATAGAACGGGTTTAGAAACTATTTTACATAGAACAGGTTTTGAACTATTTTACATAGAATGTGTTTTAGTACAAAGAACAGTAAATGGAGAACAAGAGTTTTTACATAGAACAACATTATAAAAGTAAACATTTAACTATTAAATTGCAACTCAATAATACAGTGAAATAACTGGCTATCAATAGTAAATCATCGGCAATAGTAAATCATCGGCAATCATCGGCAAAAGTTATAAAACTTTTTTCTGGGGAAGACAAGATGTAGGTCTGTAGGGCTCCACGGAAAAAGGGAAACTGAGCAAGATGACACCCTTGAGCGGGAAGTGGACCACGCATGCATGGTGGTATCTACCAAAGGCTTCCGCAAGGGCTCCGTCGACATCACCCATATGTGAGGACTGACTTTCTGCTTGTTCCTGGAGAAACAGAGGACCTTTAAAGGAAAAAAGGGGACTGTTGTAATGGTTGATATGGAAGGGCAGACTAGATAGGTCATGCGTTCTTTTTCTGTTGTCATGTTTCTATTTTTTGAAATGTGTATTGCGGCTCCGCATGATGTCTGAAGTCGAGGACATGGAACCTGACATTTGCAGGAATAATGGCAGCCCGATCTAGGAAGCGCTGGTTCTTGGATGCTGACCTGCACCTTCTGGCGATCCTGATTACCCCCAGGCAGGCCCTGTTCCCTAGCTCTGAGGCAAGGTGCAAAATGGTGTGGCTGGGCAGGGTATTGCAGTGCGTGCTGCGACACTACAACTGCAGTGCTGAATTGCCAAGCTTGGCAGTCCCAGGAGTGCGTTTTTCAGCCAGTTTGGGATTTCTGACAATCTAAGGGGTATGTTTACTAAACTGAGGTAAAGTTACCAGCGGTAAGGGCAGCGTTAAGGTACCTGAAGTCATATAAGGCAGTGGGCAGGTAGGGGGCATTCCACTGTAAAGGGAGCAATGGGCCGTTTAACACATGCTAACGAGACATCGCACATTAAGGTGACAAGCATGCACCTTAGAGCATGTTAAGGCTGACAAACATGCCTTAAGGTGCTCTAAGGGCTGTAAGGTGCCCTAATTAAGGCACCTTAACAAGGCGCCTTAGGTCAAGGCACCTTAAGGGCTTTAAAGTGCCTTAACCTAAGGCTCCTTAACCTAAGGTGCCTTAAGTTAAGGTACCCTAACGGCATTGAGGCACCTTAACTTAAGGCACCTTAAAGCCCTTAGAGCGCCTTGACTTAAGGCGCCTTAATGCCCTTAGGGCACCTTGACTTAAGGCGCCTTAGGTTAAGGTGTCCTAAGTTTAGGTGCCCTAAGGACGTTAAGTTGCCTTAACCTAAGTTAAGGTGCTCTAAGAGCTGTAAGGTGCTTTAAATTGACAAGTAAGGCCTAAAAAGAGCTGTAACCCTAATGCTGGATAGAGCACCAAAGGAAGGCAATGGAAAGGTGATGGAAGGAAGGAGAGATGGGAGCTGATGGACCTGCCTTATCTGTGAGCACCCTATGTGGCAGCCAGTAAAGCAGACAAACATATTGGAGGCAGCTGTACTGATGCACAGGGTGGTGCCAATGTAAAGTGCTGCAATGACAATTGGTGGCAGAGGATGGGAATAAGTGTCCCCTAGTGGAGGCAGAGGTGGCAGGATATTTGCAGCAATAGAAGGACAGAGAAGTAGTGATGCCATGTAGATCAGGCACAGGAGAGGATAGCATGAAGAGCTGTAATGCAGAAAAGGGAACCAGTGCAGGATATGGAGTAGCAGCCTGCACAAGAAGACAGGACTATACACAGCTGACAGAGGCAGATAGATGAGCTGAAGGATGGATGGCAACTGAAGTGAGGGTGTTATGTGCTGGCAGCACAGATCTGCAGAGACATGAATGTTACAGGCTTGAAAATGATTTGTGTAGGACAGGCATAAAAAGAAAACAAAGAAGACTTGAACCTATGACCCCTGCCTAATCTGTGTACTAACCAGTAGAATACAGCTCCACAGCTAACTGCATAGCAATGGCTGGATACAGTAAGACTGCTGGTCACCGCACAAAATGTCTGCTGTGTGTGCCAGGATAGGGTAGCCCCACCAGTACCCATGATGCAATGCACATGCAGACTAGCAGTCTACAGCTGATCATCAAATGAAGAATACACCTCTCCAGCACCTCAGCTTGGTAAGAAGAACTGACAGTGTGTGATACTGGCACAGAGCAGCTACAGACCATGCCGCTGTGCAGGTTCTGTGGTCACCCTGAGGATGAGGATGGGCGACCAGCACCAGGTCCACAGTACCTGTGGTGCTAGAGGTGTGCTTTGCTGTAGATCCCCATTATTACCAATCTGTGGCAAGTATTTCCTGCCGTAGAACCTAAAGTCATTCTCTGTCCATCTGTGTACCCTAGTCACATTGAGCCCTGGTGAACCAGGACCCACGCAGAATAGTGCATACCCAGGGCAGAAGGGTGTCTAGACTCACATGAGGTTTTTGTATCAATGCCTATATACCACCCTCTCTGGGTCAAAGTGGTGGATAGCATATGCCCCGCCTTGTCCCTAAAGGGCCTGCAATCTGCACTGGAGAGAGAAGTGGCTGTGAGATCAACAACCCCTAGTCCCGCTGGCCTGAGGTTTCTGTCCTACAGAGGCATTGGACTAGTAGGCCACATCTGTATCTGGTACTAGGGCATTGGCAGACCACCAGTAATGCTGGAAAACCTCAACTACCATCCACCACTGTCTGACACTCACTAGCAAAAAGCACTGTCAGACTGCACCCCACCAGGTATATCAACCCTGCACATACTACCTGCAGACAGTCCACACTGCATGTTTGCAAAGAAACTATGTGTACCCAGAGTTGGGATATACAGCACAGACACCCAGCAGCGGCTTCAGTGATCAGGTCCCAGAACAAAGAGCACACAAATATCACTAAAAACAAATGCTGTGTAGCCCTATGTGGGAACATAGCCGTGCCATGGTCACTGCTTGGTCAGAGTGAGAGTGTCCTCCCAGCATGACATGCTGTGGCCACTCTGTCCATGCAGGTGGTAGTCAGGCACTATGATGTCCCAGCCATTGCCCTACCCCTGATGCATATGCATTCTGCCGAATCTGCCCTGTCTGGGCTATACCCACAATATCTTGCTCCTCTGTATGCACATTTGCAGGCTAACACTGGAAACAGTGTAAGCATTGTGAGGCGCAGTGAGGAGTAGGAAGTAGGAGTAGTCATGCTCTAGTGATAATTGCTGCTCCGTGTGCCAGAGCCAACAGCCTGACTATCCATGAAGCTTTGGATAGTGGAGCCTGTGTGTGGGGGTGTTTGTACCCCTGTTGGCCGATGCTTTGGGGATTGTACATGTTGGTGGTGTATCCACAATGTTGGGTAAAATGTAAGGTCATGCTCTGCAAGATCCTCAGCTGCTCCAAGAGACACTGACTGTGTGTAGTGCACCACACTGTTGCCACACAGGCACAGCAGTCCCTTGGACAAGTTCCTGGAGGAAAGGTCCATAAACCATTATTAAGAAGGGACCCAGGATATCAATGCTTGAAGCAATACAAGCATGTGGAACCTGTGTCCCTTGGGGAAACTGCTAGGTACGTATGACCTAGATTGGCCACTGTTGGAAACAGAATACTGGGCTTGATGGACCTTGGTCTGACCCAGTATGGCATATCTTATGTTCTTATGTTCTTATGACTACATTTGCTTTCCATCAGAGACATTGTCTGTTGCAATGCACACCACGCACTGGAACGGTACCTCTCAGTAGTTTATTCAGCTACTTGATATGCTGTATGCTCTGACCTCTGTGGGGTGGCTTTCACCGCCTTGCCAATGCTAGCCTTTCTTCTTTCTCTGCCCTGTTGCATTGTTCCCTGCCCCACATTGTTGGAGAAGAGGGTTTTCTGCAAGCACACCCTGTTATGCAGCCTCACCCGCAGCTAGCTGTGCTGTCAGACCCCATTTATTGGCAGCCATACAGTCTTTAGCTGCTAGGACAGGTGGCACACCACGCAGTGATTGCTGTTTTGGCAACCGTAACAGGTTCTATTGGATAAGCAGGACCCGTCAGATTGGGCCCAGATCTTACTCCTCATTATCTCTGCTCCCTTATGGATGTGTAGATTTGGATTGAATGTGCACTGATGATATCGACTGTCACAGACAACACACACACCAGCAGACCACATACATCGGCACCACACCCATAATCACAGCAAAATACAGTGATTTCTGTGGATGTTGCTGATACTTGGGTTTGCCCCCAGCCCCACTCGATATTTCTTGACCTACTGGTCACCACTGGATTCCTATCAAATGCTCATAATGGCTGGCCAGATAAAATATACAAGTATAACATAATCAGTTTGACAGGTTGTAAAAGATTTTGGCACAATGATTTTTGATGCCTGAGGATCAATCCAACTTGTTCCAACTACAGTGGTGATTGAGGTCTCACAATTGTTAAAGGAAAAATGTCCTTCTTATGAGTCCGCCTGATTACCCGGGACAATCCATATTACCAACCACACTACTTCATCAGCAATGTTAGCCCACCAGAGGTATACACTAATTGGATGTTCATCAGAACAAAAATGAAATCCCAGTACTTTCCAATGCTACATATAATTTCAGGCACTAAGGATGCCTGATCGCAAAAGAAAATAAACATGTAATTATATCTGTTTCTCGTTTTTTCCAATAAGTCAATAAGTGCTCTCATTGAGCAAATCTGGCTCGTAGACATGCTTTTTAAATCACCATTCTGGGACATCCCCTCTGTTAAAAACAGAATAAATCCAATATAAATGTTCAGATTGAAATAATTTGTTGCAATTTTGCAGTCATCATTCTGTATCTGGACTTTCAGAAAGCCTTTGACAAGGTCCCTCATCAGAGACTTTTGGCAAAACTAAAGAGTCATGGGATAGGAGGCAGTGTACTATTGTGGATCAGGAACTGGTTAAAAGATAGAAAGCAGAGGGTTGGGCTAAATGGACAATTTTCCCAATGGAGAAAGGTGAATAGCAGTGTACCCCAGGGATCTATGCTGGGTCCGCTGCTTTTTGACATATTCATAAATGACCTGGAAAAGGGAATAACGAGTGAGGTTATCAAATTTGCAGATGACACAAAACTATTTAAAGTTGTTAAAACCCAAGAGGATTGTGGAAAATTGCAAGAGGATCTTGATAAATTGGAAGACTGGGCATCAAAATGGCAGATGAAATTTAATGTGGACAAGTGCAAAGTTATGCACCTAGGGAAGAACAATCCAAACTATGGTTACATGATGCAAGGTTCCACATTAGGAACCACCACCCAGGAAAAAGATTTAGGAGTCATTGTGGATAACATGTTGTTAAAACCCTCGGCCCAGTGTGCAGCGGCGGCCAATAGAGCAAATAGAATGCTAGGTATCATAAGGAAAGGAATGGAAAATAAAACAAAAGATATTATAATGCCTCTATATCGTTCCATGGTGAGACTGCACCTTGAATATTGTGTGCAATTCTGGTCGCCGTATCTTATGAAGGATATAGCTTTATTAGAAAAGGTTCAGAGAAGAGCCACCAAAATGGTAAAGGGGATGGAAGGATACTCCTATGAAGAAAGGCTAAAAAGGTTAGGGCTCTTTAACCTGGAAAAGAGACGGCTGAGGGGAGATATGATAGAAGTCTATAAATTAATGAACGGAGTGGAACGGGTAAACGTAGATCTATTGTTTACGTTATCAGAATATAGAAAGACTAGGGGACATGCAATGAAGCTACAGGGTAAACTATTTAAGACTAATAAAAGAAAATATTTTTTTCACACAACGTATAATGAAACTCTGGAATTTGTTACCGGAGGATGTAGTAAAGGCTGTTAGTTGAGCTGGGTTTAAAAAAGGTTTGGACAAATTCCTGGAGGAAAGGTCCATAAACCATTATTAAGAAGGGATCCAGGATATCAAGCATTGTGGAACCTGTGTCTTTTGGGGAAACTGCTAGGTACGTATGACCTAGATTGGCCACTGTTGGAAACAGGATACTGGGCTTGATGGACCTTGGTCTGACCCAGTATGGCATATCTTATGTTCTTATGTATTGTGGGAGACCCTAGCCCAGGGCGCGGCCTATAGGCATAGGGCTGCCCTTGTTAGTCTTTAAATAAAGATTATGTTATCCTCGTCCAGAGCCTGGGCTTCTGGGACTTGTAGTTGTGTTACTTGTTCAAAAACAGAAGTATGGAAACCGAAGGGGTTTTTTTTCAAAGGCAAACAGGAATTTATTTCTTCCTTTTTTTTTTCCAAAAACACTAAGGCTTAACAGAAGGCAATAGGATTCATCTCCAAACAATATTCCTCAGGAAAGTATATGAAACCAAAGACTGAAACTGCTTTAGAAGGCTCTCTTAACACATGCAGCTGTCTATCAATATATATAACAAACAAATACGTCCTTTTTTTTTCAAACAACAGTAAATGTCTTCTCTGCATTAAACAGGGTTCTTAGCTTTCCTGGCTAGAGTAACTCTCCCTGTTTCCTTAATGCTTTGGAGTTTTCAAGTTACAGGGTTTTCTTTCTCCAGAAGCTTTTATTCAGCTCTCTGACACCATGAACAGTCCATTAATGAATCTTCAGACATAGAAACAGGTTCAGAACAATCTACCTGCATTTCCTCTGGATCCCCTGCCGGTACGTCTGGCTCTAAAGCTCCATGCAATGCTTCTGGCTCAATGCACTCCAAAAGCTCCTGAACTTTTCTCCACTGAGGCTTTCCACTACGAGAAAGAATCTTCACCTTCCAGGTGAAAACCTTTTTCTGAATTAAATGCCACAGTGCCTCTAACTGTTTCAGGTCACTGTTAGCTGTACTTTTGTTCACCCACCTTCTGGGAGCTTGAACCCTTAGAGCTGGTCCACGAACTGTAGAAACTGCACTCTGTTGCTGGCCAGTAATTCTCCCAGCCACACCTCTGCTGGCTTCAGAACTACTTGTACTTTTCCTGTAAGCCTGACTTTCTCTTGGGGTGTTGCCTTCACCTCTGAAGTCTCCACGGAAGTCTCCACCGTTCTCCTCCCCGGTGAACTCTCTGGGTCTTTCTTGGGTGCTTCTCTCCCCAGCAGTCTCTGTGGTCAACTCCAACTCCCCGGTCAATTCCCCGATCGAATCCCCTATAGAATTCCTGGTCGAATTCCCCGGTGAACTCTCCTTCCTTCCTGTTCCTCTGGTTTTATAAAGCTGTTTTTTTCCTGTCGTGCACTGCCCCCTGCTCAAGTGTTTTTCATTAGTTTCCAAGCCTGCCCTTAGGTTAGCAGAGCTTGGGTGTGGCCTGCCTTCAGCAACTGCGTGTTCCTGATTGTATCTCCAGTCTAGTCCCGGACCTCTGGGTTGTCTACCTTAAACAGCAGCTTGGAGACTGAGGAACCACCTTCTTTTTCTGATGTCACCAGTATATGATGCTGGGATCCACCTTCCCTCCCCAGTTACCTCAGTCTCCAAGCAGCTGAAGGGAGTCAGCTCGGGGGTCCGGGCTCTCTGGAGGAACGATTAGGAATCTTTTGGGATAGTTTTCTTAAAAAAAATAAAAATAAAGGAAAAGAGGGGGCACTCTGGTTATTTTACACCAGAGCCTTTAGTGCAGTCTGTGCCTTTAAATTTTGCTGGAGTCTTCCCCCCTCCCGTTAAGCCTTTTGGGTTACTGCGGGAGGGTGAGGGCAGCGCTTTGGAAGGGGCTACAGTGGCTCTGGGGCTGTGCCGTTTGGACGGTGGCAGACCGAAGTCCTCGGAGTGTGTGGAGCCGGTGCTTTGCAGACGCTCTGCCTGCCAGCACGCCCGGCTCCCGGCGACAGAGGTTGGGACCGTGAATTAAGGCATTTCCTCTCTTTTGTTTCACGCCTGGAGAGTCCCGAGGCAGCATCCGGTGAGGCGCCGGGGCGTGAGTGCAGCAGGTCGATTTGAGAGGGCCCGATAGCGGTGAGTAGCTTCGCCAGAGGCTCTTTCTGTGCTCTGCTTTTTTAGACGCGAATTCGGCATGTGAGGCTTACCGCGTGGCCGGGCTCGTGGCGTGATGCGGTGCATCGTGTGTTTCGGGGGGTGTGTGTGTGTGTGGCGTAACACTTCCCTTCGGGGTCTTTTCTGAGCATTCGGTTTGTTGTGAGGGACTATATTTAGGATAGCTTTGCTCATTTAAAAAAAAAAAAAAAAAACAGAATATCTAAGCACAAAGGGAAGGGGCCCAAAGGAGGGTTCAGGCCTGTGAAGGGGGCCAGTCTAAGGGTACCAGGGCCTTCCTGCTGGGCTCTCTTGCCTACCTGAGGTGCTCGGGTGGCCGTGGCGGACCGAGGGCCTGAGGGGCTGCTGCTGGTGCTTACGATGCCTTCTAGACCCCAGTGCTTTGTGTGTGGGGCTAGAAAAGGCTCTGTGGCCGAGTCCGGTGTTTGCAAGGGGTGCGCAAAAGAGGCCGCAGTAATGGATCAGGGGAGGGAGGCCAAGAATGGGGTCCCCGGAGCCGATCCAGAGCCAGGTGCGGATCAGGCTGCTGTGTTAACCTCGGAGGAGCCGGTGGCAGGTCCCTCCTCTGCTCCAGACATTTCTCCAGCTCCGGCGCTCTGGGCCAAGGGACTGGCGTCTATTTTTTCTAATGACTTTCTCTCTCTGCTGCAACAGACGATGGGAGGCGCTCCTCTATCGCAGCAAGTTGGTATTCCGGTCAGGCGCGGTGTGAAGAGGCCCTCCTCGTCCGTCCCTGCAGCGGAACGCCAGGACAAGACGCGACGACTGGAGGATGAGGAGTCTAAGGATCCATCGGTGGTATCGGAGGGGCGGTTTTCCGAGGACGAGTGCCAGAGTGTGGATCTGGAGGAAGAGTTGGAAGAAGGTGAACTCGAAGAGAAGGAGGATCAGGCGAGAGTGGTGCGGTGGTTCCGAAGGGAGGAGCTCTCGGCGCTGATTGTGGAAACGCAAGGGGCATTGAATATGCCGGTCCCGGGTTCATCGGAGGATGACTCTCTGGAGGATCCTTTGTTACAAGTCTTTCGGAAGAATCAAAGAGCCTTTCCGGTTCACAGGGTCTTTCAGGAGATGATTCAGGAGGAATGGAATGTCCCCGAGGCACCGTTGAAGGGTGCGAGAGTGATGCGTCAGCTCTATCCACTTGTGGATCGGGATAAGGAAGTCTTTCAGCCACCTAAGGTGGATGCAGCGGTGGCAGCAGTCACGAAGAAGACTACGATACTGGTTGAGGGGGGTGCAGCCCTCAAGGATGCGCAGGACAGAAGATTGGATGCCATGCTGCATCAAATTTTTGATGTGAACGCCTTGGCGCTCCAAGCGGCTATTTGAGGAGCATGGGTGGCCCGGGCCTGTCTTCGCTGGTCGCAGCGAGTTCCAGGAGAGCGGAGCGGCGATGGTGTCGAAGAGGCCTCCAGGCTGGAGTCAGGGGCGGCCTATCTGGCGGATACGCATTATGATCTCATGAGAGGTTTGTCCAAAAGCATGGCTTCGGTGGTGGCGGCCAGGCGCTACCTGTGGCTTCGTAATTGGGCAGCAGACAATTCGTCTAAGTCAAGGCTCAGCAAGCTGCCTTTTAAAGGGCGCCTGCTTTTCGGTGAAGACCTGGAGAAGTTGGTGAAGGACCTGTGTGAGTCCAAGGGTGGTAGATTGCCAGAAGACAAGCCTAAGCAAGGTAGCAAAGCTCCCGGAAGCAAGGGCCAGTTGAGGGATTTTCGCAGGTACCGCTTTCAGAGATTTAATTTCCCTCAGAGAGGTAGATTCCCCGGAAGAAACCAGGGCTTTCGGGGGTTTCGGGGGGCGGGAAGAGGGTTTGGGGCCTCTTCCGCAGCTTCCTCGTCCAACTTTAAAAAGTCACAATGATGCCAGGGGGGCCCAGGCTCCCCTAACTTCGGTAGGGGGGAGACTGCAAGAGTTTTATGCAGCCTGGGTCCACATCACGTCAGATCAGTGGGTGCTCGAGGTTATTCGAGAAGGCTATGCCTTGGAATTCCGCATGCCGGTTCGGGACGCCTTTGTAGTGTCTCCCTGCAGGTCGCCAAGCAAGCGCGAGGCGGTGGGGGAGACAGTGCGGAGGCTCCTCGAACTCGGCGCCGTAGTTCCCGTCCCTCGCGAGGAACTCGGCTGCGGTCAATACTCCATTTATTTTATAGTGCCAAAAAAGGACGGCGGTTGTCGGCCGATTCTGGATCTCAAGGGAGTGAATCACCGGCTCCGTGTGTCCCGCTTTCACATGGAGATGCTTCGGTCAGTTATCGTGGCGTTGCGAAAGGGCGAGTATCTTACGTCACTAGACCTTGCGGAGGCGTACCTTCACATTCCCATTCGACTGGACCATCAGCGTTTTCTTCGCTTCGCAGTCCCTTCAGGGCATTATCGGTTCCGAGCATTGCCTTTTGGGCTAGCGACGGCGCCTCGGACGTTCACCAAGGTCATGGTAGTAGTCGCCGCGGCGTTGCGGAAGGAAGGCATTCTGGTTCATCCATACTTGGACGATTGGTTAATTCAAGCAAAGTCCAGGGACGAGAGCGAAAGGGTGACTGCCAGAGTAGTGTCCTTCCTGGAAAGCCTGGGTTGGGTGGTCAATATGGGAAAAAGCCATCTCCTTCTCTCGCAGAATTTGGAATACCTCGGAGCTCGATTCGACACAAGGTCAGGGCAGGTGTTTCTACCACAGCGGCGGGCCAGCGTTTTGCGGATGCTGGTGCGGAGGTTCCTGAGCCTCTGAGCGCCCACGGCCTGGGAGTACCTGCAATTGCTCGGCACAATGGCGTCGACCATAGACTTGGTGCCGTGGGTGAGAGCATACATGAGACCATTGCAGAGAGCTCTGCTCAGGTGCTGGTCGCACCAGCGGGATTCTCTGGCCAGAAAGCTTCCTTGCCCCGGAGAAACGCGTGTAGCCCTGAGGTGGTGGTTGGAGCCCACGGTATTGCGAAAGGGGAGACCGCTGGAATCGCCCGTTTGGGTCCCGGTGACAACGGATGCCAGTCTAAGGGGCTGGGGTGCGCATTGCCGGGGTCGATTCACCCAAGGACAGTGGGATGTGCAGGAGCGGACCTGGCCGATCAACCGGTTGGAGCTGCGGGCGGTGACCCTTGCCTTGCAGAGTTTCCACGGGATTCTGGCAGGGTCAGCGGTGCGTGTGTTCTCCGACAATGCAACGGCAGTGGCCTATGTGAATCGTCAAGGGGGTACCAGCAGTGCGGTGCTGGAAGAAGAGGCCGAGGCCCTGTTTGCCTGGGCCGAGGAAAAGCTAGAGGCCCTCTCGGCGGCGCATGTGGCCGGAGTGGACAAAGTGCAAGCAGATTTCCTGAGTCGCGTGCGGCTGGACCCCGGGGAGTGGGTTCTTCACCCGGAGGTGTTCGACATGCTGGTGTGGCGCTGGGGGGCCCCAGTCATGGACCTCAGAGTGACCTTTCAGTCGGCAAAGGTTGGTCGGTTTTACAGCAGAAGAAGAGAAAGGATGTCAGAGGGTCTGGATGCGCTAGTTCAAAGCTGGCCAGAGGGACAACTTCTGTATGTTTTCCCGCCATGGGCGCTGATAGGCAGAGTTATCCAACGCATCGAGGGGTACCGAGGTCAGGTGATTCTCATTGCCCCGGATTGGCCTCGCAGGCCCTGGTATGCGGACTTGGTGCGGCTGTTGGTAAGAAGACCCTGGCGGCTTCCGCGACGGGCGGATCTGCTGTCACAGGGGCCGCTGTGGATGCCCAACCTGGATCAGTTCTCGCTTACAGCTTGGCTATTGAGAGGGCGCGGCTGAGGGCAAGGGGCTACTCCGCGTCGGTAATCAGTACTTTGTTGCGAGCTAGGAAAAGGTCTACGTCCCTGGCGTATGTTAGGGTCTGGAGAGTGTTTGAGGCCTGGTGTGCCGATCGCTCGGGGGTGGCTCTAGAGGCCACCGTCCCGCAGGTCTTGCAATTTCTACAGGACGGTTTTGATAAGGGGTTGGCGGCTTCGTCGCTGAAGGTTCAGGTCGCAGCCCTCGCCTGTTACAGAGGTAGGATAGGTGGTCGCCCCCTAGGGGGGCATTGTGACATTAAGCGGTTCCTTAGGGCGGTTTCGCTGCTGAGGCCTCCCGGGCGACACTTGGTGGCTAAATGGAGCCTCCCGTTCGTGCTGGAGGCCTTAGAGCGCGAGCCCTTTGAGCCGTTGAGTCAGGCGTCGCTGAAGGATTTGACTTTGAAGGTGGTTTTCCTAGTGGCCATTTGCTCGGCCCGAAGGGTCTCGGAGTTGCAGGCCTTATCTTGTAAGGAGCCATACCTGTCATTTTTTGACTCTAAAGTAGTTTTGAGGCCAGTGCCAGCCTTCTTACCCAAGGTGGTATTGGCTTTCCACTTGAACCAGGTAGTGTCCTTGCCGGTCTTTCGGGGGCCGTCGGAGGGCCCTTCCGGCACTGTTCAAAGTCCGCTGGACATAAAGCGGGCGTTGAAAAAGTATCTGCACTGGACGGCGGAGTTTCGTAGATCGGAGAGGCTGTTCGTGTTGTTCGCGGGTCCGCGTAGGGGTGAAGCTGCGTCGAAGGCCTCCATTTCGAGATGGATTAAGCAGGCTATTGCGTCGGCCTATGTTCTGAAGGGAAAGCCGGTGCCGGAGGGGCTGCGAGCCCACTCTACGAGAGCGCAGGCGATGTCTTGGTCGGAGTCTCGTTTGGTTCCGCCGCTGGAAATTTGCAAGGTGGCGACGTCGTCTTCCTTGAATTCCTTTGTGAAGCACTACCGTTTGGATGTCCAGGCGCAGCAGGATGTGTGTTTTGGAGCGGCGGTCATTCAGGCTGCCACAGAGGGTCCCTCCCGTTGAGTACTGCTCTGGTACTTTCCCAGAGGTCCGGGACTAGACTGGAGATACGATCAGGAAGGTTAAATTAGGGGGGGCGGATCCTGATGTCCAGCGGGTTAGACGCTTCGCGCTGAAGCTCCCGAGGGGCCTACTCAGAATCCTGACTTAATACCTACATAAACTTAATATTTTGCTCCGAACTTACCGGGGTGCCTCGGGGGGGATGGCGGCCCACAAACCAGTGCGCTTAGACTTCGGGTCTCCCTCTTCTTCACACGGAAAATGCTCCAAAACAGAGTTGTCTTCCCCACAAAAGATGGTTCCACTTCGGGAAAACCCCGAAATGCAACAGGAGATCTTGGAGGAAATACGCGGTGTGAAGGAACTGGTACAGTCCAACGGAGAAGCGCTCCGAGCCATGCGAGAAGATTTCGGTATGCTCCAGGACCGGCTTGAAGGTCTTTCACTACGGCAGGACAACATGGCGGGGGTCCTCGACTCGCACGCGGTGCGCTTGGTGAAACTGGACAAGGCTGAGCGTCAGATACAGAATCTTCAAAAGAGTTAGAGGATAGCAATAATCGAGCCCGTCGCAACAATGTAAGGCTCATTGGAGTACCGGAGGGGGCGGAAGCAGGAGATATAAGAGAATTCCTGGTCAAAACTCTTCCCTCCTTGCTGAAGATCACTTTTCACAGAGATCTGGAAATTGACCGAGCACATCGTGTTCCTACCAACATGGCGCTCAATCGGACGACCCCCGGCCTATCATCTTTCGCTTACTGAGATATCAGCAAGTTGAGCAAATTCTAAATGCTGCCCGGGCGAATCATCATCTGGAGTTTGAAAGTCATAAAGTCTCCTTCTTCCCTGACTTGGCAAAGCCCACAGTTGACCGTCGGAAGAGACTCCTTGCTTTTCGACCTAGACTTCAACAGCTACAGGCTCGCTTTGGCCTATTGTATCCAGCGAAGCTCAGAGTGACTCTCCATAACCAAACTAGAACCTTCGAAGATCCTGATCTACTAGCAACATTTTTAGATTCCAAAGAAGCAGACCAGATGCGCTAATCCAACAACTTGGATCTGTAATCCGCCGGATCTGCCCGCCATTTTGAATGGCCCGACGCGGTGATCACTGCCTGGAACAGAGACTGCCTGGACTTTTCTTTCTTTCTATATATACCTTTCTTGGTCTCCTTTCCCTCCATGATGTGCACCTCGGTTGGATTCGGAGCACGCACAGCTATACAGGTTATATGTTTCAATTTAGGCCTTCTCTGGGGTTTCTCCCCGCAGACATATGGTCGCCAGTAATTTCTGGGGTTCTGCTTCTTCTCTAATGCACTTTGGTGCTTATTTTGTTATATGGGGCGCTTCATTGTTTTTCATTAGCTTATTTTCTATCATGTCGTGTGTACAGCCATATACAGTTAATATGAGGGACATTGTGCAATTATGTGCGTTATCATGTTTCTTTCTCAGAATTTTTAACCCTTCTGAATGGCCTTATGTAAGATCTTATCACTGAACGTAAAAGGCATCAATAGTCCAATCAAAAGAAAGAAAATCCTTAGCTATCTTAATCATGAACATGCTGATTTAGTGTTTCTTCAGGAAACGCATTTAAACTCCGTTGAAACACTGAAACTTAATGCTAAGCCTTACATGGTGGCTGCCTACTCTCCCGCCGTTTCCAAGCGGTGTGGGGTAGCCATCTTGGTTAAGAAGTCTTTGCAAGCTACTGTAATGGATACTAGTTCTGATGAGGGGGGTAGATGGGCCCGTGCACACCTTAAGGTTGGAAATAGTGAATTCACGTGTATTTGTATTTATGCTCCGAATGTGGATAACCCTGCTTACTATGCAAGTATTGCGCAGTTGGCACAGGCCTCTGCCAATACTCCATTAATACTTGGCGGCGATTTCAACCAAGTACTTGATCCTTTGATAGATAGACTGCCGCCTAGAACGAGTGGTCCACCCAAGAGTCTTGATACCCTTACAGCTCTGATGAAAGATCTAGCGTTAGTAGATATATGGAGGCTGCTTCACCCCTCCGACTTAGAGTTCACCTTTTTCTCAGCCCCCCATCACTCACAATCTAGAATAGATTTTTTTCTTATCTCCAAAGCACTGATATCCCAAGTGGACATGGCTAGGATTCATCCTCTCCATATTTCAGATCATGCTGCCATATCTTTCTCATTACATGTCACTACGCAGGGGGAACATCCCCGTGCTTGGTTTTTTGATAGATCCCTACTAGACCAAAAAGATTTTCAGGTTGACATAAAGGCCGCTATCCAAGACTACTTTCATTTTAATTCACCCCATGACACTGCGAGCTGGGCTTGGTGGGAGGGTTTCAAGGCGTCCATCCGTGCAACTATAACTAGCTATCAAATTCGACAGGGGAAACAAAGAAAGCAACATTTACTGATTCTAGAACAACAGATACAAGCTGGAGAGCGTCTCCTCACGTCCCGTACTGACCCATGTATTTTACTTCGCTTACAACGCCTTCGTTTTCAATACAATCAGCTTTTATATACCGCTGCTGCTAAAAATATTGAATCACAACAAGGGACATACTATCGGGAAAATAACCGTGCCGGCAAATTGTTAGCCAATGCTCTGAAAGGTCAAAAAGAAGCCAAGCGCGTTACCGCTCTCCGCAATCCGTCGGGGGGGGGAGCCTGGTCACTAAAGATACAGAAATCTTAGAACTCTTTCGTGATTTTTACACTCGGCTTTATCAATCTGAATGTGACTTCGAGCCGGAAGCATTTGAACGATTACTATCAGGGGTACAACGGCCGACCCTATCTGACGAAGATAGAGAGGCCATGGACAAACCATTTACTTTATCAGAAATTCAATCTGCACTCAAGAGATGTGCCACAGGTCGAGCCGCAGGCCCGGACGGTCTCCCAGCTGAATTCTACAAAACTTTTAACGCAGACTTAGCTCCGTTTTTGAAACTTTATTTTTCTGCTCTGGCCGAGGAGGGATCTCCTTCTGGATCCTTCTCAATGGCAAATGTAGTCGTTTTTGAGAAAGAGGGGAGAGATCCGCAACTAACGGCTAACTATCGTCCAATTTCCCTGCTAAACGCAGACTATAAAATATTTGCCACTATTCTCTCCACCCGGCTCTCCGACAAGATGTCTACTTTAATACACCCAGATCAATGCGGTTTCATTCCCGGTAGATCAACTGCTGATAATGCTAGGACTCTATGTCATGTACTGACTGCCGCAGTTAATCTTGATCGACCATTGGTTGGCCTCTCACTTGATGCTGAGAAGGCCTTCGACCGCTTAGAATGGCCCTTCTTGTTTGCAACTCTCCGCTGGTACGGATTCGGAGAAGGCTTTCTCCGTTGTCTCCGAATCATGTATGCACAGCCTACAGCTAGTATCTGTGCTAATGCTTTAAAGTCTCAGCCATTTCCCCTGCAACGCGGTACTCGCCAGGGATGCCCACTGTCTCCACTTCTTTTCGATCTCGCACTCGAACCCTTAGCTTTACTAATCCGGCAATCCAAGGATATTCATGGAGTCCCCTTCTCTCATAGGGAAATCAAAATTTCAGCATATGCTGATGACCTTATGCTCTTTGTCTCCCTAGACTCAGTGCCGGCTGTCCTAGAGCAAATTGGTAACTACTCACAACTCTCGGGCTATAAGATAAATTGGACCAAATCGGTAGCCTTTCCACTAAATTCTCTGATCCATCAGGCAGATATGCAATCCTTTCCCTTTTTATGGCAACCTCGCATGGTCAAATACCTTGGGGTGCACTACTGCTGCTCTCCTTTGGAAGACACCATCACCTTTAATGCCAAAGACTTAACCTCTAAGGTCCGGGCGCTTACTCAACGCTGGACTCCTTTAACACTTACTTGGTGGGGCCGCCTAGAAACCATTAAAATGATGATTGTTCCCAAAGTGAACTACATTTTAGAAATGCTGCCATGTCTCCTACCTCGACGTACATATAAAGATTTAGAGGGTCTTCTGACTAGATACTTATGGCAAAACAAGACACCTAGGATAGCGAAACATAAGTTACAAGCAGATAAAGAAAATGGTGGTGTCAGATTCCCTGATTTCCTGAAATACCACCATTCTTTTCTTCTTAAACAAGGCGCTCGTTGGCTGGAAGACCTCACACCGAGTAGACCTGTGTGGCTAGATATAGAGGAGGACCTTTGCAAACCAATTCCTCTTACTTATCTCCCTGGTATGACTCTCCCATCAGACTCCCACTATCCACCAATGCTCTTAGACACTTTAGGTGCCTTTAATACCCTTGAGCAATCTCTAGACCCCCGACTTTGTCCGCTAGATAGACTCCCGCTTTGGCACAATGCTCGATTTCAAATACAAAATAAACCGATGGCGTGGAGCCCCTGGTACACTAGGGGCATTTGGATCCCTAATCAACTGTTCTATGATGGTCGCTGGAAAACTTTTAGCGAATTACAACTTGAATTTGGTCTCCCAGCGAAACACTACTTTCAGTTGGTGCAACTTCAGCATTGTCTTCGGAGTGCTAAGGTGCTCCCGCCATCGGAAACCCATACCCAAGGATTGTCGGAGATAATCCGGTCTATCGGGAGCTCATCGGGTGTGGCATCTAACTTTTACAAAACTTTATGTAATACTGTAAATAGAGGCCCTCCTACAGCACAGAAATCCTGTGAGCGGGAAATGCATGTAACTTTGACCCCGGAGCAATGGAGCCTAGTCTGGAGCAAGGTGACACGGGTCTCTCGATCCGCCTCACTCACTCAGACACTTTTCTTTCTAGCCCACCGCTGTTTCTATACTCCTGACAGGTTAGCCAAATGGAACGCCACCCAGAGCAATAGATGCTGGACATGCCATGCGGCCATTGGTTCACTAACTCATGTTATGTATGAATGCCCCGCATTACAGTATTACTGGAGTCGGGTCTGGGGTCGTATTCAATCTATTTTGCACTTTCAGGAGCCCCTCTCTTGGAAGATAGTGGGACTCCGCTCAGCTGCGGGGATCCCCTCTCTTCCCAAATCGGCTTACTTCCTTTTAGACTTTATGCTGGGCATTGCTATTTCCTTAATTACGAAATACTGGAAAAATAGCTCCCATCTGAGCCCCAATGAATGGTGGAATCATGTCTGTCTCTACAGTAAATATGAGCAAATACCTCGTATGTCAGCCTCTTCCGCTCAGACCCCCCACCACTTGTCTAAATGGAAGATGCTCAACGACTATGTTCAAACTGCTAAATGCTCTCATTTGACTGTTTAAATCTGTGTTAATCTCTGTCACATGATCATTCTGTATCGTAGATACTATTTCTGTTTGTTTGATGTACAATAACTGTTGTTTGTAAGCGCTTATATGATGATACTTATCAGCTTAGAGAAGAAGCATAGGGGTGGGGGGTAATTGGGGTTGCTTTTCCTTATTGTATGCTTGTATTTGTTTCCTTTGGTGTGTTGTTACTTTTTGCTTGTTGTAAAATGAAAATAAAAGTTAAAAAAAAAAAAAAAAAAGGAAGGTTAAATTAGACTTACCTGCTAATTGTTGTTCCTGGAGTAGATACAGTCTAGTCCCATATCCCGCCCTGGTGTGGTTGTGTCTCGACAGGAGCAGCCTGAAGGACAAGACAGCTGTCACAGGTGAGTATGCAGAGCTCGTTCTTGGGTAATCTCTGGCAGGGGCGGGCTTCTCCTGGGTTTAACGGGGGGAAGATTCCTTGCACTTTTATGGGATACAGTCTACATTTTCCTGTTTTTTTCTGTTCTTTGATTGTTCTCTCTCTCAGTTATTGTAGGATGGGCACGGAATAGCGCCGGCTAGGCATGCTATAGTGGTAGAGATACTTACTTGTTGCTCTGGTGAGTCTGCTTTGTCGATAGGTAACTGGGGAGGGAAGGCAGATCCCAGCATCATATACTGGTGACATCAGAAAAAGAAGGTGGTTCCTCAGTCTCCAAGCTGCTGTTTAAGGTAGACAACCCAGAGGTCCGGGACTAGACTGTATCTACTCTAGGAACAACAATTAGCAGGTTAAGTCTAATTTAACCTTTTTTTCTCTTTTCCTGCACTCTGCAAGCTATGGATTCATTGCCTGTCTCTTTCCTTAAAGGTAGATTTTTGATTTTCCTCTATTTCCATGGGCTCAGCCACACTCTCCTCATCACAGTATGTACATTTATTTATTTATTTGATTTTATATACCGCACTATTTTGAAATCAGCGTGGCTTACATAGAACAAGAATAAACATTTTACATTGAACAGGCATCACAGAACAATACAAGAAACATCTAACATTGCACAATAAACATATTACATTGATCGATGCATCAACTTGGGTAGTAACAGGGAGAACTAAATTAAAGGCTGATGTGTGGTCAGTAAGCAGTTGGGGTGGTCAGAGCTCGGGCTAGCAGGCAAAGTCTCTAGCGTAGCTATGGTATATGTCATAGTATAGCTGGAGCAAATGAGTCTTTAATGCTTTCCTGAAGGTTGACAGGTCGAAGATGGATCGGATCAGGGTAGGGAGGGTGTTCCAAAGAGCTGGTGCACATAATGATAAAGCTCGGTTCTTAGCAACTTGGGAACTCTTTCTTATTGTTGAAGGGGTGGTAGGTGTGTTTGTCATGTTTGTTCTACTCATTCTGTTATTCGGTGTCCATTGTATGATTTTCGCAAGGGAGGCTGCGGAGAGGTTATGGAATGTTTTAAATGTCATCAATAAAGCTTTGTAATTTAGGCGGCTCGCTATTGGGAGTCAATGCAATTGCCTTAGGATGGGTGTAACATGTTCAAATCTTAAGGCTCTATACAGTGTTTGGGCCACAGTGTTCAAGGCCTTTTGCAGAGGATGAAGTGCGTAGCCTGGCAGGCCGTGGAGAATGATATTTACATAGTCAAAGTGTGGAAAGATAAGTGCCTGGAATACGGTGCAGAAGTTGGCAGCCTCCAACAGTGGACCATCCTTATTTTGTGCATACTGCCTTGGTAACATTATTATGTGTATTTCTATACTCAGTCGTTGATCCAGGGTGACTCCTAGGTAACGCACTTCTTGCCTCATCATCAGTTCTGCGTCTTTTTCCCGTAGAGAAGATGGTGGGATGAAGGTTGGGTCTTTTGTGATAAACAGCACTTCAGCCTTCTTGCAGTTCACTCTCAGTTTGTGTGTACAGAGCCAGTCTGAGACTGCATTAAAGCATTTAACCCCTTCCACTTGGATACATTTCCTATCTCACTCATACCAGATTGCAATAAATGTTAACAAGAGACTGGCCATATTACAACCAATATGACATAGACATTCTACAGTAACTAGTCATGGATCGAGGAGGATATGATCAGTCTCATTGTGTTGTAGGCATAGCATGGCAGGATGGGTGGATAGTTGATGGGTGGACTGACTACCTCATCGGCAAGATTTCTGAATGATCAGTCCAATGAACGAGCCATAAACTAGAATGTTATTCGTATGTCCAACAGGATGGGACAGATGACTGGAATGGGAAAATTGAAATATCCAGTGGGGAAGGGGGGGGGGGGGCAGCCGAGTGAAAAGGATTAAAGACTGGGTTTCGTATTAGTAAATTTTTGAGATTATGAAGAATATGTTAGTCTTTACCAAAGTTAAAATTAAATTGGAGGAATCCAGCTTGGAGAGAAGTAATTTGTTTAATATCCCTGATGCAGAATGATTTTTGATTGTTTGAAGCAATAATATGATAGAAGATAGAGGGTCTATTCCCCGCTAAGCCTCCCTATATAAACAAGGAGTTTGTATGGTGAGGTTAGATGGGGGTGGGAAAGGGGTGGTGTGGAGGCGGAGTTAGAGTGGGCAGTGGGCGGTCTGCAGCCCTGGACATACAAGGCCAATTCCGATGTCGGCCCTATAAGCCCGGGGCTAGCAGAGCAGATGGGAAACTTATTCCTCCTCTGAGGTGGAATAAGTTCCTCTAGACAGGGGGTCAGCAGGCCTGGGGCATGTCAAAGGGTGTACGGGGCACAGGAGATTTCCCATAACCCGACCCTGGCATTGAGAGGCCAGATCAGGGGTTGGGCTGCAGGCAGCAAGCAGGCATTGCGGCTCCTGAATGGAGCCGCAATGCCATGGTGCTGCAGCTCCATTCAGGAGCCCGAGTTAGCCAGGCAACAGCCTGTATGTGCAGGCCGATCAGAATCGGGTCCTGGCCTGCACGTAGAGGCTTAGATGCGATTCTGATCCCGCAGGGGCTAGACATGCCCCGCGGGATCAGAATTGCAGCTTTATCTTTATCTTTATTTAAAAACTTATTATAACGCCTAAACCGAAAGGCATACAGCGGTGTACAATAAAACAAAAGGCTACTGGGGAAACAGAAAAGAACGCCAATTATTCACAAGAGAGACAGCAAAGGATAGAAAAAAGGAAACAGAGAAAGAGACCAATCAACTGTGGGCGGGAAGGGAAGGGATGTCAAAAGCGGTACAAAAGAGGTGAGTCTTGAGAGAGGCCTTGAAAGTGCCAAAGGATGATTCCAGGCGTAAAGCTAAAGGGAGAGAATTCCAAAGGCGGGGGCCGAGGAAAAAGAAAGCAGAAGAGCGTGTTGATTCAAGACGAGCCCTGGAAGGAGGTGGAAGAAAAAGACGGTTAGCGTGAATCGACCGAAGAGTTCTAGAGGGACAGTGAAAGTGAGAGATAAAGAGGAATGCCAGTGTGCAAAGCCCTATGAACAAAAATCAGAATCTTATATTGAATGCGGAAAGGAATAGGCAACCAGTGTAAGCGGATAAGAAGAGGCGTGATATGAGCTGAACGAGAGGAGTTGGTCAGAAGACGAGCAGCGGTATGGTGGACCAGTTGAAGACGACGAAGCTGAGAAAGAGGAAGGCCGGCCAGAGAAGCATTACAATAGTCTAGACGAGAAACTACGAGAGAAAGAAGAAGTGTAGTCAAAGAGGAGAAAGAAAGGAAAGGTCGGACAGCACGAAGTCGACGCAGTGTATAGAAGGAACGCTGAACAATAGAAGAAACGTGATCTTTAAAAGTTAAAGCCGAATCCAGGGTAACACCAAGGTATCGCATAGATGAAACAAGAGGAATAGGCCCAGCAGACAGAGAAGGGGTGAGGGTGGGAAGGGGAGCACCAGCAGTGAACCAGATGGCGGAAGTCTTAGACAGATTGACGTGCAGAAAGTTCTCAGAAAACCAAGAGGCAACAGCGGAAAGACAGGCATTGAGGGGACCAATATCAGGGGAAAGAGGGCAAGTGTGGTAGAGAAGAATGATATCATCTGCGTAATAATACGCAGAGATACCATGCTGTTGGATAAGTAAAGCAAGAGGGGCCAGAAAAAATGTTAAACAACAGAGGGGCTAATACAGAACCCTGAGGGACACCACAAGGCAGAAGTGAAGGAGAAGACGAAGTAGAACCTGATAAGACTGAGAACGACCGATCGAACAGAAAGGAGTGAAACCAGCAAAGAACCGAACCAGAAAGACCAATAGAACGAAGCCTTAGGAGAAGAGTACGGTGAAGTAGAGCCAGTGAGGACTCAGTGAGCCAGTGAGAGGGAATAGGATCGGACGGACAAGTGGTTTTCCAAGTGGAGGAAAGGGCAGTAGAAAGTTCGGGAAGTGTGATGGGCCGGAAAGCAGACCAGCAGTGAGAAAGGGGAGGAACATTAGGGGAAACTGCTGTTGAGGAGGAAACTGGGGAAAGAGGAGGAGGGGGTGAGAGAGGAGGGGGCAGGAGGGGAAGAGCTGCCGAATAGAAAGGACCTTGCCAACAAAATATGAGGCCAGAGCATCGGGTGTGGGGTTATTAGAGGAAGATGTAGCAGGAAGAGGAGTGGCAGGGGACGAGGAGGATGTAGAGAGGGAGTGGAGGATGCAATATAGCTGACGAGTAGAATTTGCCGAGGAGGAGATAAGCCTAGAAAAGTAATCCCGCTTAGCAGAGTGCAGAAGGGAGCGATAATGAGAGTGACAGTAATGAAAATGTGAGAGAGTAGCAGGTGAGGGGGACTTACGCCAGCGGCGGAGAGCCCGACGTAGGTAAGAGCGGTGAAGACGGAAGCCTGGGAGATACCAAGGGGAGTTGGGGCGATGGCGAGCTACAGAAGAAGGGCGCAAAGGAGCAACCTTATCTAAAGCAGTAGAGAGAAGAGTCCCAGCACTGAGCTTGAAGATCAGCAGAGAGCAGAGGGAAGACGTCAGGGAAAAGAGTATCCGAGGACGGAAATCGTTGAAGAGAATCAGGGGTGAAATGACAGGCCGAGCGACCAGGGGGCAATAAAGGGGGGGAAGAAGAAAAAGGACAGGAGAGGACAAAACAAACAATAGTGGTCTGACCAGGGAAGGGGCTGGGAAGAGAAAGACGAAGGAACAAAGGAGGGAGAGTGGTGAGAGATAACTAGGTCCAAGGTATGGCCAGCCGCGTGAGTAGGGAGCTGGACATGCTGGGAAAGGGAAAGATCATAAAGCAGAGAAAGGAAGGAGAGATCACGTTGAGAAGAAGGGGAGTCAACGTGAACATTAAAATCACCAAGTAGCAAAAAGTGATGATACCTAAGAGAGACTTCTGATAAAGTTAAAAGAACAGAGTCCCACAGAGAGGGAGACAGAGAGGGAGGGACGTAGAGAAGAAGGATGTACAAAGGGGGGGAGACCTCTAAATGGAGGAGAAGGGCTTCCGGATAGGGAAAAGGAGAAGGGAGTACTTCATGCAAGGGGAGGGAGGAGCGGTGGGTCACAGCAACCCCCCCGCCGGATCGACCCCGGCGGGACACCGCAGAGAAGGAGAAGCCAGGGGGAGACAGCGGTTCAGGAGAGGCTCCTCCCCATCCTTGAGCCAGGTCTCCGTCAGAAACAAAATATCCAGAGAGTGCTGAGAGACAAGATCGTGAATAAGCACAGTCTTGGAACGGAGGGAACGACAATTTAACAAGGCCATCTGGAGAAGAAGTAGTTGCGGGGGGGGGGGGAGGGGAAGGCAGAGGAAGGTAAACAAGGGATGAGGTTAGCAGAGCGACATGCAGCAACATTAGACAAAGTAGAGGGGGGGGTAGGAGGGAGAAGACCTCCAGCCCAATAAAGTAGGAAGAGCAGACATTGGACAGAACAGGGAAAACAATAGCAGCAAAGAGAACAGGCGAGCCCAAACGCAGGCAGCAGATGTAGTCCAACGCCGAGTTAATTCAGGAACGTCAAGGTCCAAGCTGGAGATTTGAAGAGCTCGCGGAAAGTGATGAAAATCAGCAGGCGAGGAATCACAGGACTCGCCCCAAGGAGCTCGTCCAAGGAGCAGGACCTGCTCCTTGGGCGCGCGCCGCTGCGGTGCGGGACGCCGCGCTTAGAGCTCTTAAATGTAAAATAGCCATTTCCGGGACACCGAGGAGCAGTCAATGAGAAGGTACCTGGGAGGAGCAAGGGGAAAACGTCAATGCAGCAGCAGCAGAGAGGCAGCAATACGAGCAGCAACAGCAGGCAGGCAAGTAACAGCATGAGCAGTAGCACAGCAGGCAGACAACAGCACAAGCAGTAGCACCACTGGGCATCCGGTTCTGACCGGATGGACCATGGTCTGGGGCATACAGATTGGAATAGGCCTCCACATAAATATGGTTTTGACTTTGAGAGAAGATAATATGAACTGAGTTTGGATTTTGAGACATGAAGTGCTACAGAAGCTATTTAAAAGGATAATAAAGCCAAGAAAGAGGAGTCATTAAAAGATGAATAATGAGAAGAAATATAAAGGGTTTATGGCTAAAGTAAAAGGACCCAGGAGGATATAGACTAGTTCTGATATCTAGTTCTATAATTGCAGGGTCTGACAAAAATATTTTCAAGATGGTAGTTGCACAAAATCTATTTCAAGGTCCTTATAGTATTCAAAGCAATTCCAAAGCAGAAGAAAAAGCTGCAACTGATCAAGGCAAGAGAAGACGGAGATGCTTCTTCTGGGTTAGTAACACTGGAACCTCTTATGTTCAAGGTTGGTCAGCGCTTTTAGCTCTGGGAACCCGATCTCACAGGTTTCTGCTACAGTGCATCCTTTATCAGCTACTTCTTTAAATGGAAGCCCTGAATACAGAGGGAAATCACAGGTTATTTTTAGTGCTGTTCTGTGCCTTTCTATGTACACAGAGGACAATTTTCAAAGGAATTTACCTGGGTAAATATTATTTGGGTAAAATAGCTTGGTTGAAAGCTGACCTCATCAACTCACTAAAAGTCTAGTGTGGGTTCTACAATGCCCACATAGGTCAGAGGAATGAAACAGGACACATGCATTTCACAGTGAAATGTGTACGCACTACTCTCTCCATAGCCCCACTCATATGCAGTCTGCACTTAACAAAACTTGCAAATATATGCAGAATAGTTTAGCATGTTTACATTGTTGGCAAATTTCAAAGGAAACTACCAGCTTCTGTTGGAAAATTCTATAGCTTATACAGGCTGCAAGTGTACATGTACACTGAATGTACCAGGGGCTATTCAATATTATCCCCAGAGTGCAGATATTTCGTTATGGTTTTCTTTCAGGTATCTTTTTTAAATGGGATTGAACACTGGTCTATCCATTCACCCATCCATTCATTTAATCATATGAGAACCATGTGTTCATTGAGCTGGTCATTCAGAAATCTGGCCAATGAGATGGTCTATCCACCCATCAAATATTCACCTAGCCAACCATGCGATGTCTACAACACAGTGAGACTGATCATATCCTCCTCAATCCAAGATTAGCTGAGAGTGGCTAATCTAGCTCCTTATAGACCATCGGTGCTGCATTCTTTCCTAGGCTTGCAGGATCTCTGCTTCCATGCAGTTAATAAGAAGGATATTTAATTGAAGGTTTTATTTCACGTCTGGGGAGGCAGATGATGTGATCTGTCCTCTGTAAACTTGTCATCCTTGCAATGAGATAGTCAATTGTGTGTTAGTGGGAAAGTAAGAGAGGTGAAGACCAATTTTAGATTGGTCATGGAGAAGGGCATTGAGATGTCCAGTCAGGAAATGTACCGTTCCACTGGAATTTTACAAAGGCTCTGCCAAACGCGGTAACCTTTTGTAAAATACGCATAAGGATGTGTGGAAAGGATGTGGACTTACAGCAACGCACATCTGTAGAAGCCACTAGAGAAATCTAAATGTGGGAAAACTGAGCAACACAACCCCGGAAACTTCCACCTGGAAATGCTGCAGCTTCCATTGTAGTTGGGCCATTTTACAGTCATGTATGTAGAAGTGCTGCAATTTCAGCACTGAGGCCACAATTTTTATCTTTTTTCAGTTTGGAGGAGGAAATAAACAATGGGGAATTGAGGACAATTAGTCCCATAGTCCCTTGCCGAAACAAGCACTTTTTGAAAATCCGTGTGCCTTGGAACAGGTGTAACTCCTGCTGTAGATAGTTTAGGCCATACATGTGGATTCTCTTTATAAAATGGGAAATACACTTGAAGATTTTTGGCCCACCCAGGCCACACGCAAACTACACTCCCTTGCAATGTCTATGTGTCATGGATATCCACTTGTAAATTGTGTCCTTCTGAAACTATCGTTTACATGTGTATAATATCTACATGTGCATAATATCCCTAGGTTTTAACACCTTGAAAGGAACACAAGGGGGTATGTTTACTAAACGGCATTAATGTAGCATCTGCGACATTAATATGTGTTAACGTCGCTCTGGCAATATCAACTAAATGGCGCTATTGTAGCATCTGCAACATTAACGCGAGTTAACGTCGCTCTGGCAATGTTAACGCACGCTAATGTTACAGTAACGCCTGTTAACGCTGCCTTTAAGGTGCGTTAACAGAATCTGCAGCATTAAGCGCACTATGGGTGGAGAGTAGGCAGACAGTAGGGGTCAATGGGCAGGGAGTGGGTGGGAACAAGCCCCTGCTACACTAACGCTGCCATTGAACACCAGGAACATTAACGGGAGTGAAAACCTGTTGGTAAGGTCTGCAGTGTGCTGCACAGATATGTGAACCCAAGAAAGTGATAGTAGTGACCTATTTGCAGCAACAGCATAGTGCCCAGGTATGAAAGGGCACTGTGTTTATGGTGCAAATGAGGCATAAGAGGATGCATGTGGAACATGCAGTGGGGACTGCAGGGGCACAGGGCCAACCAGGCGGAGGCCTAGGTGACACATACGAACAGAAGACGAGTAAATATGCAAGACTGTGTCTGACCAAGGTCCATCATACCCAGTATCTTATGTCCAACAGTGTCCAAACTAGGGCACAGGTACCTAGCAGGTACCCCAAAAGACACACATGCTTGTAATGGGGCATGTAGTGCAAATCTGGGGTCCTCACTAACAATGGCCTAGGGACCTTCCCCAGTAACCTGGCCAAGCATATTTTAAATCCAGCTACACTAGCAGCCTTTACTACATCCTCTGGTAATAAAATGCAGGGGTCGATCACGCGTTGACTGAAAAGCTATTTTCACCCAGTAGTCCGAAATGTAGCCGCAGTGCTTGTTCCCTAGTCTACCCATACTCTGATGACAGAAACAAGCAACCTGCGTTTACCCGTTCCAATCCAGGCAATATATTCTAGAACTCTTACCTAACTCCCCCCCAGATTGTAGAGACAGAACAGTGGCAGGCAGTGATGGGAGGAATGTGTGACTGTCCATGTATGCCTCCCTCCCCGGACCCTGCACCTTAGGCACCTGCCTACCTGCATGTTGGCTGGCCTGTGACTGCACAACACCATGAATGACAGCACATGGGCATGTCAGCATGGCAAGGGGGGGGTGTTGGAGGAGGGGGCCGCGGTACCGGCCTGCAGCAGACCACGGTCATGCCCTGTTCCAGTGCGTGGCGTGCAGTGCAACAGGCAAGTCTGTCTGATGGGAAGCAAGATAGCTGCAGGGACCAATGTGCCTATGTGGCAGCACTGTGGTGCACTACGCATAGTGGGTGTGTATCAGTGCAGAGGGTCATATGTTTAGGCCCTGGCTGTGTAACCTACAGTGTCTGTCCCCACATTGCAGACACAGCACCAACATGTGTAAGCCCCAATGAATCAGCCAACATGGTTACAAACACCCACACAGACAGACTCCACTGCCATCAGCTGGATGTAATGTCAGGCTGATGGGTCCAGCACACAGAGCAGCAGTTAACACCAAAGCACTGCTCTTACACAATGAACACACTTTAAGAAAGCCTGAGAATGGGACCAGGGTGGCAGGCAGGAATGCCCCCATCCCTATTTTTGCACAGTGTGTATGTGTGCATGTCTATCGATTAATATTTATTTATATATTTTATTTGTCCTAGATTTGTATACCGCTACTTCCAGCGATCAGCAGCGGTTTACTTGCGTAGCAAGGGTGTCTGAACAGTACAATTTAAGTATACAATCTGATTTCCGGGAGTAGCACACATCAACACAATATATAGCACACATCAACACAATATGGTACAATGATATACATTTGATCAATGGGGTAGTATAGTAGGATTTGTAGCAGAGCATGGTGGGGTAAATATATACATATATACATGTATATACAATATGTGGCTTTCTACCTCTCACTGAGCCTCACAATATCTACACTGTTTTCAGTGTTAGCCTGCAAATGTGCATGATAAGGAGCAAAGTATTGTGGGTATGGCCTGAACAGGGTAGATTGGCCAGGATGTGTTTGCAGCACAGGTAGAGTACTGGCTGGGACGTCGTAGTGCCCGACTGCCACCTACATGGACCGGGTGGCCACAGCATGTCATGCAGGGAGGACACTCTCACTCTGACCGGGCAGTGACCATGGCACAGATATGTATCCACATAGTGCTGGGCAGTGTCTGTCTCTAGTGATATGGGTATGTGTCCTGTCCTCGGGACACAAACACTGAACCAACTGCTGGGTGTCTATGCAGTATATCCCAAGCCTGGATGCACATGGTTCTTCTGCATACATGTAATGCGTACTGGTCAGTGGACTGTCTGCAGTTAGTAGGTATACGAGTGGGACACCCAGTGGAAAGCAACAGCCTCAGTCTGACTGTGCTTGCTGTGGGTGAATGTTAGACCTAACCGGTTGGGAAGTGAGGTCTTCCAGGCCTACTCCCACTATTGCTGGTAGGCCCAGCAGCTCCTTTATCTTTATTTGCAAGGCTTGATATACCGCTCATGCATAAGTGTCAGAGCGATGTACAATAAAACACAGACTGCTAGAAAAGGCAAAGAGAGAAAAGAATGCCATTAACTATAGGAAAGAAAAGATATAGATGGGGGAAGGCAGAGAGAAAGAGAGACAAACAAAAGACATCTGACATCAGTGTGCAGGAGAAGAGGGGACGAGGGGGAGGGAGGAAAGGAGAGGTAAGGAGCTGTGAGGGGTGTTATATCTGTCGTAGCCTGTAGCTAGGGGGGAGTTAAGATGTTCTGGGGAGGTCAAAGGCCTGGCAGAAGAGGTGGGTCGTAAGAAGGGCTTTGAATCGTGGGAAAGATAGCTCTGTGCGGAGTGAGTGTCGGCGTGAGTTCCAAAGGAATGGACTTAGGAAAAAGAAGGCAGAATGGTGAGTGAGGTCAAGATGGAGCTTGGGACGGAGACGGAAGAAAGAGGCGGTGTGGAGCGGAGAAGGCGGGGAGTGGGCTGGAGGTGGATGAGATCGGCAAGATACTGGGGTGTACTAGTGTGGAGGACTCTGTGGGTGATGAGCAGCTTATAGATGAACCGGACCTTAATGGGAAGCCAGTGGAGGTTGAGGAGGAGAGGAGTGACATGAGCAAATGAGGGTGAGTGGGTGATAAGGTAAGCGGCGGTATTATCTTTATCTTTAGTTCAACATTTGATAGACCGCTTTGGCCGAGACATTAAAGCGGTGTACAATAAAAAATTCAAGGTCAACACTGCAAACTATAGAAAAAAGAACGCCATAAAATAACAGGAAAGCAAAGAAAGGACAGGGCAAGCAATTAATGACCATACATCTAGACCAAGGACTTCCAAAAGACCAAAACAGGGAAAACAATCAAGGGGAGACAGGACATTCTGAATAAGCTGAAGGTGTCATAACTGATATTGCGGAAGGCCTGCGAGAACTGAATTATAGTAATCCAAGCAGCAAACCACGAGAGATAAGAACATAAGATATGCCATAATGGATCAGACCAAGGTCCATCAAGCCCAGCATCCTGTTTCCAACAGTGGCCAATCTAGGTCATAAGTACCTAGAAATTTCCCCAAAAGACACAGGTTCCTCAATGCTTGCATTGGGTCAAGCAGTGATATCCTGGATCCCTTTTAATAATGGATTATGGACCTTTTCTCCAGAAACTTGTCCAAACCTTTTTTAAACCCAGCTACACTAACAGCTTTTACTACATCCTCCGATAACAAATTCCAGAGTTTGATTAGATGATGAGTGAAAAAATATTTTCTCTTATAGTAACATAGTAAATGACGGCAGATAAAGACCAGTATGGTCCATCTAGTCTGCCCAGTAGGATGGCCGGAGTAAGATGGCATGAGTAGGTGCCACTCTGTGCAGGCCACCCCCCCCCCCATGTGTTTGTTTAGGGGTGAACCCACCGCTCCATGCAGGAAACCTCTATTTGTTGAGAGGTTAGATGGTTCACTTTATTTTGATTTTATTCTGTTGCTATAAATGGATCCATTGTGTCTGTCCCATGCCATTTTGAATTCTGTCACTGTATTTGCTCCCACCACCTCCATCCGGAGGGCATTCCAAGCATCCACCACCATCTCAGTGAAAAAGTACTTCCTGATATTGACTTTCAATCTTCCACCTTGCAGCTTCATGTTATGCCCTCTCATTTTACACCATCCCCGTCTTTGGAAGAGGTTTGTTTGTTCATTATTTCTTCTTAAGTATTTAAAGGTCTGAATCATATCTCTCCTATCCCTCCTCTCCTCCAAAGTGTACATATTTAGGTCTTCAAGACTCTTCTCATAAGGCTTCTGACGAAGGCTCCAAATCATTTTGGTTGCCTTCCTCTGAACAGTTTCCATTCTTTTTACATCCTTTGCAAGATACGGTCTCCAAAACTGAATACAGTATTCTTGAAGGACTAGAAAAAGGGACTGCTACTTCTGGAGAGAGATCTGCTATTGTGAGTATATACTTCTGGGAATTTTCTGAAAGGACTTCTTTGTATTAAAGCTAATTAATCTGTGAACCCAGTGTTTTTGTTAAATCAGTCAGGGCCTAGTAGCAGCAGTTTAAGTTTAAATTTAGAACAGAGAAGAGAACTTTCTGGTTACATTTCATACCCAGCAGAGAGCTTGTAGTTTAAATTTAATACTCACTTGGGGACTAGTATCAACAAAGTACTTTTAGTTCACATTTAAAACACAGAAGAGAGCTTTCTGGTTAAATTTAGAACCCAGCAGAGAACTTGTAGTTTAAATTTCATAATAAGTCAGAGTCTAGCAGCAGCAAAGAGCTGTAATTTAAATCAAATCAGAATATAACAACATAAAAGGCAAAACAGGGTCAGTACTCTTTGAGCAACAAATAAAGTCTTCTAGAGACCTTTACAAAGAGGCCTTCTACCTAAGGGGGCAAGAGAACTGTAAAACATTTTCAATAGGTGTTAACACCAGGTGGCAGGTCAAAAAGCCATTTTGAAAGACTCCTTCTATCCAAGCAAGGACTGTTAATCACCCAGGAAGTTGGTCACAGCTTACCTCAGCACCCACCCCCTGGGATAATCGTAGCTTTATAGGTACATACACATCTTAAAGGAAAGGAGGTGCTCTCAGGTGAAGCTCATTATCCAAATCAGTCATACACTAAGGACCTGAGATTAATTAAGCTTCAGGTGGACAAGGTATATTAAGCGTATTAGGTACAGTTTTATTAGTATAAATATCCTTAGCAACCCTTAGTAAGTAAAGAAATTAAAGATCTAAACACAAGCTTAAAACTAAGATGCAGACAGCAATCCAGCAGCAAGATGGGGGCTTTCCAGTCTTTTGCACTGAGTGTCACATATGATTTTCTCCAAGTTGGTGAGAGGTTTTACATGTGCACTAGGTGCAAGGAGCTCTTTGCTCTCAGGGAACGAGTCCGTTCTCTTGAGGCTAGAGTAGCGGAAGACATAAGAAAGACAGAGAGGTACATAGACGAGACCTACAGGTATATAGTCCTGAAGTCCCACCTCCAGTATGGCAGCATCCCTGTTGCCATGGAGGAGAGATGTCACGTGACAGGAGAGCATCACCCTGGTGTGGCAGGAAGTGATCCTGTAACTAGGACCTGTCCTCCAGGTGATGTAGAACCCTCTCGCACCGAGGAGGTTTCTCCAGGGCTATGTGCCCATGAGGGAAGGGTTAGGACAACCGTTATAGTTGGTGATTTGATCATTAGGCATGTAGATAGCTGGGTGGCTGGTGGACGTGAGGATTGCCTGGTAACATGCCTGCCTGGTGCGAAGGAAGCAGACCTCTTGCACCACCTAGATAAGGTCTTAGATAGTGCTCGGGAGGAGTCTGCTGTCTTGGTACATGTCGCTACCAATGACATAAGAAAATGTGGTAGGGAGGTTCTGGAGGCTAAATTTAGGCTTTTAGGTAGAAAGTTGAAATCCAGAACTTCCAGGGTAGCATTCTCCGAAATGCTTCTCGCTCCACACGCAGGACCCAAAAGGCAGGCAGAGCTCCGGAGTTTCAATGCGTGGATGAGACAATGGTGCAGAGATGAGGATTTTGGATTTGTTAGGAACTGGGGAACATTCTGGGGAAAGGAGGGGCTCTTCCGAAGGGATGGGCTTCACCTTAACCGGGATGGAACCAGGCTGCTGGCATTAACCTTTAAAAAGGAGATAGAGCAGCTTTTAAACTAGATAATAGGGGAAAGCAGACAGTCGCCCAAGAGCGCATGGTTCGGAAGAATGTATCCTTGAAGGATACTACCAAAAGCAGAGAGGTTCCACAAAAGAGTATAGGAGCCCAAATGCCCTCGAGTATGGAGCAGACAGAGCTTAAAGATCCCAAGTTACCAATGCCTACCAATAGCCAGATTAATATGAATAAAATACAGTCTCTAAAATACTTATATGCAATATATGAATTATAGTTGTGTTAATGGGCATTCCTTGTAGATGGATAGAAATTAAGCATTCACTGATTGCATTGTATTTCATTACAGTTCTTGCAAGCTTCTTTTTGATTATAAACGCAACACCATTTCATCTTTGTTTTTCATTTCTGTGTGATCCTCAGATGCAAAGTGCCTGATGCCAGTCCATTTCAATTCGCTGACACCTAACAAATCAAATTCTACAAGTTCCATTTCATTCTTGACTACTCCCAACTTCCCTTGTTTCATTTGTTCCATGTCCCAATATGTAAGACATCTTTGCAGCTTCAGGTTCTGATTTCATGCGCAGCTACGTCAGCAGTCAGACATCCCAGGGGCTTTTATCCAACTGCATCATAAATGTTGGCTTTTCTCGGAAAAGTCTTCAGCTCATCCCAGTAGCCAGTTGAGTACCTTTCAACCTGGGGTCTCATCTTCTGGCACTATTGTGCAATTTGTTTTGTTGTGACTATCCATTGGAATTTTGTGGCAAAATATGGAAGTAGATTGCCAGGCCTTTCTTCTGTGCAGTTAATTGTAGTGTTGTTGCTGTTACAGAAATGTGATCCTCCACCACCAATACTGTCCCATTCTGCTGCTGCCCAGATGGGTGGGTTTCTCTTAGTCTGGAAACTCAGCTGAGACCTGTCCATCTTGGAAGACCCTGCCAGTAATTAAGCTACTGATAGCTTAGCTCACAGCATCACTGATGCACACAAGCCTCATAGCATGACAAGCTGCAAACCAAGTAAGGGATCATATACATTAGGGACATAGATATTCTCAAGGACCACAAACTTCCCTTGTAAACTTTCAATAACAAAAATATAATGTCCTCTGGGGTCAGCCATCTAAGACTCTTGGACAATCCTCATCCTTTTACTAATCAGAATGACCACATCTGCTTTTCCTGTCTCCAGAGGAGGCTCCAAACACTTCCCCCACCCACCAACACTTCAACTTGGTATGCTCTTCCTCCGCTTGGTGTGTTTCCCTTAAAAAGGATATGTCCCTTTGTCTTACAGAGCTATCAATGACCTTGTGCCATTTAACAGAGGACCCAATCCCACAAAAATTCCAGGATATTATCTGCACCACTTTACCCATAATCCATAGGAGAAACATAGTCCATGTACCATCTAAACAAACCAAAAACAACAAATTGAGAGGACTCACCCAGCCTAGAGTCCTTCTCATTCAACGCATGATCACATCATGGCAGGCCCTCACCGCCATAGCCCCACCAGTCCTCATAACTCCAAACTCAAGCCCAGCTGCACACAAATCTACTATCCCCCCATCCCCCAAATCTCTCCCTATCCTGAAACTAGACCTTCCCCAACAATTAATCCCTCCCCCCACTAAAAATGGGCTCTTTGCTTCCCAAAAGCCCAACCAACTCCTCTCCTATTTGGATACAAATTCATCCATTCGCATAACATGAATGGGCTCCCCACCCCTACCAAATTTTGACAATATCCAGACTTCCTCCCCCTGGCCTTTCACCTCATGAACTAGCTACCTCTGCCTCCCAGTTGAATCCCAATTAACCAGAGCCTTAAACACCCCTGTTTCTATACCTACGGACCCCTGTAGTTACCCCTAGTACTGCATCCACTCACAGGCTCCCCTGTATCTGACTATGACAGATATTCACCCATGACCCATGGAATTAAACTCCCAAACCACCTACTCCACTGTGGGTCCTAACAGCACCACCTAACAGCTAGGATTTCAACCATTAAGCACATTCATCATCTCTGGTCCCTTAATGCCTTCACCCACAAGAGCACAGCTGTTTCATAATGGTGCACCTCCACCACAAACAAACTAACCAGCAGAACTCCTATATTTCTATATTTCAGGGTGCCCCAGCCATCAGGAGGGTTCAGAACATGACATTTGTGCCATTTATATCCTATCCAGCCCAAAAATCAGAAAAAGTAACCATACTCTAGCCACCTCACCTTTCCCACACAACTAGTCCCACCATCTAGCCCTCCCAGCTCACCTAATGTTAATAGAAACTACAAGTTCAACCTATATGGGCAGACTCATCAACCTTTCTGTCACCTTTAATCCATCTGTACTGCCCACATCCCAGCAGACACTCAAACTCACCATATATCCAAGAATCCACCTCTCATTACTCATACACCTTTCAACCTATCACCCCACCCGAACCCCTACATCAACCCCACAGTATCCCCTACTCACAAACATTCCACATTCATATGCTTCCCCCCCTCCCCCCCCAACCTGCAGGAAAGAAAGTAAAATGATATAGAAGAAAATACAAAAGGCAAAGCAAAGAAAAAAAGAGAGAAGGTAATAGATAAAGCTAAGCAAACTTTTTTTATGCAATTTCTTGATATACTGCCCAGGTTGAAGGGCATCAGAGTGGTCTACAATCACTACAAGCAGGTACTGGATAAATGAGCAAAATGAGTAAAATAAAGGAAAGTAAATAAATTAGTGTATGGTAAAAAGAAGTAACGAAGGTAGAGGAGATGGGCAAAGGAGGGAAGAAAGAAAGAAAGAAGTACAACGGGTAACTGGTAAACCAGATACATATATCCAGAGCCAGGATAAGTGCAATGCAAAGCAGGACCTGACAGATAATCCAGTATACACCAGACCTGTCTCCGTGCAAAAGAGAGCTTTGACATATTCCACTGGTCCCAGGGCACACAGGTTGTCCTCCAGATATTTAAACCTCTTATGGGGATTCCAGGAATGAAACGTTTGAAAGAAAACATAGAAGAAACCAAAGTACAGAGCAAGAACTGTCCCAATTCTGTCCCAATTCTGAATTTAAAAGACCTAAACACAAGCTTTAAACTAAGATGCAGACAGAGGTCCAGCAACGAGATGGGGGTTCTCCAGTCTTTTGCATTGAGTGTCACATGTATGATTTTCTCCCAGTTGGTGAGAGGTCCTACATATGCACTAAGTGCAAGGAGCTCTTTGCTCTCAGGGAACGAGTCCGTTCTCTAGAGGCTAGAGTAGCAGACCTGGAAGACATAAGAAAGACAGAGAAGTACATGGACGAGACCTACAGGGATATAGTCCTGAAGTCCCACCTCCAGTCTGGCAGCATCCCTGTTGCCATGGAGGAGAGAGGTCGCGTGACAGGAGAGCATCACCCTGGTGTGGCAGGAAGTGATCCTGTAACTAGGACCTGTCCTCCAGGTGATGTAAAACCCTCTCGCACCGAGGACGTTTCTCCAGGGCCATGTCCCCATGAGGGGAGGGTCAGGACAGCTGTTATAGTTGGTGATTCAATCATTAGGAATGTAGATAGCTGGGTGGCTGGTGGACGTGAGGATCGCCTGGTAACATGCCTGCCTGGTGCGAAGGTAGCAGATCTCACACACCGCCTAGATAGGATCATAGATAGTGCTGGGGGGGAGTCTGCTGTCTTGGTACATGTTGGTACCAATGACATAGGAAAATGTGGTAGGGAAGTTCTGGAGGCTAAATTTAAGCTTTTAGGTAGGAAGTTGAAATCCAGAACTTCCAGGATAGCGTTCTCCGAAATGCTTCCTGTTCCACGTGCAGGACCCAAAAGACAGGCAGAGCTCCGGAGTCTCAATGCGTGGATGAGACAATGGTGCAAGGATGAGGGTTTTGGATTTGTTAGGAACTGGGGAACATTCTGGGGAAAGGGGGGGCTCTTCCGAAGGGATGGGCTTCACCTTAATCAGGATGGGACCAGACTGCTGGCATTAACCTTTAAAAAAGAGATAGAGAAGCTTTTAAACTAGAAAATAGGGGAAAGCCGACAGTCACCCAGGAGCGCATGGTTCGGACAAAGGTATCCTTGAAGGATACTACCAAAAACAGTGAGGTTCCAAAAGGGAGTATAGTAGCCCAAATGCCCTTGAGTAAGGAGCAGACAGAGCATAAAGATTCCCAATTACCCATGCCTACCAATAGCCAGATTAATATTAATAAAATTAATAAAATACAGTCACTAAAATGCTTGTATGCCAATGCTAGAAGTCTAAACAATAAGATGGGAGAATTAGAATATATAGCACTAAATGAGAGGTTAGATATGATTGCACTCTCAGAGACATGGTGGAAGGAGGATAACCAGTGGGACACTGTGATACCTGGATACAAACTATATCGTAATGATAGAGCTGAACAAATTGGTGGAGGGGTTGCGCTCTATGTTAAAGAGGGCATTGAGTCAGAAAGGATTAAAGTTTTGCAGGGAACACAATTTGCTGTAGAATCTCTATGGATTGAAATTCCATTTATGAAAGGGAAGGTGATGGCAGTGGGAGTATACTATCGACCGCCTGGCCAGAATGAACAAATGGATGATGAAATGCTCAAAGAAATCAAGGAAGCTAACAAAAGCCACAACAGAGTAGTAATAATGGGTGATTTCAATTACCCCGGTATCGACTGGGACAGTCTCACAGCAGGACAAGCTAAAGAGATAAAGTTTCTAGATGAAATAAATGACTGCTTCTTGGAGCAGCTGATTCATGAACCGACCAGAGGGGAAGCCATACTGGACCTAGTCCTTAGTGGAACGCCAGATCTGGTGCAAGAAATAAGGGTGTTGGGACCACTTGGCAATAGTGATCATAGTATGATCATGTTTGATTTAATCAGTGGAGGACAAATAGTAAAGGAATCCACAGTACTACCTTTTAACTTTCAAAAGGGAGACTATGATAGAATGAGGAATATAGTTCGGAAAAAACTAAAAGGAGCGGTTCCAAAGGTTAAAGACTTACAGCAAGCTTGGGTGTTATTTAAAAATACTATCCTCGAAGCCCAGACCAGCTGTATTCCACGCATTAAGAAAAGTGGAAGAAAGTCCAAAAAACTGCCAGCATGGTTTAAAGGTGAGGTCAGAGAGGTTGTTGCTGCCAAAAGAGCAATCTTCAGGACATGGAAAAAAGAGCCAAATGATGAAAACTGGAAACAACACAAGCACTGGCAAGTTAAATGCAAAGCATTGATAAGGCAGGCAAAGCGGGAATTTGAGAAGAAACTTGCTACGGAAGCAAAAACACGAAATAAAGATTTTTTCAAGTACATTCGTAGCAAAAGGCCTGTGAGAGAGTCAATTGGACCATTAGATGATAGAGGGGTAAAAGGGGCAGTAAGAGGGGACAAGGCTATAGCAGAGACTGAATGAATTCTTTGCTTCGGTCTTTACTGAGGAAGATGTGGGGATGTTACCCAAGACTGAAGTGGTATTTAAAGGTGATACTGCAGAGGAATTGAGAGAAATATCGCTACACCGGGAAGATATATTACAACTATTTGATAAACTGAATAGTAACAAATCACCTGGACCGGATGGTATACATCCCAGAGTGTTGAAAGAACTGAAATATGAGATTGCAGACCTGCTATTGGTAATCTGTGAACTTTCATTAAAATCATCTGTACTACCTGAAGATTGGAGGGTCGCCAACGTAACACCAATTTTTAAAAAGGGCTCCAGGGGTGACCCGGGAAATTACAGACCGGTGAGCCTGACGTCAGTACCAGGGAAAATGGTAGAAACCATCATAAAGAACAAAATTACACAGCATGTAGATAGCCATGGCCTAATGGGAGACAGCCAACATGGCTTTAGACAAGGAAGATCTTGTCTTACTAATCTGATCTGTTTTTTTGAAGGTGTGCATAAACAGGTAGACAAAGGTGAGTCGGTTGATATAGTGTATCTGGACTTTCAGAAAGCTTTTGACAAGGTCCCCCATCAGAGACTTTTGGCAAAGCTAAAAAGTCATGGGATAGGAGGCAGTGTACTATTGTGGATCGGGAACTGGTTAAAAGATAGAAAGCAGAGGGTAGGGCTAAATGGCCAATATTCCCAATGGAAAAAGGTGAATAGTGGAGTACCCCAGGGATCTGTACTGGGTCCCCTACTTTTTGACATATTCATAAATGACCTGGAAAAAGGAATAACTAGTGAGGTTATCAAATTTGCAGATGACACAAAACTGTTTAAAGTTGTTAAAACCCAAGAGGATTGTGGAAAACTGCAGGAGGATCTGGATAAATTGGAAGACTGGGCATCCAAATGGCAGATGAAATTTAATGTGGACAAGTGCAAAGTTATGCACCTAGGAAAGAACAACCCACACTATAGTTACACGATGCAAGGCTCCACATTAGAAACCACCACCCAGGAAAAAGATTTAGGAGTCATCGTGGATAACATGTTAAAACCCTCCGCCCAGTGTGCAGCGGCGGCCAAGAAAGCAAATAGAATGCTAGGTATCATAAGGAAAGGGATGGAGAATAAAACAAAGGATATTATAATGCCTCTGTATCGCTCCATGGTACGACCGCACCTTGAATATTGTGTGCAATTCTGGTCACCGTATCTTAAAAAGGACATAGAGTTATTAGAAAAAGTACAGAGAAGAGCCACCAAATTGGTGAAGGGGATGGAAGGCTACTCCTATGAAGAGAGGCTAAAAAGGTTAGGGCTCTTTAACCTGGAAAAGAGACGGCTGAGGGGAGATATGATAGAGGTCTATAAATTAATGAATGGAGTGGAACGGATAAACGTGGATCAATTGTTTACGCTATCAGAATATAGAAGGACTAGGGGACATGTAATGAAGCTACAGGGTAAACTATTTAAGACAAATAAGAGAAAATATTTCTTCACTCAACGTGTAATCAAACTCTGGAATCTGTTACCGGAGGATGTAGTAAGGGCTGTTATTATAGCTGGGTTTAAAAAAGGTTTGGACAAGTTCCTGGAGGAAAGGTCCATAAACCACTATTAAAAAGGGACCCAGGATATCAATGCTTGACCTAGTACAAGCACTGCAGAACCTGTGTCTTTTGGGGAAACTGCTAGGTACGTATGACCTAGATTGGCCACTGTTGGAAACAGGATACTGGGCTTGATGGACCTCGGTCTGACCCAGTATGGCATTTCTTATGTTCTTATGTTCTTAACTGCCAATCCCAAGAAAGAGGGTCCAGTCACATTATGGCCAGTCACACAGGCTCCAAGTCTGCAGTAAATCCAATAAGTGCACAAAGTCCTGTATCTATTAGAGTCTAAAAATGTCTCTGCACGTGCATGGAGGTCTTGCACACAGTTGTCCACATTACAATACCCAATGCTCCCTGGTTATCATAGCTTGTCACTGCAAAAATGCCAGGGCCTCACACAGCATGGTAAATACATACTGCTTCCACTGATGAAGAATATGCAGCTTAGCCAGATAGATCAGTGCAAACGGAACACCTTTCTGCACAGAGTGTCCACACACCTCTGAAAATTCCTTGCGTTTGGTGGTCACAGTCACAGAATAATCTTGAAAGATGAGATCCTCTTGCCATTGTGCTCCACATTCGGCAGTTGCTGGGCAGACTGCAGCACCAGCTCCTGCTGGTAATTCAGGAACCGCGCTATAACCATACAGGGCCGAGGCTCTCACTCACAGCGCAGGCCCAACCTATGAGCCTGCTCGCTCTGGACTTCACCCTCTATACCAGCAAGGTCCAGTGGCAGTCAGGTGTCTAAGACGCTTTGAAGTTCAGCATCCAGCAGATTCCTTGATTCAGACAAACCATAGGTTTTTCCTCCTCTCCTTATTCTCAAGATTATCAGTCTTGTCCAGCTGCTGCTTTAATTGTTCCTCTAGCTTCATGAGTGTTTTATCTGCCTCATGACCCCCATCTTCAAGGTCTGAAACTCATTGCTCCACTTGGCCAATTCAAGCATTAAGGTCAGTAATGGACTGCACCACTTGGCCATCTGGTCTGAGAGCCCATTAAATCTGTCCTCCAAAGCCAGCATCACAGCCACAGAGACCTCTTCAAACATCCATGCTGCCATTAAGGGCAGTTAATCAAATGTAATAAACAAACATAAAAACTTTTCTGATTGTGGATTTGGCCCCATCAGCCATCTTGCCATCACCTGTCTGGCTCTTATCTTTTTGCACAGATTTAGCTGCCATCATGGTTAAACAAATCCTTCACACTTGCCAGCCAGCTTCCCCAGGGCACATGACTATTATAGGTCAAAACTTTCCACAGAACATAGATATTAATGTGGTTACATGCAGGCAGCCCAGGAGCAGAGAGACACAACTTCCCCTGCTCACCTCATCAGGTGATTCCTCAGGTACGCAAATGAGGCCTCACAATGATAATTCACACATGACTCTGCATCACCCTTGGGCTTCCCCTGTCCAGATGCCACATTTTATCTATCGGACCCTTAAATCTTTCTTTGATTAAGTCTGGGAAAGTTACATAAAAAACACATGTATGGTATTAAATGAATATTTCATAGCATTAATATGAGAAGGTAAACAATTCTCATAATCAAAGAACGCTGTATAAAACTGATTCCTGAGGTACATATTATTTAAGTTCTAAGATATGCACCTCCACATATCCTGGTTGAAAACATCAAATAAAGGACAAACTGGCACATGACAGACACAAACTGTTCCCATGCATGCTGTAGAAGCTTCTCTCCTCATTACCCATTCTCTTGGCAAGGACTCTTTCCTAGGATGAATGTCATTGGAGAGTCATAGTCACATGGCATATTCAACAACGGGTATTTCTCACAACCAAATGTTCTGGTCAGGATGGACCTTTTGTATTCCGAACAGGAGGTGTTGAAGAGACCAGAGAGAGAATTCAGACTCTGTCATTCACAGCACCCGGCTCCATCATCATTCCAGCAACATGAGGACTTTTCTCACCAGCATCTATATCATGTCTGCTCTGGTAACTACAGGTGAGGCTCCTTACCTTAGAGTTGTGCACTGGACAAAACCTTGCGGTTTGTTTTCAGATTGCTTGACCTTTTTCCCCAACTTTTTGATGTTTTTGTTTAGTTTCACAAATTTTCTATACCAATGTAATGCTTTATTGAACTTTTTAATGCATCCAAATCAACGTAACATACTTTCATTTATGGGTTTATATGTGTTAAAATGATTTTCTATATACTAAATACTAAAGGTGCACTAGTGAATTGCGTGCACGCTAACAAATTCACATCTCTAACTTTCTTCCATTTTCTTTCTAAATTGCCATTCATAAGCTGAGTCCTAACTTCCCTACTCTTTCTTATAATTTATTCAACTTCAGACATATTTGCCAGAAGAACTCTAGATATTACAAGGAGATTCATAAATGATCTGTAGAAAAGCACAGCAGGTGACTTGATCAAATTTTCAGAAGAGACAAAATTATTTGGCATAGTTAAAACAGCCAAGGATTGTGAAGAACTGTAGAAGGACCTTGTAATACTGGGAAACTGGACATCTACATAGCATAACGTTTCCTATGCTCTTATACACAATATTTAGGTTTAGCTTCCGTTTGAAAAGTAAAAGTCAACGTAAGTCATGTCAAAAGCTGTTGCACTGGAAGAATAACTGTGTAATGCTATGAAAATACATTTTTTCTACCTATAAAGTTAATGCCCCCCTCACTTGAGCTTTAAATTCTCACTTTCCCCCAAGTTTCTAGTCTCCCTGTTTGTCTCTCCCTGCATCGATGGGGCTGTCCTTGGGCACATAAGGCATCCTCCCCCAGGTAAAAAAAACAAAACTTTTAGCTGGTTACACTACGAAGCCATAACAGCTCTCTCAAATCAATTTCCAATTTATTTCAATCCACATCCATTTGGGCAGCTAGGGGGCATAAGGCTTAAGGTCTGCCCTGGGCACCAACACCTTGAACCAGCAGACCATGGAGAATTAGACAAAAAAAGACAAAGGGAAGCAGAAGAGTGAGACCTGGATGCAAATGGGAAAAATAAAATGCCCAGACAAAAAAAGTAGAAAAAGTTTTCTATTTTGAATTTAGTAATTGGAATGTGGTAACTTTGGGAAATGTGCATCTACGATGTCTTTGTATTTCATTCAGTACAAGAGAAAATGCATTTCTGTTTCTCTTTCTCCAGTGTTACACTGCAAGTAGAGTCTGACGTCTTGAGATTTTCAATACAATTTTTGTCTGCCTATTTCTATTCCTGATTTGTGATCCCTAGTTCTGCATTTGATTCCGTATTTTGCTGATGTGACCAAGGTGTGAATTCTCTTAGCTTGCAGTTTCCTTGTAAAGATCTCCAGCAGTCCTATTCGTTCTGCTTTCCCATTAGTAGGTGCACTGCTGTTCTAGGGCTGAATATTATATTTATAGTGCTGCCTATTTATAGGTAGGGTTGGTACTGTGTGAGTCCTAGCAGTGCTGTTATGCTCTGGCAGGTTTGCCATACGCTCTGAGCATTTTACAGGATTTTGTAGTATTTCATAGAGAACCTGGCAGATGGCACTGGAGGGAAGTGAAGCAGAAATCTGATGCCCTTTCTCTAACCCCAGTGCACATGTACAGTGTTCAGACACTCATGAAGCTATTGTTGGGACAAAAGCAAAACTTGTGAAGGAATCCACTGGAATTCATGGGGTGGGGCTGTACAGTAATCAATTGAACAGGGCAGCAAAAATGTGGAGCACCAGCCCTGCTCAGGAGTTGACTTTAAAAAAATATGGCATTAGCTTTCAGTTATTGTGAGTGATCCATCCTTCGGGACCCTAGGTGGCAGGAAAGCACACGCACGTACGCAACTGGCACTACTCAATGGCTCACATACGGATACCCATAAATAATAAAAAAAATCCCAATAAGGCACCAAAAAAAATTTAAAAAAAAAAAAAAAAGAACATAACCAGACAAAACATGAGTTTCCAAAAATAAACACCAACAAAAAGCCAACAAACAAAAAACACAAAAACAAAAACATTACAGAGGAAAAAAGACCTCAGTATTCCCATCTGCAAAACTAGACAGAAAGGATGAGCCAGTCGAATGGCAAACCAGACACAAACAATTTATTTTTTTTTTTATTTATATCTTTTTTTTTTTTATACTGCGCTCTTTAGATTCAGTGCGGTTTACATGTATACTGACAGGTACTTTTTATTCTCTTGTCCCTGAAGGGCTCACAATCTAAGTGTACCTGAGGCAAGGGAGGGTTAAGTGGCTTGCCCAAGGCCACAAGGAGTGGCCATGGGACTAGAGACTCCATGGACGCTTTGGCTAATCCGGCGCTATCAGCAGTACCTTGCCCTTGTGATGTTCTATACGCTGTATTACCCTTCCTATTAACACCCACGGTAGAAACACATACAGCAGCCACTCCTGCGACCAAGTTTGGATGAGAGCATCCAGACCTTCCGACATCCGTTCCCTTCTTCTGCTGAAGAACCGATCGACCTTTGCCGACTGGAAGGTCGCCATGAGATCCATCACCAGTGGCCCCCAGCGATGTACCAGCATTTTGAACACTTCTTGATGCAGACTCCACTCTCCTGGATCCACTTGCACTCGGCTCAAGAAATCGGCCTGCACGTTGTCTACCCCTGCTACATGTGCCGCCGACACTGCTTGCAGATTTTGTTCGGCCAACTCAAACAGCTGCTCTACCTCTTCCTCCAGAGAGGCACTACTGGTACCCCCTGGCGATTGATGTAGGCTACCGCTGTGGCATTGTCGGACAACACCCGGTCACGTTGCAAAGAGAAGCCTGGAATGCCAGCAGCGCGAGCTGTACCGCCCTCAACTCCAGTCTGTTGATGGACCATGTCCTTTCGTCCTATGACCACCGACCTTGAGCGAATGCTCCTTGGAAGTGCGCTCCCCATCCGAAGAGACTGGCATCTGTAGTCAGCGGAAGCCAACAAGGTGCTTCCAGCGGCATCCCACTCTCGAGATGCTTCGCCTGAAGCCACCACTGCAACACTAGGCGCGTCTCCTGTAAGCAGGGCAACCGCTGAGACAACTGATCGGTCTGATGAGACCAACGCCTGAGCAGCGCCCTTTGCAACGGTCTTATGTGTGCCCTTGCCCACTGGACTAGATCTATTGTTGCTGCCATGGTCCCGAGCAATTGCAGGTAATGCCATGCTGTGGGCGACGCTCTGCTCAGAAAACGCCGGACTAACTGACATAAACCTAGCACACGCTGATGGGATAGGTACACTCTCCCCGCCTGAGAATCGAAACGGGCCCCTAAGTACACTATCTCCTGAGACGGGACCAAGTTGCTCTTTGCCCTGTTGACCACCCAACCAAGGTCCTGTAAGAATGTTACCACCTTTGCTGATGCCGATACGCTTTCGCAGCGGGACTTTGCGCAAATCAACCAATCGTCCATTATGGATGCACTAGCATGCCCTCTTTGTGCAAAGCCGCCACCACGATGACCATCACCTTGGTGAACATCCTCGGGGCCGTGGCCAATCCGAACGGCAAGGCTCGGAATTGAAAATGCCCATAGGCACCGCAAAGCGGAGATATTTTTGGTGTTCTGTGCAAATCAGGATGTGCAGGTAAGCTTCCGATAGATCCAGGGAGATGAGAAATTCCACCTTCGTACTGCCACTATAACCGACCGCAAGGTCTCCATACGAAAATGGGATACCCAGAGACACCGATTCACTCCCTTTAGGTCCAAGATCGGACGAAACGTTCTGTCCTTCTTCGGCACCACAAAATAAATGGAGTATTGACCTAACTCGCGTTGGTCTTGAGGAACCGGAACCACCGCCTTGAGGTCGAGCAGCCTCTTGAGCGTTTCTCGCACTGCGGCGCTCTTGACTGGCAACTTGCACAGAGACTGAACAAAGAATTCTCTTACTGGCCGCTGAAACTCCAAGGCATACCCGTCTTGAATGACCTCCAGCACCCACCTGTCTGACGTGATGTGGACCCAGGCAGGAAGAAACTCCTGCAGGCGACCCCCTACGGACTCCAAGCCTGCCTGGGCCTGCCTGATTTCATTGGGTCTTTCGCAGATTTGAGGAAGCGGACGGTACCCCAAAGCACCTTCCAGCTCCCTGAAATCCACGAAACTCCTGCATTCTGCTAGGAAAACGCGCTCTCTGAACCTGGCCGAACCTAGGGTATCGAAACCTCCTATATTCCCTCTGCTGACCTTTAGGGGGCGGAGGCAGACCTCCCAGGCTTTTGCTTATCTTCCGGGAGAGGACCCCCTTTGGATTCTCTGAGATCTTTCATTAGCTTCTCCAAATCCTCCCCAAACAATAACTTGCTTGCTGAGTCATGATTTAGAGAAACCATCCGCCGCCCAATTGCACAGCCAAAGATAACGGCACGCCGCAACAGCAGACTCCATGCTCTTCGACAGTCCCCTAATGAGGTCATACTGTATATCTTCTAAATACGCCGTTGCGGACTCCAACCTTGCCATGTCGCCGACCGCGGCCTTCCCTTGGTCTCCTTGCACCCTCTGAGACCAGCGAAGGGAAGCTCTCGCCACACAGGCTCCACAAATGGCAGCTTGTATAGACAAGGCATTCACCTCAAAAACCTGCTTCAGCAAGGCCTCCAACCGCCTGTCCTGAGTATCTTTGAGCGCTGCACTACCCTCTACTGGAATCGTCGTTTTCTTCGTGACAGCCGAGACAGCGGCATCCACCTTTGGGGACTTAAACAATTCCTTATCCTGGTCCACCAAAGGGTAAAGGCGTCCCATAACCCTGGAACCTTTTAAGCTTGCCTCCGGCATATCCCACTCTAACTGGATCATTTCCCGAATAACCCTATGTATCGGGAATGCCCTCTGTGTCTTCCGAAACACCTGCAACAACGGATCCTCCAAGGTAGCATCCTCTGCAGGTCCAGGAGTAGGTATATTGAGAGCCTTTAGTGTCTCTGAGATGAGTGCCAGGAGCTCTTCCCTTCTGAACAGACGGACAACCTGTGCTTGATCCTCTTTTCCGTTATCTCTTCTTCTTCCAGATCTTCTTCTAACTCATCTTCGAGCTCACCCTCCTGGGAGAGACCTCCCTCCGAGTCCAACGCGGAGTCCTTCATCTCCTTATCCTTTCTGAGTCTTTTAGCCGGGCCGCCCGCTGTCTCCGTATTCAAGGGGGTAAGAGGTCGCTTTTCTCCCCTGGTCCCCAACTTGGACCCGGATAGTGGACCCCCCCGTTGTCCCCCAAAAGCTTGTTGAATAAGGGCCACAAACTCAGAGGAAAAAATGGCTGCGAGGTCCCCAGGCAATGCCGGCTGGGAAGGTGGAAGATCTGGAGCGCCAAATCCAGGGAAGCAGCCTCTTGCCCGTCCAGCACTGTCTTCTACCCCCCTGCTGGCCCTTCCAAGGAATTCTTCATGGCCGTAGCCTCTAGAGTACACCCCTTGCAGACCCCTGACTCCGCCAAGGAAGCCTTCCTAGAGCTGCAGACCAAGCAACGCGGCTTAGAAGGCATTCCTGTGACCCCCAAGCAGAGTCACCACTCGCAAGCACACCTGCAGAGTCAAAGAACAAAGAAAATGGAAAACGCGGGGATTCATCCTTTTTTTTTTTAATCAATGAAAATGGTAACACTAGATCCTACTAGGGCCCCCGAGCTATAAAAAGTGAAAACCGGCACGAAACGAAGCTTTCCCATGCGCTCAGGGCCCGTCAAAATATCGAAATTAGCCGCGGCCGTTCCCGCACTGCCGACACGCGGTAGGCCTGCTGCCCGAACCAACAACCGCCTCCACACCGCTCCAAAAAGCTTTTTCGCAGCGATTCCAGAGGAAAAGCGCAGCCCTTACCTTATGGGCTTTCACACCACGCTGCAGTCGGTGTCCCCGGCGGAGATCCTGTGCTTTGCTCTACCGACAGTGTCAGAGTTGGGAGCCGAGCAGTGCAAGCGAGAAGGAAGCGCCCCAGCACTGAGCACACGCCCGATTATGGCTCTTCACAGCGCCGAGCAGGCAGAACTTCTGCGAGGCGCTGACTGACACTCCCACTGGCTCCTTCACTCCTGCCTCTGGATGGACTACCCGATGAGCCTCTCGTCCACCGAACCGCAGGCTAAGTTCCCCACTCACATAAATCTCTTCAGCAGATAAGCAAAGGGGGAAGGGAGGAGAGGAAGGGGAGAGAGATGAAAGAGGGGCCAGACCTCAGCAAACAGTCTCCCAGGCAAAAACCTCCCTCTTCCAAGGTAATTCTATTCTTATGCCAACTGAACCTCTTCTTCCTTTTTTTTTTAAAGTAATCTATATCTTAATCACTCCTCTAGTGAGCCTGGACCTCTAGGCTCACCCAATCTCCAGCTGCTTGGAGACTGAGACAACTGGCGTGAGGAGGCGGATCCAGGAGGTATATACCAGTTGGCATCAGAAAAAAGATGAGGTGTCTCAGTCTCCAAGCTGCTGTGAGAGTTTCACAACTTAGAAGTCCGCGACTAGACTGGAGGGACGATTAGGAATTAGCAACCTGATACATCAAGGGTATTAGCACCTAATAAAGCAGCAAAAAATGAAAAAGCTGAAGAAATTTAGCTCATGCAAACTCAAGCTAAAGTTGAAAAAGAGCAAGCCACTCATGAATGCAGCAAAATATGACCTTGAGAATATACCACTGGAATTTAAAAACTGCCTGCATAATCGATTTGCTGCTTTAAATTCAAATGACAGAGCTCCAGAAGAGTTAAGGGATGTCATCAAGAAGGTTGTGTTGGAAGAAAGTGAAAAGTCTCTACAAAAGATGTAAAAGCAAAAACGGCCAAAATGGATGACAGAAGAAACTGAAAATTGCCTAGAAACGTGGAGAAGCTAAAGCCAAAGGAGAAAGACAGGCAATGGCAGAACTCAACAGAGTTTTCCAATGTGCAGCACGACAAGACAAGGAGAAGTACGACAATGACGTATGCAAGGAAACAGAAGCAGAAACTATTAGAGGAAGAACAAGATTGGCTTTCCTAAAACTATGAGAGTTAAAGAAAAAATTCTAGCCTCGAATTAGAATGTTACAAGATGCTCAAGGATCTATGTTGAATGATGCTAGGAAGATCAACAAAAGGTGGAAAGAATATACAGAGTTCTTATATGATAAATATCAAGTGGAGCAACAGCTATTTCAACCTGTACCTTATGATCAGGAACCATTTGTGATGAAAGAAGAAGTCGAAGCAACATTGAAAGCCTTACCAAAGATCAAATTACTGGGCATTGATGGCATTCCCACTGAAATGTTACAGCAATCAGATGCAGCTGTTACCATACTTACAAGGCTCTGCCAGTAAATTTGGAAGACAACATCATGGCCAACTGACTGAAAAACATCTGTGTTTATACCACTACTAAAGAAAGATGATCCAACTGACTGTGGAAATTATTGCAGAATCGTTCTGATCCCACATGCCAGCAAGATTCTACTGAAGATTATTCAACAGAGACTACAACCATACCTGGAACAAGAACTACCTGAAGTGCAAGCAGGGTTCATGAAAGTGTGAGGAACAAGGATATCATCACAGATGTGAGATGGATCCTTGAATAGACTAAAGAATACCGAAAGGATATCTATTTGTGCTTTATTGACTACAGCAATTTTGACCATGTAAATCATGAGAAACTTTGGGCCACATTAAGAAGCATGGGTATACCAAAACACCTGATTGTTCTCTTGCACAACCTTTAAATTGATCAAGAAGCAACAGTTTGAACGGAACAAGGAGAAACAGAATGGTTTAAAATCAGCAAAGATGTACGCTAAGGCTGCATACTTTCCCCCTACCAGTTTAATTTATATGCAGAACAAATCATCAGAGAAGGATTGTATGAAGACAACAGAGGTGTGAAGATTGGTGGAAGACTCATCAACAATCTTCACTATGCTGATGATACTACATAACTGGCTGAAAGTGAAGACGATCTGAAACATTTACTTCTCAAGATCAAGGAACATAGTCTTAAAATGGGCCTGCACCTTAATGTAAAGAAGACAAAGATCATGACAACTGGCAACATCAATAAGTTCATCGTTGATCAAGAAGAAACAGAAATAGTGGACAACTTTAACCTATTTGAATCAACTATCATTAAAGAAGTAACAAGAAGTCAATAAATCCGACGACACATTGCTCTTGGCAGAATGGCTATGAAGGACCTAGACAAGATTCTTAAGAGCAGAGATGTCTCTCTCCATACAAAGATTCAACTTGTTCAAGCTATGGAATTTTCATATGGATGTGAAAGTTGGACAGTGAAAAAGATAGACAGGAAGAAAATTGGTGCCTTTGAATTATGGTGCTGGCGATGAAAACTGTGTATCCCATGGACTGCCCAAAGAACAAACCAGTCAGTACTAGAGGAAATCAAACCTAAGCTTTCTTTAGAGGCTCAGATGACAAGACTTTGACTTTCATACTTTGAACACATCATGCGAAGAGAGAGATCATTAGAGAAAGACATCATGCTTGGCAAGGTAGACGGTCAACGCAGAAGAGGAAGGCCAGTATTGAGATGGATCGATACAATAACAGCAGCTATGGGTGCCAGTCTATCAACAATAAGCTGTCTAACTGAAGACCAAATACAATTTAGGACAAATATCCAACGGGTTGCCATGAGTCAACACCGACTCAACGGCACTTAACAACAACAGGGCAAGGGGTGGAGCAGGGGCAGAGCACATACACAACATGTGGCAGGTTTTTCTCTTACAAAAAGTTGGCAACCCTGTAATGGAGAGGTCAGTTTTCAGCCTTTCTACACTTCAGACTCATGGACCTGCAGGCCTGGAAACCACTTTAAAGAGGGAAACTGCCCATGACGTTTTTCTTTGAAAATCCATGACAGCAGGTGCTGGGATGCATATTTTGCAAGTGCCAGTTCTGGAGGTTAAAGCCATGAAATCAGGTGTGGGAATTTAAAAAAAGAAATCCACATGCTTGGGCAAGTCACATAACCCTCCATTGCTTCAGACAAGAAAAATACCTACTATAGCTGATCATAACTTGCCTTGTACTAGAGAGAAAAGGTGTGAGCTAAATCCTTTTCACTATCGATAGTATGCACGCTTTTCTCTGCAGAGGCTTGGGGCAAGTTTTACAAAGGCTTTCAAAGCAAGAAAGATGATATTTTACTTACCTGATAATGTCCTTTCCTTGAGTTCTTCTAGACCATTACAGCAGGGGCGGCCCAAGGGGGGTGCAGAGATTAATTGTGGGTCCTCATTTGCATAGGGAGCCTCATTTGCATAAATATTTGCATAACGTGAACATGCATTTTTAGTAAACATGCCTCTTACTGAGTGTCTGGATAAAGAAAGACTAACAGATTTCTACGTTACTATATTCCAGTGCCAACCACCAGGCCCATTAGGAAGTACTATAAACACTGACCATTTAGAACTCATAGCAAATCCACCGTATCATAACAGCACTGCCAGGACTCACAAAGCACCAAACCCTACCTATCAAAAGGTAACACTGCAAATATTAAACCAATACATCTCCTACTGGGGAAAGAGAATAAGTGGAATGGTCAAATAGAAACTACATGAACAGAATACCTCAGCTCGGTTACACATGCAGAACAAAGACCGTCACCAAAGAACAAGGGATCACAATTTAGAAATAGGAAGACAGTAATTAAACTGGGAACCCCAAAAGCCACACTTGGAATGTACAACAACACTGGAGAAATAAAACTATAAATTAATTTCCTCTTGTACTAAACAAAACATAAAAATCGTTAATGATGCACATTTCCCAGAGCTGATATATTCCAGTTAATAAATTTAAAATAAAAAAGTATTTTTCTACCTTTTGTTGTTTGTGCATTTTCTTTTTCAGTTGCAATTGCTCCAGTCACTTTCTTCTGGTTTCTTTGTGTCTTCTGCAAGCTATCCATTTGTCCTTTCTTCTCTTTTAGATTTCTTTCAATTTTCTTTCTCTATCTTCTTTAACATACTGATCTTTCCCCTTTTGCTTTTTCCCCCATTTCTTTCCTTATTCCTTTATCATCCACTCAAATTTCACCATTCCATTCTCAATCCCCACTTACTCTCCCAATACCCGGCCCATCGTAGACTTTTCTTCCTTCCCACACAAAATATCTTTTCCCCTCTCCATTCTCATTCCCCATCCCTTTCTAGTCATCCCCCAAAATCAGCTCCCTTATAGTTCTAGACCCACCCAGCATCCACCCCCTTCTAGTGCCATTCTCCCAAGCCTCCACATCAGCCCATTTCCAGTCCTAGCCCCCCATATGCTCTTTTCCAGTTCCATTCCAGCCCCACATCAGCCCATTTCCACTCCAAGCTCCCCCATCAGCCCTTTTCCAGCCCTTTTGCAACTCCCATCAGCCCGCTTCCAGTCCTATTCCAGCCCCCATCAGTCCATTTCCAGTCCTATTCCAGCTCCTCATCAGCCCATTTCCAGTCCTAGACCCCCATAAGCTTTTTTCCAGTTTAATTCCAGTCCCCCATCAGCCAATTTCCAATCCTAGCCCCCTCGTCAGCCCACTTCCAGTCCTATTCCAGCCCCCGTCAGCCCATTTTCAGTCCTAATCCAGCTCTTCATCAGCCCATTTCCAATTTTAGCCCTCCTGTCACAGTCCATTTCCAGTCCTAGCCCCCGGCACCATCACAGCCCATTTCCAGTCCAAGTTAACCCCCCCCCCCACACCATCACATCCCATTTGCAGTCCTAGCCCCCCCATCACAGCCAATGTTCCCTCTAATTTTCTGTAGGCTGTGTGCGCATAAAATATCAGCTGTGTGCAGCTTTTGAAGGAAGGTTAAATTTTTGTGCGTCACATAACGACACTCGGAGTTATATACTTTAAAATTTGACTAAACGTCAGAATACAGTATGTACACCACATTGATTTTAATCAAATTAAATGAAAATAGACGATTACTAAATGAAGCAGGAAATTTCTAGTAATTACAATCATAACTTTTAAATTGTAAGACGCCTGTGTTGTTTTCTCTCAGAATCAGAGCTGTAATTTTTGTGCACTCTGTTGTAAAGTATGTGCGCTCGCTCGGCGAGGTGTGTGCGCGCACACACGCGCACAGCTTAGAGGGAACAGTGATGACAGCCCATTTCCAGTCCGTTCCCCCCACTATCACAGCTCATTTCCAGTCCTATCCCCCCCCCCTACCATCACAGCCCATTTCCAGTCCTAGCCCCCGGCACCATCCCAGCCCATTTCCAGTCCAAGTTAACCCCCCCACCATCACATCACATTTGCAGTCCTAGCCCCCCCCCATCACAGCCCATTTTGAGTCTGTTTCCCCACCCCCCACCATCACAGCACATTTCATCCGTCCCTCCCCAACATCACAGCCCATTTCCAGTCATTCCTCCCCCATCACAGCCCATTTCCAGTCCGTTCCCCCCACTATCACAGCCCATTAGCAGTCCTATCCCCCCCACCCCCAGCACAGCCCATTTCCCGTCCTAGCCCCCGGCACAATCACAGCCCATTTCCAGTCCATCCCCCCCCCCCCCCATCACAGCCCATTTCCAGTCCGTTTCCCCACCCCCCTCCATCACAGCCCATTTTGTCGTTTACCACCCCCCCCCACATCACAGCCCATTTCCAGTCCATTCCCCCCCATCACAGCCCATTTCCAGTCCGTTCCCCCCTCACATCACAGCCCATTTCCAGTCCGTTCCCCCCATCACAGCCCATTTACAGTCCATTCCCCTCACTATCACAGCCCATTAGCAGTCCTATCCCCCCCACCACCATCACAGCCCATTTCCAGTCCGTCCGTCCCCCCATCACAGCCCATTTCCAGTCCGTTCCCCCCACCATCACAGCCCATTTCCAGTCCAAGATGTTCCCCCCTGATCACAGCCCATCCAGTCCTAGCCTCCTCCCTGAAGAGCCCCGTGGCCATTTAAGGGGTTGCAGAGGGAGCCGGGGAAGCCCACGCGAGACCCTCACGCTGTCAGCTGTATCTGTGAAGCTGCGAATGCCGGGAAAGGTTAAAGGCTATTGCCTTTAACCTCTCCCGGCTTCACAGATACTGGCGACAGCGTGAGGGAAAAGACTCCTCATGCTGCCAGCTGTGCAGAGGGAGCTGGGGCCTCGCGCATGCTTCCCCGGCTCCCTCTGCAGCCATCCACTGAGTGGGAATAGAGTTCGCGCAGGGCCCTGTGCGAACAACATTCTCGCTCAATGGACGAGCCGGCCCTGCATTTCAGACAAGTGGGCAGAGTTCCTCTATCAGCAGAATGGTGGAGACAAAGACCAATGAAAAGCCCAGGTTTCTTTTTTTTCCAAGTGTATTTCCAAATTATAAGCCATAACAGTACACAAATACTATCACAAGCAATAGAACATAACACTTGCCTTTATAGTACTAAAAATAAGCGATGACTTTAAATTAGAAATCGGAATACTCATTGTGGACAGAGTAGACAGTCTAAAAGGACCACAAGTACCTTCTCCATTTCAATACGCAGTGAGGAGGAATCTTCCAAGATCCACTCTACCCCATATTATAGTAATGAAGCCTGAAATCCAGGAACCCAACCCCCCCCCCCCCCCCCACACACACACACACACTTCTTTTCCTAGGCAATTTTAACGCTGACAGAGCTATGCGTGGTCTTTTATTTTTGCATAGAAAGGAGGTGAGAATCCTGTCCAATTGAACATAGAAACTGGGCCGAGAGAACCCGGGTAACATACCCAGCTTATAAACTACACTAAGGCGTTTCATCATCTTTATTGTGTCCAGTCTCACCCATCAAAAAATTTGGAGAGGGGACCAGTGCTGCAATATGTTCTTCACCTCTGTCAGCATATTAGTATAATTACATTTAAAAGTGTCTTTCGCAGATGGAAAAAATTGCATTCCCAAGTATTTAAGTCCTTGAGTTGCTCATTGAAAGAGGAAATTTCTCATGCCATCCTGCATGACAAGGCCATTGACAGGGAAGAGCTCACTTTTGTCCCAGTTAACCTTAAACCCTGAAAACTTTGAAAACTGATCAACACAGTTTAGAAGGCATCTTATGGAAGATTCAGTGTTGGAAAGAAATAACAAAATGTCATTGGCATATACAGCAAGCTTCCAACAGTGATCCTCAGCTGTTATGCCAGTGATATCATTTTGTTTTGCAGTTTGGATCAATTACAGTTTCAGTGTTAAGCTGAATGATAGAGAGGAAAGAGGGTAGCCCTGTCTAGTTCCTGTTTCCAAACAAACGGCTACAGAAGGGATTCCATTAACAATGAAGCATAACTGAGATTCACCATAAAGCACTTTAATCTACCCAATGAAGGCGGCTCCAAAGCCAAACCAATCTAAAACTCTGAAGAGATATAGCCATTCAACTTGATCGAAGGCTTTTTCAGCATCCAAAGATAGGACAGCCAGTTAGGGCCTAGTATTGTAGCAGCAAAGCGCAGACAAACCAATGATACCAGGAGTCTGTTCAGAAGGTCCAAATCATTTATTTGTGCACAAGTCTCAAGCAAGGCAATTTCAAAATGGCTGAGCAAAGTTTTCAAGCATTACAACAACTTTTATAGACTTCTGTTCCATTCTAGGTATAGAAAAACATTTCATTGGTCCCGGTACTCTCCCGTACCTCCCGTAGCCCTTCTATTGGTCCCGGTACTGATAAGTTTCTCCAATTATGTTCCTTCTGTGGGCTTCTGTGGGCATGACACCTGCCTGCCCCCCTTCTAGTCCCAATTACAATGGTCAGTTCATCAACTTGTTACTTTCACACTTTCAAGGTTATGGGACCATTTGTGCGTGCAGAAGAGCAAGGTTCTGTAACTCATCTGTCAGCACTCCTTATTATTTCTCTGCAAATGTACTTTTTCTTATCAGTAACTTTTAAACACATCTTTTCTGTATTTTTCCATTTCTTAATTCTGCAGTTCTGCTTATCTAAGCTAATTCAATATTTCTACTGAGTTCTTTCTTACAATAGCAGCATATTGGGGGATGTGCAATCCTATATGCCTCTCCACAGGCCTCATTTACAGGTCAAGCTAGCCATGCTGGCCTGCCTATGTCAGACACCGTGGGTCACAGGCCTGCACCTGCCACATTCCCCCCTTTGATTAATCTCACCCTATTACTTAATAAGGTGTGAGAATTAAATCACTTTCTAGAAGATTCACATCCTGATTAAAGGATTCTTACTAGTTCCACTAGGGCTAGCTTTGTATAAAGCCATTATTCTAGTTGCGGTCTTCCGCTCTACTGTACTATCGATAGCACTATGAAGGGAACGCATACAACATGGGATTAAACATGGTAAGCAGAGGACAACAGCAACAAGGATTAGTACTAAGATAACGAAAGTCTTAAATCCTCCCAGCCAAGAGAAAAGGTTAGCAAACCAATTAGGAAATTTCAATGCGTGCCAAGTCTGTACTGGCACATAAGCATGTCTTTGCATATCTTTAGCAATTTCTTCAACCACTTGACCTTTATCATCTATTTTCAAACAACAATTAGTTAAATTCAGTTTACCACATACTCCTCCTTCAGCTGCTAGCAAATAATCAAGGGCTAAGCGATTTTGGTATATGGCAGTGCGCATCTGAGTACTTTGTCTAGCTAAGAGCGTGAGAGCATGACTAGTTTCATTGGTTATTATTTCAACTACTGCTTGTAAGCGAATAATACGATTGATCATATAAATTGGGGTACGATAACCATACATACCATCATCATTCCAAGTGGCAGGTCCATAATACTCAATAATTCTTTCTGGTGGCCAATCATCACCTCGCCACTTCTCCCACTTGCCTATCTGTAAGGCCTCTCTTTTCTGTCTTGATGCTCCTTTGTGTTTGTGGGTTGTATATACAGGGTATCCTAATTGTTCTCCATGTTCAGTGTTTAACAGGAAGAAAGAAGGTCTGATGGTTCCTAAGACACATGCTCCTCCCCATTGTGGCGGGAGTTGCGCATATGCTCGGTTTCCACAGATCCAATACAGGCCAGGTGGGGCTTGCCAGGCTTGGACTTTGGCAAGATTAGTCCATAGACCTGCAAGTTCAGGAAATCTAGCTAATGGGTTAGGAGGTTCAGGATGTCTGATTCCTGACCACCATGCTGTCTTTTTAGTCGTGGCATTATAGTATTTCTGGCTAAGACAGACTAGCTGTCCTACCTTTTGGGTGAACTGGGGTCCAGTTCTGGCAAAGCAAAGACGTCCAACGATTGAGTGCGCTAACACCCATTCACTGGTTGTCTTGTGTAATTCAGTCTGATTGTAAATCATGGAATAATTCAATTCTTGGGCTTCCCAGGGCCATTGGTCTCCCATTTGGGTTCCGCCACAGAAATAACAATCTGTGATCTTAAGACTAGATACTACTGCTCCGGCTAATTCTAGAAACAAATTCTGTGAAGGGTGAGGGATCTCAAACTTATTTACATGCATAGCTTCATAAAAGGTATTATGAATATGATATTTAGATGACTTGTGGGCTTGAGTATTCAATCTAATATATACAATGGTCCCTGGATCTGTTCCTCCTCCAGCAATACGTAAACCAAACTTATATCCTTGTTTCCATGCATGGGGGTTATGTACACGCAAGTGTAAGGGGTTGCAAGCATCTTTCTGACATTTATCATTTGTGGTTGGCTTGGTTAGAGTAGCCATCCGCTTATCTATTTTCTCATCAGTTATACCAGTGTTCCAGGTAGCATAGAAAACACATTCCCAATATGGGCAATAGTAATCTGCCGCTGTAGCAGTACTATGCCCTGATCCTGTTTTACCTGTACACTTCCACCAATTTGTGGCACCTTCTGGACACATATATTTATGGTCATTTCGATACGCTTTCTCCCATGTACCACAGGTGGACTGACTATCTCTATTAATAGCATTACATGCATCAAAATTCAAAACAGCAGGTTTAGTAATGTCCTTAAGTGGTGGTGTAGCAGCTAATATAGGTCCATCTGCATCCTTCCATCTTATTTCCAACGTGTAATAGGATGGATTTTGATGCGGATTATAGCATGCTTTAATTTTGCCATGAGTGCAAACATTTAGTTCAGTGGTGTTATAGACACACCGAGTTATTGTTCCCTTGCAGGTATAGTAAGAATGGTAAAGCAAAGTCTGAGTTACTTTCAGTCCAGTTCTAGTAGAAGTAATGCAAGCAGTGCATGGAGGTAGAGCATAAGTCTGTTCAAAACCTCCGAAGAAGGCAACCAAGGCAAAGCAGAAGCAAAGATACATGTTGATGTTGATTGGAGTTCTTCTGAATCCTCAGCTTACTGATCTTGATCACGACGGTCTATTATTCTTCGTCCCGTTTGCTAATGAAGCAATTTAACGGGTGCTGAGTGTTGATTGAAGATCCTCAAGATGTCCAGCACACATTAACCAACTTAGCAATTCAGTTGGCTTGTGAAGTCTGGCTTAGTCAATATAGTCTCAAAGTAGTAGTGTGTCAAATCACACACAAATCGGGTTCGTTGAAACAAAACTGTTGCTGCATAGAAAACAGCAGTCCTCTTCGAAAGACTTGGCTACTGCAAAGCACTTGTGATGAAGTGTCTATGCTGCTGGTTGCCGTCTCAGAGTAACTCGCAAGGGTACATCAGGGTGCTGCTCTGCTGTCCACCGCTCTGGTTCAGGATCGGCGGCGGGCTTGACTCTGCTGTGGTGGATCCAGGCGTCAATCTCGGCTACCTTTACTGCAGTTGGGGTAGACAGGATGACGGCGTACGGTCCCTTCCAATGGGGTTCCAACGGTATTTTCTTCCAATCTTTGATCCACACCGAAGTTCCAGGCTGGTAGGGATGCAAGGGTTCCGTCAAGTTGATAGGCAACTGGTCTTGGATCCACGTATGGAGAGTCTGCAGAACAAAACTAAGAGCTAGGAGTTCTTGCCTGGTTACTTCTGAACCAATCTGGGCTAAACTTCCTTTGACTCCCTGCACTATTGGTGGGGGTTTACCATACAAAACTTCAAAAGGGGAAAATCCTGTTGACTTTACAGGGGCTGAGCGTATTCTGAGTAAAGCTATGGGGAGCACTTGGGGCCATTTCAAGTGTGTCTCCTGACAAAGCTTAGACATTTGGGCTTTCAAGGTACGATTCATTCGCTCAACTTTCCCTGAACTCTGGGGTCTGTATGCAGTGTGGAGTTTCCACTGTATCTGCAAAGCTTTTGCTAACTGCTGAGTAACTTGGGAGACAAATGAGGGTCCATTGTCTGACCCTATTATTGCTGGAATTCCAAATCTGGGGATAATCTCTCTCATTAAGGCTTTGGTAACCTCTCGGGCTTTCTCAGTTCTGGTTGGGAATGCTTCTACCCACCCAGAGAAAGTACAAACTAATACTAGTAGGTAATGGTATCCATTGGCTTTTGGCATTTCGGTGAAATCAACTTGGAGGTTGTGCATGGGGGTGACACCTCTTGACTGAACTCGGGGTGCTGTAATAAGGCCTTGCTTGGCATTATTCTTGGCACAGGTTTGACATTGTCGTGCTACTGAGGCTGATATGGTTGTCATCAGAGGGATGTAGAAATGTGGTCTGAGTGCTTTTTCCATAGCACTCTTCCCATAGTGTGTGGCTTCGTGGAAAGCTTTGACAAAGGATGGTCCTAACAGTTCAGGAATTACTATTCGTCCTGGAGGTTGACTGCCCCCTTCTGGTGGCAGCTCAATCCATCCATCTTTCAATACTCCATTTTCTTTGTCACAATAGTAATCCAATTCTTTGGTGGTATATCGTGGGGTCCATAGATTCAAGGGTACTGGAAACAATGCTGCTTGCATTGGCATAGCTTGTGGGGCAATCTGTCCTGTCATAGCTGCTTGTCGTGCTGAGGCATCTGCAAATCTATTCCCTCGGGCAACTTCTCCTTTTCCTGTTTGATGTCCTCTGCAATGCATGACAGCTACACGTGTTGGGGCCCAGACTGCATCAAGTAACATCAATATCTCGGGACCATACTTGACTGATTTTCCTCCGGATGTGATGAGTCCTCTTTCTTTATAGAGAGCTCCATGGGCATGCAAGGTAGTGAAAGCATATTTGGAATCTGTATATACATTTAGCACAAGTTTTTCTCCTAACAACAATGCTCTGGTGAGTGCTATCAATTCGGCTTTCTGGGCTGATGTGCCTGAGGCTAGAGCTGATGATTCAACTACTTCGTGTTGAGTGACGACTGCATATCCGGCACAGCGTCGTCCGTCAAGGATGAGACTGCTCCCATCAACATAATAGATCTGGTCGGGATTATCTATGGGCACATCTGTTAAGTCGGGTCGACTGGAGAACACAGTCTCCATGACTTCGATACAGTCATGTTCTGGGAGTTCTTCACTGATGGGTATCAAGGTAGCTGGATTCAAGGCATGGCTCACTTCAAGTTGTATCTGTGGGTTTTCACATAACATGCTCTGGTACTTCAACATTCGGGAATTGGTGAGCCAATAATTTGCTTTCTGTTCCATAAGGGCAAGGACTGCATGTGGCACAGTGACTCGTATGTTCTGTCCTAGTGTGAGTTTGTCTGCCTCACTCACTAGTAGCGCTGTAGCTGCAACTGCTCTCAAGCAGGGTGGCCATCCTTTGGCCACAGGGTCCAATTGTTTCGATAGGTAGGCTACAGGTCGTTCCCAATTTCCTAATTTCTGAGTCAACATGCCTAAGGCATTTCCCTGTGCTTCATGTACAAACAAGTGGAAAGGTTTGTGGACATCTGGTAGTCCAAGTGCTGGTGATGACATCAATTCTTCTTTTAACTTCTGGAAGGCTGTGTCCTGCTCAAGTCCCCACTCCAGTGGTGACTTCTCTTCTCCTTTTGTGGCTTCATACAGTGGTTTGGCAATTTGGGCAAAGTTGGGTATCCAGATTCGGCAATATCCTGCCGCTCCCAGAAAGGCTCTGACCTGCTTTCTGGTTGTTGGAGTTGGAATTCTGCATACTGCTTCTTTTCTTTCTCTGCCTAATCTTCTGCTTCCTTGGGTAATACGAAAACCCAAGTATTTCACTTCTGTTTGACATAGTTGTGCTTTGGCTCTGGAAACTTTATATCCAGCTTCATTTAGTAACTGCAAGAGATCTTTGGTGGCTAATATACATTCTCTTTCTGATACGGCAGCTATCAACAGATCATCCACGTACTGGAGAAGTACTCTCTTCCCCGGGGCTACTGGATAGCTTGAAAGATCTTGATTTAGTGCAGCACTAAAGATGGTAGGTGAATTCTTGAATCCTTGGGGTAATCTTGTCCAGGTGAGTTGGCCCCCTCTTCCAGAGATGGGGTCCTGCCATTCGAATGCAAACAATATTTGGCTTACAGGGGCTAATCTTATGCAAAAGAATGCATCTTTTAAATCCAGTACAGTGAAATGGGTAGCTTCAGCAGGTATCAGTCCTAGAAGAGTGTAAGGATTGGGCACAACTGGATGTATAGTTTCAACTGCATCATTTACTCTTCTCAAATCTTGCACTGGGCGATAATCATCTGTCTCAGGTTTCTTTACTGGCAAAAGTGGGGTATTCCATGGGGATTGACATACTTTTAGTAGGCCATACTCGAGCAATCTCTGTAGGTGGCGATGAATGCCTTCAATTGCGGCTCTTGGGAGAGGGTACTGTTTGACGTGCACTGGTGTAGCACTAGGCTTGAGGGTTACAATCACTGGTGCTATATGCTTGGCTAGGCCTGGGGGACTGCCTTCTGCCCATACTTCAAGTGGTGCATGAATGTTCTTTAAAGTTTGTTCAAAATAGGTATCTTGAATCGAATCATCAATGTAGTATCTCCATTCTTCTTCTAGGGGAACTGTCAGCAGCATTACTCCTGCTGGTTTGGCTTGAGAATTCACTGTCATTTGCATTTCTCCTTGCTCAGAGAAAGATATTTGTGCTTGAAGCTTGGCTAGCATATCTCGTCCCAGTAGTGGTACTGGACATTCGGGCATGTAAAGGAATTGATGAGTTACTTGCTGTCCTCCTAGACTGCATATCCGGTTTTGAAGAAAAGACTTTGTGGCTTTGGCACCAGTTGCTCCTATAATGGTGACTGCTTTTTTGGTGAATGGGGCTATCTTTTTGTCTATTACTGAATGTTCTGCTCCAGTATCAACCATAAAGTTCATAAATTGGTCTCCTATTTGTATTTCGACCATAGGCTCCTGGAGACCTAAAGCAAACTTGGAGCCCGGTCTGTCCTAATCCACGTCATCCTCATCATGGGCCTGTGTGGCCAATGCTTGAATGGCTCCTCCTCCCCTCTCTCTCTGGAATTGTTCTCGATTGGCTCCTCCTCGGCCTCGGGGACGGCCTCGTCTTTCTTCTCGCCACTGATGATCGTTGTCGTCATCTTGCTGGGCGTCTTCGAGTTGCGGGCACGTATCTCTCCAATGTCCTTCCTCTCTGCAATAGGCGCATTGGTTCACGCCTAGTCTCTGGGTCCGGCCTCCGCCTTGACCCCGCCCTCTTCCTCTGCTCCTTCGACTAGGGACACCTCCCCTTTTCTTTTCAACTATGGCCGCAGCCAAAAAATCAGCTTTCTTCTTCATCTTTCTATCACATTCTCTCTGTCTTTCAGTATCACGATTCACATACACTTTATGAGCGACTTCCAATAACTGTGTTGCATTCATGCCCGCAAACCCTTCTAATTTCTGTAATTTACGTCTAATATCTGGTTGAGACTGGTTTACAAAAGCAGAATTCACCATGCATAAACTTCCTGGTGCCTCGGGATCATAGGGAGTATACATTCTGTAGGCTTCAGTTAATCTTTCATAATAATCTGCTGGGCTCTCATCTATTCCTTGGATAACTCCTGCGACTTTGGAAAGGTTCATAGCTTTTTGGCCTCCCCTTCTCAGGCCTTGTAAAAAGCCTTGACGAAAGCGGGCTAGGGCTGTGGATCCTTCATCTGTATTCGGATCCCATTGGGGGTCTTCATTCGGGAATTCTCTCTGAGCTGCTTCTCTACGATCTATTATATTCTGCCCCTGCGCTGGAGCTGCAGGGTTTTCTGCCATCCATTCAATAGCTGCTTTTCTAATTCTCGCTCGTTCTTCTGTAGTGAATAGGGTGGTCAGGAGCTGACGGCAATCTGGCCAAGTGGGTTGGTGAGTTTCCATAATACTAGTTACTAATTCTGTCAGCTCCTGGGGCTTGCTAGTATAGGAGGCATAATGCGACCTCCAATTTAATAAATCAGTTGTAGAGAAAGGGATATACACATAAGTTAAGGGTCCCGCTACCACTTCATCATTATCATTCTTTACGGGCACTCCCGGGACTTGCCTTAAGGGAAACAGTTTGGCTGTCCCAGGCGTCATTTGAGTCTGGGATCTAAGGGTTATTGTCGTTGTCTTTGCAGGAGTCGCTTTCTTTTTCTCAACTGGTTTTGCTTTGGGTTTTTCTTTCGCTGGCATGCTAGTGCTAGCGCTGGCTTTCTCAATTATTTGTACACTGTCCTCCTCTTCTTCTGGGGAATTTCCTTCTTCTCCTCCTTCTATCTCCGCTTCTGACTCACTTTTTACGTCCTCCACTTCTCCTTCCACTAATTCTTTCTCTTTCTCTCCTCCAGGAGGAGGGGGGTCAGGGGTTGGGTCCCGCCTCGGCTCTGGCCGTCTCTGGGGTTCTGGGGCAGGACGCCGCCGGGCTATTCTTACTGGACCTGGGGTTCGGGGCTGCCTGAGGACTACTTCTGGGGAATCAGGATCTGCCAGGATGGGTTTCTTCGTGGCTTTCTTATCCTGCTCTTTCATTCTAGGCTGTTCCGTTTTCTGTCTAGAATCTGTTTTAGCTAACATTATTCTGCACTGTTCCTCATAACAGCACTGCGCCCAGGAGGGCGGATCTTCACAAATACTTAACCAGGAATCTATATAGGGGTACTGATCGGGGTGCGCTACCCGCACTCTACGATGTATTGACTGGATAATCTCTACGGTGAACGTTCCCTCTCGGGGCCAGATGGGGTCTAGATCGGGCCACTCCCTAGTACACAAAATCTGCAAACGGGCTGCTGTCATTTTAATACCATAATCTCCTGAATATCCCTCTTTAAAATGTGCGATCATACATTCTAATGGAGTGTTTCTAGTAGACCCCGCCCCTCCCATTTCGATGTGTGCGCGCAACAACAGACAGAAGGGAAAAGGAGTGCGGACCGTGGGTAAGGGGTCCTCACGGCCCTGGAAACGTACAGGGAATACAAATAACAAGACAAGACGACAATCGCTTCCCCCTTTTCGCGACCTGAACGCGGTCGCCCCGGTCAGGAAATGCGCTAATCAGGGGTCCGCCTTCACTTGGTCCGTGCTGCCAGACCTCTCATTCACACTTCGTTCACACAATCATGCTAGCAACGTATCCCAGAATGCATTCGTTTCTATCTGTTCTGACTAGTCTTTTCCCAATTACAAAAAGGATGAGGGTTTCACCTAGCGAATTCCCATGCCAGGCTACTCGGCTCTTCCTTGAGAGTTGATCATGCTCTCTTACCAATTCCCAATATCTCGAGATTACAAATTCCAAATTCCAATGGCAGTGCTGCTCTTTCTATTTCTGTCTAGACCCAAAATCAAAACTATACTCACCGGATCCGGTCCTCAAACTTCCCAAGCAGGCGCATGAGTTGGACCTCGGACTCCCCTCACTCGGGTTCGAGGCGTTGGCTCCGACCGGGCCCGGCACCCGCCGAGGTCCGACCAGCTCCCTCCGATACAAGGGACCGGTGGCGCCAGGGAGCGGCCCTCGTCGGAAGGGCGCGATCCCGGCAGGACCAAGCCTATAGAGGCGGAAAGTCGTGGTATATTGCCCTATATACACTTTGATTCCACAACTTCCCGGCCAACGCACCAAGGAATATGTAGCAGCAAAGCGCAGACAAACCAATGATACCAGGAGTCTGTTCAGAAGGTCCAAATCATTTATTTGTGCACAAGTCTCAAGCAAGGCAATTTCAAAATGGCTGAGCAAAGTTTTCAAGCATTACAACAACTTTTATAGACTTCTGTTCCATTCTAGGTATAGAAAAACATTTCATTGGTCCCGGTACTCTCCCGTACCTCCCGTAGCCCTTCTATTGGTCCCGGTACTGATAAGTTTCTCCAATTATGTTCCTTCTGTGGGCTTCTGTGGGCATGACACCTGCCTGCCCCCCTTCTAGTCCCAATTACAATGGTCAGTTCATCAACTTGTTACTTTCACACTTTCAAGGTTATGGGACCATTTGTGCGTGCAGAAGAGCAAGGTTCTGTAACTCATCTGTCAGCACTCCTTATTATTTCTCTGCAAATGTACTTTTTCTTATCAGTAACTTTTAAACACATCTTTTCTGTATTTTTCCATTTCTTAATTCTGCAGTTCTGCTTATCTAAGCTAATTCAATATTTCTACTGAGTTCTTTCTTACAATAGCAGCATATTGGGGGATGTGCAATCCTATATGCCTCTCCACAGGCCTCATTTACAGGTCAAGCTAGCCATGCTGGCCTGCCTATGTCAGACACCGTGGGTCACAGGCCTGCACCTGCCACAGTATCAGCACAGAGCTTTTAGTTTAAATGTAAAAAACTTAGCAGAGAGCTTTTAATTTAAGTTTAAAGCTCAAAAGAGAGTTTTCAATTTAAATTTAAAACTCAGCAGAGAGCTTTTAGTTTACATTTAAAACAGTCAGAGCCTAGTAAAAGCAGAGAACTCTCAATGTAAATGAAATCAGAGTATAGCTTAGTATAGAAGGAAGAATAGGATAAATATTATTTGAGTAGAAATAACTAAGGGGCTTGTTTACAATAACGATCGGAAACCGCTACCGCGGCTTTGTAAACAAGCCCCTAAATTGCTTCTAGAGACATTTACAAAGAGGTCTTCCAGTTAGGAGGCAAGAGATCTGTGAATTTGTTTTATATAGTTGTTAAAGCCAAGTGATAGAAGAAAGGAGCAATTTGAAAGGCTCCCTCTATCAAACCAAGAGCTATATGAATCACCCAGAAAGCTATTAACAGATTACCTTAGAAGCACAGGTCTGGGGACATGTATAGCAAGCCTGTCTTTACTAAGTGTTAATTCCCTCCCACCTACCCCAACTCACACCCACCACAGGCATAATCTTAGCCCTTTTAAAGGGGGAGAGGTGGTCAAATTCACTTTCAGGTTCAGCTGGTTATCCTCACCAGCAATAGGTTAATTAAGGCCTTTAAATTAATTAATCTTGAGGTAAACAAAGTCCCTTAAACATATTTTGTATAGTTGTATCAGTACAAGTAGCCCTAGTAACTTTAAACAACTTAGTTTTAAAGTTTTGTTTAGCTATTTAAGATGCAGACAGCAGTGAGATAGGAGCTATCCAATCTTTTGCAATGAGTGTCACATATACGATTTTCTCCCAGTTGAAGGGGTCTTACGTGTGCACTAGATGCAAGGAGCTCTTTGCCCTCAGGGAACGAATCCAATCTCTGGAGGCTAGAGTAGAAGACTTGGAGGACATAAGGAAGACAGAGAGGTGCATAGACGAGACCCACAGATACGTAGTACTGAAGTCCCACCTCCAGTCTGGCAGCTTTTCAGTTGCCATGGAGAAGAGAAGTCACGTGAAAGGACAGCATCACCTTGGTGTAGCAAGAAGTGATCCTGTAGCTAGGACCTGTCCAACAGGAGATATAAAACCCTCTCACACTGAGGAGATTTCTCCAGGGCCATGTCCCCATGAGGGAAAGGTTAGGACAGCAGATATAGATGGCAATTTGATTATTACGCATATAGATAGTTGGATGACTGGTAGACATAAGGATAGCCTGGTAACATGCCTGCCTGGTGCGAAGGTAGCAGACCTTATGCACCATCTGGATAAGGTTTTAAATAATGCTGAAGATGGGTCTGCTGACTTGGTACTTGTTGGTACCAATGACATAGGAAAGTGTGGGAAGGAGGTTCTGGAGGCCAAATTTAGGCCTTTAGGTAGGAAGTTGAAATCCAGAACTTCCAGGATAGCATTCTCTGAAATGCTTCCCATTCTATGCGCAGGACCCAAAAGGAAGGTAGAGATCTGTAGTCTCAATGCGTGGATGAGATGATGGTGCAAAGAAGAGGATTTTGGATTTGGTAGGAACTGGGCAACATTCTGGGGAAGGGAGAGGCTTTTCCAAAAGAATGGGCTTCTCCTTAACTGGAATGGAACTAGGCTGCTGGCATTAACCTTTAAAAAGGAGATAGCACATCTTTCAAACTAGATAATAGGGGAAAGCTGACAGTCACTCAAGAGCACATGATTCAGGTCCACGTTGAGCCAGGAGGAACCATCCTTCCTGACACCACAGAATAGATGGAGTATCTGTCTTCTCCCACTCACTTGGGAGAAGCAACTTGTCCAAGGTGGTCTGCACTATGGCCCCTTTGATCGCAGACCCACAAGGGGAGTGATGAATGAGCTCCTTGCATTCCAGGACATAGTCGAATTGAATGGTGTCTAGCACCCAGTAATCCTTGGTAATCTGAACCCATTCCTAAAAGAACAGGTGGAGCCTGCCACCCACCAGAGTTACTAGGGAGTAGACCCCCCAAACCTTCATTGCATGGCCCAGGAGGACCCTTCTCTGGAAGAGGCCATGTCCTGGGTTCATGTGCTCCACAAAGGGATTGAGAATGAGCCCAAGGCCCTGAAGCAGAGGGGAAAAAGGCTTTCCAAGTTGGTCGTGATGATAGTCCCGAGACCAATTGGTAATCTGGGCATGGTGCCCTTGAGGGTAGAGTGGATGCTGACAAGAAAGGGGTACTCACTCACTTCACAGTCCCCATGGACCTATCTTCTGGGAGGTTGTAAGATTTGTTTTGCCTTGGACCTTTATCAGTTTTTCCAAATCCATTCCAAACAGGAGCATCTCCTTAAAGGCCAGTTGAACCAACTGTGCTTTGGAAGATATGTCTGCCACCCAGTGACAGAGCCAAATCCAATGCCATGATAGAGTAGTCAGGGCACCATCCCTAGCTGCCAGGAGCACCAGGTCATACATGGAATCAGAAAGGAAGGCAGTAGCCAACTCCAGAAGAAAATGACTTCACTGAAGCTGGACTTGAGAAGTTAAGCTGGTACAAACCCCAGGCTGCAGAATAGCCACCAACATTCGGACCGGATCATATCTTTGATCGCCTCTGGGAATGGGAAGACAGTAATGAACCTCCGCACCCCTTGAAGAAGTGGATGTACTTTTGGCTCCTGCTCCATGCCAGAACAATCTGTCATGTTCAAGGTGGATGAGATCTTGGAAATCAACACTGCCAGTTCCTCCTTCCAGAACAGATGGATAATGCCGGCTTCTTCATAATCTTCTGAAGGTGATACAAGGCCCTTCTCCACATCAGAACCCAACACTAATACATCAGCGTCCAAGGCATCGTCAACATCTCGGACATCTCTCAAGTGTTCCTCATCTTCAGGGAGTGTCCCACACTGGGGAAGCTTAGCCAAAGGCAAACAAGCAAGGCTTCAGCATTCAGCCTGTCTGGTATGAGACTGTGTCCGGGGGCATCCAGAAGCCACAGGTTCTGAATTTCCATGCCAGAAGGACCAGGCCTGTTGCAAACAGGAAAAAACTTTTGGTGAGGACAATCTGGACTTCGGAAGCTCTCCTCTTGGTAATGGCTCCCCGACACCCTAGGGGGTATAGCCACCTCCAAACCCCTAGAGGATGAAGATTGGCTCACAGCACAGTCGCTGGCGCTTCCAGTCAGCTGAACATCTTTATCCTTAGTACCATCCTGCACCTCTTGCCCTGAGGCAGGAAAGGGCAGACTAATTGTGTCCCCTGGCTGAGAGGGGGAAGATATGCCCTTCAGGGGCAACTCCAAAGCTGCCATACAGGAAAGGATGAGGCTTCTCTTTTCCTGCCAGAGGTCAAGGAATGCTTCCTGGAAAAAGACATAGAAAGTTAGGATAAGTATCACAGCGAGCATGTTAACGCTGCGTTCACCCACAAGCATGCATTAACTGCGCTTTTACAAACATGTGTTAAAGGCACTACGGACGTAACGTGCGTTGGAGCTACTTGGGTGGAAAGTGTGTTAGGACCGTGCAATCTACAGGCGCACAATGAGCAAAAATATTACTAACTGGTGCAGAAAACAATGACAAAGCCACATACAGCCCCAACAGTCGCTAGCAGTTCACCCTGAATTGTGTCCTGTAGAGAGGAAACCGGAAGCCCCAAACAAGGACAATTATAAGGTCAAGCTTTGGTACTCACCCCCTTAGAGCCCTGGTCAGAGGATCATGCCGGTTTCAGTTCTACTGACCTGAAACTGCTTCGCTGGCTGGGTTTAGAATTCAGATGTGTGAAAGATGGCTGGCAGGTAGTTCCCTCTGAGAGCCTTCTGAAATCCTTGGGAGAGGGTGAAGGTGAAGAGGGAGGAGTAGCTCAGTGGTTGAGACAGGTTACCTCAGGCAGGAGTGCCGGGGGTTCAATTCCTGCATGGGGACAAACAACCTCAGGCCAGAGGGACTGGGGTCTCTAGTCCCATGGCCACTCCTTGTGGCCTTGGGCAAGCCACTTAACCCTCCATTGCCTCAAGTACACTTAGATTATGAGCCCTTTGGGGACAAGGCAATAAAAAGTACCTGTTAGTATACATGTAAACCACACTGATTCTAAAGAGCACAGTAAAGTAAAAAAAAAAAAAAAGAGAGAGCTGGGGGGGGGGGGGGGAGGGGGGTGTGGGATAGAGGAGGATGGAGGCGTGCTGAGGTTGTGTGAGGCTGCTGCAAACTTCCAGATCCTGCCAAATCCTTCCACTTGTGGCTGCTCAACAGGCCCTTGTCATGATAAGGCCATGGAACTGAACCAATTTCCCCTTCTCCTATGGCTAGCAAAGAGACTGCAGTCTAGTGGTACCTTCCACATCATGCACAAGTGAGAGAGTCACCCCTTTAGGGGCTTGAGGTGGTCATTCATGAGTATTTAATCAATCTATTTTCCTCTCAATCTTCGGATTTTCTAGAGAGGGGAAAATTCATCCACCATCTGCTGGAGACAAAGAAATACTGAAGAGACCTCTGGTAGCCGAGGCTGATAGAGGAAGGGAGTGATGTCATTGAAACCTGGACTTTTCATTAGCCTTTGTCTCTACCAATCTGCTGGTAGGGAAACACAACCCACTTGTCTGGATTGGTCTAGCAGGATGTTATGGAAACACCCATTTATCAGCCAAAAATCCCTTTGAAAATGTCCCCTGAAATGTGCACTAAACCTTCCTCCCCCTACCAAAATACTAATTTATGCCATTGGCCTCATTGTGTATTAATGCTGGATAGTATTATATGCGAGAAGAACAGGGACTGGGATTTTCAGTGAGTGAATACTATGTTTTCCTTTTTTCTCAGGACTCTCTCTGATGTGTGATCACTGCTTAAATTTAGGCAGTGATACATGTTCAAGTGCTTCTGCAGCCTGTAATGAAGGAGAAGTGTGTGTTACAAAGATAGAAAATGACACAGTGGGTGAGTTGAATTTCTTCCAGGGAAACAGGATGACTCTATGATTCAATGGCTGCTCCGTTTCTAACTGGGCTCCTGTAGTGGATTGTATCAAAATACCAGCCTAAGGGATTTATTTTCTTGCAGGCCCATCTCCTGAATTCAAGAAGGGCTGGGGACAAACACTGAACATCTCTAAAGGGAAAAAGGAACTATAGTAGTTGATATTGAAGGGCAGACTAGATAAGCCATATCATCTTTTTCTGCCTCATATTTCTATATTTACCACACCGAAAGCAGAAGGATCCCCGTGGCCCGACCTGCAGCAAATAAAACACATAAGCACCGAGGCTCTGAGATGCTGCATGGCTCAAGGCCCCGCTGCATTCCTGCCCTGTCCTTCAGCATAGCTTTTCTGTACTAATAGGAAGTCTGTGACCAAAAAGGGAGCAGCAGCGCATCAGAGGCTTGAACCCTGCAGCTCTTCAGAGTCTCTATGTTTGTTTTTTTATTTTTCTTTGGCACCAGCAAGCAGGTCCCAACTTCTGGCAACACTCGGCCCACCAGAGCATGCCCAAATGCCTGATAAAGCAATCCACGCCCAACTATCCTAAAATGTGTGACTTTTCTATATCTACTTAAAAGTCCAAAAATGAAATCCTGACCTCTTTTCTCCAGTTACACAGGAGAAATTGTAACGTCAATCTTGTTCATTCACCTAGTATAACCTCTTATACATTTCTCTTCTTCCCCTAGAAAATGATGTACGTCTTTCAATTTTCAAAGGGTGTCTAAAGTATGACCCCAGGCTCTGTGAGGTCCCTGTCCATTTCACTGGTGGGGGATTCATCTATAACCTGTACACTGAGTGTTGCAAGGAAGACAACTGTAACAGTGGAAGTGTCACTGGTAGGTCTCTGTATTTGCTTATTACTCTATATACTATCACACAGATTACAGGGATATTGTGGCTTTTGCCTGGGTGCTTCCAGCAGGAGAGGAACACTGCAGAGTCAGAGAATAAGCCACTGAAGTGTGAGGACAATTTCCAGGCGTAAAAACATAAGAAATGCCATAATGAGTCAGACCAAAATCCATCAAGCCCAGTAGATGGTTTCCAACCGTGGCCAATCCAGGTCACAAGTACCTGTCAAGTTCCCAAAAATGTACACAGGTTCCACAATGCTTGTCCCGCAGTAAGCAGTGGGTCTCCCAGGTCCTCTAATAATGGCTTATGGAGCTTTCTTTCAGGAACTTGTCCAAACCTTTTTTAAACCCAGCTACACTAACAGCTTTAACTACATCCTCCAGTAATGAATTCCAGCGTTTGATTACTCGTTGAGTGAAAAAATATTTTCTGCGATTAGTCTTAAATGTGCTACATCGTAGCTTCATTATGTGTCCCCTAGTCTCTCTTCTTTTTGTTTGGCATAAACAATGGATCTATGTTTACCTGATCCACTCCATTAATTTATAGACCTCCATCATATCTCCTCTCAGCCATCTATTTTCCAATTTGAAGAGCCCTAACCTTTTAAGTCTTTCCTCATATTTATTTTTTTATTTAGCTTGGCTTATATACCACTTTTCACTGGCTCATAGGGGTATCCTTCCATCCCCTTTACCATTGGCTCTTATCTGTACCTTTTCTAATTCTGATATATCCTTTTTAAGATATGGTGACCAGAACTGCACACAATATTCAAGTTGTGGTCGCACCATAGAATGATACTGAGGCATTATAATATCCTTGGTTTGGCATAATTGCAAAAAGTAGGAACAATCACTTACACCAGTTCCTGGACTGATGTAAGCGATCACACCATAACATACGCAAGTCCTTTCGCACTTACACTCTATTTTATAAGGTCATGTATCTGCATATTTGACTTTATAATACAGGTGCAAAGTATGTGCGTAAAATGCACATTACCTAGCTGTGACTTTATAAAATTACCCTCTTAGAACTCGATGCAGAAACCCTGTGCTAAAGCTCTCGCACAATTTCCTAAGCAAGTTTAGTGCAGAGATTTTGCTCAAAGATGTAGTAAGCAAAAAACATACAAATGAGCTGAGCACAAAAATTCTGCCCCTAAACAAGGAGAGCAAGCCAGGCACATGCGCACATAGATCTGCTTTAGCTGCACCTATATCCTGTGCACAATAAATACTGTTTGGCACTTGTGTGTCTGGGCTGGATTTCTATCTGGTCCATAAAGGGCAATATTATTCTGATTCAAAGTTCTGTTCAGAATAAGATTGTGGTTTGTTTGCCAGCACCTGCCCATAATATGGTTCCTGCACACTTCCCCTGCTGTTTTTTTCAGCACACACTTCAGTACAGCCAGAGAAATGTTGTAGGTGCTGTACGCTGAAGAAACAGGCATATATTCCTCACCAGAACTGACCACAAATCTATGAGATAACCCTAACACCTCCTCAGACCTGGTGTTTAAATTTGGCGTTGAGTTCAGCCTTCTCGTTTTCTGTGCCCTACTCTGTATCTGCGCTGCATAGCTATTTGCTTCACTAGCATCAATTTCAATGGATTTAAATGTGCAGCACATTGCTGCTAACAGAGGCATTTGCGCATTTCATTGTTTGCTGGGCATGTATTGGCAGAATAAGCTGTGGCGGCAGAACCACACGCTGCTCATTGACAGTCAGATGCACTCTGGCAAGGAGCAACACATCCTGGAATGCTGCCAGTTTGTTCTGGGCTTTTCTCTCTGTGTGGATTTATTGCAGATTGCAGTTGTGATGTAATAATGCAGAATCTCTTTAGACTCATCTTGCACGCCTGACCCCCTCACCTCCTGCAGCGCTTCATGGCTATGCCTCGACTTCCTCTTCTCTCATGCCCTCCTGGATCTCTTACAGTCCGGCTTTCGTCCTCTACACTCTACTGAAACGGCTCTTGACAAAGTCTCCAGCGACCTGTTCCTGGCAAAATCCAAGGGCCTTTACTCCGTCCTCATCCTTCTTGATCTCTCTGCTGCTTTTGACACTGTCGACTACAATCTTCTCCTCGATACCCTGTCCTCACTCGGCTTCTCAGGCTCTGTGCTATCCTGGTTCTCCTCCTGTCTCTCCCACTGCTCCTTCTGAGTGTATTCTGGTGGTTCCTCTTCATCTGCTACCCCACTCCCAGTCGGTGTACCCCAAGGATCCGTTCTGGGTCGGCTCCTCTCTATATATCCAGTCCCTAGGTGCACTTATCTCTTCCCATGGCTTTCAGTTCCATCTGTATGCCGATGACTCCCAGATCTACCTCTCTACGCCCGTAATCTCCCCGGCAATTCAGACCCGGATCTCTGCCTGCCTCTCTGACGTCACTACCTGCATGTCTCTCCGCCGCTTGAAGTTGAACATGGCCAAGACTGAACTTCTTATCTTTCCCCCTACAACCTCCCCTCCTCTTCCTCCCTTCTCAATCTCAGTGGATAACTCCGTAATCCTTCTTGTTTCTTCGGCCCGCAATTTGGGGGTAGTCTTTGACTCCTCTCTCTCTTTCTCCACACACATCCAGCTCGTAGCAAATTCCTGCCGTTTCTTTCTCTACAACATTAGCAAAATCCGCCCCTTCCTCTCTGAACACACTACTCAAACGCTTGTCCACTCCCTAGTCACCTCCCGTCTCAACTACTGTAACCTGCTCCTTGCTGGTCTCCCTCTAAGTCACCTCTTTCCCCTTCAATCTGTTCAACACTCTGCTGCGCGACTAATTTTCCACCAACCTCGCCATGCCCATATCACACCTCTTCTCAGGTCACTTCACTTGCTCCCTATCCGCTTCTGCATCCAATTCAAACTTCTCCTGCTGACCTATAAATGCATTTACTCTGCGGCTCCTCGGTACCTTTCATCTCTTATCTCTCCTCATAACCCCCCTCTTGAACTCCGCTCTTCCAGCAAACTGCTTCTATCTACGCCCCGTACTCCCACTACTAACTCCAGACTTTGCTCTTTCCACCTTGCTGCACCCTACGCCTGGAATAAACTACCTGTCTCTGTACGCCAGGCACCTTCTCTAACCCTCTTCAAGTCCAAGTTGAAAGCCCACCTCTTTGCTACTGCTTTTGGATCATGACTCACCTAGTCTCCTTTCCTCCCCCTTGTTCCACCCCTGCCTACACCCTCTGTATCTGTGTGTTTGTGCATTTTGTCTTAACTAGATTGTAAGCTCTGATGAGCAGGGATTGTCTCTTACATGTCTATAATGTACAGCGCTGCGTACGACTGGTAGCGCTATATAAATGCTGAGTAGTAGTAGTAATAGTAGTAGTAGTAATAAGTATTTAGTTCTGTTTCATCAATTGTCTTCCGTTCTTTAGTGTTGTCTAGGTGGTTCTCATTCTGCTGCCTGCAAGAACTGTTGACTTCTCTGTTTGTCCCTTTAATAACTAGAGAGACAATGGTCTCAGATATGAAGAAAAGGTGTCAACAGCGGAGACTTTTTTATTTGCTCAGGTTGAGCCAACCTGTTCATAAACACTATCTTTACCATGTGCACTGAAGAGGGAGGTCTCTGCCACATACGACCACTTCTATTTACATCAGAACAACAGCCTCTTCCCGTATCCCTTTGTGGAGAAGCAATGGGCCTCTTCCCCCCTTCATTAGAAAGATGATTTTCACTTTCTATAACTGTTAGAGCTGGCCCAACCATTAGCCAAGACTAGGCAGTTACCCAGATACTCCACTATTCACCTTCTCCATTGGGAAAATTGGCCATTCAGCCCTACCTTCTGTTTTCTATCGTTTAACAAGTACACCGCCTCCTATCCAGTGACTTTTTAACTTCGCCAAGAGTCTCTCATTAGGGACCTTATGAAAGGCTTTCTGAAAATCTAGATACATTATATTGACTGGCTCACCTTTGTCTATCTGTTTATTCACACCTCCAAAAAAATATAAGAGACTAGTAAGACAAGACTTTCCTTGGCTAAGTCTATGTTGCCTTTCTCCCATTAAACCATGACTATCTACATGTTCAGCAATTTTGTTCTTTATAATGGTTCTACTATTTTGCTCGGTACTAATTCCAGGCTCACCAGCCTGTAGTTTCCCAGATCACCCCTGGAACCCTTTTTAAAAACTGGAGTTACATTGGCCATTCGCTAATCTTCAGGTACTACAGGTGATTTTAATGATAGTTCAGAGATTAATAATAGTAGGTCTGCAATCTCATATTTCAGTTCTTTTAACACCCTCGGGTGTATACCATCTAGTCCAGATGATGTGCTACTGTTTAGTTTATCAAATAGTTGTAATATATCTTTCCTGTTTATCGATATTTCTTTTAATTCTTCTGATGCATCACCTTTAAATACCATGTCAGTCATGAGTAACTTCCCTACATCTTCTTCAGTAAAGACCAAAGCAAAGAATTCGTTCAGTCTCTCTGCTATGACCTTGTTCCCTCTTAGTGCCTCTTTTATCTATTTATTTATTTAACAGGTTTTTCTATACCACTTTATCTGATGGTCAAAGTGGTTTGCATTGTAACAGAATATATTACATAGAAAAAGGAAAACAAACTTGGAAATAACTACATAATTTATTTTAAACAATGGGAGAAGTTTATTTTATCCCTCTATCATCTAATGGTCCAACTGACTCTCTCACAGATTTTTTGCTACAAATGTACTTGAAAGTCTTCATTATGCGATTTTGCTTCCATAGCAAGCTTCTTCTCAAATTTTCTCTTTGCCTGCCTTATCAATGCCTTGCATCTAATTCACCAATGCTTATTTTGCTTCCAGTTTTTGTCATTTGGCTCCTTTTTCGATTTCCTGAAAGATGCAATTTTTTGGACTTCTTTCCATCTTTCTTAAATTAAGGAATACAGCTGGTCTGGGCTTCCAAGATAGTATTTTTAAACAGCACCCAAGCTTGATGTAAATCTTTAACCTTTGCAACTGCTCCTTTTATTTTTTTCTTAACTATTTTCCTCATTTTATCATAGTCTTCCTTTTGAAAGTTACAAGGTAGTACTGTGCATTACCTTGCCATCCTTCCTCCATTTATGAAATCAAACGCGATCAAGCTATGATCACTATTGCCAAGTGGCCCCAACACCTTTATCTCTTGCCCCAGATCTTGTGTACCACTAAGGACTAAGTCCAAAATGGCTTCCCCTCTTGTTGGTTCAAGAAGCAGCCATTTATATCATCTAGACAAGCCCCTTTATCTCCCTAGCATGCACTGCCATGACACTAACCTAGTCAATACCGAGTAATTGAAATCACCCATTATTATTACTGTATTGTAACTTTTGTTAGCTTCCCTGATTTCTTTGAGCATTTCATCATCCATTTGTTCATTCTGGCCAGGTGGTCTATAGTACACCCCAACTGCCATTGCCTTCCCCTTTTTACTTGAAATTTTGATCCATAGAGATTCTACAGTGTATTTTGTTTCCTACAACACTTTAATCCTGTGTGTCTCAATGCCCTCTCTAACATAGAGTGTAACCCATCCACCATTTTAATCTACTCTATCACTGCAATATAATTTGTACCCAGGTATCACAATGTACAATTGGCTGTCCTTCCACCATGTCTCTAAGATACCAATTATATCTAACCTCTCATTTAATGCTATGTATTCTAACTCCCCCATCTTATTTTTAGACTTCTAGCATTTGCATACAAGCATTTTGGAAGTTATATTTTATTCATAATTAATTTTGTTATCGGTAGGCATGGGTAATTTGGAATCTTTAAGCTCTCTCTGCTCTGTACTCAAGAGCATTTGGGTTATTTTTGTCTTTGTTGGACCCTCTCTGTTGATATGCCCTAACTTCAGTCTTTTGCTAGTATCCTTCACAGATATATCTTTTCGAACCATGCACTCTTGGGCGACTGTCGGCTTTCTCCTATATCTAGTTTAAAAGCTGCTCTATCTCCTTTTTAAAGGTTAATGCCAGCAGCCTGGGGCTGGCACTGGTATCGGTAAAAGAAGACATGTTCTCCTCCACTGATCTGTCCCTGTCACTTTGCAGCAGAGAAGAGGCTGGGCTCTGTCTTCTATTTTAGTCTGAATTGCAGAGTACAAAAACATTATTCATCCATGTTAAATATGTACACATAAAAAGTACAGGTAGGGGAAGGGCTCATAAAATACTTTTCAACCCTCTGCATGTAAGTGTGTGTGTGTATAGCTGTGCTGTCTCTAGGTGTGCCTTGAGCTTAATTTGGTGTCTCTTAAAGGATGCAGAGTGGAAGCAGTATTAGGGCAGTTTTCATAGGAATTTACCCAGGTAGTTAAATAGTTACTTGCAGGGTGGTGCTAGGGTTTCTGGCACCCCCCTGCAACCTATAGATCGGTGGCCTCTCTATCATTATTATTAATGCTGGCTACACCCCACCCCTCTTTTTACTAGAACTCCTTTGTGAACTCTTCACATGATGCTAGTATTTCTCCTTCAAGTCCAGTATTGAAAGAAAATTGTTGTGAAGGGGAAAATGCATAGCCAGAATAAAAATAACTACTGAGCAGTAAATACTTAGCATGATATGAACAGGCTGTGATAGTCTATGAGCATGCTAAATTTTAGTTATGGATCAACAGAAAAACTGTATGGACACCTCAAAAATATTTTACTCTCTGAAAAAATATGCAGGAGAAAGATTTTCTACAGAATGTAGGAATCAGCAACATGATAACCATACGTTCAATGTACATTAGAAACTATAAGCAAAATTGGTATAATGTTGATGCAAAGAATAGTTTCAATATAGGAAGACAGTGACAACATTAATATATTGCTGATTTAAACCACATGTGTTAAGCAGGTTTCAATGACAAACCAATAAACCCATGCTTTCCCCTTACAGGATCACAGGATGTGAGAACATTTCATGATCAAGCAGGTGTTATTCTGGCTTTCTCTCGCTCTAGCTTCACTTCCTACTGGCAGTCATGCAGACTATGTACTGGCAGTAGGAAGTGAAGCTGGAGCAACAGAAAAGCAAAAATAATATGGCCACTTTCCGGCCAGCCCACGGAACAAGTTCCATGCTTTTTCCATTACTCTTAGGTTTTCAGGATTTATATCCCAAAATTATTCTTTCCTCCAGAGCGAGGTGAGAGAAAGAACTCTCACACGAAGGCATCTGCATTGTCGGCAGAAACTAACATAATGACTCAGTGGAAGTAGTGTAGGTGAAACTAACGCCATCTCAGTGGATAGCCTTAGTTGCCCCTGCAGCCATTCTGCCATGCTGAAATGTGGCAACTGCAGGGGGATGCAACTATCTCCCTAGAGTTAGTCTACGGCCCTGCACTGGTAAGGCGACTCACACAAGTGTTACCAGTACAGAGTTTAGGAAGCATTCTGCTGAATGTGCCAAATAACCTGAGAGGCTGAACAACACCAATGCAGTAGCTCCCACTTCCACAAAAACAAGAAGACCGACTTGGCAGCCCCAACATAGCATTTTCCACCTTCACAAAAACAAGAGAGTCTCAGTGGCCCCTAAACAGCACTTCCCATCCTAAGAAAAACAAGCGGGGCTTTGTGACCCCAATACAACATTTCCCACTCCAACATAAACACCATGGCCCCACAAGCCATCCTGCCCATATTACCCCAAAGACTCTCTCCGCACAGCCAGAGCAGCAGTATGGGGAGAGTTGGTGGGGGGCGGGAGGGGGCAGGCCGAAGACACAGAACATACAGGGCCGATTTAGGTCACGGCCCTGTACGTTCTGCAGGTCAGTAGTGGACATGCTGCTTATTCCACCTTGGAGGTGGATTAAGCAGCTGGGACAGCAGTGATCGGGGCAGAACCTCCCTCCCCCCCAAGGCCAGAATAGGAAGCAGTTAGGTCCCCGCCGCACAATCTGGGCCCCAGCTGCCAAGCTTTGGGTCAGGTAATGGAGCAACAGAGGCCAGTGCTGTGGGAGATGAAGGGCATGCAGGGAGGATGTCCCCACGTGTATGCAGGGGCACATGGGCTGTCTCAGGGCCCAGTCCTGCACCCGTGGGAACATCCGCTCCCATAGTGCAGAATCAGATCCTAATGGAGGTGTCCAGATGGCGTGGATGTGCTCCTAATGGAAAAGGGTTCTAAGAGGGGCTTGACATCTCCAACATAACTCAGAACTGAATACTGGACCAGCATGGTGTTAATGTAAATATATATTCTACAAAAAAACAAAGGAAAGACAAGATATTTGCACACCAAAGAATAAAAGAAAAAGCGAGAATCACAGCACAGTATAACACCAAATTATAAAAATATAACTTATTTTATTTTATTGTTATAACTTGTGTTATGATTCTTACTTTTTCTTTTTGAACATATATTCTGCATCTATAGAATCTCCTCTGAGTGCTGAACAGAACTAGGACATTCACCCACAGAATCAGATATCTAAAAAAAAAAATCTGATTCTGGTCATCTCACTAACAGCAACATAAAGATTCTCCAGTACCAGGCATATTGTGAACTAATACAAAACTCTACAAAAGTCACTGAAGATCTATAAAGCAAATCTTCCACAGCATACCAGAACCAATTTCCAAAACTCACATAAGGAGCCTGCCCAAAAAAGGCAGCACTGTAAATACTGTCATGGGTCCTGGAACATCCAAGCACCTATTTGAAAAGCTGAACAATTCAGATTACTCACAACAGATCCCAAAGTACAAACTTCATGATAACAGAACACCTGGCCTTGGTCACACACGCAGATCACGTGGAGCCCGATTCAGACAGGGGCACATCTGGGCCGTCCAGATGCCCAAATATTATATGGGGCCGATTTGTACATGATTCTGCCATTGCGGTAGCTATACATTCCCGCGGTTGTAGAATCAGGGCAAATGCCCTCAATTCAGAATGGGAGACAGCCTTTTCCCTGCCCATCCAGCCCTCCCAACAATTCGGCTGGTGTTCTGTTGCAGCAGTGTCCTGTCACCATGGCACCAGCACGTCCAGCCAGAGCAAGTGAATGCCTAGCTTCAGAATAGCCCCATTCCCCCCACCATCTGGCCCTTGGGGGGGGATTCTATAAGATCGAGCTGGTGCACGGGATTCACCACCGTGGCTACATGCTGAGGTAAGGGGGCTGCAGCCATAATCAGAGGGGCTTCTGGCACTTATTCCACCTTTGGAGTGGAATACGTTGTGCGTCCAGATCACTTCCTGGAGACATACAGAGGCCTGACCTTAATGGCCTCTGTACGTCTGAGTGCCAGGCCACACCCCCACTCTGCCCTCGCTCCATCCAGGTGCCTCCCCCTCCCGTCACCTTCCAACACTCCCCGCACGACAGCCCTGTATGAGCAGTTAACAAGGACAGCAGAATATGGCCCTGGGCCTGTTAGGGGTCTGAATCGACCCCAGACCCTCATCAAGTACAGAATAAGTGACCACAACCTAAAAATAAAAATACTGTATGTAGATAAAAATTAAACTGCAACCCCAAGAAGCCAGATTCTGCATTCAATGCAACACCACAGAAATAGAAAGAGATGCATTTCCCTGTACTGTATAAAATATAGATTGAAAATAAAATTACTTTTTCTACCATTGTTGTCGGACCATTTTATTCTGAGATCTTGCTGGTCCCAATCTGAGTTTCTATTTTCTTCAGTCTTCTCTTAGCTCTCTTTCTATATGGTCTCTAGTCCATCTGCCATTTCTTGTCTCCTCTTTCATTTTCTTCACTTTGTTTCATCTTAAATGATCTTTTCCTTTCAGCTTTTTCCATTTATTTTTCCCTTTCTGTGCACTCAAACTTCACTACTCTCTCTTATTATCCAGTCCTCAATCCCCCTCTTTTTTACTCCATCTACCTACCACTTTTCAACCCTTACTCTAGTCTTCCCATTTCCCACCTCTTTTTTCCTCGTCCATTATTCTCCATTCTTGCTCACCCTCCCCCCTCCATCCAGCATTTTCCATCTCTCTTCTCCCTCTCTCTGCCCTCCCTCCTTGGAAAATATATCGTGCAACACAATCCCTGGCGTCTTCTTTCTTTTTCTGAGTCAGCAGCAGAAAGATCTCATATCACCATCCCCACCGCCTCCTACATCCCTTCTGCATATCCACCCAGCTACTTCCTTCTATGATATTCATTAACCCTGCCTTTCCTCCTTTTTACCTCAGCATGCATTCTTATGCCCCTCACTTTCAAATGTTCTCTCTGTATGACCTTTTTCCTTCCCTCCCACACAAAATATCTGATCTCCTCTCCATCCTCACTCCCAACTTATTTTTTTCACCCTGAGCCTTTCAGTCCTCCCCAAGCATCAACTCCCTTCTAAATCCAGACCCTCCCAGCATCATCTCCTTTCCAGTCCCAATCACTCCATCCCCCAGCTTCAGCCCATTTCCAATCCTAGTCCCCCCCCCCCCGCAGTATCAGTCCTCCTCCAGTCCCAGTTCCTCCCAGCATCATCATCATCTCCCTTCCAGTCCCAGTCCCCCATCCTACAGCATCAATCCATTCCCAGTCCTAGCCCCCAGTGTCAGTCCTCCTCCAGTTCTTGTCCCTCTTAGCACCATCCCCCTTCCAGTCCTAGTCCTCCCATCCTGCAGCATCAGCTCATTTACAGTCCTAGCCCCCTCCCCCACAGTATCAGTCTCCCTCCAGTCCTAGTCCCTCCCAGCATCATCTCCCTTCCAATCCCAGGCTCCTCATTCTCCAGCATCAGCCCATTTCCAATCTTAAGCCCCCCGATATCAGTCTTCCTCCAGTTCCAGTCCCTCCCAGCATCAGCTCCTTTCCAGTCCCTCAGTCCCCCAGCATCAGCCCTTTTCCAGTCCTGGCCCCCCAGTATCAGCCCCCTCCAGTCCCAGCCCCCCCTCCCCCCCGTCCCTCACAGCATTATCTCCCTTTCAATAGCAGTCTCTTCATCCCCCAACATTAGCCCATTTCCCGTTCTAGCCCCCAGTCTTCTTATAGTGCCAGCAGTTCTCCCACACCATGAGGGCCCCGTGTGCACTTGACCAGCTTCATAGATAGCCAGTGAGTCCCAACGCCCAGCTTCCCGACTTACCTCTGCACAGCCAGAGGAGTAAACAGCCGCTAGAGTATTTTTCTTTACTCCTGCTAAGTTACAGCTGCTGGTGCCACTGAGTTCCTGGAGTTAAACGGGGGCACTTCCTGTCTCTTGCACAAGATAGGAAGTGCCCCTGCTTAATCCCCAGCAACAAAGCAGCTGCGACAGCTGCGACAGTACAGCTGTGGGATTAAAGGAAAACGCTCCTTGTACCTGCACATGCCTGGTGCCGCTCCTGCTTGGGGGGGAGGGGCATGTAGTGACGGCACTCCCCCTGCCATGCTTATCCTTCTTACTGGGTTGAGCCGGCACTGGCTACTTGGTTAAATTCCCCAAACTAAAAACGTCCTTCCACTTAATGTGCACATGAACACATTTGTAGGGGGAACTTCTCCAAATTTTTCAAAGGGAAATTCTATTCATATGAGACTAATCACAACAGAGAGAGACAAAGAAAAACAGACACTGTCTTTACTCTTCACACACACATGTGTATACGTACATCTGTGATATTGTGCTACTTCCTGCTGCTCTTGATCTCATCCAATTAGTGCCCCTCCCCATCATCATCAGCTCTGCCCATCATCATGTAAAATAATTGAATCTGCTGAGAGCTTTGTTCCTCAGTCTGCCGCAGCCCTCCCTTCTATTTCTACTCCTTCTGAGAGCCTCCCCCCTCCGAGGACACTCGCTGGTGCTTTTCAAGGTCATCTCAGTGCCTCTTGCAGGGCTCATTACTCCCCCCTTCCCTTCATGCAGAAGTTTCATTTGTACATCGCCGGAACTTCCCTCTGCTCACTCTTCACTTCCTGTGACTAGAGCAGTATTCCAGTGCTCCGCCCCCACAGCCTTCCCATTGGCTGGATCCTACCCACAGTCTGTGACTAGAGCAGCATTCCATTGATTCACCCCCACAGCCTTCCCATTGGCTGGATCCTACCCACAGTCTGTGACTAGAGCAGCATTCCATTGATCCGCTCCCACAGCCTTCCCATTGGCTGGATCCTACCCACAGTCTGTGACTAGAGCAGCATTCCAGTGCTCCACCCCCACAGCCTTCCCATTGGCTGGATCCTACGCACTGCTGCTACTGGAAGAAGGCAGGACAGGCTCGACTGCACATTGAGGTTTTATACTCTGAAAAATTCTCAGACATAGGAACAATACTTCTAGCTTCTATTCTAGACATTTGGAAAACTCTTTTGAATCCTTAAAAAAGCCAGACAGCTAGCAATTGTAGCCTGCAGGGTCCTGAGTATATCTGACGGGGCTCCCCTAAACATTTCTACCCTAGGCATGTGCTTCTTTTATAAGTGCCTTAATCTAGCTCTGCCCTCAGCAACAGCTGTTAGTTAACAGTACACATAGCGACAAATAAGACAACGGCATCATTCAGTCAGTACTTTCCATAGTAAAATTAAGAACAAAGAAAATGAAATTTACATCATACTGTCTTAAAATGGAGACCATCAGGGACAGACAATTAGTTACAATTCCTGTATATTTGTACGTGTGAGAGAGTATCTGTATTGTATTTGTGTGTGTGTGTGTTCAGCTGTGTTGTGTTGTTTATATGTGCTCTCTTGTAGCTATATTTGTATTTCTGTGTGTGTCATGCTGTGTGTTTTGCGTATGTATTTGTGCCTCTGTGTTTTGTGTGTATGTGTTTGTCAGGTTTGTCTATGGAATGTGTATGTGTATTTGCATGTGTTGCTTTGTGATCAGAAGAGTACAGAACAGGCAAGAGGTAGCATGAAAGGAGAAATAGTTTAAGTGATATATTTTAGTGTTTCAGAGATTCTGTGCAGAAGAAGGTGGATCTGCTTCTCCCATAGAAATTCATTAGACCATATTTTAGAGCAGTTTATTTCTCTGAAACTCCCTTATCTGGTCTGACCCATTTTCAAAGTTGATGTGTCTTTTCATTGATTTTTCCCCGTGCCAAATTTGGTCTGATTCCATTAAATGTTGAGAATTATTTTGCCCCAGCCAGGCAGACATTCTCAATCCTTGTATGTATAATTTTTCCAACACATTAACTCTTTGAAGGCCTACTTTAAATTTTGAATCCACATTCTGCAGCTGGGTTAATTTTTGCATATTTCAGGAAAATTGTACCCGTCTTATTCAATATGTTCTAACAGTGATTTTCCTTCTGCTACGGTCATGTATTATATACCATTTGATAGGAATATTTAGTCAGAATTTTGGATCCCGAGAGTTTTGGGCTCAGCCTGGGAAGGGTTAAGTTGGAAAGAATAAAAATAATGAGCTAGGAATAACAATGTCAAACAGTAGTGGCTGAGTATCATGTCTTGCTATCTGTGCCTATCAAAAACAGCACAGTACAGTAAGAATTTGCAACTGAAATTACAACTCACTAAAGTGTGTTCTAAATTAGGAGTCTGACCCTTGGATTCTGAAAGATGGTTGATAGTTGTAACTTTCTCATGTTTTTTTAATAGTGTGATTTCCATGTTAGTTATGAAATAAAAGCAAATGAAACACAGAATAAAGTGATACCTTTTTGTAAGACTAACCAGTATCATAAGTTCTAATGAGGGGCCCTCAAGCAAAGGTTTGCCGAGAGACCCCTATTGCTGTGGCAGTAGCCTGGCAACGACCTTCCACCCTCTCCCCTCCCCTCCCCTCCTGCTACCTCTGCTCTTCCTTTAGGTTTTGAGGCCTAGTCATCGTTTCCTGGCAGCTGTCAAGCCGAAGTCTGGGAGTGTGGTTATTATCACAACATTTCAGCCTGGCAGTGAGGGCATCTCAAAGGGTTGTAGCAACCTGTGCCAACGTTTGCCTTTGCACACTCCATTGGGTCCAATATTGGAGTGCAAGCTGCACAAACAGGGGTAGATTTTCAGCCCGCTGACTTTTTAAAAGACACCCTCCGGTTTAACTTAATCTGTGTATTCTATCTCACTATCTATATAGATCGTACACTGAGTATACAGAGAGTAATGGTGTATTATCTGTTTAGTCTAGGCCTGATATTCTGCAGACCTAAACTAAACATGTAACTTACCTGAATGGTGGCTGAATATTGTCTCTATCAGGATACTTTTCTGGTCTACCTTGCTCTTCCCCTAACATGCCCCACAAATATACAGATAATATCTGGCCAGTCTGCAATTTATAAGCTTGATACTATCTGTATATTTTTTGAAAATACACAGTTAGGCTAATTATGTATTTGCCAGTGAATACCTAATTACCTTTGAATTCATTCCCTAGCACTCATCCTCTCTTCACCTCCGGGCCCTTTGTGTCTTACTCCCATGCATGCTTCCATTTCCCCAATTTATACCCTCTTTCAACTGCTTCAAGGAAATCATTTCCCTTCCTGTGGTTCTCATCCACTCCATAGCACTCTGTCCTTTTCGACTGCCCCCCAAATCCTCCCCTCCCCAAACCCTCCAGGTCCTTCAAACCTCCCATTCCCATATTTCTGCTCTTGGGCTCAAAGCCCTACTCATACCATTACCCAAACACTTTGTCCCTACTGTCCTCTTAATCCCTGCTCAATTTCTTAGCTCCCACCATCTCCCCAAGCAACTCTAACTTCCCACTCACAATCCCACCATAGCCCCGAGTCCCCACTTAAACTCCCAATACCCAGCCTATCTTAGAGTCTTTCTTCTGTTTTCTCACCCAATCTTAGAGTCTCTACCTGTTAGAATCCCTGTGTTCCCACATCCCATGTCCCTAGTACATGTCCTTCTGCCTCCTACTCCCTTTCCCCAACACCCACCCATTTACCTCCTTCTCCAGTATTCATTAAACTTGCCTTTCCTCCTTCTTATCCCAGCATGCGTTCTTACAGCCCTCCCTCTCAACCTTCTCTTGGTTGATTTAGCGTCTTCCCCACTCCCCGCAATATCTGTTCTCCTCTCCCTTCTCACTCCCCCAGCTTCTCCCTCTTTCTTCTACTCCAACCCTAGCATTTGCCAGCATCAGCCCCCTTTCAATCCCAAGACCCCAGCTGTAGAATTAGCTCCCTTCTAGCCCCAATCCAGCCCCCCAACCCCGTGTCATCCCATTTCCAGTCCAAGCTCTCCTTTCCCAATATCAGCCCATTGCCAGTATCAGTCAGCCCCACCTCCCCATTCCCAGTATCAGCCCATTTCCAACCCACTACAGACCCAGTACAGCCACCCCTCCCCCCTCCTTTCAGCAACACAGCTGAGGGAGCAGTGCTGGTGGCTTGAGAATAACACAATTGCAGTAGCAAAAGCAAATGCTCCCATGGCTGTGTTAAAGTTTCCTGCGCCCCTATTGTGGTGTGCCCTAAGCTAGTGCCTCACTGGCTCACCTCTTAAGCTGTCCCTGCTGGCAGTAGCCTGGAGGTGTTGGATGCCAAGGGCCCCAAAACTTCAAAGAAGAGTGGAGGCAGCACAGCAAATATTTTAAAGTAAGTTTGCCACACTGCCTTTACCACCAGTGTGTGTGGGCCCCCTGCTGCCTAGGCTCTGCTGCATTGCGGGGGCTTTTTGAGTGGAATTACACCATTGAGACTAACAGCAAATGTATGACTAGCTTTCGGAAATTAAAGCCTCTTTCCTCAGGTCACATCAGGTCCTGGATTTTTGGAACCTAGCTGAATCAGAATTGGCCTTTGTTGGATTACAATGCCGTGAACTTTCATTCATAACGAAACAAGGATTGTTCTCCTTTTTCAGACCACCCCCACCTATATCGTCCAATGTAGTGACGGTTTTTGGCCAGAAGCCACAGACTACCTTTTTCTCACTGAAATCCTTTTCTTTATTGGTCCTTAGTACCACCAATAAACACTACGGAGAATGACTTGGAGTGCCCATCCTGCTTTATTGCTGGTTCTCGTGAGTGTACCACAACTGGAACTATCAAGTGCACTGGGAATCAGGAACAATGTCTCGATGTCTCTGCTTATTCAAGAAGATCAGGTAACCACTGCAGATCTCAAAGTATTTTTTTGTGAAACATTCATCCAATCCCTGCAGTCCTGTATTTAGAAGATCAAACATGACTAGAACTTTCTGTTGCAGTTTCTCAAAGTGAATCTAATTACAGCTCAAAGCTGTATGTTCAACAGAAACATTTGAAAATGATCAGGCATGCAAAAGTTATTATCTGTATGACAAGTTATATACCGCTTTTTGTACATAAATCCAGAATTGGTTGAGATCCTGAAGTATGGAATAGTAAGGGAAATTTTACAGGTCAAAGACAGGATACAAAGCACGGACAGTGAAAACAGCTCCTTATTTCTTCCTCCTACTCACAGGGCTAACGGTACTGGCATCGTAAAGTGCCCTGTGGGCAGGGAGGAGGTGTCCAAGGGGTGGAGAGTGGGGGCCAATGGGTGGGAACAAGGCCATGCTCCCTTAATGATGGCACCTTAAGGTCGGGAACCTTACCGCATATCAAAACCTCGCGGTAAGGGTGTTTTTTTGAGGAGAGAGAGCCTATTTTAATGTCTGCAATGTGCTGCACAGACACTAAGCCCAAGAAAGTGATGGTAGTACTCCATTAGCAACAACAGCATAGTGCCCAAGTACGAAAGGGCACTATGTTGATGTTGCAAATGGGGCAAAGGAGGGTGCATGTGGGTCATGCAGTGGGGGCTGCTGGTGCACAGGGTGGACCAGGCAGTTGCCTAGATGGCACATAAGCACATAGGACTTGAAAATATGCCAGAGTGTGTCAGACCAAGGTCCGTCATGCCCAGTATCCTGTGTCCAACAGTGGCCAATCTAGGTCACAGGTACCTAGCAATTTTCATAAAAGAAAACACAGGATCCTCAGTGCGTGTATTGGGCAGGCAGGGGATATTCTGGACCCCTCATTAGTAATGGTTTATGGACTGATCCCCAGGAAACTGTCCAAACATTTCTGAAACCTAGCTACACTAACAGCCTTTACAACATCCTCTGGAAATGAATTCCAGAGTCTGAATACGCGTTAACGGAGAAACCATTCACTCCTAGTAGTCCTCAGTGGCTCACAATGTAGCATGTTGCCTAGTCCTACTACATTTTGATGGCGTAAACAATTGATCTACATTTAACCAATCCACTCCAGGCAGTATGTGCTCGACATCTAACATAATACCTCTCAGCCATCTCTTCCCCAGGTTGAAGACACATAACATTAAGAACATAAGATATGCCATACTGGTTCAGACCAATGTCCATCAAACCCAGTATCCTGTTTCCAACAGTGGCCAATCTAGGTCATACGTACCTAGCAGTTTCCCCAAAAGATACAGGTTTCACAATGCTTGTATTGGGTCAAGCATTGATATCCTAGGTCCCTTTTTAATAATGGTTTATGGACCTCTCCTCCAGGAACTTGTTCAAACCTTTTTTAAACCCAGCTACACTAACAGCTTTTACTACATCCTCCGGTAACAAATTCCAGAGTTTGATTACACGTTGAGTGAAAAAATATTTTCTCTTATTAGTCTTAAATACGTTACCTTGTAGTTTTATTGCATGTCCCCTAGTCTTTCTATATTCTGATGATGTAAACAATGAATCTATGTTTACCCGTTCCACCCCATTCATTTATTTATGGATCTCTATTATATCTCCCCTCAGCCATCTCTTTTCCAGGTTGAAGATCCCTAACCTTTTAAGCCTCTCTTCATAGGGGTATCCTTCCATCCCTTTTACCATTCGGGTGGCTCTTCTCTGTACCTTTTCTAATAACGCTGAATCCTTTTTAAGATACGGCAACCAGAATTGCACATAATACTCAAGGTGCTGTAGCACCATGGAACAATACAGATGCATTATAATATCCTTTGTTTTATTTTCCATTCCTTTCCTTATCATACCTAGCATTCTATTTGCTCTCTTGGCCACCGCTGCACACTAGGCAGAGGGTTTTAACATATTATCCACGATGACAGCTAAATCTTTTTCCTGGGTGGTGGTTCCTATTGTGGAACTTTGCATCATAGCTTGGGTTGTTCTTTACTAGGTGCATAACTGCAATTCTCCACATTAAATTTCATCTGCCATTTGGATGCCCAGTCTTCCAATTTATCAAGATCCTCTTGCAATTTTTCACAATCCACATGGGTTTTAACAACTTTAAATAGTTTTCTGTCATCTGCAAATTTGATAACCTCACTCATTATTCCCTTTTCCAGGTCATTTATGAATATCTCAAAAAGCAGTGGACCCAGCACAGATCCCTGGGGTACTCCACTATTCACCTTTCTCCATTGGGAAAACTGGCCATTTAACCCTACCCTCTGCTTTCTATCTTTTCACCAGTTCCTGATCAACAATAGCATACTGCCACCTATCCCATGACTTTTTAGTTTTGCCAAAAGTCTTTGATTAGGGACCTTGTCAAAGGCTTTCTGAAAGTCCACATACACTATATCAACTGGCTCACCTTTGTCTACCTGTTTATTCACACCTTCAAGAAAACATAACAGATTAGTAAGACAAGATCTTTCTTGTCTAAAGCCATGTTGGCTGTCTCCCATTAAGCAATGACTACATGTTCAGTAATTTTGTTCTTCATTATGGTTTTTACCATTTTTCCCGGTACTGACATCAGGCTCACCGGTCTGTAGTTTCCCGGATCACCCCTGGAACCCTTTTTAAAAATTGGCGTTAAATTGGCCATCATCTAATCTTCAGGTATTACAGATGATTTTAATGATAGTTCACAGATTACTAATAGCAGGTCTGCAATCTCATATTTCATTTATTTTAACACCCTTGGATATATACCATCCGGTCCAGGCTCTGTCTGACAAACAGTCATGGTAGCACCAGGGAATGCACTGACTCTGTGATAACATGGTGGTGCAGTGCACAAAACCAGTGTGTCCAGGAGCAAAAGGTCACAAGTACCCAGAACGGGGATATCAGCATACACACCAAGCAGATAAGTCAATGATTGGGCCCCAAAAGGAAACCCATAAATATCACATAAGAGAAATACTATATAACACTATGGGGTAACCTAGCCATGCCATGGTCACTGCTCAGTCAGGGTGAGAGTGACCTCCCAGCAGGACATGCTATGGCCACCCTGTCCGTGCAGGTGGTACCGGGCACTACAATGTCCGGCCATTGCCCTATGCCCTGTGCAGATGCGGCCAGGCCAGGCCACCCTATCCAGGCTATTCCCACAGTACCTTGCTCCTCATTATGCACATTGGCAGGCCAATACTGGCAACAGTGCTAGCAGTGTGGGCTGTGGAGGGTGTTGGCAGCCACCACACACTGGATAGACAGACACACACTCCCCACACCTATGCCAGCATTGTGCAACTATAGAGGTGTTGGGCAGCCCAGGCCACCACACCAGTCCTGGGCACAGTGCAGGCATGGCTATGGTACGCAATACTGTAGGAGTCACCCCCCAGATTGGTAAACACTGTCAGACACAAGACCTGTAGCACACTCCACAGACATCAGAAAGGTTGCTATGATACAGCTCACTCCGAAAATTGTATTTAACCTAGGAATTGCTATCTGCTAGTAATCATAGCAACCTTTTGATAGCTGTGTACCATATTCCCAGGTTTAGGGTGGCATTACTAAGGTATGCAAGTGCTAGTATTGGGAGATGCACGCTGAGCCCAAAGTCCTGCCTCTCCAGGAGGCTTTGGATAATGGGGCCTGTGGGTGCGGGTGTGTCTGCCCCTGTTGGCTGCTGCTTTACGGCAGAGGTTCCCAACTCCAGTCCTGCGGTGCAAAACACTGTTCGGGTTTTCATGCTGTCCCTCATGAATATGCATGAGATACATCTGCATACCATGGGGGTGGCGCATGGAAATGCAGCACAGGCATCTTTATCAGAAGCAGCATGGAACCGGGATGGTGTTTGGCCCTCCAGGACTGCATTTGGGAGGCTCTGCTCTAGGTAATGTGCATGTTTATGGTGTCTGTGCTCTGCAGGATAAACTATAGGCGTTTGAGCCATGCTTATGTTCTCTGCAATAAAGATTTGACTTTACTATCACGGTTTAGTAGTGGGTAAAATATGGGGACTGGATTGGCAGTAGCCCCAGCTGGGACGTGAACTTGTGACCTTTTGCTCCTGGACACACTGGTTTTGTGCACTGCACCACCATGTTATCACAGAGTCAGTGCATTCCCTGGTGCTACCATGACTGTTTGTCAGACAGAGCCTGTCTGTTGCAGTGCATGGCACCCACCTAAACATGGCTAGGCCACGGTCTGCTCTGGGCAGCTGCCACTGCCCCCTCCACCACCAGTAACCCTCTGCCGCCATGCTGACATTCCCTTCTGCTGGTGGTGCTGGTGGAGCGCAGTCTTAGGCCATCCTGTGTGCGGGTGGGCGGCTGCCTATGGTGCGGGTTCCGGGGTACGGATGCCTGCATAGATGTCCACGCTTCCCCCCAGCACCGCCCGCCAATGTTCCGTGCCCTTGGGGGTAGCTGCTGGGTACTGTCTCCTGTGACACTGTGGAAAGCACAGTCGTGCCCATGTTGGGCCTTCAGCAGTTGCTGTCTGGCTGCTCTACTGTTTCAGCATTCGTATGGGCCAGCTAGGCATCACCCTAGTCCGCACTGTGGCCCAGCTGCACCACAGCATGTGCCGCCTGTGGCCCTCCGTATCCCCTTTTCCGGCATCTGTCCAGTTGCCCATTCCGACATGCCCACCCTGCTGTTGCGGAACATGTGCATGCCATAGGACACCTGTTCACTGACAAGGGAAAGCCCTGATCAGCGCTATTTCACTGTGTGCTCCTTCAACTTGTATGGGGACGGAGCATAGCCCCTTCCACGATTAATATCTTTTTTGGGGGGCTTTCTCAGAGGGGAGAGGATTGGTGTTTCCCATTGATATCACTATTGGCCAGCTTGGTTATGGTTCTTTTCCAGTTTGTTGGGGTCATTTTCAATGTTTATGTGACCTTTTGTTCTCTGCACATGTATCACACTTATCACGCTTTGTAGGTTTCCCTGCCTATGCTGTACATTGCTGACACTGAAATGGTTTCTCTCCCCTGCAAATGTGCATTTAACGGCAGGTTTTCATTCGCGTTGGGATTCAGCTCTTTAGATCAGCGCGTTAGTATGAATGGAGCCTCTCCCTGCCCACTCTGCGCCCATTGACTCCTTCTCTCCGCCCTCTCTCCACCTTCTGCGGTGTTTTTAGCGCGCCGCGAGAGTTTACGATCGTTAACTACGGTTAACATGCGTAATGTAACGTCAACGATCGTTCGCACGTCAGAATGCACATTATGACGTGCGAATGATCGTTAACGTTACATTACGCGCGTTATTCACGATTACCGCAGTTTCGTAAACATACCCCATAGTCTCTCTTTCAAAAGTTAAAAGGTAGTACTGTGGCTTTCCTTACCATCCCTCCTCCATTAATTAAATTAAACGCGACCATGCTATGATCATTATTGCCAAATGGCCCCAACACCCTTATCTCTTGCACCAAATCTGGTGTTCCACTAAGGACTAGATCCAAAATGGCTTCCCCTCTGATCGGTTTATGAACCAGCTGCTCCAAGAAACAGCCATTTATTTCATCTAGAAACTTTATCTCCCTAGCATATCCTGCCGTGACACTGACCCAGTCAACACCGGGGTAATGGAAATCAACCATTATTATTACCGTGCTGTAACTTTTGTTGGCTTCCCTGATTTCTTTGAGCATTTCATCATCCATTTGTTCATTCTGGCCAGGCGGTCGATAGTATACCCCCACTGCCATTGCCTTCCCCTTCTTACATGGAATTTCAATCCATAGAGATTCTACAGCAAATTTTGTTTCCTGGGAAACTTTAATCCTTTGTCACTCAATGCCCTCTCTAATATAGAGCACAGCCCCTCCACCAATTTGATCAGTTCTATCATTGCGATATAGTTTGTACCCAGGTATCACTGTGTCCCACTGGTTGTCCTCCTTCTGCTATGTCTCTGAGATACCAATAATATCTAAGCTCTTATTTAGTGCTATATATTCTGATTCTCCCATCTTATTTTTTAGACTTATAGCATTTGCATACAAGCAGTTTAGAGACTGTATTTTATTCATATTAATCTGGCTATTGGTAGTAATTTGGAATCTTTAAGATTTGTCTGCTCCGTACTCCAGGGCATTTGGGCTACTTTTGTCTTTATTGGAACCTCTCTGCTGATATGCCCTAACTTCATTCTTTTGGTACTATCATTCAAGGATACATGGTTCCGAACCATGCGCTCTTGGGCGACTGTCAGCTCTCCTCAATTATCTAGTTTAAAAGCTGCTCTATCTCCTTTCTAAAGGTTAATGCCTGCAGCCTGGTTCCATCCCGGTTAAGATGAAGCCCATCCCTTTGGAAGAGCCCCTCCTTTCCCCAGAATGTTCCCCAGTTCCTAAAAAATCCAAAACCCTCATCCATGCACCATCGTCTCATCCACGGATTGAGACTCCGGAACTCTGCCTGCCTTTTGGGTCCTGCACATGGAACAGGAAACATTTCGGAGAAAGCTCCCCTGGAAGTTCTGGATTTCAACTTCCTACCTAAAAGCCTAAATTTAGCCTCCAGAATCTCCCTACCACATTTTCCTATGTCATTTTTACCGACATGTACCAAGATAGCAGACTCCACCCCAGCACTATCTAAGACCTTGTCTAGGTGGTGCGTGAGGTCCGCTACCTTTGCACCAGGCAGTCATGTTACCAGGTGATCCTAACGTCGACAAGCCACCCTACTACTACTATTACTACTATTCAGCACTTATAAAGCACCACACATGCAGCGCTGTACAGCTAACCTACAAGAGGTAGCCAACATGCAAGAGACGGTCCCTGCCCGTTAGAGTCATGCTCATCAGGGCTTACAATCTTATCAGAACAGTACAGAGCATTAGTCAGTTCTGCGCAAGGTACGGTAAGGTCTATACAGTTTGGTCATAAACGTTGATGGGGGTTAGGATAAGATGAGGATGGATGTCATGATCTGAAAGCAATGGTGAAGAGGTGGGTCTTCAACCTGGACTTGAAGAGGGCCAGGGAGGATGCTTGGTGTACAGACGGAGGTAGGCTGTTCCAGGCATATGGTGCAGCAAGGTGAAAGGAGCGCAGTCGGGAGTTTCCAGTGCGGGTGAAAGGCATTGATAGCAGTAATTTGTTAGCGGAGCGCAGATTTTGAGAGGAGACTTAGGGAGAGATAAGAGATAAGAGTTATTGAGGGGCCATGGAGTGGATGCATTTATAGGTCAATAGGAGAAGTTTGAATTGGATGTGGAATTGGACAGGGAGCCAGTGAAGCGACTTGAGAAGATGAGTAGTGTGGGCATGGCGAGGCTGGCGGAAGATTAGTCGAGCAGCGTGATTTTGTATAGATTGAAGGGGAAGGAGGTGGCTCACAGGGAGACCAGCGAGGAGTAGTTTGCAGTAATCAAGGAGAGAGGAGATTAAGGAGTGGATAAGCATTTTGGTAGTGTGTTCAGAGAAGAAGGGGCAGATTTTGCTGATGTTGTAGAGAAAGAAACGGCAGGTCTTAGCTACAAGCTGGATATGAGCGGAAAAGGAGAGAGAGGTGTCAAAGATAACCCCTGGATTGCCGGCCGACGGAACAGGAAGGATAGTAGATCCATCCACATAGACTGAGAAAGGGGGAAGAGGACGGGAGGCATTGGGGGGAAAGATAAGGAGTTCAGTCTTAGCCATGTTCAGTTTCAATCGGCGATGAGACATCCAGGCAGCGATGTCTGAAAGACAGGCAGAGATCTTGGACTGGGTTGCTGGAGAAATATTGGGTGTAGAGAGGTAGATTTGGGAGTCATCGGCATAGAGATGGTACTGAAAGCCATGAGAGGAGATAAGGGTGCCAAAGCCTTGGATATAGAGAGAGAAAAGGAGGGGGCCCAGGACGGATACTTGGGGTACACCTACGTGGAGCGGGCTAAGGGAGGAGGAGGAGCCACCAGAGCATACACTGAATGAGCAATGGGAGAGGTAGGAGGAGAACCATGATAGTACGGAGTCCTTGAAGCCAAGCGAGGAGAGGGTGGTGAGGATAAGGTTGTGGTCAACAGTGTCAAAGACAGCGGAAGGTCAAGAAGAATGAGGATAGAATAGAGGCCCTTAGATTTAGCCAGGAACAGGTTGTTGGTGACTCTTGTGAGAGCCGTTTCAGTGGAGTGTAGGGGACGGAAGCGCATTGCAGTGGGTCCAGGAGGGCCTGGGAGGTGAGGAAGTCGAGGCAGCAACAGTGGACTGCTCATTCGAATAGTTTAGATATGAAGGAAAGGAGGGAGATGGGTCGATAGTTAGAAGGGCATGTGGGATCAAGTGTGAGTTTCTTGAGGAGGGGTGTGACAACAGCATGTTTGAAGTCAACGGGGACAGTTGCAGTGGAGAGTGAAAGGTTGAGGATATGAGAGATGGAGGGGACAATGGTGAGGGAGATGGAATGTAGGAGATGGGTGGGGATAGGGTCTGTTGAGCAGGTGGTGGGTTTGGAGGAGGTAAGAAGGAGTGTGGTTTCTTCTTCAGAGATTTGAGGGAAGGAGGAGAGGGTAGCAGAGGGAGTATGGATGGGGGGGAATTGGGGAGGAGGGGAGGTAGATGAGGGTGTGGAGAATTGGAGGGTAATCTTGTGGATTTTGTCATGGAAGTAGTCGGCTAGGGTTTGGGCAGAAAGGGAGGGTGGGATTGGGGGCGGGGGAACCTTAAGGAGAGAATTGAGGGTATTAAAGAGATGGCGAGGATCAGAGGCAAGGGAGTTGGTCAGATGGATGTAGTAGTCTTGTTTGGCAAGTGCTAAGGCTGACTGGAAGGAGCCAAGCATGAATTTGAAGTGTAGAAGGTCTTCCGGGGAGCGGGATTTGGACCAAGCTCGCTCGGCAGAACAGGCGCAGATGTGTAGGTAATGGATTGAGGGTGAAAGCCAGGGTTGGGGAGTAGATCGTTTGACAGGACGTGGGGTGGGAGGGGCACGAGTGTCAAGGGCTGAGGATAATGTAGCATTGTATGAAGATAATGCCTCGTCGATGGATTTGGAGGATATAATGGAGGAAAGAGATGGAGAAATGGTGGAGGAGAGAGTCAGGGGATCAATATTATGAAGGTTTCTAAATAAATCGGAGGAGACAGGGCGAGGTTGGGACGGCGGAAGCTGAAGAGTAAATGTTAAAAGATGATGGTCAGATGAAGGAAGGATTGAGTTGCGGACGTTTGAGGGAGAGGTAACAATGGTAGCAAGTTCTAGGCAAGCAATGGGTAGGAAGTTCTATGCAGGCAATGGGTAGGAAGTTCTGGGCAAACAATGGGTAGCAAGCTCTAGGCAAACAATAGGTAATAAGTTCTATGCAGGTAATGGGAAGTAAGATTGCAGACAGCAGTGGAAGCAGGACCAGAGCAGAGATACTTGTAGGGTGATAATCGTGAGATGGTTGGGGTTTGGAGGTGAGTTGTGGAGGAGCGATTGTGCCTGCTCTCCTCTCCAGCAGCTCCGGAGATTTGTTGGAGCTGCATTAATGGGTCAAGCAAGAGTGGGTCTTGGGTTAATCTTGAGGGAAACGCAGAAACTGTTTGATCCTGGGGGTTTTGTTGCCGCCTGCGTTCCCCGCCTAAGGGCCACACCAAAGGGCCCTCTGGCGAGGCCCTCAGGTGTGGGTGCACCTGATGGTGCCTTCCTTTTTTAAAGTGCTGCTGATGGGCTGCGTAGACACCGGCGTGCGCCGTGCAGCCCGCGCCCAAAGGCGCCTTCCTCTTTTAAAGGGATGCTGATGGGTGGCGTGGAGACCGGTGTGCGCCGTGCAGCCCGCGCCCAATGGCGCCTTCCTCTTTTAAAGGGCTGCTGGTGGGCGGCATGGAGACCGGCGTGAACCGTGCAGCCCGCGCCCGCACCCAGCTATCTACATGCCTAATGATCGAATCACCAACTATAAAGGCTGTCCTAACTCTTCCCTCCTGGGCACATGGCCCTAGAGAAACTTCCTTGGTGCGAGAGGGTTTTACATCACCTGGAGGACAGGTCCTAGCTATAGGATCACTTCCTGCCACACCAGTGTGATGCTCTCCTGTCACATGACCTCTCTCCTCCATGGCAACAGGGATGCTGCCAGACTGGAGGTGGGACTTTAGGACTATATACCTGTAGGTCTCGTCTATGTACCTCTCTGTCTTTCTTATGTCTTCCGCTACTCTAGCCATTAGTCATTGTTTACAGAAAGGACATATTTTTGATGATCTGTGGTGTTTTGGGATTGAACAGGTTATTGCAGGTTCTAAAGGTTTGACACGGGAACAGTTTTTGGTTTATAGAGTACAACGTTGGATTTTTCTGCTTGGAACAGTCATTCCGGGTGGAATTAACTTTAACATGGATTGGAAAGCTTGTATCTGACATTAATGTCGGGCATTAACATGGAGTTAGGGAAAGGAGAGTTCCTGGTCACGTTGAGATGGTGACATCATACGCTGTGGCGTTTCAATGCACGATAGTGAGTTCGGTATTCTGATCTAGTTAACTAGTGAAGGATGTTGTTTGCTGAGCAGCATGAAGCTTATATTTCCGGACGTTGGATGTGAGGTAGTGAAAGGAGAGTTCCTGGTCACGTTGAGATGGTGACGCCTTACGCCATGGCGTTTAAATGCGCGATAGTGAGTTTGGTATTCTGATCCAGTTAACTAGTGAAGGATGTTGCCTGTTGAGCAGCATGAAGTGTATATCTTTGGTAGTTGGATGTGAAGTGGTTGAGAATGCTGGTTGGGTAAGATTATTGAGTTCTGTATTCTTGAAAAGGTGAGTGCGTGTATAGTTTGTAGCATGATGTGATAGCGGAGTTCTATGTTTGTTTTTATGTTTTAGAGTATATCCCCCTGAAGCAGCGTCTGCAAAACGCTAAAAGGGACGTCTAGGGTGGCGTCGGGGTTGATATCGGAATTATTAGTCCGGGAGCTTGGCTGAAGATTAAAGATTTGAATTGATGAGGTTGATATTATAACCATTAACCATTAATCTGGAAAGCTTCAGCTGAAGATTGAAGACATTAATTGATGGACTCTTCGTAGCCTATATCAAATTGTTTGTGTAGTTAAAATATTGTTTAATACTGTTGATGTGTTGTGCTATCAAGAGTCTTATTACATGTCGTGCTCTCAGACTTATAGAAGTTTAGGAGGATGGAGGTGCTATTAACAGACCATTGATGTCATTAGCCTCGGTTGCAAGACCTAATGCCGATTTATGGCTTTAAGGTTTTCAGGGGCGCTCTGAGGTCTGTGCTCTCCATTTTCATTGTGCTAAGATTTCAGTGCTACTTTAAGGTTAGTTAGTAGAGCTGTTTTTTTGATCTGTTGAGCAGTCCCTGGGCTGGGAGCCTATTTTAGAAGGGTACACAGGCACTTATGTTGCCTTTATATAATAGGCAAAGAATAGGCTCCTTTTTGGACTTTTCACATTTCTGACCTGTTATAAAATCAGGCCTGTAATGCCTTTATTTACAGTACATTTATTTATTTATGGCCATTTCATATATCACCCTTAGAGAAAGGCACAACAAAACAGTTAACAATAAAAAAATATGACTTATAAAAGTTACCAAGCATAAAAACAATAACCAGTATCAATAGTTAAGATCAGTAAATATATTTGAAAAGTTATAAGTTGCATGAGGATCAAAGGAATAAACATCTGAGGAGACAGAAATAGTAAAGAGAAAGGTAAAGGATAGGGGAAGAGTTGTAAAAAAAGAGAAGGAAGGGGAAGATGAAAAACAGTGAAAACATACAATACATACAGTGGAGGCAATGCATGCAAATTTATCTCATGCATATTCATTGTCACCAAGTATCATGGTGGTAGGAGGCAGGCTGCCCCGCAGGCAGAAGAAGAAGAGAAGCTGTGATCACAGCAAAGACCTCCTGTCTGCCTGCGCGAGATCAGATCCCCTGCTCCACATACTTTGACTTAAAAACAAGGTACATTAGTTTTGTGGTATGCAGAAAATTAACCTATTTGGAGATATTGTCCCAGGAGATCCATGCAATGACTCTGTACCGAGCGATAGAGGGTGCTTTGGCTTGTTAGCGTGCGGTAACCTTAATTTCATGCCAGCGCTGTGTTAGAAGCAATAGAGGTGTAGCCCACTGGTTAATACAGCGACTACTAAGCCAGAGGTCATGGGTTCCATCCCTCAGAGGTCTCATCTAATAAGGACTTTCAAGTCAATCCCTTTTCCTGCCTATAACACTCAGACACATCTCTACAATCTGTGCTGCCAGCAATAACACCCTCACCTCAGTGCCGTAACCTAAGGCGCCCTATAAGGCATCCCATAGGGCACAGTATAAAGTGCCCTGTCCACCAAGGCACCTTATAATGTGCCCTATAGGGTACCTTATACAGCACCCTGGCTGACAAGGCACTTTATAATGTGCCCTATAGGTTACGGCACTGAGGTGATGGTGGTTTTGGCTGGGAACACAGATTGTAGAGATGTGTCTGACTGTTACAGGAATTAAAAGGAAATGCCTTGGACAGCCTTATTAAATAACCCCACTACAGGATCAAACTTATGACCCCTGCATCAGCAGTCATTGTATTAACCAGTGGACTACACCTCCATAGCTTTTAACAAGGTGCTGGCTGGCTACAGAAAGACTGCAGGTCACCGCACAAACTGTCTGCTGTGGTTACCGGGATAGGGTAAACCCACCAGTACCCATGATGCACTGCACATGCAGAACAGCAGTCTACATCTGATCACAGGATGGAGTATGCGTCTCCACAGCACCTCAGCCTGGTAGAGGGAACTGACTGTGTGTTACTGGCACAGAGTAGCTACAGACCGTGACATTGTGCAGGTCCTGTGCTCACCCTGAGGATGAGGTGGGTCGCCCAGCACCAGGTCCGCAGTACTCAGTTTAGCTGAGATAGCCTTTACTGCACATTCTTATCAGGGCTAGTGTGTGGCAGGTACTTCTTGCAGACACACCTAGGATAATCCTATGTCCATATGCATTCCCCAGTTGTGTCTAGCTCTTGAGGACCATGATGCACCCAGAATAGTGTATATCCAGTGTGGTTGCCATGGTTATATGTTGTAAGAGTAGGGGTGTGTCTGAACTCACTTGTGGATTATATAGCACCATATATCATACTCTCTGGGTCAAAGTGGTGGACAGGATCTGTCCCCAACAAACCCACGCTCTACATCTTTGCAATGGAGGCAGTAGAGGGATATGATGAAGGGCTGTGGGCCCAGCAACCCCAGTCCAGTTGGTGAATGGACACCATCCATGGCAGGTGATGCAGAACTGTATTTATCACATAGGGCACTGGCAGTAGGCCTGGTAAAGCTCAGTTTCCCCCCACCACAATCTGACATTCACCAGCAGAGGGCACAGTTAGTCTGCACCCTGCAAGGTGCTCCAGCCATACACATGCTAATTGCAGACAGTTTGCTAGCCACTACATGTTCCCAGAGAAACTGTGCACACCAAGATGTGGGATATAAGCACAAACACCAAACAAGTAGGCCACTGATTAGGCCCCCAGAAAAGAGAACTCACAGATATCACTAGAGGAAAAAGCACTATGTGGGAACCTAGACATGCCATGGTCACTGCACAGTCAGCGTGAGACTGACCTCCCAGCAGGACATGCTGTGGCCACCCTGTCCGTGCAGGTGGTGGTCAGCCACTACAATATCCCAGCCATTGCCCTATGCCCTGTGCAGATGCATCCTGCCCAGACCGCCCTGACCAATCCAAACCCACAATACCTTGGTCCCCATTATGCACATTGGCAGGCTAACACTGGAAACTGTGCAAGCATTATGAGCTCTGTAAGATGTAGGCAGCCACAAAACACTGGATAGACATACACACACTCCCACACCTATGTCAGCATTGTGCCAAGATAGAGGTGCTAAGCAGCCCTGGCCGCCACACCAGTCCTGAGCACAGTGCAGGCATTGCTAAGGTACTCAATATTGTTAGGGTCACTCTCCAGGGTGGTAAACACTGTCAGAAAATAAAAAAGAGGAAACACATTCCACATATATCAGAAAAGTTGCTATGATGAATCTCTGTTAACAAATTGTGCTTAATTTAGGATTTGTTACCTGAAATTAATCATAGCAACCTTTTGATATATATGGAGCTTGTTTCCATGTTTATGATGGCATTGCTAAGGTATGCAGGTGCTAGTCATGGTAGCTGCTGCTCTGCGCAGGGACCAACAGTCTGTCTCTCTATGAGGCTTAGGATAGTGGAGCCTGTGGGTGTGGGTGTTTGTGCTCCTGTTGGCTGATGCTCTAGTGCAGAGGTTCCCAACTCCAGTCCTGGGGGGCCAAACACCGTTCAGGTTTTCATGCTGTCCCTAATGAATATGCATGAGATACATTTGCATACAATGGGGGCAGTGCATACAAATACATCTCATGCATATTTATTTTGGACAGCATGAAAACCTGAATGGTGTTTGGCCCTTCAGGACTTCAGTTGAGAACCTCTTCTCTAGGGAGTGCACATGTTTATGGTGTATGTGCTCTGTAGGGTAAAATATAGGAACATGGTCTACAGGAGCCACAGCTGAGGCTTGAACCTGTAACGTTTTGCCCCTGAAGGCACTGGCTGTGTGTACTGCACCAAACTGTTGCCACAGGTTATTCCCTGGGGATACCATGACTGTTCTTCAGACAGACCTTGTCTGTTGCACTGCACGCCACCCACCTAAACAGGGCTTTTTCTTGGTCGGCTGTGGGCAGATGCCACTGCCCTCTCTACCACCAGCAGCCCTCCCCCACCATGCTGACAAGCCCTTATGCCAGTGGTGCTAGTGGTGCGTAGTCCCAGGCCATCCAGTGTGCCGGTAGGTGGCTGCATATGGTGTGGAGTCTGGGGTAGGAGTACCTACATAGACATCCACGCTTCCCCCCGGCACCACCTGCCAATGTTACCTGCCATTTGGGGTACCTGCTGGGCACTGTCCCCTGGATGGGACACTGTGGCACACACACTCATGGGGATGTTTGACTTTGGTCAGTTGCTGTCTTGCTTAGTTTCCATTTCTGCATTCCTTTGTGCCACCTAGGCATCTGCCTAGTCCACCCTGTGCTCCAGCTGCCTCATTGCATGTCCTGCCTGCAGCCCCCTGTACCCCATTTGCAGCCTCACCATAGTGCCCTTTCGTACTTGGGCACTATGCTGTTGATGCACATGTTAATTGCTATGGTCTATTTTTATGAGCTTATCATCACTGAAAAACAAAAAACATTTGTGTGCTCAAACTACAACTCATGGAATCCAACGAAAATACAATATTAGGTACTCGGGTACTCAGGTCTCAGTAAAAAACATCGCAGCATATGATCAAACTTCTAAACTTCATGTCAAAGTTTAGCTGCTGTTTACATCAACGACCTGAACTTGGTACCCCTTTCTTTTATTGTCTATAGAATAATCAGTTATCTCCATAAACTCATATCGTTATTGATTTTTTATCGTTTTTATATTTTTTGACTAATTTTTTTATTACTGTTTCTGAACTTTTTTTAAAAAACAATTTCCCATTCTGAATATCGTGTGCTGTAAATCATCCAGCAGTCTCATCTCACATCAACTTTACTGAATCCTCATTTTGCAAGTGGACGGCAACCAACTATTATAGTCCTCTAGAATATAAGCACTTATCTCACTTTTGTTCACTTCCACGCCAAGTCCAACTTGTAGATATTTCCGTTGCTGATGAGGCTGCCGTCTTTTGCGGCTGTAGCAAAAAATCCCAACGCCGTTCCTCTAAGGTACCCAAGCGTTTCACAGTAAGAGGTTCTTCAGGGGAATGCACACCTTCGATGTTGGTTATATATTCTTTAGGTCAGTTACCATCGAAGGTGTGCATTCCCCTGAAGAACCTCTTACTGTGAAACGCTTGGGTACCTTAGAGGAACGGCGTTGGGATTTTTTGCTACAGCCGCAAAAGACGGCAGCCTCATCAGCAACGGAAATATCTGCAAGTTGGACTTGGCGTGGAAGTGAACAAAAGCGAGATAAGTGCTTATATTCTAGAGGACTATAATAGTTGGTTGCCGTCCACTTGCAAAATGAGGATTCTGGAAAAGAATTATATTGCTTTGCTTATTTGCCTGAGAACCTATGTGAGGGGAAAAACCCAACAATAAAAATAAATTTATCTGTTCCAAAAGACCCTTGTGCCACAACACATTTTTGTGAGAGTGAAACCTAAGAAACTACATATCCCAGCAACCCTTGCTGCTAGATAGTATAAAGGACACTCAGAAGCAAAACAGCGGTCACCCCTACTATAAAGCCTTCGGCCAGTAGCAGGGGAGCGTGACAGCTCCCAGCCCATAACACCCTCACCTTAGTTGCCAACCATCATTCAGCCCATCTATCTGCCTCTGTCAGCTGTGTAGAGTCCTGTCTTCTTGTGCAGGCTGCTACTCCATGTCCTGCACTGGTTCCCTTTTCTGCATTGCGGCTCTTCGTGCTTGCCTCGCCTGTGCCTGATCTGCATGGCACCACTACTCCTCTGTCCTATCATTGCAAATATCCTGCCACCTCTGCCTCCACTTAGGGACACATATTCCCATCCTCTGCCACCCACTGTCATTGCAGCACTTTACTTTGCCAGCACCCTGTGCATCAGTACAGCTGCCTCCAACATGTTTGTCCACTTTACCGGCTGCCACATAGGATGCCCGCAGATATGGTAGGTCCATCAGCTCCCACCTCTCATTCCTTCCATCACTTATTCATTGCCTTTCCTTGGTGCTCTATCCAGTGTTAGGGTTACATCTGTTTTTATGCCTTACAGTTCATGCTTGAAACACCTTACAGCCCTTAGGTCACCTTATGTTAGGACACCTTACTGCCCTTAGGGCACCTTAACTTAAGGCACCTTACTGCCCTTAGGGCACCTTAACTTAAGGCACCTTAATGTCCTAAGGGCATCTTAACTTAAGGTGCCTTATAAGATGCCTTAACCTAAGGTGTCTTAGCATCCTTAGGGCACCTTAAGCTAAGGTGACTTATAAGGTGCCTTAACCTAAGGTACCTTAAAGCCCTTAGAGTGCCTTATAAGGTGTCTTAACCCAAGGCACCTTACAGCCCTTAAGGCACCTTGAATTAAGGCGCCTTAAGTTAGGGCGCCTTGTCAGCCTTAACGTGCCCGGTTTGTCATCTTAATTTGCAATGTCCCATTATCGTGTGTTAAACGGCCAAGGTGCCCTTTAACGCATGTTAAACAGCCCATTGCTCTCTTTAAGCTGGAACACCCCCTTCCTGCCCATTTCCTTATATGGCTTCAGGAACCTTAACACTGCACTTACCACTGGTAACTTTACCGCAGTTTAGTAAATATACCCCAATGTGTTTCCAAAACTATGGGGTATGTTTACTAAAGGGCATTAAGGTAGCAAGTGATAAGAGGGTGTTAACGGCAGCAATAGGTGGTGTTACCTGAAAAAAGGGCTCTGCGCCTGTAGGAAGTGTTCCAGCGTTAAGGGCGCCATGGGGCATTTAATGTTTGTTAATAGGACAACGGACGTTAAGGTGTCAAACATGCACCTTAATGTCGAAAATGGCTGTAACTCTAACGCTGGATAAAGGAGCACCAAGGAAGGTCAATCTGAAGGTGATGGATGGAAGGTGGGAGCTTGTGGACCTGCCATATCCATGGGCACCCTATGTGGCAGCAAGTAAAATGGACGAGCATGTGGGAGGCAGCTGTACTGATGCACAGGGGCGTGCCAATGTTAAATGGCACAATGTCAGAGTGTGGCATAGGATGGGGAAGACGTGTCCCTTAGCGGAGCCAGAAGTGACAGGATGTGTGCAGCGACAGGAGTACAGAGTAGGAGTTATGACATGCAGATCAGGCACAGGAGAGATGTGCGTGAAGAGCCAAAATACGGAAAAGAGTATTGTGTAGGCCATGGTGTAGTAGCTTACACAAGAAGACACAACTGCACACAGCCAACAGAGGCAGATGGATGGGCTGATGGAAGGATAGCGGCTGAGGAGAAGGTGGTATGGGCTGATGGAAGGATAGCGGCTGAGGAGAAGGTGGTATGGGTTGATGGAAGGATAGCGGCTGAGAAGAAGGTGGTATGGGCTGATGGAAGGATAGCGGCTGAGAAGAAGGTGGTATGGGCTGATGGAAGGATGGCGGCTGAGAAGAAGGTGGTATGGGCTGATGGAAGGATAGCGGCTGAGAAGAAGGTGGTATGGGCTGATGGAAGGATAGCGGCTGAGAAGAAGGTGGTATGGGCTGATGGAAGGATAGCGGCTGAGAAGAAGGTGGTATGGGCTGATGGAAGGATAGCGGCTGAGAAGAAGGTGGTATGGGCTGATGGAAGGATGGCGGCTGAGAAGAAGGTGGTATGGGCTGACAGCACTGATGTGCCGTAGGTGCCATCCCCAACGTATCTGTACTGTGTATGAAAATGTGCGCAAGTGCCACTTGGAAGGCCTGATACCAGACATGTAGGACTCACACCTGTCCCAGGCACACAGCCACCAGCTCAGACAAATGTGCAGATAACAACTGCACTAGTACCATCCAAACTGGGCAAATGGGGCACATAGGGATATGAGGTGATACCTGCAGGTGGCTATCTGAGGGGTAGGATGTGTCCACATGTACTGCAGAGATGTAATGGAGCCAAAGCTGTACAGTCACAGTCATGATGTCATACATGACTCATGTTGCCCAAGTAGGTTACAGTTGTATGCATGTAACAGCCTGTTAATATATTGCTGTAGCAGTGCAGTCACATCAGGGTACATCTTACCGTCAATTGGTAATGTCTGATGATAAACTGGGACTGTATGGACCTGCAGTCAGCTGAGCTATTGGTGGGTTAAGTGATCAGCTCAAGGTCACGTCAGTCCATGAAGGTTGTGGCAGAAATAAAATGTGACAGAAACACATCCCAAAATGTCACATAAGTAGTGGCAGTGGACCTCAAACCCTGGTATCTTGACCCCCAAGCCATTGCCATGACCATCATACCATGCCTCGAAGCAGGGCCCTGATATCTGCAGGATCCTGACATCTGTAGGGTGAACATGTCTGACCCCCTGTAATGCGCTGCAACACAGTCAATAAGGCCATATTCTCAGAAGGCCATGATGGGGAATAGCATGTTTGTTGACTCAAAGTGTGGCCACAATGCATAACAAAGTAAAAGGATGAGTGTCTGCAAGTCACAGCAGAGCCAGGACTGTTACAGGCAGGGAAATCACCTAAGTAACACAGGTGCATAATGAATAAGTGGGACTCAAACCCTTGTCCGCTGCTTATGGGGACATGGCACTAACAAGTTTTCTATACCTCTACGTGTAGCTAACCTACAGTGTCTACAGATTTCTGCCTAAACTGTCTGCTGTGTGTGCCGGTATAGGTTAGTCCCACCAATACCCATGATGCACTGCACATACAGCACCGAAGTCTGCAGCTGATCACCAAATGGAGGATGGACTGATCCATCACAACAGCTCAGTATGATGCATGACACTGTTTGCTTCAATCACATAACAGCTACAAACCATGCTACTGCGCAACTTCAGTGGTCACCCTGAGGGTGAGGATGGGCGCCCAGCATCTGGTCCCCAGAACTTACCATACTAGAAATGGTCTTTGTTAGTTGTGCTGCAAGTGTTGTTGTTAGCGTGTGAGAAGTATTGTTTGCTGAGTGTTATGTTAGTCATTTTGTTTTCTGTGCAATTTCAACATGCTGTATGAGCTAGTTCCAGCTAGGCCTTGTGTTTTGTCAGACAGGGTTTCTCTTAAAGCAATGTATGTCTATACCCAGTGTTAAGTTGCTGTAGGGGCTTCTAGATCTCTATTCAAATTGCTGTAAACTTCATATGAACCACAGGCCATCCATAATCTATTCATGACGTACCTTCGTTATGATATCAACTAGTGCCAATACTCTTCATGCGTTCCTCTGAGCCTAACGGCTTCCAAAAACGCCACGCACGTGAGTTGATGCCAGTCGTGACATTTAAATAGCTCGCTACGGTGGTTTTCCCTTTAGCAATACGTCATCACGTGCAAGATCTTCCTTCCTAAGGACCAAACTAATTACATTCTCTCCCGAATAGGGACTTTTAACTACGGGCCCTAAGTAAATGCTATTTTGCTCTTTTCCACTCCATTTTTTTAAAGTTGCACCTCCACTTCCATTGTCCTATTTTCAACTTTCCAAGATGAATACTCTAAAAATGTACATCCTCATTATTTAATTGTTATTACTTATTATATCGTTGAGTGTCCACATTTAAACTGAGCCCGATTTTTTGACCATACCAAGGATTTTTAACAAATATCATCCTAAGATAGTGTTGTTTTATTCTATTCTACTGGAGTGGGGAAAAGAAGAACAATTAAGTTAAGCACTTTTCCAGTTTTGAAAAGATTTTTCTTAAAAATGTGAGCAATTTGACAAATTATCAATGATGTTTAAGAATTGAACTGGGAGGTCATTGATGCGAACGGGGCACATTATTTTGAAGACTTGGTCTGGAATGTAGTGCCCGATAAGTCTGAGACCCCGAGTTCGTAGAATTGTCTAATTAACAGGAAATATAAAGAAGAACTTTCAAGACAGAATGTTCATTTAAAGAAATGTACGTGATAGGGAAATAGTAATCTTATAGATCTAATAGAGGAAAGATTATTGAGAAGAATAAGATAGACCTTCTGACAATTGACAGAGTGTTAGAACCACCGAGTAGCAACAATCACCTACAGCAAGCACAGTTAGACTGCACCTGCTCCCTACCACTTGGTGTTCCAGCCATGCACATACCAACTGCAGAAAGTCCACCAGTCAGCACACATTGTATGTGCACCCAGCATTTGGTTCAGTGATTGGGCCGACAGAAAATACACCTACATCACTGAAGCCAGACCCTATACAGCACTAAGTAGATACATAGCTATGCCATGGTCACTACTCACTCAGAGTGAGAGTGCTCTCTCAGCATGACATGCTGTGGCCACCCAGTCCATGCAAGTGGCAGACGGGTACTATGACGTCTCATCCATTGACCCTACTTCTGATGCAGACACATCCTGGTAAATTTGCCTTGTTTCAGGCCATACTCACAATACTATGCTCCTCATCATGAACATTTACAGACTAATGCTGGGAACAGCTTAGGCAATGGGAGGCTCAGTGAGGTATATAAAGCCACAAAACAATGGAGAGACATAGACATACACACTCACATCATTGAGCTGTGCTTGCCACTTTGATCTCGGTATCAGCTCAAGCATCATTAACATGTGCTCATTGTGCAGGTTCTAGTAGCACGCTCTGCTATTAATGTCTGTTATTAGCACCCGCTCATTGTGCTGGTGCTATCAGCCTGACTCTCCATCCAGCTGTGGATAGTGGAGCCTATCTGTCTGGCTGATAGGTGTTTGTACCTTTGCTGGCCGTTTCATTGGGGGTTGCACATGCTGTTGTTGTACCTGCACTGTAAGCTAAAGTTTAGCTACAGAGACATGCAATGTATGATCCACAACAGGGACTTGAACTTGCGACCTTCCACTCATATACACACCAAGGACTCAATTCCCATCCAGATGTACAGGCCTGACCTGATCCAGACACACAGAGGGAGTTGTGATTCTGATCCCACGATGCTCGTCTTGCCCCCATGGGATCAGACTCACGAACAGCCCTATATGTGCAGGCCAGGACCGCAATTCAGCCTGGCCTGCACGCATAGGCTGTGCTTGACTAACTCCATCTGGGCTTTACAATGGAGCCGCAGCGCCATGGCATTCTATTGCCATGGCACCATGGCTCCATTGTAAAGCCATGATCCCTGACCGCCGGCTCCTATAATGCTTTCCCCGCAGCCCGATCCCGGATCAGGCCTCCCAAGGCTAGGGTCGGGTTGTGGGGAATGCTTTTTGCCTCCTCCTGCCACTGCCATGCCCCAGGCTGCCATCCTCTGCCTGATCGGGGAACTTATTCTACCTCAGAGGTGGAATAAGTTCCCCCTCTAAGCCGTCGGTCCCAGATATGCAGGGCCAACATTGGAATCAGCCATGTACATCCAGGGCTGACAATTACTCACCATCCACCCTAACGCCGCCCCCAATCCGCCCCTTCTCCGCCTCCGTCTAACTTCCCTACTCAATGAGAGGGAAGGAGGATGGGGATGGGAAAGGGCATCCCTTTGGGACATCCATCCCTGCTATTTGTGGCTTAGAATGACCCCCCCCAATTGTGTCTGTAGAGCCAAAGTGCTGCCATATGGTCACAACAGTCCCTGGGGCTGACATGCTTCTGATCAGACAGACCTTGGCATATGTTGCAATTGCATTGCGCACAGGACCAAGACATGGATTTGGTCTGCTGCAGGCCAGTGCTGCTGCCCCCTCCGCCAACACCCCCACACCATATTGACATGCCCGTGGGCTGTCAATGTTGGTGGTGCACAGCTCCAGCCCGTCCAACATGTGGTTTGGTGGGCACCTAGGGCACAAGGTCTGGATGGATGGGGGGGCAGAGGCATATATGGATGGCCACATAGCCCCCCAACCATCTGCCTCTGCAGGGACCCTATCACCACCTGTCAACAATACGTCGTGGGAGGAAGGATGACAGCCACTGCTGTGGTAGTCCCCCGGGCGTCTGCATGTTGCAGTTACCTGGAGGGCTACAGCTGCTGGCACTATTGGCCTCTTCCCCACAGCTGGGTTCAGCAAAAGCAGGGAGAGGCCAGCCAGGATCTCTGCCTGGGGTGCCAGGACCCTTGGATCGCCCCATGTGGCACATCTCCTTTCCACAGCAGCAGCATATGTGTGTGCTGACACTGTCACTGTGGGATCATGACAGACATCACAGATGGTAATGTGGATGGCAGGATACCCCTATGAGCAGAGGCTAAAATGTTTGGAGCTCTTCAACCTGGGGAAGAGACGGCTGAGGGGAGATATGATAGAGGACTATAAATTAATGAATGGAGTGGAACGGGTAAATGTAGATCAATTGTTTATGCCATCAAAATGTAGAAAGACTAGGGAACATGCAATGAGGCTACAGTGTAACCCATTTAAGACTAATAAGAGAAAATATTTTTTCATTCAACATGTAATCAAACTCTGGAATTCTTAACCGGAGGAATGTAGTAAAAAAGGTTTGGGCAAGTTCCTGGAGGAAAGGTCCATAAACCATTATTAAAGAGGACCCAGGATATCCACTGCTCGCCCCAATACAAGCATTGTGGAACCTGTGTGTCTTTTGGAGAAACTGCTAGGTACTTGTGACCTAAATTGGCCACTGTTGGACACAGGTTACTGGGCATGATGGATCTTGGTCTGACCCAGGATGGTATATTTTATGTGCCACCTGGGCAGCTGCTTGGTTCACCCTGTGCACCAGCAACCACCACTGCATGACTTACATACCACCTCTTTTGCCCCGTTTGCATCACCATTATAGGGCCCTTTCATACTTGGGCACCATGCTGTTGCTGCTAATGGAGCACTACTATTACTATCTGGGGCTCCCCTGTCAGTGCATCACATTGCAGACATCAAAGTGGATCCCTCCCCTCTAAATATACCCTTTCCATGATGTTTTACTTGGCGTTAGGGTTCCAGTGTTAAAGGGCTTTAAGACACATTGTGCAACAGGTGTTAAGGGAACACACGCTGTTATTGCCCACTCTCCGCCCCATTGATGCCCACTCTCCCCCTACTGCACCCTTAATGCTGCTGGAGCCTTTAACGCTAATATGTGTTTTCATGGGGTAATTTTCAAAGTGTCTTCATTTTCAAAATTGGTATAAAGTCAGCAAGAAAGAGACTCTGAACTTATGGGGGCAATTATAAAGTTACCCCCTAAGAATATAGATGGACATAAAGAGGAAAGAATATCTTGCAATTAGAATAAACTGTGATTTCTGTCTGTGTACAGGTCTTCCATTTGCAGATCATGCCTGGAAGGGATGCATAACCACTGGAATCTGCGAACTTGGGTTTCCTATTACAGAAGGAACCACTGCCCTAAAGCAATACAGGGTGAAGTGCTACTAAAGCTGCAGGAATCATTTATGCAATCTCGATCAGATTCTGTTTTTTCCTTTTGCTTTGCAGTGGTTTTGAATAGTATAGACCAAGTTCGCTACTATGACAAGTCCCAGATGGATACTAATTATCGTTAAAGCCCCAGTACCTGAAGACCGATAACTGTTTTCAGCTACAGTATGTGCTTTCATAGAGCTCCCAAATATCCATATTCCTTACTTTAAAGCCAAATGTTAAGTATAAAACCTAAGAAGTATACAAGGGAAAAGAATAAAACATAGATTGTAATCCCTGCTCTCTGTCACTCTGTTATTGTAAGCTCTATGAAACATGTGGATTGTAAGATCAACCTAGTGATTTTGTAATTATATGTCACTTTGTAAGTAATCCATATACACAGACCTTACTGAGCGTGCCCATTGCATAAAAGCTTCGTTCTTCCTGTTCAGTGTGGAGGGGACGGGGTCTCTCTAACATATGAGTAATCAAATGGGGAAAGTCTGCAGAGCACGGCTCATGGAATTCTTTCCACCCCCTTCTGCTTGCATGTTTGTGAGTGAGGAGAGAAGGAAAAGAGCAACTTGAATGGTCGAGTACCAAAATATTTTCTTGCTTTATCTTTATCTTTATTCGTAAGGCTTGATAGACCGCCCAAGCCATAGCGTCAGGGTGGTGTACAATACAAAAAAAGCAAGGCTACTGAGAAATAAAGTTGGAAAAGAACGCCAATAACAACAGGACAGAGGACAGAGAAGATAGAGAACAAAGGAGGTCCATAAAGTGGAAAGGAGGGTAGGGGACGGGAGAGACGGCGAGGAAGGGCTTAGTCAAAAAAAATACTTGCGGGAAAGCTACAGAGGGTGGGGGGGGCGCGGCCGGGGGCAGAGCACCATCGGCGGTGGGGAAAAGATCAAAAGCTTGACAGAAGAGATGGGTTTTGAGGAGAGCTTTGAAGCGGGGATAAGACAGTTCAGTGTGGAGAGAGAGAGGAAGGGAATTCCATAAAGCGGGGCCTAGGAAGAAAAAAGTGGAGTGACGAGTGAGTTCCAGATGTCCGTGAGAAGGGGAGGGGAGAAAGAGACGATTGCCATGTGCTGAGCGAAGAAGGCGTGGAGAAGGTTGAAGATCAATGATGTCTGCCAGATACTGGGGGGTGCTGGAGTGAAGAGCTCTATGTGTGATGGTGAGTAATTTGTAAACAAATCTGAACTTCACCGGAAGCCAGTGGAGGGCGAGAAGGCAAGGAGTGACATGTGAACGGGCGGGGGAGCAGGTAACGAGACGAGCAGCGGTATTTTGGATGAGTTGGAGACGACAAAGCTGAGAGAAAGGAAGACCAGCATAGATGGCGTTGCAATAATCCAGACGTGTGATAACCAGTGACAAGACCAGAGTGACAACAGATGAAGTCGGGAGAAACGAGCAAACAGCCCTAATTTGACGGAGGTGGAAGAAGGAGGAACGTACTACAGAGGAAATGTGTTGATGAAAGGAAAGAGTCCAAAGTGACACCCAGATAACGAAGAGTCGAAACCAGGGGAATAGAAGGAGAAGACATAGAAGGTGCCAGGGCGGGAGGGGAAAGTCCGAAGGAAAACCAGATTGCAGACGACTTAAGGGGGTTGGCATGAAGGAAGCTGAGATTGAACCATGAGGCGACGGAAGCTAGACAGAGATTAAGTGGAGCGAGATCAGGGGAGGAGGGAGAGGTATGATGAACCAGAAGAATATCGTCAGCATATATGTAAATGGAGATACCAAATTGCTGAATGAGCAAGGCAAGTGGGGCCAGAAAAATGTTGAAAAGCAATGGGGCAAGGATAGACCCCTGGGGAACACCACAGGTCGAGGGAAAAGGAAGAGAGGCAGAGAAGCCAGAGTGAACAGAAAAAGTGCGGGAAGACAAAAAGGAACGGAACCACTGCAGGACGGTGCTGTGAACACCGAAGTCAGACAGGCGGGTGAGAAAAGAAATCATTCAATTAAACTAAGAGGCTTGTTTACTAAACTGTCTTAACGTTACCAGTGTTAGGTGCAGCGCTAATGTGAAGAATCCCATATAAGGAAGTGGGCGTTCTGACGTTAAGCCTTTTATCGCGCGATAAAGGGCACCTTGCCATTTTCGAGCGACAGTGTGCGGCACTGCACGTTTGCATGCCGTAAGCCTAATTACATAGAAACGCTGTGATAGTAGCTACAGTTGTGTAGTACACTGGTTAATACAATGCTTGCAAAGACATCAGTCATGAGTTTGATCCCTCTGGGTGCATACGATATGGCAGTTTAATGCGTGTAACAGACACATCTGAACAGTGTGTGCTGCCAATTGAAAAAACCACGCTGCAGTGCAGTAACCTGATGTGCATATTAGGGCGCCCACCCTATGATGCGCCATAGTTTGCCACCCTCCAAGGTACCATATAAGAGCTGGTGCAAACTAAGGTGCATCTAAAGATGTCCAAAGGAGGGCAAGGTGATGCCTGAAAAGGTGGCCAGTGGCAGTAAGGAGTCCCAAGTTGAATAGCACAAAATGTATGGCCCAAACACAGATGTAACCCTATCACTGCACAGAGTACCAAGGAAAGCCAAACAACAATTTCTGGAGGGTATCACATGGCGGAGCTGATGGACCTGTCAAATCTGCATGCAGCTCATGTGGCAGCTGGATAAGTGCAGAAACATATCAGAGGCAGCTGTACCGATGCATAGGGTGATGGTTATGTAAAGTGCCAACATGAGAGTGTGTGGCAGAGGATGCGAATACGTGTCCGCCAGAGCAGGTAGAGGTGGCAGCGTAACAGGAGGATAGAGGAGTAGCAGTGCCATGCAGAGCATATACACGAGAGGCAATCATGAAGAGCCGCAATGCAGAAAAGGATCCCAGCGTAGGACATGGGGCAGTAGTCCGCACATTAGGGCAGGACGCCACACAGCTGGCAGAGACAGATAGACGGCTGAAGGATGCTTGGCAACTGTGATGAGGCTATAATGTGCCACCACACACATCTGCACAGATATGATTGTTAGAGGAAGGAAAAATAGTTGTGTAGGACAGCCAGAAAAGCTCAAGAACACACAGGAGTCAAACCCATAACCACTGGCTGTAAAGTCAGTGTACTAACCACTGTGCTATGTTTCTATGGTATCCAACATAGCAATGGCTGGCCACACAACAACTGCAGGTCACCGCACCAACAATCTGCTGTGCATACTGGGGCAGAGTAAAAGCACAGGCAAGGCACTGTATAGGGCACCATAGGTCACACAAATGAGGTGAGGGTGGTCTGTGTGCTAAACACTGATCTCTGATATATGTCTGTCTGTCACAGCCACAAAAGGGAGCTGGGCTGCACATTCTGACTAAGGGGGGCCTTCTGTGGGATTTGAACACATGAGTGCTTGTTACAAAGTCATTGCATTAACCAGTGTGCTATGCCTCTATGGCTGCTTTTATGGCTATGGCTGGCTACACATGAACTGCATGTCAACCCACAAACATTCTGCTGTGCTTACTGGGATTGGGGAGGCCCACAGCTAGGGCAGTTTCCAGGCGACATTACCTTGGGCAAATGAGGTGAGGGTGTTTTTTTAAAGACGTATATTTTACGCCATATGTGTGACTGATAGGGGCCTAACAGGGAGTTGCCTCACACAATCCTAATAAAGGACGCCCACTGAGGGATTGCACCCATGACGTCTGCCACTGAGTTCATCAAATTAACCATTATGCTACATCAACATGTGTTTGTAAAATGAGATGGCTGCCTACACACGTAGTGCAGGTCATCACACATACCTTAGCATCTGCTGCACAGGATATGGGATACCCACAGCGAGGACACTTTACGGGGCACCAAAGTTTCGGCACATGTGGTGAGGGTGTTTTGGTTTGGACAACGGCATTTCAAACATATGTTTTGACTGTTACAGGCATAAAGGTGAGTTGCCTCCGACAGTCTTACCGATGGGAGCCCACTGTGACATTGAACCCATTACGTATGCCATTGGGCTCATCCTATTAATCATTGTATTACATCTGTATGGGGTTTTCCATACCAATGGCTGGCCACAGAATGTGTGCAGGTCACCAGACATACTGTCCGTTGTTGTCACCAGGATAGGGTAGAAACAACAGTACCCATGATGCAATTCAATGCAGAACAGCATCTACATCTGCTCACCAGATGGGGTATGCACCTCTACAGCACGTGAGCTTGGTAGGGGGGACTGACCATGCATGTTACTGCCACTGACTACCTACAGGCCATGCCATTGTGCGTGTTCTGTGCTCACCCTGAGAGTGAGGTGGGGTGGCCAGCACCAGGTCCACAGTTCCTGGGTTGGCTGAGGTAGGCTTTGCTGTAAATTTCCATCAGTGATTGTGTGTGCAAGGTATTTGCAGGAATTTATTTATTTATTTATATTCTCTTATATACCGCGCTATTCTGCATCAGTGCGGTTTACATTGAACGAACTGAAATTACATTGAACAGGGTATTATAACTTGGAGATAACTATTTTACAGGGGACATGGGCAATGGAGGGTTAAGTGGCTTGCCCAAGACCACAAGGAGCACCTGTGGGACTAGAAACCCCAGTCCTTCCAGCCCAAGGTTGCTGCCCTCTAGTGGGATTTGAACCCCCGACCTTCCGGCCTGAAGTACCTTGCCCCAACCACTAGGCTACTCCTCCACTCAGGAATGCCTGAGAATGTCCTGTTTCCATTTGTATTTGCCAGCCATGTCTGCTCCTTGAGGACCATGATGCTACTAAAGTGGTGCAGAGCCAGTGTGCCTGCCATGGTCACTTGTTCTCAGAGCAGGGGTAGGTGTGGACTCACATGATGCTGATGTACATATCAAAACAGCCTCTATGGGTCAGGGTGGTGGATATCATCTACCCCAACAGACCCACACTCTGCACATTTCCAACAGGGGCAGTAGTGCAACATGATGACAAGCTGTGGGACAAGCAGACACCTAAGAACATAAGATATGCCATACTGGGTCAGACCAAGGTCCATCAAGCCCAGTATTCTGTTTCCAACAGTGGCCAATCTAGGTCATACATACCTAGCAATTTCCCCAAGAGACACAGGTTCCACAATGCTTGTATTGGTTCAAGCATTGATATCCTGGGTCCCTTCTTAATAATGGTTTATGGACCTTTCCTCCAGGAACTTGTTCAAACCTTTTTTAAACCCAGCTACACTAACAGCCTTTACTACATCCTCTGGTAACAAATTCCAGAGTTTGATTACACGTTGAGTGAAAAAATATTTTCTTTTATTAGTCTTAAATAGTTTACCCTGTAGCTTCATTGCATGTCCCCTAGTCTTTCTATATTCTGATAAGGTAAACAATCGATCTACGTTTACCCGTTCCACTCCGTTCATTAATTTATAGACTTCTATCATATCACCCCTCAGCCGTCTCTTTTCCAGGTTAAAGAGCCCTAACCTTTTTAGCCTTTCTTCATAGGAGTATCCTTCCATCCCCTTTACCATTTTGGTGGCTCTTCTCTGAACCTTTTCTAAAATCGCTATATCCTTTTTAAGATACGGCGACCAGAATTGCACACAATATTCAAGGTGCGGTCTCACCATGGAACGATATAGAGGCATTATAATATCTTTTGTTTTATTTTCCATTCCTTTCCTTATGATACCTAGCATTCTATTTGCTCTCTTGGCCACCGCTGCACACTGGGCCGAGGGTTTTAAGATGTTATCCACAATGACGCCTAAATCTTTTTCCTGGGTGGTGGTTCCTAATGTGGAACCTTGCATTGTGTAACCATAGTTTGGGTTGTTCTTCCCTAGGTGCATAACCTTGCACTTGTCCACATTAAATTTCATCTGCCATTTTGATGCCCAGTCTTCCAATTTATCAAGATCCTCTTGCAATTTTCCACAATCCTCTTGGGTTTTAACAACTTTAAATAGTTTTGTGTCATCTGCAAATTTGATAACCTCACTTCGACGGTTGATGCAGAAATGTAATAGGTATTCTCAGCTGAGCTGCCCCCCACCACAATCTGCTATTCACCAGCAGAGAGCACAGTCAGTGTGCACCTGCTGCACCCTGCAAGGAGTTTCAGCCATACACATGCTAACTGCAGACAGTCTGTTAGCTAGTACATAGCACATGTCACTGGAAGAACTGTGTGCACCCAAAAGTGGGATGTAAGCACACACACCAAGCAAGTATGTCAATGACTGGGCCCCAGAAAAGAGAACTCAAAGAAATCACTTGAGAAAAACACTGTATGTGGGAACCTAGCCATGCCATAGTCACTGCTCAGTCAGGGTGAGAGTGACCTCACAGCATGACATGCTGTGGCCACCCTGTCCGTGCAGGTGGTGGTCGGGCACTTCAGTGTCCCAGCCATTGCCCTATACCCTGTGCAGATGCATCCTGCCCAGACCGCCATGTCCGGGCCATACCCACAATACCTTGCTCCTCATTATGCACATTGATAGGCTAACACTGGAAACAGTGCAAGAATTGGGGGCTCAGTAAGGTGTAGGCAGCCACACAACACTGGATAGACATACACACACTCCCACACCTATTTCAGCATTGTGCAAAGATAGAGGTGGTTGGCAGCCCTGGCCGCCACATCAGTCCTGGGCACAGTGCAGGCATTGCTAAGGTATGCAAGTGCTAGTATTGATAGCTGCTGCTCCACGCAGGGCCCAACAGCATGACTCTCCATGAGGCTTTGGATAGTGGAGCCTGTGGGTGTGGGTGTTTGTGCCCCCTGTTGGTCAATGCTGTAGGGCGGAGGTTCCCAACTCTGGTCCTGGTGGGCCAAACATGATTCAGGTTTTCAGGCTATCCCTAATGAAATATGCATGACACACATTTGCATACAATGGGGGCACTGCATACCAATGCATCTCATGCATATTTATTAGGGACAGCATGAAATCCTGAATGGTGTTTGGCCCTCCAGGACTGCAGTTGGGAACCTCTGCTCTAGGGATTGTACATGTTTTTGGTTTATGTGTGCTGTAGGGTAAAAAATAGGGACATAGTCTGCAGGAGCCACAGCTGGGACTTGAACCTGTGACCTTCTGCCCCTGAACACACTGGCTGTATGTACTGCACCAAACTGTTGTCACAGAGGTGTGTCATTCCCTGGGGATGCCATTACTGTTCATCAGACAGACCTTGTCTGTTGCACTGCATGCCACCCACCTGAACAGGACTTGGCCTTGGTGTTCTGTGGGCAGATGCCACTGTCCCCTCCACCACCAGCACCCCTCCGCCACCATGCTGACATGCCCTTATGCCAGTGGTGCTGTTGGTGCGCAGTCCCAGGCCATCCAGTGTGCAGGTAGGCGGCTGCCTATGGTGTGGGATCTGGGGTAGGGGTGCCTACAGAGACATCCGTGCATCCCCCCGGCACTGCCTGTCAATGTTATGTGCCCTTTGGCGTACTTGCTGGGTACTGTCCCCTGGGACACTGTGGGACACACACTCGTGGGCATGTTTGACCCTGGTCAGTTGCTGTCTTGCTGATTTGAAGTTTCTGCGTTCCTATGTGCCACCTGAGCATCTGCCTAGTCCACCCTGTGCCCCAGCTGCCCCACTTCATGTCCCGCCTGCAGCCCCCTGTATCCCATTTGCAGCCTCACCGTAGTGCCCTTTCGTATTTGGATACTATGCTGTTGCTGCACATGTATCAGTACTATCACTTTTCTTGGTTTCCCTGCCTTTGCTGTACATTGTGGACTTAAATGGTTTCTCTCTCCTGCAAATGTGCCTCTAGCACAAGGTTTTCACTGGTGCTAATTTTCAGACCTTCATTTCACAGCGTTAGTGTGCATTGTCAGACAGCTGCCTGGGTGAGAATCTTCACAGTCTTGGCAAGTGCATATATCTATATGATTTGCAAGGGACTGTGGGCAATGCAGTTCATTCACACCAGACACAGCTGCTGACAATAATTTAGTTGTGCTCTTGGGTAAAGCCAATAAGATATTTATTTATTTATGGGGTTATTTCTCCCAACACAGATATGCTTAGTAGCACATAAATCAAGTTACTTGCTTCCAGTGTTTAACTTGGAAAAAAAAAGTCAAAAATCAAAATCAGGAAAACAACCTTTAAACTTGTCAGGCAATTAGCTAATGTTTTCTTAGCATATATCTAACAAACGAAAAGCCACAAAGAAAGAAAAATACTGTTCTTTCCAGGTTAACTTCTGATAACCTCCCACATAGATTCAGAATTGATTCTCTCCTTGCTCACAAGCAATTAGGTAAGGCTTAATTGCTAGCAGTTACCCAGCTGAAACCCCTTAGCTGGCTTGCTTCCTACTGTGTGGGTCAAATCCTGCTTCAGGAGCTTTTCTGAGTAGATTAAAGAACAAGTTTGTATTTCTTTGTGATGGTTGCTGTACTTTATAACAGAAAGTTACCAACGGAGTTTGGACAGAGAACAGTCCATATAAACAGTATCTTCATCTGCTATTATTCCCCCTTCATCAACAAGCATGGGTTCAATATCATGGATTGGCACAGATGAATCTCTCAATGGAGCACTTTCAGGAGAATACTTGTTTCCCTGCTGTCTTTCAAGGTTATAGCTAGGGCATAGATCAGTGTTCATACCTGAGCTTCCATGGCTGTTAGAGTTCCTCTCTATATAGGCTGGCCAGTATGTAGTCCAGTTCTTATGTCCAGCCTTCCAATCCAGATCCCTGGACACTGGATCTCTCTTCACATACCTTCTGGCACTGGTCCTAGGGTCCCTTCCACGTGCAGCCGTCTCTCTCATAGGTACCGTCTGGAGATTCCTAGCTCTGCAGCACCATTCCTCTGGCTTTCCCCAGTCCAATGGTGTATGCTGGCCTTTGGAATGCCTCCCAGTATACGTACTGCCCTGGACTCTTCTAGACCTCTCAAAGGCTTTTCTCTTCCTTCTTCCAAAGAGTTTCTTTCCTTCTCTGTCCGTCCGGTTTGGCTTCTGCTTCTGATGATCCTTCAGATGAAACTGATGATCCTTCTCTGGATATCCAAGGTAATCATGAAGAAGATGGTCATCTGTAGAATAAACTCTACCTTTATTCTGCTTAGATGAGTGCTCCTCCCTAATACAGCGCAGCTGTGCTGAATCAGGCCCTGCCCTTTGAGATGAGTGCTTAGGGATTACCTCATAGCCCTCCTGATTGAACACACGTTTCCCCACTTCAGCTCCTCTAATGGCTGTTGGAAACCTGGTGCATTCTGGGACTGGTAGTCTTTTATGGGAAAATTCTGTTTTCTTATTTCTACCAGAACTGACAGGTTGCTTGTTCAGAGTCACTTCACCTTTTCTATAGCTCCTTCCTGAGCTATGATAAGCTTCCTTATCACAGCATGGAGCCTCTCCCCGCCCACTCTCCGCCCATTGACTCCTTCTCTCTGCCCTCTGGGGAGCCTTACTCCACCCTCTGTGTGCCTTAGCGCCGCAGGAGACGTGTTCACGCGAAACCTCACACTATCACGTGCTAATGTTACTTTATTGCGTGCTAATGTTACGTATCGTGCGCAAACAGCGCTGCTGCAACGTTATCGCTGTTTAGTAAATATACCCCTAAGTGTGATAATACATGATAATATTTCAAGTCATTAGATATCGCTGACAAGATATTTTAAAGGATGGAGTCACAGTTTAATCAGAGAGGGTCACTATCCCACAGCCAGGTCAACATTAAAAATATGTTGGTCCATAGGCAAACCTACATTTGTGGGCTCATACCACAGAATGCTATTATCAGTGGCACACTCTGGGTCTCCAGCTTTAGGGGGCCAGTGTTTATGTTTGTACCCTCACCAGAGATGACCTCTTACCCCTCTCTCTAAGGTGGTCCAATCCCAACTCACAGCAGGAGAGCACAGCTCATGGTGCAGTGGGCCCAGTCTTTATCTATATCTGCTTGTCTTTCTACCGGTGTCCCTCCATGCAGTTTACAGCTCAGATGCGCTGTTTGATATGCTTGGTGCTCTACAGATATCTACTGCACACTGAAAGAAACAGTGGTGACAGGAAGAAGAGGTTGAAGAAGCATTTGTCATGCCATGCCATTCACTCCACTCTCTTTTCCAACTCTCAGCTGGAATTAGGCAGTAGAGTGTGAGGAGGGAACTAAAAACAAGAGACAGAAAACAGGTTATGGACGGCGCCTAGGAACAGTGGGTCGATGCATTACTTGGCACCTAAGGTTTCAGCCCTGTACAGCCCTCACCCAAGATTTTGATCACTAAAGCAACATCATGATCTTCCCGCCAACATCAAAAATGATCCTGTAAAAACACATGAAGGCCAGATTTATATAGGATGTGCAGAGAGGAATTAAGGCCCCCACGTTAGGATGTGAAAAATTTCCACTGCATTTTACAAAGGCTCTGCTAAATTCAGAAGTGGTGCAAGGATTGGAGGAGCCCTAGGGAGACCCTCCATCCATCGCCCCCCCCCCTCCACCCTCACAGGGGGTGCCGATTACTGCTGATTCTACTGCTTTCTGGGGCCAGCAGCAGTGGCAATGGCTTTCAAACTGCAGCATAGCGCTAACATCAATCCTCTGGTGCTGCCTTGTGGTTTCTGGTGTCTGAGACCTAGAAGCCACGAACTGTGATGCAGCACCAAAGTCATGAAGGAAGCACTGCAACACAGTTTAGAAGCCATTGCTACCACTACAGGCTCCAGAGAGAGGCCGCAGCAGTGGCAGTGGGCGCCCCTGGAGGACAGCATCTGCATGCAGAGCAGGAACAAGTGGGCCTCTCTCCTGCTCCCATTGGAGACTAATGCCCCCAGTAAGCCAGGGATGGCTATCAGAGACTATGGGAGAAGGTCGCAGTCATGAGGGGGTCTTTCAGGGGGGTTCAACACTTTGATGTTTTGTTAGATGGGGCCTTTGGTGAGAAGAGATTCAGTGGTATGGCTGGGAGAGGGGATTAGTTATGGCTCATGGAGGGGGAGGTGGGCAGAAGTTATGGCTTGGGAGAGTGGGAGAGTGGATCGGAGTTATGACTCAACCCATCTCTCTCCTCCTCTTCATTCTAAACTGCTTGAATGTGCGGTTCATACTTCTGTCTTGACCTTCTCTCTTCTCAGTTGCTTCTGAAGCCACTGCAATCTGGTTTTCACCCTCTACGTTCTATTGAGATGCTCTTGCAAAAGTCTCCAATGGCTTGTTTCTCATCAAATCCAAGGGCCTTTACTTGATCTTCTTCCTTCTTGACCTTTCTGCTGCTTTTGACACTATTGATCAACATCTTCTCCTCGATACCCTGTCCTCTCTTGGATTTAGGTTTTCTGTCCTGTCCTCTCCTGGTTTTCTTCCTATCTCTCCTACTGCACTTTTAGTGTATTTTCTGATGGATCCTCATCTACTGCTATCCTGCTTTTAGTCAGTGTGCCCCAGGGCTCTGTCTTGAGACCTCTCCTTTTTACTCTCTACACTCAGATTCTGATGCACTCATCTCCTCTCATGGTTTTCAGTATCATTTCTATGCTGATGACTCTCAAATCTATTTCTCTGCACCTGAAATCTCTCCAGGAATCCAGGCCTGGATCTCTGCCTGCTTATCTGACATTAGTGCCCGGATGTGTCACCGCCATCACAATTGAACATGGCCAAAACTGGGTTCGTTATGTTTCCCCCTAAACCCACCTCCCCCCTTCCTCCTTTCTCTATTTCTATGGATAACACTCTACTCCCCCTGTTTCCTTGGTTTGCAACCTTGGGGTCATCTTTGACTCCTTCCTCTCCTTCTCCACAGACATTCAATAGACAGTTGAAAACCACTGTTTCTTATTCTATAATAAGGCAAAATTTGTCCCTTCCTTGCTGATTACACTACTAAAACCCTTATCCATTCTTTAGTTACCTCCTGTCTACGCTATTGCGACCTCTTCTTCGCTGGACTTCCTTTGTATTATCTCTCCCCACTTCAATCTGTTCAAAACTCCTGCACAGCTAATCTTCTACCAGGGTCACCATACTCATGTTGCCGCTCTTCTCAAGTCACTTCATTGGCTTCCTATCCATTTCTGCATCTTATATTACTGACATATAAGTGTCTTCATTCAGTTGTTCCTCACTACCTTTCCTCTCTCCCTATATCCCTCCTCGGAAACTTTGCTCTTCTGGCAGATCATAGAAACTTAGAAACATGATGGCTGAAAAAGACCACATGGCCTCTCTAGTCTGTCCTTCCATATCAACTACAATAGTCCCCTTCTAACACTGTGCTACCCTTCCACTGCCAACTCCAGACTTAGATCTTTCTACCTTGCTGCTCCTTATGCCTGCAACAAACTACCTGAGTTGATGTGTCAGGCTCCATCTCTGGCCCTGTTCAAATACTGGCTAAAAACTCACTACTTAGACTGCTTTTGGATCCTGATCCCCCTAGTCTCCTGTTCACCTCCTATGTGTTTTCCTATCATTCCCCTCAGGAGCAATTTGGTTGTAGTTCCAATAAATGTAGGCTGTGACCACTTTGGATGATCTCTAGAACCCATGAGTCTTAGGTTATGAGGAGCCACCATTGTGCAAAAAGAGTGAGTCTTCTCCTGACTGGAGCATTTCCTACTGTGGTTATTGGGATAGGGGCTATGCTCTGAAAAAATCAGTCAAAACCCCACTCCAGATTTTGGCTGAAGAGCCGGCTGGACCTTCTGAGGCTTCTGTCAATGCTGCTGTTGATGGGGAGCCTGTTTGGGCTGGGAGGTCTGGGACATGGGAAAGTACTTATGCCTATGAGAATAATAGGTCTTTTTCTTACCCCCCACTTTGGTACTTCCTACAATAGGATGCCAGCTCAGACATATGCCTTGAGAGTCTACTAAAAGTGACATGCTGCTTTTAAATATAGCCAGTCTTCTCTTTGACCTGTTATCCGAAGAGATTCTCTGTGGCATGAAAAGTCCACCAGCTTGCTCTGCACTGATTGTTCCAGGTCTGACAACTGAAGCCAGGCGAGTCTCCAGGCACCAATACCTATGGCAGCAATTCTTGATGCCGTTTCAAAAATGTCATAGGTTGCTCATACCATGAACTTTGAGCAGTCCTTGCCATGGGCCACCATGGAACAATACTGATCCAATTTCTCTGGAGGAAGAAACTGAGCCAGATCAGCCAGGTCGCAAATGATGTCCTTCAAGAAGATGCCCATATAGAGCTGGTAAGAGGCCACGCTGACTACAACCACTGAACTCTGAAAACACCTTCTTCCTAAAGAGTCCAATGTCTGAACTTCTCTCCCTGGGGGCACCAAGGAATGAGTCTTGGTACTCTTGATTCTCTTTAGGGCGGATTGGACCACCAAGGGATGGTGCAGAAGCTGGGGCTTCTCAAATCCAGGAGCCTTCTGAACTCTGTACTTGGAGTTAAGCCTTCTACTAAACAGAGGCACAACGAGGGGGTTCTGCCACATTCTCATCTTTACTCTCTGCAGGATGCGGTGCACGGGCACTGTCACCGCCTCCTTAGGGGCTGAAGAGTACTGAAGGATCTCCAACTCTTCTGCCCTGGGCTCATCCTCAGTGTCCGAAGAAAATGGTCTGGCCTTGGCCATGTTCCTTACAAACTTCTGAAAGGTCATGTCCTCAGGGGGGGACTTATGCTGCTCATGAAGTGGAGAAGGGTCCGACGGGAGCTCAGGGGACCTGCCCTCCAACAAGTCCTCAGATTCCATGGTAGTGACCCAGCTTTCTGAGTCAGACTAAGAGAGGCAGTCAAAGTACTTCTTTGCATGGATCTCTCTCCTGCCCCAAGAGGATCAGGAGCTCCTTTGGGAGTGATGATGCACTGATACCTATCTAGACTTTGAGGGTGCACTGGACCCCAAAACCCTAGAGAAGGATATTGACCGGGCATGTACTGTGGTCAGGGCCCTTCTATGCCTTGATGCTGATGCTTTTCCCATAGGCAAGGCATGCGTCTCGAGGATTAACTGTACAGTGGTCAATGTTGATGCAGCTGACGTCGAGGCCCCGGCATGCTGCACCACCAAAAGCGCCATGATGCATTCCTCGGGCTCTTGCATAAGGCGCTTCTCCATGGCTGCTGATTTCAAATGCTGTGGGGCCTGAGCAACTTCAACCGATGTACCCAGCAGGACCAGCGCTAGGCAGTAAGCCTGGTAAGCATGACAGAGGGGCACCGAGATCAGAGGGACACCATTGCTAACTGCCTGCCACCTCACCGCTGATCCCCCACCCCCAGGTCAGAAGGCACTCAACTAGCTACTGGGGAGGGGCTGAAGACTTTTCAGAGTAAAGCCAGCATTTATGATGTGGTTGGATCAAAGCCCTCGGGACATCTGACTGCTGATGTAGCTGTGCATGAAATGAGAGTCAGAAGCTGTAAAGATGTCTTACATATTGGGACATGGAACGTAGGAAGCATGAACCATGAGAAGTTGGAGGTGGTCAAGAATGAAATGGAACATATACAACTTGATCTGTTGGGTGTCAGTGAACTGAAATGGACTGGCATCGGGCACTTTGCATCAGATGCTCACATGGTCTACTACACTGGAAATGAAAGACAAAAAAGAAATGGTGTTGCATTTATAATAAAGAAGAAACTTGCAAGAACTGTAATGAAATACAATGCAGTCAGTGAACTTTTAGGGGTATGTTTACTAAACTGAGGTAACATTACATACCGCGCGTTATGTAACGTTAACGATCGTTAGGTAACGTTAACACGCAGGTATGTAACGTTAACACGCGTTAACGTTACTTAACGATCGTTAACGTCCCCGGCCGCGGTAAACACCGCAGAAGGTGGAGAGAGGGTGGAGAGAAGGGGTCAATGGGCGGAGAGTGGGCGGGGAGAGGCCCCTTTCACACTAACGCGCTGAACTGAAGGGCTGAATCCTACCGCAAATGAAAACCTGCCGTTAGATGCACATTTGCAGGAGAGAGAAACCATTAAGTGTCAGCAATGTACAGCCTAGGCAGGGAGCCCAAGAAATGTGATAGTAGTGCTCCATTTTCAGCAACACTATAGTGCCAAAGTATGAATGGCCACTATGGCGATGGTGCAAATGGGGCATAGGGGGCCGCAGGCGGGATATGTAGCATGGGCAGCTGGGGCACAGGGTGGACCAGGCGGGTGCCTAGGTGGCACATAGGAACATAGAAACCAGAAATCAGCAAGACAGCAGCTGACCAAGGCCAAACGCAATCCACCTATATCTACCTGGTTCACCCTAGCCAATAGTTGCTAGGGCACTGACCTGACATCCCCCCAGCCATCCCGCCCCCATGTGGAAGGGACATAATATTGGTAGGCAGTGATGGGGGGGGGGATGTGAGGATGTCCATGTATACCTCCCCACCTCGGGATCTGCTCCCTAGGCGGGCACCTACCTACACAGTGGATGGCCTGGGACTGCGCACCACTAGCACCGACAGCACTGTCAGCTTGGCAGGGGGGGGGGGTGCCCATGCTGGAGGGGGCAGTGCCACCGCCCTGCAGTGGACCTAGGCCATGCCCTGCATCAGTATGTGGTGTGCAGTGCAAAATACAAAGTCTGGCTGAGGAAAAGTACAGGTAGCCCCAGGGACTATTGTGCATCTGTGGCAACAGTGTGGTGCAGTACACCCAGCCAATGTGTCCAGAAGCAGAAGGTCACAGGTTCAAGCCCCACCTGTGGTTCCTGCAGAGCATGTCCCTATGTTTTACCCTACAATGCAGATACAACAGCAACATGTGCAAAGCCCAAAGCAGCGGCAAACAGGGGTACAAACACCCACCTACACAGGCTCCACAATCCAAAGATGCATGGAGAGTCAGGCTGATGGCCCCAGCATTGAGCTGAAGTTATCACCAGAGCACTACTACTACCCCCTGCACAGTTTAGCAATGTCGGCACTGTGATCAGGACCAGTGTGGCGGGCAGGATTGCCAACCACCCCTATCTTTGTACAATGCTGCAATAGGAGTGAGTGTGTGCATATGTCTATCCATTGTTCTGTGGCTGCCCACCCTTCACTGGGCCCAAAATGTGCCACTGTTACCAGCGTTAGCTGAATAGGTGCATAATGAGGAGCAAAGTATTTTGGGTATGGCCTGGACAGGGCAGATTGGCCAGGATGCATCTTCACAGGGTGTGGGGCAATGGCTGGGACACTGTATTGCCTGACCACCACCTGCATGGACAGGGTGGCCACAGCAGGGCATGCTGGGAGGGCACTCACTCTGACCGAGCAGTGACCATGGCAGGTCTAGGTTCCCACATAGCGCTCTACGCTATCTGCCTCTAGTGATATATTTGTGTTCCCCAGTGCTGGAGTGCCAATCACTTAAATGTCTGCTTGCTGCACATAGTTCCCCTGTGAGCATGGACTGGCTGGTGGACTGTCTGCAGTTAGACTGTGCATGGTCAGAACACCTATAAGGTACAGTCTGACTGTGCTGTCTGCTGGTGACTGGCAGACAGTGGTGGGAGGCAGTTGGGGTTTTCCAGACCTAACCCCTGGTCTGCCATTGCCCCAGTCATAGATATGGCTCTGGTCCACCAACCCTGGAAGGCTATCTCATACAAACAGGACAGAGGTTGTTTCCGCGGGGCAGGGGCACCTGTTCTTTACCTACAAGAAGGGTGATGTGGACCCTTTGGGGTATGTAGTGTATACCACTGTGACCTATAAAGGCACTGCTACACACACCTCATGCAGTTCTAGGAACCCCTCTGCCCTGATAACAGCTGCCCATGTCAGCCAGACCCTAACATGGGGTACACACCAATCTGGTTGGTGTCTGCTCCCACAGGGCCACATGTGACTACAGGATACAGATGGACACCAAATTACCTTTGGCTGCACTGCAAGGAACAACTGTCATACACTGGTAGTGATGGGGATGTACAGCAGGACCTATCTCTAGCACCACATGTACTGCGGACCTAGTGCTGGGCACCCATCTATCCCTCAGGGTGAACACAGAACCTGCACAATGGCTTGGTCTGTAGCTACTTTGTGCCGGTATCGTCTTTCCAAGCTGAGGTACCAGAGAGGTGCAGATCCCATTTGCTGATCAGCTGTAGACAGCTATTCAGCATATGCATTGCATCATGGGTACTGGTGGGGTTACCCTATCCTGACACTCAGAGCAGATAGTTTGTGTGGTGACCTGCAGTCGTTCTGTACCCAGCCATTGCTGTGACATACACCATGGAGGTATAGCCTTCTGGTTAATATAATGCCTTTCTTGGCAGTATCCATGGGTTCAATTTCTCATTGTTCCCTCTTCTCATGCCTGTCCTACTCAAATAGTGTGCATGCCTGTAACAGTCATATTTTTGCAGATTTGTGCTGCCAGCCCAAAATACCCTCACCACAATCGCCAACATTCCCTCGGTCCGTCTATCTGTGTCTGTCAACTGTGTAGAGTCCTGTCTGCCTGTGCAGGCTGTCACCCCATGTCCGGCACTGCTACCCTTTCCTGCATTGCACCTCTTCATGCTTGCCTCACCTGTGCCTGATCTGCATGGCACCACCACTCCTCTCTCCACCCATCATTGTAGCTATCCTGCCACCTCTGCCTCCACTGGGGGACACGTATTCCCATCATCTGCCACCAACTGTCTTTCCAGTACTTTACATTTCCAACACCCTGTGCTGTGGTACAGTTGCCCCCACCATGTTTGTCATCAGTACTGGCAGCCACATGGGATGCCTGCAGATATGGCAAGTCCAGTGGCTCCCAGCTCTCCCTCCTTCACTCACCTGTTCATTGCCTTTCCTGAGTGCTCTATCTAGTGTTAGGGCTACATCTGTCTCTGTTCCTCACAGGTCATGCATGTCATCCTGAAGCACCTTGCAGCCCTTAGGCCACACTAACCTAGGGCACCATAACCTTGTTAGGATACCTTAACCTATGGTTCCGTAACCCAGGGTGCCTTCTAAGGTGCCTTGTCCAGGGGTGCCTAATATGGCGCTTAGCCTAGGAGGCCCTATAGGGCACCTTATAAGGCACCTTACAGGGCACCTTACATGGAACCTTACTAGGCACCTTACAAGGCTCCTTATAAGGCGCCTTCCAAGGTGCCTTACAAGGCGCCTTGTAACATTCATTAGTCTAAAGCGCCTTGTAACGCACGTTAGCTGCTACAGCTTGCTGTAACGATGCAACGCCCACGCCTTTATATGGGCATCTGTACCTTTACCGTGGAACCTAACACGAATGACATTACTGCAGTTTAGTAAACATACCCCTAAATCTCTGTTCGTCTACAAGGAACACCTATCAACACAACTATAATTCAAGTATATCAACAGCTGCAGAAGAGGATGAAATTGATGAGTTCTATGAACAAGTACAAGCTGAAATTGACAGAACATGCAAACAGGATATCCTGATAGTCATTGGGTGACTGGAAAACAAACGTTGGCAACAAAGAAGATGGCAAAGTGGTTGGAAAATATGGACTTGGCAACAGAAATTAAGCTGGAGAAAAACTGATAGAATTCTGCAAGACCAACTATTCATCTCAAACACCTTCTTCCAGCAACACAAGCGGCGACTGTACACATGGACTTCACCCAATGGATTATTCAAAAATCAAATTGACTACTTCTGTGGAAGTCAATGATGGAAAAGCTCTATAACATCAACAAAGACAAAATCTGGAGCTAACTGTGGTACAGATCACCAACTACTAGTATGCAAACTCAAGCTAAAGTTGAAAAAGAGCAAGTCACTCATGAATGTAGCAAAATATGACCTTCAGAATATACCAATGGAATTTAAAGACTGCCTGAAAAATTGATTTGCTGCTTTAGATACAAATGACAGAGCTCAAGATGAGTTATGGAATGACATCAAGAAGGTTGTGTTGGAAGAAAGAGAGAAGTCTCTACAAAAGGTGAAAAAGCAAAAACGGCCAAAATGGATAACGGAAGAAACTCTGAAAATAACCCAGAAATGCAGAGAAGCTAAAGCAAGAGGAGAAGGAAAGACAATCGCAGAACTCAACAGAGATTTCCAACGTGCAGCAAGGTAGGACAAGGAAAAGTACTATAATGACACATGCAAGGAAATAGAAGCAGAAACTATTAAATGAAGAACAAGATCAGCTTTCCTAAAGCTACGAGAGCTAAAGAAAAAATTCCAGCCTCGAATTGGAATGTTACAAGATGCTGAAGGATCTATGTTAAATGATGCTGAGAAGATCAAGAAAAGGAGGAAAGAATATACAGAGTTTTTATATGATAAAGATCAAGTGGACCAACAGCTGTTTCAACCTGTACCTTATTTGTGGAAAGATTTTATTATTATCATTAAAGGTTGGTATCAATACAGCTGTAACAATCTCTCAGGGTTCTCCCAACCATAAAAGGCGGGGGGATGACAAAAATAAATGAAGAATCCCACAAATAACAGTACATCAGAGGTATAAAACTGTGGATAAGCAATCTTACCCCTACTAACAGAGATATTAAAAACTAGATACTTAGGGGTATTTTTACTAAACCGTCCTAATGTTACCGGTGCTAGTTGCAGCGTTAACGTGAGGAATGCCATATAAGGAAGTGGGCGTTCTGGCGTCAAGGTAGCAATGGCTGGTTACCGCGCGATAGAGGGCGCCTTGCCATTATCAAGCGATAGTGTGCGCTGTGGCCCGGTAGCACGCGGTAACCTTAATTACGTAGCAGCACTGTGTAAATAGCTATAGAGGTGTAGCACACTGGTTAATACAATGACTGCTAGACAGCAGTCATGAGTTCCATCCCTCAGTGGGCTCGTTTAGTAAGGCTGTCCAAGGCAATTCTTTTTCATGCGTGTAACAGACACATCTCAACAATCTGTGCTGCCAACCAAAAACCCCTCGCCACAGTGCAGTAACCTAATGCACCTTTTAGGGCTCCCTATGAGACGCCATAGGTTGGCACCCTCCAATGCACCATAGAAGGTGCCCCATAAGCTGACGGAACCTAAGGTGCCACTAAAGATGCCCAAAGGATGTTAACGTGACTGATGAAATGGTGCCCAAGGGCAGTAAGGTGCCCAAGTTGACAAGCATGAAATGTATGGCCCAAACACAGATGTAACCCTAACACTGCACAGAGCACCAAGGAAAGGCAATGAACAAGTGATGGAAGGAAGTAGGTGGCTGAGCTGATGGACCTTGGACACCAAAAACAGCACACTGTCACGTAAAACAGCAACACAGTATGAGACGTGGACAGCTGTAGGTTCTCACCAACTTTATTGATCCATATATATAAAAAAAAAAAAAAAAAGGAGAAGGAGAAGGAGACCTGACCCGACACTGGCCGTGTTTCGATAGAATCTTCTTCAGGGGTTGGCTCACTTTCCAGCCAGGTCCTTGTGAGAGCCGCTGGAAGTCATCAGCAGGACCTGGCCCAGCTGATGACTTCCAGCGGCTCTCACAAGGACCTGGCTGGAAAGTGAGCCAACCCCTGAAGAAGATTCTATCGAAACACGGCCAGTGTCGGGTCAGGTCTCCCTCTCCTTTTTTTTTTTTATATATATGGATCAATAAAGTTGGTGAGAACCTAAACCTGTCCACGTCTCGTACTGTGAGCTGATGGACCTGCCAAATCTGCGTGCAGCCCATGTGGCAGCTGGTAAAGTGGACATACATATTGGAGGCAGCTGTACCGATGCACAGTGTGATGGTAATGTAAAGTGCAACAATGACAGTTTGTGGCAGAGGATGGGAATACGTGTCCATCAGAGCAGGTAGAGGTGGCAGGATAAGTGCAATGACAGGAGGACAGAGGAGTAGCAGTGCCATGCAGAGCAGACACAGGAGAGGCAAGCATGAAGAGCCGCAATGCAGAAAAGGGTACCAGTGCAGGACATGGGGTAGTTGCCTGCACATTAGGGCAGGACGCCACATAGCTGCCAGACACAGATAGACGGATAGAAGGATGGTTGGCAACTGTGATGAGGGTATAATGTGTCGGCACACAGATCTGCAGAGATATGACTGTTACAGGAAGGAAAGGTAGTTGTGTAGGACAGGCATAAAAAAAGGAGAAGAGAGAGGAATCGAACCCATGAACACCACCAACATGAGTCACACAGCAAAGGCTGCATACAACAACACTGCAGGACACCACACAAAAAGCCTGCTGTGTGCCAGGATAAGGCAACCCCAACATGATGCAATGAACATACAGAACAGCTGTGTACAGCTCATATCACAGACTGTAATTGGGACGAGAGCCACCTATAAACACATGCACACACACAATGAAATGTTATGCAGTAGAGACAGCATGCAAAAGAGCAAAGAACTTAAACCCAAAGGGCGGTAGAGGATGCTCTGTGGAACAGGGCAAAATGGGGAACGGAATGGAAAAGGAGCATATGAGAATTGAACCTGCAAACTGAGGCTGGCCCAGACCAGCTCAACAACAGCAAGACCAATCCCCCAAGCCTACTGGCCACATGGACAGTACAAAGAAAGAGGCATATGTAACAGCTAATATTTCTGCACAGCGCTGTGTGCGTAGTGCTATATAAATGCTAAATAGTAGTAGTAGCAGCTAATATGTGGCAGATAGGCTGCATAGAGGGCACACTGTGGTGTACAGTGAACAGATGTGTGGAGAGGTGGAACAGGTGTGTGGAGAGGTGACGAAGCTGCAGCCAGTTCATGGTCAGGTTAGCACAACACAAGGAAAAAGAAACCATGTGAGAATCAAACATTCAACCTATGGTGCTCCAACACATGCCCACAACCACTATCCCAAGCAAACACACAAAGCACAATGCAAAGATGTTCTGTCAAAGGGAATGTGTGTATGGAAACCTGTAGCACCCTGTGATGTGGCAGACGGCTGCCACATAGACAGCTGCCACCATACAAGGATGTGAGCACAGGTGGGCCATGTACATCACCAGTAAATCACTAAATACATGTGTCAGTGTGGTCAAGCAGCAGCAGAGACAAATGTGCGTCCAACACATATATTTTATTTTCGCAAATTAGTAGACATATTGTATATATCACCTTTCATGATAGGAAGCCGGTTGTTTTACAGTGAACAAACTGAAACCACATTGAGCAGGGCAGCAACCCACATGTCACGCAAAAGTCACTAGCCCGTCTACAGATGATGAGCAATACAGATAATGTGTAGTAGCTGCATGGTGTGCACTGTGCAGTAGCCCCCCCCCCCACCCCCCACATGCTGCTGCATGCCCCAAATGCTTTTGTCACATATGTGTGCATGTAGACAGTAGGTGGTGCATGATGACGGCCCAACACACATCAGCTATGAAAACCCCCAAAAACATATCTGCCCACCAATACAGGAGGCACAAACCTGAGAAAGCATACGTAGCAAAATGTCAGCAAGTGCACACACAGATAGATAGATATATATGTTACAGCTGCCACATAATGCTTGATATAGCAAACAAAGCGGCACCAAGTTTACCAAAAACACTGGCCAAATGCAAAATGAGGATATGGTAGCAGGTACAAGAGGCACATGATCCCAGAGAATAAACAAAGCGCAACCGCACACACATGCAGAGATAGCACTATGCAGAAGGTCCTCTGCAATGGGTGGTGTGGATAAAGTATGCGCACACATATGGCACAGTACATGGAATGCACTAATGAAGGAAGAAAACGGACACCCACACTGCCACACTGCCACGTTACCGGTGCAATGTGAGTGCTGGAATGTCGGGATAAATAGGACTGTGCAGACATGCAATGCTATGTCTGTAAATCAATGTAGAGCGGCACATCTGTACAGTAACCAAACACAATAACCTGTACATAGAGGTTGAAAGAAAGGTCAAACATGGGCCAGTAACCCACACAGAAGCCACACTGCCACATGCTCTGGTGTACCAACATATTCAGTCACATGCACATGCACTGTGTACATTGAACTATGACACAGTGATGCCCCACATGCACTGTAACAACCTTGGTGAGGGCAAACATCAACCAAAGATGTTGGCGTGAATCAAAGTGGTGTGGTGGTAAATACCGTGTCATGTCCAAGTGCAGGGTAGCCCCACAAATACAAGAAAACCTATTCAATGTTCCCCCGTGCCACACGCATGGCTGTATGCTCCTGGTGAACTAAACAGATGAGGATATCCTGTGGTGCAGGTCACACACAGGGGCAACACACACTGTCAGATGGATGTACAACATACAGCGAGTATGTCAGTCCCTGCTGCACAAATAGGGGCCAGTACACAGTGTCCATAGTGCAAATCGCGTCTGCAACCCAACATGTTCCGTTAAGACTGTCCGTGAATCCCTGGGCATGCATAGTCAAGTGTGACATCTTAATCTGCCACTGTACTCGAAAGGTCATGTGTGTCCCCTGCGATGAACATGACACCCAGCCAGAGCATTGTAGCAACGTGTGTTGGACAGCCCTGCTATGCTCAAAGTAGCAGTCCAACAATAATGTCCATCATAGGCATGTGGGCCACTCGCAGAGGTCAGCCATCCTATGGCACCATCTCCCAGGGATAAGTGCATGGTGTTGCTGTGTTCTCCGACAGGTGGTTGATGGTGCCTGCAGATGCAGTGTAGTAGATGTACAGTGTGTGTGCTCTGCCCTGTGTCAAAAGAAGGAGACACACTGTCATGGTATGCTGCATAGAACATCAGGGCACATTGCAGGGAGGCAGACATCAGTATGTATAGAATGAAATGTCAGACATGCAAACATTACATTATCACAGCACAGAACACAGTGCATGTTGGGGAAATGTGGAAATGGAACTGCAGACGAGGGTATCATATGGATATGGTCATGTCCATGCCCATGTTAAGGTTTAAGGTTTAAGGTTTAATCATTTGATAAAAACCTCCTTTCTATATCAATCAAGGCGGTGTACAATAATAAAATACATAAAAATTTGGCCGAAGCCGGTAAAAAGAAAGGAAATGTACAAAATTATAAAGGACAGAAAAAGATAATAGAGGCATTTCACAGCTCCACCCCATGTCCATCAGCGCTGGTGCATAGAGACCCCACAGGAAAGGTCCATGAAACAAACATCAAAACACAAACATATAAAGGCTGATGTCAGTCCCAAAAGATCCAAGATGCAACCTACCGTGTGTCTGCAGCAAGTGTCTGCTAGGGATTGTCTGAGGCAGGCAAAGGCCATAACACGTCATAGTGAAGACAGAAGATGTCAGCGAAATGTGTAGAATCACCATGTCCCCATTTCCAGCTGTCGTTGCTGCATGTCCAAATTATGGTGTCATCTGTGATACAGAAATGCTGATGGACAGTGGTCTGTCAGCACACAAGAGATAGGTCAGTTCACAACACAAAACACATGCGCACAATGTGCACAAGGTCAATAGCAGTAGGTTAGAGATAACACGGTCACCTCCGCTCCACAGGTGTAAAGACACCACCCACCACATGATAATGCAAACTGCTTGCACACTGTATCATTACACAGCCACGCCAAAAACACACACACATACACAGTATGATAAGGTGAGCATGCCACCAGTAGCATACGGCCTGTCTGTGCACAATTGGAGATTAGTGGAGATAAAGCTTGGGCAAATGCAATGATACCCTGCTGTTGGCTGATGCTACAATGTCACGGAAGGGTGTACATGCGGCCCACCTCCAGATCACCTAGGACCTGTGGAAACACGCAGCTTTCTTGGATGTGTCCCAGAAACAGTGCTGGAGAAGATGAACTGGGCAGGAACACATGTGCATATGTGTGCCAACATGAACACATAGGGTATGGGGGTGCAGGCCAAAGAGGTGAACAACAACATATATGCATTGGACAGATAACCTCAGACATGTGCTATGCCTGATTGTCCCCATAGACCATTTACCTGTATGTCCACCTACCCCAGTCTCCTGCACATTGATTGAAGTACAGACAGCTGCCACTGCACCAGGAAGGTCACAAAGCATATCCTGGGTATTGATAAACACAGGAGAAACATACATATGTCATGTTGGAGCTGTGCAACACAAATAGCACCTTCACGTCCTCATCCCTCTTGCCCCCCTGGATCCTTTACAGGCTGGCTTTTGTCCTTTACACTGTACCGAATTGCCTCCTGCCAAAGTCTCCACTGACAGGTTCTTGGTAAAATACAAGGGCCGGTACCCTGTCTGTCCCCTTCATCACCTCTCTGCTGCCTTCGACACCGTTGACCACAACCTTCACCTCAATATCCTGTCCTCACTTGTCCCTAAGGCCTCTGTACTATCCTGCTGCCCCTCATATCTCACCCGTCGCGGCTTCAGTGTGTGTTTTGGTGGCACCTCCCCTGCGATCCTGCTCCCAGATGCTGTAACACAGGGATATGTAGGGGTTGTCTTTGACTCCTCTCTCTCCTTCTCCACACATACCCATCTTGTAGCTAAGACCTGCGGTGTCATTCTAGATAACATTAACAAAATCCTCCCCATCCTCCCTGAACAGACAACTAAAACGCTAATGCACCCCTTAATCACCTCCCATCTTGCTTACTGTAACCTACTCCTTACTGGTATCTTTTTGAATCATCTCTGTCCGCCTCAATCTATGCAACACTCCGCTGCATGGCTAATCTTCTGCCAGCCTCGTCATGGCCATATGACTCCTCCTGTCAGTTCACCTCACTGGCTCCCAATCCATTTCTGCATCCAAGTCCAGGTTCCCCTGCTGAGCTAAAAATGCAGTTACTCTGTGTCTCCTCAGAATCTTTCCTCTCGTATCTGAATTACTACTAATACTACTAGGCTTTCCTAACCAGGGCTCCACACATCAAACGGTAAGGATTTGAGGGTTTCTTTGTTTCTTTGTTTGTTTTTTAGTTTATTTCATTGCTAGCTCTCTGACTGGGAGCTCTTAAAAGGGTTTTGTGTATATTTTTTTAAAGCAAGGTTACGGAGACTTCCGGTAGCATGGTGAGCTGAGCGGGTTGCATCCCCCTTAGCTCCGAGGCCCTTTTGCTTCTCTCAACCCCTAACTTTATCGTGACAGCCTCGCAAATACCCAAACAGCGGGTGAGAGCATCCTTGACAGCACGGGTCTCCCATCAGCTAGATGAGGGGTCCCAGGAACACCTCGCATGGCAACGAAAACACCCCGCCGTGAAAAGCCACGCGGAGGGGAAACTAAGATGGCGGAGGAGATACTGGAAAAATTGCAGCCTGGGGATTCGGCGTCGACGATGGTAGAAGATGTCTCCAAAGCGGTGGTGTTAGCCCTGGAAGACCGCCTGGGAGGGCTGGCGACGCAGATTACCGCCGTGGCGCAAGCAGTTTCAGATTTTACTGGCCGCGTTGAACGGGCTGAGAATCATATAGGAGCCTTGGAAGATTTACAAGTGCGGGATGAGAATCGACTCCAGAGGCTGGAGGAGACTGTGGCCCGACAACAGGAAAAGCTCGAGGACTTAGAAAATCGCAGCCGACGGAATAACTTGCGGTTTATTGGTATCGCAGAGGCGGTACTAGAGAAGGATCTCCGCAGCTATTTGGAGAAATGGATCCCCGAGCACTTGCCCCTCGAGGGAGATGTGGGGCCCATTATACTGGAGCGCGCGCACAGATTGGGTCCGAATCGGGCCTCTGACGGACGGCCGCGGGCGGTCATTGCCCGGTTCCTAAACGCGGCACAAAAAGGAGTGCTACGAGCATCGCGCCTGTCTCGGAGATCGGGCGCCAATGGCAACAGGGTGCTCATTTTCCAGGATTATTCGGCGGGAGTTGCCCTGCGCCGCAAGGCCTTCAAGGACGCCTGCAGCAAACTGGTGGAGAGAGGAGTTCGCTTTACGTTGGCCTATCCGGCCACGTTGAGGGTAGATGCTGAGAGCGGCCACCGGATCTTCTCTTCGCCGTAGGAGGCCATGGACTTTTGCAACGGACTCGGCTGAACATGCGGAGACGGGCCGTCAGTGGATGGTCAGGTTTCTTTTGGGGCTGAGGCCTAAAGGACCGGGCATGGGTTGTGCTCCATCAGCCTGTGGGACCTTGTTGGCGCTAGGCTTTATATCAAGGGGTACTTGGGGAGGGCATTTTATTTGGGCCGGACTTTAAGATTTCTGTCTCTATAATGCCAGTTGGTCATAGGGTTTTCTCCGAGGAGGGCTCCGGATAACCTGATTAGAATTGTTAAAATATTCGGGGGCCCCCGGATACCCCTTGAAGTACCCCTTGAAATACCCCTTATAGTACTCTTCATGGTACTATTATTATTATTCTCCTCATGTTATTATTTTTATTATTTTATATTGCATCCCCTAGAACCTCAGGACACCACCGATACCATTCTCAGTCAAATTTACAGTACCACAAGCAACTCACCATGTGGATACTCAAACCTATGAAGTGAACTGTGTTTTCTATGCAACTGCTTTGATTATGACTCCATATAATAAGTTCTGTAAATAGTTTACCCCTGTTAGCCAAGTTTCTGTCCCCTGTTATATGTAAACTCATACCCTGTTATATGTAAACTCATACATGTTAACTGTAATGAGCAGTTTGTTCCATGTAAACCGCGCTGATGCTGAATAGTGCGGTATATAAGAGACTGTAAATAAATAAATAAATAAATAAATTAGTTTATTCTGATTATATTATTATCATTAATATGATGGTGTTATCATTATGGTGTTGTTGCTGTGTGCCGTTGTTTTCTCTCTCTTTGTTTAGAATGTGAAATGGACAGCATTTTGTGCAACAATAAGTGTCTCCTTGCTTTGTAGGGCATTGTCAAGTAAACTGTTGTCGGGCTAGCCCATAGTGGGAGGCCCTGGGCTTTTACCTCTTTTTTCTTTTCGCTCTCTCCCGGTCCCGTTATTTTTTCTGCCCCTTCCCTCCCTTTTTTTATTTTTTTATTTATTTTTTTTTTCTTTCTCTCACTTCCCCCTTTTTTTTGTATCTCTCCCTTTCTCTTTTCTGGAGAGCCTACCTTCCTTTCTTCTTTCTTTTGGGGAGCTGGGGTAGACCCGGGGAGATGGGTCTTGGACGGGGATATAGGACTTGTGCCTAGGGAATGGGAGGTGCGGGGAGGTTGGAGTAGTTGGGGGGTTCCCTTTCGTGTCTGTTCCCGCACCAATGAGTGCTTGCCGCGGAGCCCTGCAGAGGACTCTGGCTCTTGGAGTGCTGGGGGGGGGGGGTATTCTGATGTTCAGGAGTGGCAGTGGGGAGGTCCTGGGGCAGTGACCTGGGGGTATGGTTCCCTTGTTTTTGGAGGGGAGAGTACTGTGGTGTGTAGGGGTTGGTTGTTTCATTTTGTGGGGGGGGGAGGAGGGAGAGGGCCTTGCATGCAAAGGACGTCCGGGAGGAGCTAGAGTGGCGAACTTGGTGGTGGGTGGAGGTTGTTACAGGGGGAGGGGTTGGGCGGAGGGGAAGGTCGGGGAGGGATGGGGGGTGGGGGGGTTGGCAGAAGTGCTGGTTCAAGCAGGGTGTGTCTCAGACCGGGGGCAAAGGTATTGGCTCTGTGATGGGCTTCTTAGTATGGATGGGTTTGTCTATATGGTGGCTGGGCATGTCTGTCTGTGTGTTTGCGTGGCTGTGGCTGTGGAGGCATTGGATTGGGCGCTTGTGTGAAGCGGGGGAGACCCTAGGCTGGGGGGGTTTCCACCTACTGGATTGGCAACTGAATCTTTTCAAGAAACTCACATGGAGTGAGGACCCTGGGTAGTGCCATTCGTTTTGCGACTTGGAATGTTTGTGGGTTAGGATCTCCGATTAAACATTACAAGGTGCTTCAGCACTTGCAACGTCAGCATCTTAGCGTCATATTGCTGCAGGAAACACACCAATCGGCGGTGGAACATGCGAAGCTGCAAAGGGGAGCCGTGGCACACGTATATGGGGCCCCTGCTGTGGGGCGGAAGAGGGGTGTGGCCGTCTTAATTTCCAAATCAGTTTCTTGGGTCGAGGAGCGCATGGTCACTGACCCGGAAGGCCGCTATGTTTGTGTTTGGGGATTACTCAACGGATTAAAAGTGGCTATCTGTTCGGCGTACGGGCCTAATGTGTATGAACCAGGCTTTTATCGGGCTCTGGTTAGTATTTTGGAGGCTACGGAGGGATATCAGGTTGTCCTGGGAGGGGACTTTAATGAGGTGTTAGATAACGTGCTTGATCGCTCGGGTAGGGGGGGAGATGGAGGTCAACGGGCTCGTAAGCGTCTCCGGGGTCTGTGTGAGGCGTACCGTTTACTGGACATCTGGCGAGTGTTGCACCCAGGGGAGCGCGATTATACTCATCTGTCTCGTGCCCATGGGACGTGGTCACGCATTGACTACTTTTTGATATCGGAGCCCTTGTTTGGGCAGGTTATAACATCCGAGATTGGGTCTTCAGTTCTGTCGGACCATGCCTTGGTTGTTATGGAGCTTCGGGAGCCTGGATCTCATCGCAGCCGACTCTGGCGATATCCCTTGGACCTTAGTGGGGATGCTCAGTTTGAAACACACTTGCGACGGTGCTGGGGGGATTATGTGGCCTTTAATGACATGGCGGAGACCTCTCCTGCCCTCCTGTGGGAGGCTGGAAAGGCGGTTATGCGCGGGGAAATCATCAGCTATTATAGCCTGCGGCGTAAGCGATTAAACCAACAAATTTTGGATTTGGAGAGGGAGCTGGGTAAGGCTCGATGGAAGGTAGCGGCAGATAAGACTGCGGCGAGTCAGCGGGCCTTACGAGATCTTCAGTTGGAACTGGAAACGTTACTTCACCGCCGGGCCCAGAAGTCTATGTTATATTATCGGTTCAAGCTCTATCGACACGGTAACAGGGCCGGTAAACTGATGTCTGCCCTGGTGCGACCTGCTGAGGGCGCCAGGCATATTGGGGCCATTAGGCACTCTGACGGGACGATCAAACGGGACAAGAGGGCGATTGAGGCTGTTTTCATTGACTTCTTCCGGCATCTTTACGCGACCGAGGAAGATCGGGAGGACGAGGGTCGGGTGTTTTTGGATGGCTGCGTCCTGCCGCGGCTCACTGCAGAACAACTCCAGTGTCTTAACCAGCCCATTTTGGGGAGGGAGGTTCAGGAGGGTATTAAACAGTTGAAGAATGGCAAAGCTCCGGGGGTTGACGGCTTTCGTGGAGAGTTCTATAAGCTCCTGGGCAGTGCTATAGTGGCCCCCTTGGTGGGGTACTACGAGGATTTGGTCCATAGAGGGAAGTTCCCGTACGAAGCGAATAAAGAGTTAGTCACTATCCTGCCTAAGCCTGGGAGGGATCCCCTTCTTCCGGGTTCTTACCGGCCGATCTCGCTTCTTAATGTGGATATCAAACTCCTCGCCAAAATCATGGCTGACCGGCTGGCCCCTTTGTTACCGTCTTTGATTCATCCTAACCAGGTGGGTTTTGTGCGGGGTCGACATGTGTCCCACAACTTGTATCGGATCTTACTCTCCTTGTGTGCAGAGCACGTTATGAGCCGCGGTTCGTTACTTATCAGCTTTGACGCAGAAAAAGCGTTTGATAGGGTCCAGTGGGGTTTTATGTACCAGGTTCTGGAGGTTATGGGGTTCGAGGGTTTCTTTGTGGATGTCATCCGGTTGTTATACGCGGCTCCGATTGGGGCCCTGTTGGTGAATGGGGACATGATGGCAGATTTCGCTATTCAGAAGGGGACTCGGCAGGGCTGCCCTTTGTCTCTACTCTTATTTGTTCTTACCTTGGAACCCCTTCTACATAAGATTCGTGCAGCTACGCGTTTCCGTGGGGTCCCGATGGGCCGCGAGGAGTTTCGTGTGGCGGCCTTTGCCGATGACCTGTTAGTACACTTAGGAGACCCACAGGATGGCTTACCTCCCCTTCTGCATCTCATAAGGGAATATGGGCTGGTCTCAGGTTTCAAACTTAATTTAGATAAGTCGGAGGCAATGCTCATGGGGGCGGCAGCTGGACAGGTTTGGCAGGGCGCCTTCCCCTTGCGCTGGGCAAATGGTTATTTTAAATATTTGGGCGTTAACCTGCCGGCGGTTATTGGAGACCTCTATAGCCTGAATGTGGCGAGGGTGTTGGCCTCTATATCGTCGGCGGTAGATAGGTGGCGCGCGTTGCCGCTGTCTCTGGGAGGGAGGGTAGCTCTTTGTAAGATGACTCTCTTCCCTAAACTTCTTTACTTGCTGCAGACGCTTCCGCTATTTTTAAAACGCTCTGACCTTCGGAAAGTGGATCGGGAGTTTAATAGGTTGCTTTGGCGAGGAGGTCGGCCCCGGGTGCGTTTGAGTATACTTAGCCAACCGCGCGAGTTGGGGGGTTTAGGATTCCCGGATGTGCGGAAATATAATGTAGCCTGTTTGTTACGTTTTGCTCGGGACTGGCTGTGGGACCTAGAGGACTACTCTCCTGTCGGGACACTAGCAGAAGTGGCTTCTCCATTTCACTTGCGGTATCTTCTTCATGCTAAAGTGGTTCAGGGGGTGGGGGGGGGGGGATCCGGTGCGGTTCTTTTGGATCCGGTGCGTATGGCTTGGCGATATTTTTGTGCTGGCCGCCAGCTCTCGGCTTTTCACACACCCTATCTCCCTATACGGGGGAATGTGGCTTTTGCACCGGGGTTGGGGAGATCGCCCTTTCTGGCCTGGGACCGGATGGGGATCAGTAATTTGGAGCATGTGCTGACTTCTGAAGGGGCGATGGTGGACTTTGCCACGCTCTGCCAGCAATACCCTTTGACTTGCAACGATGCTTTTCGTTACGCCCAACTTCGTAGTTATGTACGAACGATTCCTCTGGGACCTTTGAAAGGGGAGGTTAGTACGGAGATTGAAGTGGCGCTGTTAGGAGGAACACAGGGCATGAGTGTGTCTTGGTTACACAAAACGCTGTGGGAGGGGGCCCCCCCTCTTGAGGTGGTGCCGCTGGCGGCAGCATGGGCGGTTGATTTGGGGGAGGCGGTCAGTGAGGCGGAGCTCCTGAGTGGGCTGGCGGCTGTTCCCTCTGTTAGTGTTTTTGTTCCTCACCGTGACACCCAATATAAGATCCTGCGGAGGTTATACTTTGCACCTCTTAGGGCGTAGAGGGCGGGGGTGGGAGAAACCCACTGCTGTCCCCAGTGTGCGGAGCCCCGGGCTACGTTAGGTCATATGTTTTGGCACTGTCGGAGTGTTCAGCCTTTCTGGAGGAAGGTGCGTGCCCACTTGGATGCTTGTCTGCACCAATCTGTGCCCTGGAATGCTAAGATTGTGGTGCTTGATGTGTGGGAGCCCTCGTGGTCGGGATGCTTGGAAGTGGTGGAGTGGCGCTGGATGCGATTGGTGTTGGTGACTGCTCGAGTGACTGTGTTGCAGCAATGGCTGGATACTAAGGGCCCCCTATATGGGCTCTGGCGAACCCACCTTCATCGGATTATGCTCATGGAGCAGATGTGGGCTCATGGAAATGAGCGGCGGTGGCAGCGGTTCTTGGAGGGTTGGGGACCCCATTTGCAACTACTGCCCTGGAGAGCTCGTAGTAGGGTCATGCGACGGCCTTGAGGGTCTGGAATGGAAAGGGAGAAAGGGCAGCTCATCCGGTAGCCTTGGTCTACTTTGATGGTATGTGTGAGAGTTTAGGTGATAGCCCTGCATTGGAGATACAGGGGGGGGGGGTTTGGGGAGGGAAGGGGGAGGATGGGTGAGGGAGGGTTGGGGGGGGACAGTGCTGGAGGGGGGCTGGGGATGCAGGGAGGGGAGAAAAAGGTGGGTTTTAGCTTGTTTGCTTTCAGGAGGGTATCTGTTGACGGGCTTGGGAGCAGAGTCAACCCCAGGCTTGCTATCTTCTTTTCAGGGTTTTTTTCTTCTCCCCTACCATTGGGTGTGCTTAGTTGGTTGTGTAAGTGGGGAGAAAGGGGGGGGATGGGGGGATACATGGGGGAGGGGTCTTCACGGTGGGGGGGGGGGGTTTAAACCTTTACATTTGTAGACTGTGTGTTTTAGTATACAGTACTGTACTTTGCTATTCATTTTTTTTTATGATGCCACGTGTAGTGATAGTCGATATGGAGTACTGGTCTTGTCATTGCCTTCTTTGGCTCTTTGAATAAAAATCGATTGGTCCTAAACAGCAGAGGGGAGGAGGAGGGGGATAAGGATGTAAAAGGTGAGACACTATTTCAAAGAGTAAATGTTAATGATATGGGTTTCTTTTTTGTTTAATGATACTATCGTGGTTGTATAGTCTGAAGTACATGCATTTCCATGCTGTTACGGAAAGTGTACCATATCTGTTTTTGTCTCAATAAAGAAATTTAACATAAAGCAAGGTTACTTTCATTTTTGCTGCTTTAGGGGAACTTTACTTGAGCACAGTAGGTTGCTGACTCCAGTAACCTCCTCAGGGTTAGAAACTGCTAACACCTAATCAGGAGTTAGTGGGCCTGTTTCCTGAGTGCAGTTGAAGCCTGCTTTATTTAATGCATATCCAGTTTCATTGCTATGTTTCATGCATAGTCAATAGTCAGGGAGCCAGGTTTTTTTTATCACACCTCTCAGCAGTGAGTAAGGGGTGGTTGAAAACTGCTGAGATAGTTTGCATAGCTATAGAAAGATACTGGGAGGAGTTCCCTCTTCTAGCAGATGAATGGAGGCCCATTAGAGAGTGAAGGAAGACAATTGCTTTATTTAACGCATATCCAGTTTCATTGCTATGTTTCATGCATAGTCAATAGTCAGGGAGCCAGGTTTTTTGATCACACCTCTCAGCAGTGAATAAGGGGTGATTGAAACTGCTGAGATAGTTTGCATAGCTATAGAAAGATACTGGGAGGAGTTCCTTCTTCTAGCAGATAAATGGAGGCACATTAGAGAGGACAAAAGAAAAAAAATCACCTAGGAGTCTTTCTCCTAGCAAACGCCACACCTAGTCTCCAAACAATCCTCTTGTCATCAATTTTGATTGTAGAGTTTTAAGCTTCTGGAACCATGGGGGGTGCCTCCTTTAGAAAATCCTTATAAGATTATGAAGAAATGAAGATTTTTTTTACTTGTCTTTTTAAAGCCTGAATTTTATCTCTGGTACATATATTTGGTTTTGACTGCACATACAAAATTAAGCAAGTAATATTGCATTCTTTCCTGCTTGGTACATTAAACTGCCTTGATCAACTGTATTCATTTTTCTGATACTACAATGATATTGCATTCCAGGTATCTACCAACCTTTTTATGGAAAAGTATCAGTTTCATGCTTGTTTTGAACTGTAGGATTCAAGGTAATTACTTTGCCTTGTTAAGCACTGTGCTGACAAATGATGAACAGAACAGAAACATCATAGACGCATTGGTGTCCAGAGAAAAAGTGTACCTTGTTTTGAGGGTTTTCAGTTTCAGGAGTACAGTATATTATAGCACTGTGAGAAACAAATCTTTTTAGTTTATACACTTGCACTTTGTTACCAAATATACTGGTAGCAGTACATTATGTAGAGGTCCAGTATACACAGCAATAATAAGGATACATTAGTACCTATGTATGTGATTGGTGGAATGATGCAGGTGATGGGGGAGTGTTGTGAGGGATGAAGTGGGATATTAAGAAGAAGGACTTTTGATGGACATTAAACTGATGAAGGTAATTTGAAGTGATGTATCTGGCTAATGAATATGTAAACAAAAAAAAAAAGAAAAAGAGAGATGAGCATTTTATTCCTGAATGGGGCCTGGAGCCATGTCACCAAATTGCAATCCAGGGAGCCCAGCGGAGGGAGGTGGCCGGGGTCCAGATGGAGCAGACCATCCCGAGAACTCAGAGCTGCCCACCGCTGAGATGTGTGAAGGAGTCCCTATCTGGATCAGTGTGTCACATTGAAAACGGGCCAGGGTGTCTGCCTATGAGAATGAGAGGTTCAAATTTTGAGAGAGACAGAACTTGAACTTCAGAGAAAGGTGAAGCACGCTGCGAGGTCCTGGGGAAACTGCTGAGAGGCAGGAAAAAGAACTGTTGGACTGACTGGGGGGGTTTGGGGGGCTTTTGTGAATGATTGTATTGTTATCCTTTTAATATTGTTTTCTTAGAAAGTAACTGAAATCTACAAGCCATTTCGGCTTCAGCAACTGCAATACCCACACCAGCTCAAGTTTTTGCTGTACTATTCTCAGAGCTTTCTTTATCACATTATTAAGCACTGCTGCTTTTGACATACTTTCATGTTATGTGTTTTCAATATTATTGACCAGCTGCAAGAAAATGATGTTACAATGTATGTTGTCTCTAGGGAACAGTACCAGAAGCTGCTTTTCTGATGACCCCTATCTGTCTCAAATGGTTGCTTGTCCATTGCCCTTAGTGGGATTACCTTGCCCCATAAACAAGAAAAGAAAAAGAAAAATTGGGAATGAAGGGAAATTGGCTGATAGGTATGTCTAGTATGGCTGCATCCTTGCCTGAGGCTGTAATACATTATGATGGCACGGAAAAAAAGCATGTGGGCTAAGAAAATGAGTACCTAGAGCCCAGCACAACAAGAGTAAAGCCAGGGGGAACCATACTCTGAGCAGAAGTGCACAGAAAATGGACCCAGCTAAGAAAGGACAGCCCAGGCCTGAACAGATTGAACAGGCCTGAGCAAGCTGGGCAAGCCTGGACAAGTTAAACAGGCCAAACAAAGCTGGTGATACAAAGCACTCATATGCCCTGAAGACTACAGTGCCAGTGATTAATGAAGCAAAGGGAATGGCAGGGTGCAGCCAGAATGACTCAACACTAGCAAGAATAAAAGCCATTAATATGCTGATAAGGGTGGATCCCAGGGAAAGAGCCTTTGCCCCAAAGGAAAGAAGCCTCTGCAGACTTTTTGCACACGGCCCTCCTTTGTCCCAAAGGAAAGAGGCCTCTGCAGGCCCTGCAACCTTTTACAGTCAGAACAGCAACTTTTGCACATGGAACAAAAACATTTGTGCAGGAGTTGCTATAGAGGGTATAGGGTATGTGTTGTTTTAAACTCACTGATGCAAGTGTTTCCATTGAACACTCTATCCAAGATCTAAGTGATCTAGTTAATCATATTACTGACCCGTCCATGGGTCCTGGGTGGTTTATGAAGTGGTTCAGTTGGCCAGGGGGACTAAAAATCCCAGTGGTAGGGGTTCTTTTTATTTACTGCTATGTGCCATTCTGCCATGTTGTATCCCCATTCTTTACCGCTTCATTACCACCACCCTTGATACCCTGGTAGAACGCAAGGCGATTACCACTGTAATGGCCCTGACCCAATACACCCCTCTGCGGCTTGCCTCCAGTAATACAGCCCTCAACCGCTTCTAGCGGTTGAGGTCTCACTTAAAAAGGGGGGAGTGAGGCAGCCATGAGGCTCTTACACAAGTGATCAGCCTGACCCTTCCCCCAAGCCATGAGGCTCTTACATAAAGTAATCAGCCTGCTAAGAGAAGACATTAAGATTTCAGTAGACACCCTTCCCCCACTCCAGGTCTGAGCACAATATCCCCTAGCCCAGAAATCAACAGACCAGAGCACACCGGTTTGGACAGGTCACCCAGGTACCTTCCCCAGGGGCTGCTGATTGGTGGACAGGAAATATCTGAGACAAATGGGATTGTAGAATGAGTTTGAAAATGTACAGTATATAAGGTATTGTAGGACGTCCCTCGTGGCTCAGAATTTTGTGGAGATTGCTGGTTTCTCTATCTGGGCCTGTGCGCACATTAAAAGTTCCTGTTTGCATTCCAGCCTGTCTGTGAGTATTCCTTCTGTGGGTGAGTGATTGAATAAGAGCTTTTTACAGCGTTTGCTGTAACAATGGTAGCTGCATCTGTCTCAGTTTCGCAGATCACCTCCAAGAAAAGCTGGACTCCACACCACAACAACCGACAAATGGAACTTCCATCCCAACCAAAACCACCAAAACATGGGACTGAAAGAAAACTTTAGTGTACCAGGTTGAATACACAGTCAGGCATAAGCCCTAGGAAAGAGTTAATATCATTTGTAGCTCTCTCTCTGTAATACCATTCCTTGAAAAACTCTGTAGAAGAAATTGGGTAAAAGGTTCCAGATAGCATAAACATTAGCCTATGTTATTAGAAAGATAAGTAAAAGGCAAGTTGTTTACCTAGCTTCACAGTCTCGCTGTCTCTGGTCAGAGATATCAGACTGTCAGTGTTAGAATTAATTAGAAATAAGGCCTACATAGTCATGCCTGAGAATATATGTATGTCTTTTTAGGATGGTCTATGATGTGCATGCCTATAGAAAAGTATATTATGAATATACGTAACACTAGACGCAGAATAAAATATGTATATTATGAATATACTGTGGCGCGCGCGCCCCCACTAGGCGGTCGCCTAGTAGGGACGGGCATCCATCTTGTATCCCTTTATCTCAAAAGGTGTAGTTGTGTATTTAAAGTAGACCAAGTGGATGTTAAAGCACACAGGAATTTTATTGGGTTCCTCTAGGTCAGCTTGGTAACAGTCTTTGAAGAAGCTTTCACACTCAGCAAAAGAAACAAGGATATTTTCTCCAAAATAAAGTAAATGCAAACAGTGTGTTTCAGTGGAGTTATTTACAACAAACTTCTTTCCCTTTTCCTTTAAGAGATTTCCTGCTTCAGAATTAACAATGGTACTTGTAGCTAAAGCATACAACCGAGATCAGTAATGCTGCCAGCTCCCTTTTAGCTGCTTGCAATTAAAACAGTCCTCAGCTGAGTAGCACAGAATTTGATTGCACTATCCACTTTCCTTTAGCAGGCAACCCATGTAATTCAACATAAGATTCCTTTTCTCTCTTTCACTCTTCCAGCTGTAACAAACTGGTAACTGCTTTCTGAACTCTTCCTAATACTTTGCTTCCTTTACTCAGCGGCAACACATACAGCACATTCCATTTCAGAGCAGGTGGAGCCCGGGTCATCCTCCCTACAATCCACCTCCATGCTTTCTTCTGAGCTGCCTGATGGGGAAACTTGGAAACGTTCAGGGACTTTAAGGTTTATGTCCTTTAAAAGCTTAAACAGCCTATCCCATTGCACTGCCCTCCCTTCCTTTGGCTTTTCTTGTTCAGCTTTCTTTATAAAACCCTTCTTTCTGTTCTGGGTTTTTCCAGGTATAATCCTCTCCTCAGAAGCTGAGCAAGAGTCATAAGCATTAGCTTTCTCTGTTTTCTTTCTCCTACCTTGGAGCTTTACTGTGGGAGTTTCACAGCTGGGGCTTCTGTTGACTGTAGCTATCTCTGCCTCAGAGCTACTCAGGGAATCACTGCAGGATTTCCTCTCAGCTTTCCTGGGTTTCCTCTGCCTGAAGACACGCCTTTCTTCAGAGGAGTCTGAGCCTTCCTGTCTTAGCTTCTCCACCGCCAGCCTTCTGTCTCTCTCCCTCTTGCCACTGTGTTTGGTCCTCTCCCTGGAGCGTTGTCTGCTGCTCTCTTGGCTGCAGCTCTGGCTGCCCTTGTTCTTGCCCTTGCTGCCACTCTTCTCCTCACCCTTCTCTGTTTGCTCAAACTTAAACATTGGGCCGGGTACCTCCCCTTCTGACTCCACCCCCATGTATCTCCTATCCTTACCTAAGGTTGCCATGGAGTCTGGGTGGGGCTTTGGCCTAGCTCTACAACCGTGGTTTCTTTCACTGCCTTTACTTTGGTATGTGTGTTCAGGTGCACCCATCCCCCGCAAAGGGGAAAAAGTCCCTTTTTCCTTTGTTTCATCCAGCTGGGCTACCCTCTCCTTACCACATATCCCCCCCCCCCCTTAAACTATTACGGGCTGGCGCCACAACCCGCGCACAGCTCGTAATATGAGATAAGGCGTCTGCATTAGTATGGAGCTTCCCGGCCCTGTGCTCTATCCTAAAATCAAATTCCTGCAGGGCCATATACCACCTTGTCAACCGAGCATTACTGTCCTTCATCTTATTTAGCCATTTAAGTGGGGCGTGATCGGTCACAAGTAAAAATCTCCAACCGGTTAAATAAAACCTCAGCGCATTTATTGCCCACCTTATGGCCAGGCACTCACGCTCAACCGTCGAGTATTTTTTCTCTGGAGGAGTTAGCATGCGACTTAAAAACATCACAGGATGCTCAGACCCCTCTTGCTTCTGTGACAACACAGCCCCTAGGCCTGTTTCGGAGGCATCAGTCTGAACGATAAAGGGTTGGCTAAAATTCACCCCCCGCAATACTGGTGCCTCACATAGTTTCTCTTTTAGCAAACAAAAGGCCTACTCCGCATCCTGAGTCCAATGTAATTGGTTAGGGGCATTCTTTTTAAGCATCTCAGTTAGCCCAGCGGCTTTGGTCGCAAAATGCGGGATAAACCGCCTATAGTAGCCCACTAACCCTAAGAAGCTCCTAAGTTGTTTTTTTGTTAAAGGTCTCGGAAAATTTTTTAACACTTTCCACCTTGTCAAGTAGGGGTTTAACTATTCCTTGGCCGACCAGGTGACCTAGATATTTCACCTCGGACACACCAAACATACATTTGGCGGGGTTTAACGTAAGTCCCGCTTGCCTCAATGCCCCCAACACCGCCTTAACGCAAACTAAATGTTCATCCCACCCTGAACTATGGATAACGATATCATCCATATAGGCCGCTGCGTATCGCTGGTGTGGGCGGAGGACCATGTCGACCAACCGTTGACAGGTCGCTGCGGCTCCATGGAGGCCGAAAGGCATCCGGCGAAATTGAAAAAGCCCTATTGGGGAACTAAATGCCGTTTTTGGTCGAGATTCCCTGGTGAGGGGAATCTGACAATACCCCTTCGTTAAATCTAAGGTGGTCAAATATGTGGCTTGGCCTAAACGATCCAAAATCTCCTCGATCCGAGGCATAGGATACGTATCAAACTGTGAGATTTCATTTACTTTACGGAAATCTATGCAAAAACGCATAGACCCGTCGGGCTTAGGGACCAAAACTATCAGATTGTTCCATGGGCTTTTCGATACCTCCATCACTCCCAACCTCAACATTTCTTGTATTTGGGTTATCACCTCCCTTTGCTTCGCCTCAGGGAGCCTGTAGGGTTGCTGGCGAATTATTTCTGCAGGCGGGGTTACAATCTCGTGCGCTACCAGCCTTGTTTCCCCTGGCACCGGAGTAAGGACATCTGGGAACTCCTTTAATATCTTGGACAACTCGCTCTGCTGAGCCCAAGAGAGCCTTTCCCCAATCCTAGGAACAGGGTCTTCCCTACATTCCGCGAGTTGGGGGTCCTAGTTCATCCTCCTCCTTCTCTACACAACATGCAGTTAACCCCTTTATTTCCGCTACGCCCGTGGAGCCAAATCCCCTTGAGTCCCTGGTGGTAGAGGATAACTCATCTACCTCCTCTATGGGTGGAAAACCCACCCTCTCACGGATCCATTGGGCCACCCTATCACCCACATTTACTTTAAAGTTCTCCCGGGAAAAATTAAAGAGAAGTACCTTTAATGCCCCCCTATAATCCGGATCCACGACCCCGGCGCCTACATCTATAAAGTTCTTAAGGGCAAGACCTGAACTAGGCGCGATCCGGCCGTAACACCCGGGCGGTATTTCTACCCGCAGACCGGTTTCTACTATGGCCTTCCCCTGTTTTGGAATGACCACCTCCACAGCACTGCAAAGATCCAGACCGGCAGCCTGTTCAGTGGCCCGCTTGGGAATTCTAGCCTCGGGGGTGGTCCTACAGACCCGCAGCACAAACTTTGGTTTTGGAGTCTTTATTTCCCTCTGAGTTTCTGCTGGCTTCCCCGGGTTTTCTTTCCTTCCAAACAAGGGAGAGGGTATTATTCTACCTGCCTCAGACCTGGAATGGAAAACCTTTCCTCTCCTTTCTTCCCCTGAAGGCTTAGAGCCTGCGCATGTGATTACCAGGCCTGCTTTTTCCTGCAGCTCTTTCGCTATCCCCTTCCTGAACTGGGACCAATCTCGGCACAGTACAATATCGTGTGGGAGCCTAGGTACGACGGCTACTGCTACCTTCCTTCCGCTACCTAACCCCTTTATTTTAACACACTGTACGGGATAGGTGGAGGCAGCCCCATGAACACATCGGATCTTAACATGCCCCCTAGAGGATCCCTGTAAGGACTGACACTGGGCCTCTATCTTTCTCCAAAGCCCGCTAGAAATCATAGACTGGTCAGCCCCCGAGTCTAATAATGCTTCTGTGGGTATCCCTTCCACTTCCACTGATAGGAGGAATCCTTCACCTATCTCTTTGGGACGGGTGATCACAAAAGCCTTTTTAGTCTTACAATTTCTCTTAAGGTGACCTGCTTCACCACAAGAGAAACATTTCCTCTGCATGTTATACATCCCCTCCATGGGTTTATTCTTTTCTGTCCCAAGGCCAGCAATTGTTGCGTTCTTTTCTAGCGCTTCTGAACCTGCCTTTTTAAAGACCCCCTCCTTCTTGAGGCTTAACTTATTAGCCTCCATAAAACGCTCAGCTAAAGCAATGGCTTCCTGGGTGTTTTTGCAGTTCTGCAGCACTATAAAAGCTTGCAATTCCTTAGGTAGAGCCTCTGTAAACTGTTCCAGTATTACAGCATCCCGAACAGATTCTACATCTTTACTTTCAGGTGTAAGCCACTTACAAACCAAACTCTTTATCCTATGATATAGAGCTTGGGGTGTTTCACCCTCTTTTATCACACAAGATTGCAGAAGCCTACGGTAGACCGCGGGATTTAACCCCATTCGATCTCTAATAGCTCCTTTTATTTTCTCATAATCTGCGACCAATGTCACGGGCATTGCTCTGTAGGCCGCTAGAGCCTCCCCAGTGAGGGTAGTAGCAAATCTTATTGCCCATTGTTCTTTAGGCCATCTAGCCAGTAAAGCTATCCTTTCAAATGCCTCGATGAAATCATCGATATCATCATCCTTGGTAAGGCGGCCACAGGAAAAAGTTCCAGCACTAGGGCCTTCCCATCCTGGAAAAATACCCTGTGAACCTGGTACAGTCTTTGCCACCTTGGTTGCTTCCTCCTGTGTCTTGATCCACTTCGCCATCATCTCCAGTAGGGGTTGCTGTTGAGCTCGGAGCATGGACGTCGCTTGATCCTGGCTCACTGCCGCCATCTCCCTTTGCTTGGCGAATTGGTCTGCCACCCAAGCCAGAATATCAGCCGTCTCCATCGCCGGACTGCTTCTGTGAACACAAACAAACAGACAAGAACACAAAGTGCAGCACTTTTTATGCTCTCCCTTTCCTCCTGGTGAGCACTATGGTAGCACCCTTACATCAGAATCCAGGCCTTAACCCCCTCTAGCATACGGGTTACCTGGTCCTGATGCAGGTCTTCGCTTGCCACCAGTTTAACACACACTCCGGATCCGATGCCACTCCGGATCTTCCTTCCGTTGCACCAAGTCTGGTCGCACCGTCCTTCCTTGGATCTTCCTTGCTCCAGAGGTATAAGCTTCCGGATGTACCACACTTGACCGCATGGAAATGCCAAATCCAAAGAACTACGCCACCTGTGGCGCGCGCGCCCCCACTAGGCGGTCGCCTAGTAGGGACGGGCGTCCATCTTGTATCCCTTTATCTCAAAAGGTGTAGTTGTGTATTTAAAGTAGACCAAGTGGATGTTAAAGCACACAGGAATTTTAATGGGTTCCTCTAGGTCAGCTTGGTAACAGTCTTTGAAGAAGCTTTCACACTCAGCAAAAGAAACAAGGATATTTTCTCCAAAATAAAGTAAATGCAAACAGTATGTTTCAGTGGAGTTATTTACAACAAACTTCTTTCCCTTTTCCTTTAAGAGATTTCCTGCTTCAGAATTAACAATGGTACTTGTAGCTAAAGCATACAACCGAGATCAGTAATGCTGCCAGCTCCCTTTTAGCTGCTTGCAATTAAAACAGTCCTCAGCTGAGTAGCACAGAACTTGATTGCACTATCCACTTTCCTTTAGCAGGCAACCCATGTAATTCAACATAAGATTCCTTTTTTCTCTTTCACTCTTCCAGCTGTAACAAACTGGTAACTGCTTTCTGAACTCTTCCTAATACTTTGCTTCCTTTACTCAGCGGCAACACATACAGCACATTCCATTTCAGAGCAGGTGGAGCCCGGGTCATCCTCCCTACAATCCACCTCCATGCTTTCTTCTGAACTGCCTGATGGGGAAACTTGGAAACGTTCAGGGACTTTAAGGTTTATGTCCTTTAAAAGCTTAAACAGCCTATCCCATTGCACTGCCCTCCCTTCCTTTGGCATTTCTTGTTCAGCTTTCTTTATAAAACCCTTCTTTCTGTTCTGGGTTTTTCCAGGTATAATCCTCTCCTCAGAAGCTGAGCAAGAGTCATAAGCATTAGCTTTCTCTGTTTTCTTTCTCCTACCTTGGAGCTTTACTGTGGGAGTTTCACAGCTGGGGCTTCTGTTGGCTGTAGCTATCTCTGCCTCAGAGCTACTCAGGGAATCACTGCAGGATTTCCTCTCAGCTTTCCTGGGTTTCCTCTGCCTGAAGACACGCCTTTTTTCAGAGGAGTCTGAGCCTTCCTGTCTTAGCTTCTCCACCGCCAGCCTTCTGTCTCTCTCCCTCTTGCCACTGTGTTTGGTCCTCTCCCTGGAGCGTTGTCTGCTGCTCTCTTGGCTGCAGCTCTGGCTGCCCTTGTTCTTGCCCTTGCTGCCACTCTTCTCCTCACCCTTCTCTGTTTACTCAAACTTAAACGTTGGGCTGGGTACCTCCCCTTCTGACTCCACCCCCATGTATCTCCTATCCTTACCTAGGGTTGCCATGGAGTCTGGGTGGGGCTTTAGCCTAGCTCTACAACCGTGGTTTCTTTCACTGCCTTTACTTTGGTATGTGTGTTCAGATGCGCCCATCCCCCGCAAAGGGGAAAAAGTCCCTTTTTCCTTTGTTTCCCCCGGCTGGGCTACCCTCTCCTTACCACAATATGTGATGTGAGACGTAGAATAATAAAGTGATATTGTGCTGTGTAATGGAATCTTTACCTATAAATAAAGAGGCCTAAAGCTTTGATTTCAGAGTAAACATAGGCAAATGCCTAGCTTGCTCTCCCAAAGCGCTTTGGTCCTGTGTTTATAATACAAGTGTGTTGTGTATTATTTACAGTTTGTGTATTATCTAAGATGAAAATCAATTAACCTTCTCCTTACCTTGTATGTGGATTTCTGTGACCCAAGAGCCCTATCTGTTATTAGGTGGTGGTGAGAAACTGACTGTAGCTAGTTACCGTTGCCTGGCCTGTTTATGTTGCAAGCATCTGTGGCTGAAAGGCCACCTAAGCCCTGGTGTCGACCAGAGAGAATATTCACACATGTGGTGAGAATAATGTAGAGGATATGGGGGGTGAGAGAGTGACATATCCCTACAACATCTAGGAATCACCAACAACATCTACCTGGTCGACGGGTGAGGAAGGGTATACCCCCTTGCAGTGGTAAAAGTGTGCACACATGGCACGGAGCATGGCACACAGGGCATGGTATAACGTATGTGCGCTGAGTGGTGTTACTGCAGACACACCACCCTCAAGGGAACTTCGATGGCACATGGTGACCTGGTGACCACATGAGGGAGAGGGTAACCAGGGGAGCATGGTGAGAGATACTGGAGACCTGCACAGATGTGTTAACAGGTTCAGCTTTCTTTATTGGTACAGCTAGAGTGCCCTGTTCCCCACAATCAGAGCCTGCGTCGCCGCCCACATCCACGGCGACCACGCCCCACACCACCCCTCTGTGCCAGTCCTGCTGGCGCCGCCTCTGGTGCTGCGGCTGACTGCTGGGGACGCCCAGCCATGGCCTCCTGGGCATTTTCTATACACAGTAGCGGTGCTGCCATCACCTCAGCTGTGGCACGCAGTTGGCTAACCTTGTCCCATAGGGCCAACAGAGCCTGACGTGTGCCTGTGGGTGAAACACAAAGGAATGTGTGAGACATGTGTCACACCGCCCACCGTGACCCATGCACATGTCCAGTGTATCTCAACAGAACACTCCTCAGATCAGGTCTGCACGCGAAGACTAGCAACATGTTACCATGTGTACGTCTGTGTGTCCCATGATCCATCCTCACTGCAGGAAATGTTCCTGATGACGGCTCATGGGGATCCCAGATATGACACATGGTACTGTGTTGCAATTCATTGTATCAATGATTGATCTGTGTACTGGTCGCATGGGACTGGCCGGATAATGTGGGGTTCATGCCAGGCATATATATATATGGGGGACTCTGTTTGCTCTACACCTGATGCACAGTCCTGCCTACCACCACTACATAAGCTAGGTACTATCACCCAGAATGAGGGATCCACAGAGTAAGCTGTCTAGGTGATCAGGGATAGGGTTTGGGTGCTGTACGTCTCCTTGGGGTATATGGATGACAACAGATGTCCAATGCCACAAGAGGGGGTTCTCACATGGCACAGAGTCCCACCAAACATCCGGAACTACGTGCCATGGAGCCATTATCTTGGGGAGCACATGGGATGTCAGTGTGAATGTTATCTCAACTCCCTGGGGAAATCCTGTCTATTCTGTTACCTGCCTTCAGCATCCTGCCTTGAAGAGGCAGTATGAGCCCTCAGCTCCGCCAGGATGACATCCATGCTGGTGGGTGGGTTGAGGGATGGTCCCGGTGCCTGCACTGTGTGCCGGTTCCCCTCCATGTCGGTGCCCTCCACAGCCAGTGCACTGCTGCTGGAGGCCCTCGCTGTGGTGCGGACATCCACTGGGCCATCCTCTGCCTTGAGCAACACATCAGTCCTGTGGGCCTCCATACCAGTGCTGGCGGCGACCTGAGACTCTGCCCCCTCTGGTCCCTCACCATTACCTGGCTCACCCACATCCTCCTCCTCATATGCCTCCATGGTCTGGAGGTCCCCTGGGGGTGGAACAGGGTATACATCACAGATGGGATTACCACGTACATATATGTGCAGCTGTGTTTTACACCCACACCAGCAGCAATGTGTTGTCTGCCTGTAGCTGCTGTCACTGCGCCTACAATGGGGACAACACATGTGCGTTCAGTGTGATTTACCTGGCAGGGGGGGCGGAGCAGCCACCTGCGCTGGTGCCGCTTTGCCACATTTGATGGTGTTGTCTGGGGGGATGGGGTGGCGAGTGCTGGGGCCACTGTGTGCAGCAGTAGGTATGCACTGTGCATGTGATGGGGGCCCACACTACATCTTTATGTTTATCTTTCTTTATCAGGGTGGTGTACAATAAAACAATATATTTGCTACAGAAAATTGAGAGAAGAAAGGAACGCCAGCAGTAGATAGGAAAGGAAAGAGAATGAAAAAGCGTAGCAAAACTAGGTGGGGGGAGGGTTTGACATGGGGGACACGGGTGTGAGGGCGGGAGAAAGGAGCCGCTAAATGAATAGATGAGGATATTGCTAAATTACTGGTGTAGGAGGGCTCGTGGGGGAGGGTCAGATGAGGGAGGGTCAGAGCCATCAGCGAGTGGAGGAAGATCATAAGCCTGACAGAACAGATGTGTTTTAAGAAGCGCTTTGAAACGTGGAAAGGATAGTTTGATGCGAAGGGAGTGCTGGAGCGAGTTCCACAAAGCAGGACTGAGAAAGAAGAAGGCAGAGTGACGAGTGAGCTCGAGGTGAGTCTGAGAGGGAGAAGGGAGAAAGAGACGGTTGCCATGTGCAGAGCGGAGGAGACGAGGGACTGGTTGGAGGTGAATGATATCAGCCAGATATTGTGGAGTACTGGTGTGTAAGATTTTATGGGTGATAGTAAGGAGTTTGTAGATGAATCTGACTTTAATTGGGAGCCAATGAAGGGAAAAAAGAGAGGGAGTGACATGGGCGGTAGCAGGGGAATGGATGATTAAGCAGGTGGTGGTATTTTGGACTAACTGGAGGCAACGTAATTGGTAGCGAGGAAGACCAGCAAAGACAGAATTACAATAATCTAAACGGGTGATCACAAGGGACAAGACAAGGGTAGTGATGCGGTAGGAGAAAGGAATGGTCGGATAGACCTGATTCTACGGAGATGGAAAAAGGAAGTGCGCACCACAGAGGAAATGTGCTGGTGAAAAGAAAGAGAGGAGTTCAGAGTGACGCCCAAGTACGGAAGGGTGGAAACAAGAGGAATAGGACGGGCAGACATAATAGGGGATAAATTGGGAGTAAGGTTACAAAAGGAAAGCCAGATGGCAGAGGGCTTGGATGGATTGACATGAAGGAAGTTTTGTCTGAACCAAGAGGTGATGAGATCAAGGCAGTCATTGAGTGGGGAGAGATCGGGTGCCGAGGGGGAAGTGTTGTAGACCAAGAGAATATCATCGGCGTAGATATAGGCAGAAATTCCAGCTTGTTGAATGAGCAAGGCAAGAGGGGCAAGAAAAACATTAAAGAGAAGGGGAGCAAGGATAGAGCCCTGAGGCACACCGCATTATAGTGGAAGTGAAGGTGAAGCATCAGAACCAACGTGAACAGCGAAAGAATGAGAGGAAAGGAAGGACTGAAACCACTGCAGAACTGTACCATAAATACCCAATCAAACAGGCGCGAAAGAAGGGTTCGATGATCGACAACCTCAAAGGCGGAAGAAAGATCCAGTGATACAACAAGAGAGAGATCACCTCGATCGTGAGAACGGTGAATTTCAGAGAGAAGTGCCAAAAGGATAGTTTCAGTGCTGTGGCCGGCACAAAATCCCGATTGGCAGGGGTGAAGAGAGAAGGTGGCATCAAGATGAGTGGCAATCTGAGAGAAAGCAAGCTTTTCAAGAATCTTAGAAAGAAATGAGAGGTTAGCAACCGGGCGCCAATTACCAAGGACAGCAGGGTTTAAGGTGGGTTTCTTGAGAAGTGGCCGGACAATGGCATGTTTCCAGCTGGTGGGAAAGTGACCGAATGCAAAGCTAGAGTTCAGTATAGTTAGGGCTTATGGAATAAAGTGAAGTGACGAATTAAGGAGCCAGGAAGAGGGAAAAGGGTTGAGAGGACAGGTGGTCTGGTGGGAGGAGGATATAGCTTTGATGAGTTTGGCAGAGTTAACAGGTCGGTTACGGAAAGGGCAGGGGGGTGGGGGGGGGGGAAGAGGCGTAGGACAAGCCAGGAAGAACGAGCGAAGGGAATGGACCTTGTCTGAGAAGAAAGAAACGAGAGTGGTTGGGCTGGGGGTGGAAGGGGTGAGAGAGGAGAAAGGGGGGAGGTAGAAGAGGAAGAAAGAGACTTAAGAAACTGATATAAGCGCCTAGAAGAGTTCGAAGAGGAGGTTATGAGATGTGAGTAGTAGGATTTCTTAGCAGAGGTGATCATGGAGCAGTAATGGTGGTGTGCCTGGCGGAACGCAGAGGCAGAGGTAGGAGAGGGTTCTTCCGCCACTGGCACTCAGCACAGCAGAGATGTGTGCAGAGTAAATATAGGCCAGGATGGTGCCAAGGGTGATGGGAGGAAGAGCGAAGGGAGATAGAATGGAGTGGGGCTAGACTATCGAGCACAGCAGCGAAAGTTGTGGTCCAAGAGTCCACCAGCTGATCTACCGTGAGGGAGGCAAAATCAGAGGGGAGGAGGGAATTGGCTGGAGGGAAGCGTTGGAGGGTAATTGAAACATAGAAACATAGAAATATGACGACAGAAAAAGACCACATGGCCTATCTAGTCTGTCCTTCCATAACAACAACTACAACAGTCCACTTTTTACCTTTAGAGATCCTCTGTGTTGGTCCCATGCTTTCTTGAATTCAGTTACTGTCCTCATCTCTACCACCTCCACTGGGAGACTATTCCACGGATCCACTACTCTTTCCGTAAAGAAATATTTCCGCATATCACTCCTGAATCTATCTCCCTTCACCCTCATCCCATGTCCCCTCGTAGCAGAACTTGCTTTCAATTGAAAGAGGCTCTCTCCCTGAACATTTATGCCACGGAGGTATTTAAACATCTCAATCATATCACCTCTATCCCGCCTTTCCTCTAAGGTGTACATATTAAGATCCTTAAGTCTGTCCTCATATGCTTTATAATGAAGCCCATTAATCATTTTGGTAGCAACCCTCTGCACCGACTCCATCCTGTTCACATCCTTTTGAAGGTGCGGTCTCCAGAATTGCACACCATACTCCAAATGAGGTCGCACCAAAGACTTATACAGAGGCATTATCACCTCCTTTTTCCTGCTAGCCATTCCTCTCCGTATGCACCCAAGCATCCTTCTAGCTTTTGCCGTCGCCTTTTCTACCTGTTTAGCTACTTTAAGATCATCAGACACAACCACGCCTAGGTCCCGCTCTTCTTTAGTGGACAAAAGTACTTCACCTCCTATACTGTATTGCTCCCTTGGATTGCTGCAGCCCAAATGCATGACCTTACATTTTTTAACATTAAATCCCAGCTGCCAAATTCTAGACCATTCTTCAAGCTTAGCTAGAACCCTCCTCATGTTATCTACCCCTTCCTGGGTGCCTACTCTATTGCAGATTTTGGTATCATCCGCAAAGAGGCAAACCTTACCCGACAGCCCTTCCGCTATATCACTAACAAAGATGTTAAAAAGAATCGGACCAAGGACAGATCCCTGGGGCACACCACTGGTAACATCCTTCTCCTCAGAGTGAGCTCCATTTACTTGTACTCTTTGTCGCCTCCCACCCAACCAATTTCTAACCCAAGCAGTAACTTTAGGGTCCATCCCTAGGGTGCTCAGTTTGTTTATAAGTCGCCTGTGAGGAACAGTGTCAAAGGCTTTACAGAAATCTAAATACACCACATCTAGAGCTCTCCCTCGGTCCAACTCCCTGGTCACCCAGTCAAAGAAATCAATCAGATTTGTCTGACAAGACCTGCCTCTGGTGAATCCATGCTGCCTCGGATCCTGTAATCCGCTGGACTCCAGAAACCTCACTATTTTCTCTTTGAGCAGCGTTTCCAATAATTTACTCACCACCGAAGTTAAACTAATCGGCCTGTAGTTTTCAACCACATCCTTACTTCCGCTTTTGTGTAAAGGCACCACATGAGCCTCTCTCCAGTCCTTTGGCACCACTCCCGACTCCAACGAGGCATTGAAAAGGTCAGTCAGTGGAGCTGCTAGAACGTCCCCAAGTTCCCTCAGTATTCTAGGGTGTATCCCATCCGGTCCCATCGCTCTGTCTACTTTAAGTTGAGCTAGTTTCTCACGAACACAGTCTTCTGAAAATAGTTCAAGATGTCCCTCGCTTCTGTTCTTATTTGTGGGTGTTTTCTGAGGTCCTGCTCCTGGTTCTTCATCTGTGAACACAGAACAAAATATTTGTTAAGCAATTCCGCTTTATCCTTATCAGCTTCTACATATTCCCCCCCTGCACCCTTGAGTCTGACAATACCACTTTTGCCCTTCCTCTTCTCACTAATATATCTGAAAAATGTCTTATCCCCCCATTTTATTGCATTGGCTATTTCCTCCTCCTTTTGAATCTTTGCCTTCTTGACTACTTTGCTAGCTTCTCTAAGTTTTTCCAAATACAGATGCCTGTCTTCCTCTCTCTGTGATCTCTTGTATTTCATGAAGGCCTCCCTCTTTTTCTTCACTTTTTCAGCTACTTCCTTCGAAAACCATAGCAGTCTCCTGTTCCTTTTGCCTTTATTTACCATTTTAACAAAAAGGTTGGTTGCCTTTAAAATACCCCCTTTCAGTTTTGCCCACTGTTTTTCTACATCCCCCAGCTGTTCCCATCCCACTAACAACTCCGTGAGGTATTGGCCCATCTTCGCAAAGTTAGTCTTCCTAAAGTCTAAGAGCCTCACCTTGGAATGGATTCTAACAGCCCTAGTCCTAATACTGAACCACACCATCTGGTGATCACTGGATGCAAAATGATCTCCCACTACGACATCAGAAACACTTTCACCATTGGTAAGCACCAATTCCAGTATGGCCCCTTCACGTGTGGGGTCTGTTACCAATTGCCTGAATAGTTCCCCCTGTAGAGAATCCAGGATCTCCTTACTTCTAGATGATACTGCAGCAGGAATGTGCCAATCAACATCTGGCATATTGAAATCTCCTATCAGTAGCACTTCCCCTTTCCTAGCAATGCTGCGTATGTCTTCAATTAACTCTCTGTCCACCTCTTCCTCTTGTGAGGGAGGTCTGTATATCACTCCAATGCAAATAGATTTCTCTTTCCCTCTTTCTAGTTTAACCCACGATGCCTCCTCTCTCCCTTTTAAGCGCTGTAATTCCAAAGCTTTAATAGTAGTTTTTACATATAGTGCCACTCCTCCTCCTCTTCTTCCTACCCTGTCCTTTCTGAATAAAGTATAGCCAGGTATAGTTACATCCCAGTCATTGTTTTCTGTGAACCATGTTTCTGTAACTGCCACTAAATCCAAGTCAGCCACTCCCACCAAAGCTTCAACCTCAGGGATCTTATTTCCCATGCTACGGGCATTAATACACACTGCTTTCCATATGTTACCCCTGTTACCCATTTCCATAAAGGTATTTAATGTATCACCTACCTGGGGGCTTTCACTTACCTGGGGGCTTTCCTCACCCATCCCCAATGAATCTAGTTTAAAGCCCTCTTCAGTAGATTAGCCAGTCTACTACCAAAGATACGTTGACCTCTCTTGGACAGATGGATGCCATCTCTGCTTTGCAACCCTTGGAACAGCATCCCATGGTCTAGGAAACCAAAACGCTCTCGATGACACCATCCACGCAGCCATGCATTCGTCTCCAGGATGCGAGCCTCTCTGCCTTGGCCTTTACCCTCAACAGGGAGGATTGAAGAGAACACCACCTGTGCACCTAACTGCTTCACCCTCTGTCCCAGAGCCATGAAGTCACTTTTGATACGTTCCGAGGTATACCTGGCAGTATCATTTGTTCCAACATGGATTAGCAACATTGGGTAATAGTCAGTGGGCTTGATGAGTCTCGGCAAACTCTCTGTAACATCTTGGATTTTGGCACCAGGCAGACAGCATACCTCTCTGGACATCAAGTCTGGTCGGCAGATGGACGCCTCAGTACCCCTCAGAAGAGAGTCTCCAACCACCACCACCCTTCGTTTCCTTCTGGTCACTGATTCCGCAACTTTGGGGTACTTGAACTCTGGTTCTTCCCTTTCCAGGGATGCTTTCACCTCCTCCACTTCTAGGGCTGCATAATGGTTCTTCAATTCAAGGGCTGGAGAAGTTGGATTGGTGATTTTGCAGGCCCTGGTGACTTGTGTCCAACCATCGACATTCTGTTGGCACCCATCTTCTCCGGTGCTGGAGAGCCTGGTTGCTGCAAGTAGTATCTCATCAATGTACTTCTCACTGTCTTGAATGCTCCTCAGCCTCGCCACCTCCTCTCTGAGTTCCTCCACCTGTTTCCTCAGAGCTTCAGCATGCAGGCACCCTGCACATGGAACCGGTCCTTCAACCGGCATTAGGACCTGTGTCTGGACCGAGGCAGAAGCTGTAACGGGGGCAACAGCTTTAGCAATACGATTTTTCCCAGCCATTGTTCTTTTCGTGGAGCTTAGGTATCTGTTAGAGCAAAAGAGAGAGATCTACCAAGTACCAGCCGGTTTCGCAGCTGTCCTTTTAGAGAAAAAGCAGTTAAAACTCTTTAATTATATACAAATGTGCTGGTCCAATTCACTGTGATTTGTTAAAGGGGGAGGCGCCCTATAAAGCAAGGCTGCTCACTAGGGGTGGGAGGGAGTCGGGGTGGGTAGGGAGGGAACTAACTCCTGATTAGGTGTTAGCAGCTTCTAAAGCTGAGGAGGTCACTGGAGTCAGCAACCTACTGTGCTCAAGTAAAGTTCCCCTAAAACAGCAAAAATGAAAGTGACCTTGCTTTTAAAAATATACACAAAACCCTTTTAAGAGCTCCCAGTCAGAGAGCTAGCAATGTAATAAAAAATACCAAACAAAGAAACCCTCAAATCCTTACTTACTGTTTGATGTGTGGAGCCCTGGTTAGGAAAGCCTCAAAGGGGCAGGGCGCAGGAGCCTTTTTATGCAGGCTTCAACTGCACTCAGGAAACAGGCCCACTAACTCCTGATTAAGTGTTAGCAGCTTCTAAAGCTGAGGAGGTCACTGGAGTCAGCAACCTACTGTGCTCAAGTAAAGTTCCCCTAAAACAGCAAAAATGAAAGTGACCTTGCTTTTAAAAATATACACAAAACCCTTTTAAGAGCTCCCAGTCAGAGAGCTAGCAATGTAATAAAAAAACCAAACAAAGAAACCCTCAAATCCTTACTTAGGTAAGCAGGGTGAGATGATGTTTAAGAGTCCGCGAGGGGGAGGGGTTCATAATAACAGGTGAAGAGGACTCTGGGGAGGAAAAAGGGAAGGAAAACAGTAAGCAGTGATGATCAGACCAAGGGAGAGGAAGTGCTTGAATATTAGATGGTAGGAAGGGGGAAAATGTAGTGGTAAGAATGAGGTCCAGAATATGGCTGGAGGTGTGTGTCGGGCAGGTCACATGTTGAGTAAGGGAAAGATCGTCGAAAAGTGAGGCTAAGGCCTTGTCACGGGACTTGGTTGGGGAACCGAAGTGAGCGTTGAGGTTGCCCAAAACAACCAGGTGAGGGGATAGGAGAGTAGAATAAGAACATAAGAACATAAGATATGCCATACTGGGTCAGACCAAGGTCCATCAAGTACAGTATTCTGTTTCCAACAGTGGCCAATCTTGGTCATACGTACCTAGCAGTTTCCCCAAAAAACACAGGTTCCACAATGCTTGTACTGGGTCAAGCATTGATATCCTGGGTCCCTTCTTAATAACGGTTTATGGGCCTTTCCTCCAGGAACTTGTCCAAACCTTTTTTAAACCCAGCTACACTAACAGCCTTTACTACATCCTCCGGTAACAAATTCCAGAGTTTGATTACACGTTGAGTGAAAAAATATTTTCTTTTATTAGTCTTAAATAGTTTACCCTGTAGCTTCATTGCATGTCCCCTAGTCTTTCTATATTCTGATAACGTAAACAATCAGTCTCCATTTACCCGTTCCACTCCATTCATTAATTTATAGACTTCTATCATATCTCCCCTCAGCCGTCTCTTTTCCAGGTTAAAGAGCCCTAACCTTTTTAGCCTTTCTTCATAGGAGTATCCTTCCATCCCCTATACCATTTTGGTGGCTCTTCTCTGAATCTTTTCTAAAATTGCTATATCCTTTTTAAGATACGGCGACCAGAATTGCACACAATATTCAAGGTGCGGTCTCACCATGGAACAATATAGAGGCATTATAATATCTTTTGTTTTATTTTCCATTCCTTTCCTTATGATACCTAGCATTCTATTTGCTCTCTTGGCCACCGCTGCACACTGGGCCGAGGGTTTTAACATGGTATCCACAATGACGCCTAAATCTTTTTCCTGGGTGGTGGTTCCTAATGTGGAACCTTGCATCGTGTAACCATAGTTTGGGTTGTTCTTCCCTAGGTGCATAACTTTGCACTTGTCCACATTAAATTTCATCTGCCATTTTGATGCCCAGTCTTCTAATTTATCAAGATCCTCTTGCAATTTTCCACAATCCTCTTGGGTTTTAACAACTTTAAATAGTTTTGTGTCATCTGCAAACTTGAATCTGATAGGGAAAGAAGTAGGGAATCCCAAAGGTCCGAGCGGAGTGAAGGAGGGACGTAAAGGAGAAGGAAATACACGGGGGTAGAGGACCCTAAACAAAGGAGAAGAGATTTGGGCTAGTGTGGGGGAGGAGTGACCAGCGAGAAAAAAGGGAGGACCTGTGAATAAGAGCTACACCCTCGCCTGTTCGGCGAAGGTGAGGCGTGTGCAGAGCAGAATAGCCTGGAGGGAGACAATGGTGGAGTGGGCTGTCTTCCCCCTCACGAAGCCAAGATTCAGTAATAAAAAGAGCATCCAAGGAGTGTTGAATCAAAATATCATGGACTAAATGGGTTTTGTTGTGGAGGGATCGGCAATTAAGAAGAGCAAATGAAAGTGTCAGCCAGGCAATGGGTGAGGGAGCCAGAGGGAGAGAGCTTGTAGGCGGCCGGCAGGAGCAGCATGGGAGAAGATTAAGCATGTTACGTGAAGAGAGCCCTGAGGGAGCTGAGACAGACATGGATGGGCGGTGACCCCAGAAGATGGGGATGGCAGACATGCTGGGAATGATATAGGGGCTGAAAGCTCATGCAGATGTACTGGGAAGAGGAGATAAGGGACCAAGCGCAGAGGTCAGGCTTACCACTAGAATGGCAAGGAGGACGGGCAGCCAAAGGAGAGGGGTGGTACAGATAGGCTGACGGCACTCGACGCCCCGTCATGTGTCCTGGTTGAGTGTGGGAGCCCTCAATGTGACTGTGGCCTGTTATAGTGTGCGTGAGCGATATATATGCATTGGCCTATGTGGTATGCACGGTACGTGTTGCACCGTGTGACCGGGTCAGCCAGACGTATGTGGGGACTGCCGCGTTGGCGACCACTGTGCGTTGTGGGTGTACAGCTATCCAGCACTCTGCGTGTTGTGGTGGACTGCTCCGGGGGATGGGTATAGTGATGCTGGGCATGAGGTTGCACCGTGGGTGGGGGTCATGCGAATGTGTCTGTGACACTGCGGTGCCTGTAGAGGAGCTAGCCCCAGGTGGTGTGGGGTTTGGGTTAGGTGCAATTGGTGAAGCTTTGGAACTGTGCACCCCAATGGCCTGTGAGGGTGGATGCGGGATCCGTACTGTGTGGTGGCCACTGACAGGGTAGTATGTGTCTGGTATCTGTGTGATGTGGGCGTTTGCGTTTGTTTGCGTCTACCTCGTAGTCTCAGCGTGATAGGCCATTCTCTGTCACTGTTCAGGGCAATGTCTCCGCACAGGTAATAGCAAACAAGCGTCATAGCTGTTATAGGTGGAGGGTGCAGGGCCCCCCAGGTCACTGTGTGTGGGGCTAGTTGTATATCCCTCCTGGATGTTTGCTTCTGTCATATTGTGATGCCTGCCTGGCTGCAGATATATGATGATTACGAGTGACCTATGTGGCAGGTAGGAATATCTACTGCATATGCTGGCTTAATAGGGTGGGAGGTGTTACGTCCTCCCTGTGTGTGCGGTCTCTAGTTGCTCACATGCACAGTGGTGGAGGGGTGCCAATCCTCCTGGTTGATGGACTGTTCCCCCTCGTTCTGTACCCCTGTGCAGTGCTCGGCTACATCCTGAACTGGGATTGTCGTGGAGACAGCCCCGGGTACCTGCCACAAACACCATGTACAGACATTGCCAGGTGTTGCTGGTTGTGTGTCCCCCAGTTTTTTGTGTTACGGCACATGTGTCCTCTCGACATAGGCCCCCATCATCCCGTCCATGGCCAGCAGGTGCTTGGCGGTTAGTTGTACGTGGGCTGCATATCTCAGACCTACCTGCCTGTGGATGGGTGGTATCCAGCTCTTCAGGCAGTCCCCGCAGGTAGATGGGGCCCAGCCGTTCTGCGAGCTGCTGCTCCAGGGGAGTCAGGCTGGGGACAAAGGGACCACCCCCATCAGTGCCAATGGCATGTCTCCTTTCCGCCACCATGTGGGCCCGAACACCTCGCTTATCAGGCTGTCCAGGTCACTGGATGGTCCCCCGGCCTGCGCTATGGCCTCATGTACCTCTTCCCACACATGTATGCATGTCCCCACCGTGCTGCTGGAGCTCAGCCACCCATAGAGCACCTCATAGCGCTCTAGCACACTGGCCAGCACGATGTGGTTCTCTTGCTGGCTGAATGTAACTGCTCTCCTCCATTCCTCGGCTGGCACTGGGACTCACCTCCGTTTGGCACTGGGTGGCCTCTCGGGCTGCCCCTGTGTGGGCTGGGACACACCCGATGGCCCTGCAGCCATCACCTTAGGTCCACTCATCCCTGTCGCCCCTGTGGACCACTGTTCAGGGGTTTCCCCCTCGTCCCCTCCTGCCATGGGCTGTCGCTCCATCTCCCTGCTCCCCGTGGCCTCTTCCTCCCTGTCACACATTCCCACCTCTCCCAGTCCTTGCCTAATATTCCCTCCCCTGCTGCTCGCCTACCCTCCCCTCCCTCTGCCCTACTTCCCTCCTCACCTCCTCTCCCTCTCGCCTGCTCCTCTCCTCACCTCCTCTCCCTCTCCCCTGCTCCTCTCCTCTCCTCCTCTCCCTCTCCCTCTCCCCTGCTCCTCCCCTCACCTCCTCTCCCTCACGCCTGCTCCTCACCACACCTCCTCTCCCACACCCTTGCTGCTCACCTCACCTCTCCTCACCTGCTATCACCCTGACCAATTGTTCTCCAGCCTGCTCTTCACCTCGCCTTCACAAAATCCTCGGCATTTAACACGTGTGGTGGCCTTTTTATGCATTTTTGTAAGGGTCGCGGGTTTACGCGCATTGCGCATGCGCTGTGGCGCATGTGCACTATGTGTGCATGTGCAGCGACACAGCACACCACTCGCGCATGCACAGTGGCACATGCACTACGCATGTTGCGCATGCGCCATGTTAGGGGGTCGCTGTATGAGGGGGGCTCCACGCATGACGCCCGTGAATAGGCACCCATGCAGCAGATGGTGCCCACAAAAGTCACGCGTGCATGGCACCATGCCTGCATGCCGCATACGCTGTATGCGTGCACGGAGCCCCGCGCAACACATTCACAGAGGTCACGACCAGACGTTATGTGCATATGCACCGCGTGCAGACAACATGTTTGCGGTGCTGCACATGCACAACACGCACCCAGACGCGCACCATAAGAAAGTAACTTACCTGCATACATGGTACACGCCGAGTGTTTTGTGTAGGTGAAGTGCAGAGCAGGTAAAGTGAGGTATTTGTCAGGTGTATAGCAGGTGAGGGGTGCAGCAGGTGAGGTGAGCAGCAGGCGAGAGGTAGTGTTGGGGTGGTGGGGGGCAGGTGAGAAGAGGAGCAGGTGGGGGGTGGGGGAGGAGAGGTGGTGAGCAGGTGTAGGGTACAGGGGGTGAGGTTAGGGACAGGTAGAGGGCAGTGTAGGTGGGGTGAGGGAGAGACGACAACAACCCTCTGTCTGTGGTATATCTGTTTTGCTGATGGCTGCCTTTGTGGTGGCTGCAGGTGCATTGGGGGATGCTCAGGACCCGCGGTTGCCTGACATGGGAGATGTTGTCCACGGTGCTGCGGCACAGGGCATGGGTGCAGACCCGCTGCAACTCCGACCTGCAGCTGTGGAGGCCATGCAAGCTAGGGCTGAGCCGGCACAGCGCAGGAGGCATGCCGAGCTGTGCCCTTGCCAGGCTCACCTCTACAGGCCCAGGGCCCAGCTCCAGACATGCGTGAGGACCAGGTCATCTCCCTATACCGTCTGGACACAGTGGGCATTAGGGAGCTCTTTGAGGATCTCAGACCTGACCTCGAGCCCCTGACCGGTTGGTCACATGCCATACCGGGTTTGGTCTAGCTCCTGGCTGCCCTAAATTTCTTTGCTACTAGCTGTTTCCAGTCATCTGTGGCCACAGTGGGTGGCATGAGCTGCCCCACCTTCTCACGCTGTCTCCACCAGGTACTGCGTGCCATGGTCAGCTGGGTGGGGAATTACATTGCAATTCCCAACACTAGGCAACAGTGGGGGACCCTGAACCAGGCTTTCAAAGAGGTTGCGGGGATACCACACGTGATGGGAGCTATTGATTGCACACATGTTGCCCTGGTCCCACCCGGAGACAGGGAGGCATTGTTCTGCAACCGCAAACACTACCATTCCCTGAATGTTCAGGTTGTATGTGATGCAAATATGCGTATTCTGAATGTAGTCCCTAGGTTTGGAGGGGCCACCCATGACTCCTTTATCCTGCATCACTCAGCACTATTCGGACAGTTTGAGGCTGGGCAATATGAGGACTGTATACTGCTGGGTGGGTATGTCTCTGCTCAGATGTGCACATGGTGTTCCTCTGGGTACATGTAGGCGCACATGTCTGTGTTTGCAAGGTGTCCCTAGTTGTGTTTGTGTGTTGTTTGTGTGTGTGTTCGGGGGGGGGAGAAACTTCCCTTCACAGTCTTCTTTGGTACGGTGTTTTGTGTTGGTGGCACCTTCACCTTTGACATATCTGGCCATTTCACATTGTATGCTTTGTGTGGGCATAGTACAGGACACATGTATGTTCCACATATATTCAACAGTATATTGTTGTGTCAGACATCCTCTAGGGGGCAACTCAGGGACCTTTTCCCATTTCACCCCATGTGTGTGGGCAGTATCATGGCTATCACACGCTTGCAAATGTGTGCATCACTAACCTTGTCAAGGGTGCATTGCCATGTGTATGGCTGATGTTTTTGCAGCTGGCACTACTACCTTTCAGCTATGGGTGTTTGAGCATGTGTTTTTTTGGGTTACAGCTGAGGTAGTTTGCATACCTTATCCCCACCCTGTGGTCCCTGTCTCACACCTCCAGACGCTGCCACATACATGTTGTGTGTCAGCATGTGCTGTCACATGTTCATGGGAGACCTGTCTATGCTGTTGGTTTGCATGTACATGCTTGTGTGCATATGTGTGTGTGGCTCAGCCTCTGCTTTACCTTTCTACTATTTCTATACAGGTGATGCAGGATATGGGTGTCGTCCCTAGTTGCTGACCCCTATGCGTCTGCCGCGGACACGTACAGAGAGGAGGTACAATGAGGCCCATGCCTCCAGCCGCTCAGTCATAGAGCGCATCTTTGGCATTTTGAAAAGTCGCTTCAGGTGTCTGGATAGGACCGGTGGGGCCTTACAATGCAAACCCATGAATGTGGCAAAGATAATTCTGGCCTGTTGCATACTGCACAATATTGCTCTCAGGCACGATCTCCCAGTCCAAATTAATGAGGATCTGGAAGATGATCCTACGTGCCGTCCTGTATGTGGCTGTGGTGACACACGTGAGGGCACGGCAGCCAGGTGCCAGCTGATTGCAGAGGTCTTCTCATGTAAGAACTGCATATTGTCGCCACCTCCTGGCCGGGCGTATAGCTGGGCAGCAGGAGAGTGTCGCCTTGTTGCCCCTTGAATAAGGTTCACCAATATGGCCACCAGCTAGGGCTACTGGGTACTGTAGTTTACTTATTCTATGGCAAAGTAGAGTGACCACAAGTGGTTAGGCGAAAACAGAGAATATTTTATTTTCTTGGGATTTTTCCCCTCGCATCAAATTTAACAGTGCTGAACTCAAAAATGGATTCTTCTCCAAAAACAAAGAATAAAGCTCACAAGTTGTATTCACAGGTAGGTCAGTTTAAGCAGTTAACTTTGACACCAGAATTAGCTTCCAAAGTTCAGGCTGTAAACTTTCACGTATGCAGGGACTCTGGAACATACACTTGCCTGAACTCTGGGCCTCTTAGTTGTTCCACTCCTTCCTGCTCAAAGCCATGCTGCCTTCTCTCTTCAGACGCTTGTCTCCCTCGTGGCAATTTCCCTGTTAGCTGTGTCTGCCTTGGACCTGTTGCTCCTAGATCCCACAGCTCATCTCTGCTCTTAGTTCCAGCTCTGCTCGAGCCTCCCAAGGCTCCTCTGCTGCTTTCTGGAGCTCCTCTCGAGACTCCTTTCCTTGCACTTGTGCCTGCGCTCTTTCTTGCGCTTGTTCTAACTGACTGTTCAAACACAGCAGTTTTAAACTGATCTTTCTTAGGGACCACACCCTTCTCCCAGCACACGTGGGAGCTGCTAGGATTCCACCTAGCCCTGACGTGCTGACGGGGGCGGGACTTGATGCTGGCTGCACTCTGACTCAGAGTTTCTTGGTTACTAGGGAAACCTTGAATGCTAGCATTTTTAAAGGAACAGGGTTCACTTTTCTGCCATTCCATTTCCTCTGAACTGCCTTCGTCATCACAATATGTTGGATATTACATTAGTTTCTAGACATATGTACTACTACTACTGTTGAACATTTGTATAGCCGTACCAGTCATACACAACACTACAGATACATATGGAGGGCATTCCCTGCCCTTCAGAGCATTCAGGATAGTCCAGGGAGAACACAGGCAGTCTGTGTAGGGGATAACTGCGGATGCGTGGGGATCAGATGAGACTGGATTACCTGCCCTAGATGGGTACGTTACCTTACACAGGAACTTGGTCGAGGATTGGGGATGGTGGCTGGTGATCACACACAGGTTGTTGGTTCCAGCTGTGGGTGCAGCATGGTAAATGGAGTGTGGTGTGTGGTCAGCAGTAGGAAAGCGGGACATAGGTGGCACCATTTGCCTAGACGTGTTGATGCCACGATGGGGGATATTGATGCATGGGTCACATAACATACACTGACTAGCACAGACTGTGCGTTACATGTTTATGTACAGCGCTGTGTACGACTGGCAACAATATGTATATGCTCAGGTGTATAGCAGGTGCACCTAGGGAAGAACAACCCAACCTATGGTTACACGATGCAAGGTTCCACATTAGGAACCACCACCCAGGAAAAAGATTTAGGCGTCATTGTGGATAACATGTTAAAAACCTCGGCCCAGTGTGCAGCAGCAGCCAAGAGAGCAAATAGAATGCTAGGCATCATAAGGAAAGGAATGGAAAATAAAACAAAAGATATTATAATGCCTCTATACCGTTCCATGGTGAGACCGCACCTTGAATATTATGTGCAATTCTGGTCACCGTACCTTAAAAAGGATATAGCGTTATTAGAAAAGGTTCAGAGAAGAGCCACCAAAATGGTAAAGGGGATGGAAGCAATGTTCCCTCTAATTTTCTGTAGGCTGTGTGCGCATAAAATATCAGCTGTGTGCAGCTTTTGAAGGAAGGTTAAATTTTTGTGCGCCACATAACGACACTCTGAGTTATATACTTTAAAATTTGACTAAATGTCAGAATACAGTATGTACACCACATTGATTTTAATCAAATTAAATGAAAATAGACGATTACTAAATGAAGCTGGAAATTTCTAGTAATTACAATCATAACTTTTAAATTTTAAGATGTCTGTGTTGTTTTCTATCAGAATCAGAGCCGTACGTTTTGTGCGCTCTGTTGTAAAGTATGTGCGCGCGCTCGACGAGGTGTGTGCGCGCGCACACGCGCACAGCTTAGAGGGAACAGTGGATGGAAGGATACTCCTATGAAGAAAGGCTAAAAAGGTTAGGGCTCTTTAACCTGGAAAAGAGACGGCTGAGGGGAGATAAGATAGAAGTCTATAAATTAATGAATGGAGTGGAACGGGTAAACGTAGATCGACTGTTTACGTTATCAGAATATAGGAAGACTAGGGGACATGCAATAAAGCTACAGGGTAATCTATTTAAGACTAATAAAATAAAATATTTTTTCACTCAACGTGTAATCAAACTCTGGAATTTGTTACCGGAGAATGTAGTAAAGGCTGTTAGTGTAGCTGGGTTTAAAAAAGGTTTGGACAAGTTCCTGAAGGAAAGGTCCATAAACCATTATTAAGAAGGGACCCAGGATATCAATGCTTGACCTAGTACAAGCATTGCAGAACCTGTGTCTTTTGGGGAAACTGCTAGGTACGTATGACCTAGATTGGCCACTGTTGGAAACAGGATACTGGGCTTGATGAACCTTGGTCTGACCCAGTATGGCATATCTTATGTTCTTATGTTCTTATGCTCAGTGGTATTAGTATTGGCAGGAGTTAATATTCTGGATGGAAGGTACAGAGTACACACACAGGTACTGCATCATTAGCTCAGTGGGGTAACCTACACCTGGATGCATAAAAGGATTGTGAGCCAGTGAGGTGATTTGACAGAAGCAGTATTATGGTCATGGCGAGGCCGGCAGATATTGAGCGATGCAGTGGCGTGTTGGTTGGTTTGAGGCAGACACAACTGATTCAAGGGGATAACAGCAAGGTGTAGGTTACAGTTAGCAAATCGGGAGGTGACTGAGGGGTGCATTCACATTCTAGTTGTGTGTTCAGGGAGGATGGGGGGGATATTGCTCATGTTATCTGGAATGACACTGCATGTCTGAGCTACATGGTGCGTATGTGTGGGGGAGGAGAGGGAGGGTTCACAGACAACCCCTACATTGCGTATCAACGTGCGGCAATGTGCTGCAACCTATACACAGACACCTAATATGGGGGCAGGGTTTACGGAGAAAGATTAGATGTTGGGTCGTGGCCAGGTTCAGTTTCAGGCAGCGTGGAGCCATCAAGCCAGCATTGTCAGACACGCAAACATAGCTCAGGATCTGGATTGGCAGGAGCTGTTCAGGGATGTTGGGATATATTTGGCACTCATCAGCATACAGTTGGAACTGTGCGGCAGGGGATCAGATAGCCCCAACAGGGCATTTGGTATGGAGCTCTGGAACAAGCAGACACAGGACATATCCCTGTGTTCCAGCATATGGGTGCAGGCACGCAGGGGAGATGGGACCATCACAACACACACTGAAGGTGTGACAAGTAAGATATGAGGTGCAGGGGGTTAGTACAGAGGCAGTGTTGACATGCAAGGACAGTATATCAGGGTGACAGATGTGGTCAGCAGTTTCTGGAGAAGCAGAGAGGTAATGAAATGGGGCGTATGGGGTACAGGCCCTTTAATTTTAGCATTAACACATCATTGGGAACTTTGGCAGGGATAATTCTGTACAGTGTAATGGACAGAAACCAGACTGAAATGGACATGGGGTGCATGAGGGGTGATGGTGCTGTGTGTGTTACACAGCTCAAACATGACATATGTATGTATCTGGTGTGGTTATCCATCGACAAGATATGTTGTGTGACCTCCCTGGTGCTGTGGTTCACTGGCAGCTGTCTGTACCCCACTCAACTTGCAGGAGAATGGGGTAGATGGACATACAGGTACATGGTGTGTGGGGACAATCAGCCACAAATCATGTCTGGGGTCATCTGTCCAATGCACATATGTCGTGGTTCACCTCTTTGGTCTGCAACCCCATACCCCATATGTTACTGTTGTCACACACAGGCACATGTGTTCCTGCCCAGCTCATCTGCTCCAGCACTGTTTCTGGAACACATCCAAGAGAGCTGCGTGTGTCCACATGTCCTAGGTATTCTGGTGGTGGGCCGCACGTACACCCTTCCGTGACATTATAACATCAGCCAAATGCTGGGTAGCATTGCTTTGGCCAAGAGCTATCTCCACTGATCTCACATTGTGCACAGACAGGCCTTATGCTACTGGTGACATGCTCACCTTAACATACTGTGTGTGTGTGTTTTTCTAGCGTGGGTGTGTAAGGGTACAGTGTGCATACAGTTTGTATTATCATGTGGTGGGTGGTGTTTTAACACCTGTGGAGGGTTGGGGACTCTGCTATCTGAAACCTACTGCTGTTGACCATGTATACATTGTGCGCATCTGTCTTATGTTGTAACCTGACCTATCTCTTGTGTGCTGTCAGAACACTATCCATCATCATTTCAGTATCACAGATGACACCCTAATTTGGACATGCGCCAATGGCAGCTGGAGATGGGGATATGGTGATTCTACACATTCCTCTGACATCTTCTGTATTCACTGTGACGTGGTGTTGCCTTTTCCTGACTCAGACAGTCCCTAGCAGACATTTGCTGCAGACAGACGGTAGGTTGCATCTTGGATCTTTTGGAAATGACATCAGCCATTCTATGTTTGCGTTTTGTTGTGGTTTTCAGGGAGTTTTCCTGTGGGGTCACTATGCACCAACGCTGATGGACATGGGGTGGAGCAGTGAGACGACTGTGTAACATGTGCAAGGACATGACCATATCCATAGGACACCCTCGTGTATGGTTCAATAGCCACATTTCCCCAACATGCACTCTGTTATGTGTTATGCTAATTTCATGTTTGCATGTCTGGCATTGCATTCTATACATATTGCTGTCTGCCTACCTGCAATGTTCCCTGATGTTCTGTGCAACATACCATGACAGTGTTTCTCCTTCTTCTGATACAGGGCAGAGCACACACACTGCACATCGACTATACTGCATCTGCAGGCACCATCACCCACGTGTCTGAAAACACAACAAGACCATGCAGCTATCCCTGGGAGATGGTGGCATAGGATGGCTGACCTCTGCATGTGTCCACCATGCCTATGATGGACATTGATGTTGGACTGCTACATTGGGCATAAACGGCCTGTCCTATACAATGTTGCTACCGTGCTCTGGCTGGGTGTGGTGTTCATCGCAGGGGACATACATGACCTTTTGTGTACTGTGGCAGATTGGGATGTACCACTTGCGTATACAGGCCCAGGGATTCAGGGACAGTCTTCACGGGACATGTTGGTTTGCAGAGGCTATTTGCGGTATGGACACTGTGTACAGGCCTCTATGTGTGCAGCAGGGACTGACATACTTGCTACATGTCGTACATCCATCTGACATTGTGTTACTGTATGTTGCCTATGTGTATGACCTGCACCGCAGGATATCCTCATCTGTTTAGTTCACCAAGAGCATACAGCCATGCATGTGCCACAGGGGTGACATTGTATAGGTCCTCTGGTATTTGTGGGGCTACCCTGCACTTGAACATGGCATGGTATTTACCACCACACCACTTTGATGTGCGCCAACATCTTCGGTCGATATTTGCCCTCACTACGTGTGCTACAGTGCATGTGGGGCATCACTGTGTCATTGTTTACTGTACACGTTCCAGGTGCATGTGACTGAATATATTGGTACACTAGGACATGTGGCAGTGTGGCTTCTGTGCCGGTTACTGGGCCATGTTTGACCTTTCTTTCAACCTCTATGTACAGATTAGTGTGTTTGGTTAGTGTACAGACATGCCGCTCTACATTGATTTACAGACATAGCAATGCATGTCTGCACAGTCCTCTTTACAGTATCTCATGACATTCCGGGACTGACATTGCACCAGTAATTTGGCAGTGTGGCAGTGTGGGTGTGCATGTTCGTCCTTCCTGGGTGCATTCCATGTGCCATGTCATATGTATACGCATACTGTATTCACAACACCCATTGCAGCAGACTTTCTGCATAGTGCTATCTCTGTATGTGTGATAGTTTGCATTTTCTGTATTATCTGGGATCATGTTCCTCTTGTACCTGTTACCATATCCGGATTTGGCATTTGCACAGTGTTGTTTTGGAAGTATGTGGCACTTTATTTGCTATATTACACATTATGCAACATCTGTGACATGTATATATGTATGTGTGTGTTGTCGCCCCCGCCTGGCCAGGTAGATAACTGGCGGCAGGTGAGGTCGCCTTTTAACCTTAGGATAAGATTCTCGGTAATGGCTGCCAGAAGGGCTGATGGGAATCGTAGTTTATCCTAAGGTAAAGGAGTTGTGATCCGAGGGTTTAGGCACGAGACAGAGAAAATTTATATTTTTAGTGTAATCAGGGGTTTCTTCATACACAGGAGGCATGAGGCACAAAGTAGGGAAAAAAGAACTTTTAATCCACGCTACTGCTTCAAATCAACAGGAACAAAATTAGGCTTTCAATATAACTTCCAACACAGATGGCATCACTTTGCTTGAGTAAATCAAACTGGCTTTTTCAGAGCTTTTAAACAAACAATGCTTTCCTCTGAAACAGGAACAACTTCTTGTTGCCAAAACAAAAACTTTTAAATGTTTCTTAGACATATGAATCAGCTTCTCACTACGTCAGCACAATCAGCTGCTTCTTGCAGTTTGTGACGTCTTCACAAAATACGTGCTTTCTGAGCATGGCACAGCTATAAGGGTTTTCTAGGATTCTTCACCGTCAGAGGTAAAACACATAGTACACTGACAATCCATTATACTATTGTCTACATGCGTTGTATCCATTTCTTCTTCTCTATCACCCTCACTTATCTCATAAGGTAGGTGCCTAGAGAGCTGTCTATCCTCCTTCCTTATTAAATCCTTGAGCCTTCTTAATAAAGTTTGCTTCTGCAGTAACTCATCCGTTAGCTGAGCTACGTGCTGATTAGACCAGCTGTCTCCCTTTTCTCTGGGACTCTGGCTATGCTTATAGTTAGCTTTCTCTCCTATGGGTAATTCTCTGGGGCTTTTCCTCTGTGAGGATTGATAAGGACAGACTTGCCTTTGTTCTGTGGTATTTAGGGATTCCTTCCGTCTTGCAAACCAGTCATGCTTTTCTTCCAGTGCAGACTTCCCCTTTGCTGACGGCACCCTCTCAATCCCAGCTGTATCTGGCAAGCTTTCATCAATCTTCTCTTCACAGCAAATAGTATCTCTCACACTCTGTCTCTCAGGCTCTGCAAACACTCTCTTACTTGCTCTGCCTCCTGGACTCTGTGTTGGCCCCTCTCCTGAACTCCAGATTGAGTTCTCCTCTGTATTTCCTGAGCTACCCGAGCTCGAGCCTCCCGAACTCCAGCTTCCCGAGCTACAGCCTGAGCTAACTTCTGTTCTGTGAATCTGGTTTTTAAACTTTCCTTCTCTTTGAGGCACACCCTGCTCCCAACACATGTGACCAGAGTCTAGCTTCACTCTGACGTGCTGCTGTGGGCGGGGCTTATGTATGACCAGCTTCTGAGTCCTAGACTCCTGGTTGCTAGGGAAACCTATGATACAACCTGATTTAAAGCGACAGGAGTCTTTTTCCTGTGCATTTCTGTAATCAGCCGTGGTTTCCTCACCACATATTCCCCTTCTTAAGACATTTCGTGCTGGGGTTCTCCCAGAATCACAGCACGTAAATCTCTTATATCTTTCCTCGTTGCTTTGTCTTCCTCGCCTAGCCTGGGTAATGGTGACCACCTGCCCTTGCGCTGTTCGCTCCTGCCAGGGTTTGAGCAAGTTTATATGAAATAACTGTTGGCGTCCTCGTCTGGTTTGTACTAGATAGGTCGCCGGTCCCACTTGCTTAACCACCCGGAAGGGTCCCTTCCACTGGCTCTCAAACTTAGGGGCGGTGCCAGTTACCATCACTAGGACTTTCTCATCCACCTCTAACTGGCGGGGTCTTTTATTACGGTCATAATACACTTTCTGTTTTTGTTGGCTTTCCCTCAAATTGTTTTCTGCCAACTGGGAGGCCCGCGTTAAGCGTCCTCGCAAATCCCGCAGAAATTGGGGTATTTCTGTTTCCTGGACTCCCGGCTCTACCCACTGATCCCTCAGAATGTCTAGTATGCCCCTAGGGCTCCTACCAAACATAAGCTCGTAGGGGGAAGTTCCCAACGAGGCCGGAATTCTCTCTCTGTTTTGAGAGCGTATTTGTCTCTCATGGCGCTTCTCTCCCTTTGATTTCCTCACTTTCCTCTGAGGAATGTTTAGCAAATCCTCATGAGAGGGTAGAACCTTTGTCTCCCCCTTTTTAGACACTTCGTCTAGGGCCTGGTGGGCTTGGGACTGGGCTTGTTTAGATACTAAGCCTTCCTTAACCCCTAACCCTTGCTGAAAATGGGGCCAGTCTCTTCCAAGTACTACCTCCTGGGGTAGTCTGGGAACAATGGTGACTGGTACTTTCTTTTCTACGCCTAAACCTTTTATACGGACTGGGTAAACAGGGTAGGTGCTTGTGGTACCATGAACGCACCTAATGTTCACGCTGCCCGTGGGAGTCTGAGGGGTATCTAAACTTGTGGCATTTATCCTCCTCCATAACCTTTTGGAGAGCATCGATTGGTCCGAACCGGAATCCAATAGTGCTTTAACTGGAATGCCTTGGACTATTACCTCCAGTAGAAATCCTTCCCTTTTCTTACTGGGGTCACTCAAAACTAGGGCCGTTTTAATTCTGCACTCACGCATCAAATGTTGCCCACTTCCACACCGATAGCACGCACGCTTCTCATGCACCCTTCTATTGGTGGGAACACCAACATTCTGTCCATTCTTGCCATTTACATCCACCCTATCCATAGACATTTTGGTATAGGCTGAAGCCCTGTCACTAGCTATCACCTCAGCTTCCAAGAAACGTTCTGACATCTCTATGGCTTCTCTGGTGTTTTTACAACCCTGTAGCAACAAAAATTCTCGTAACCCTTTGGGTACGGCCTCAAAATACTGTTCCAGAACAAGCTCATCCATCAGTGTTTCCACCGATTTATGTTCTGGTTCTAGCCACTTTAACACTAACATTTTTAACCTATGGTATAGTGCTCGTGGTGTTTCATCTACGCGTAATTTTGCATTCCTAAGCTGGCGTTTATATACTATAGGTGTTAGACCAAACCTATCCTTAATAGCCTTTTTTACTTCACAATAGTCATTGGCCAACTCAGGTGGAACGGTTTGGTAAGCTGCCAATGCCTCACCAGAAAGCGAGAGAGCTAACCTCACCGCCCACTGTTCAGGTGGCCACTTGGCTATTCGTGCCACTTTTTCAAATGCATCAAAATATGTGTCCACATTTTCACCATCCCTTAATTGTCCCACACCAAAGGTCTCTCTGGACCCGAGTCCAAAGTTATGGGCTATTCCCACAGAAAAACCTGTCTGAGCTGGATCAGGCGCTGGTGGTTTCTGCTGTTCCTTCACCCAGGCCTCCAGAAGCTCCATCAGTGGTTTCTGCTGTGCTTTCGTCTGGCTCGCTGCATGCGCTAGAATTTCCAAAGATAAGTCCCTTTGCTTCTTGAGCTCTGCTGCCGCCCAAGCAAGGACCTCTTGGCTCTCCATCTTGGCTCTGTTTTCTGCAAAAAAAAAACACACACACCCAAGTGCGATTCCACCACACAGATATGCGTTCCTCTCTACCTGCTGCTATTTGCCCCCACCCAGTACCAGTATCCTTTAACTCTCTCTAGTTATATACGGGTTACCTGGTACTAGTGGTGCATCTCGCTCAGCAACAGCGTAGGACCTCGACAGGTCTCTGGACCCTCCGGCTCTGCAGGACTCTGGACTCCTCAGTCTCAGGTGCTTGCAACCCTCCGGTGTCCCTCTGTCGACTCTGGAACCACTCTATGCGTTTCCTGGTGTGTAGTCGTACATCCGCTGTCATCCAATGAACTGCGCTCCTTCGGGGCGTGGCCCACTCCGCATCCAACTTTATAACAGTTCGTGGTGTGGCCTGCTCCGCATCCAAACTATTACACCAGCCTGTGGCGTGGCCTGCTCCGCATCCGAACTATTACGCCAGCCTGTGGCGTGGCCTGCTCCGCATCCGAACTACTACGCCAGCCTGTGGCGTGGCCTGCATCCTGCCAACTACGCCACTCTGTCGCCCCCGCCTGGCCAGGTAGATAACTGGCGGCAGGTGAGGTCGCCTTTTAACCTTAGGATAAGATTCTCGGTAATGGCTGCCAGAAGGGCTGATGGGAATCGTAGTTTATCCTAAGGTAAAGGAGTTGTGATCCGAGGGTTTAGGCACGAGACAGAGAAAATTTATATTTTTAGTGTAATCAGGGGTTTCTTCATACACAGGAGGCGTGAGGCACAAAGTAGGGAAAAAAAGAACTTTTAATCCACGCTACTGCTTCAAATCAACAGGAACAAAATTAGGCTTTCAATATAACTTCCAACACAGATGGCATCACTTTGCTTGAGTAAATCAAACTGGCTTTTTCAGAGCTTTTAAACAAACAATGCTTTCCTCTGAAACAGGAACAACTTCTTGTTGCCAAAACAAAAACTTTTAAATGTTTCTTAGACATATGAATCAGCTTCTCACTACGTCAGCACAATCAGCTGCTTCTTGCAGTTTGTGACGTCTTCACAAAATACGTGCTTTCTGAGCATGGCACAGCTATAAGGGTTTTCTAGGATTCTTCACCGTCAGAGGTAAAACACATAGTACACTGACAATCCATTATACTATTGTCTACATGCGTTGTATCCATTTCTTCTTCTCTATCACCCTCACTTATCTCATAAGGTAGGTGCCTAGAGAGCTGTCTATCCTCCTTCCTTATTAAATCCTTGAGCCTTCTTAATAAAGTTTGCTTCTGCAGTAACTCATCCGTTAGCTGAGCTACGTGCTGATTAGACCAGCTGTCTCCCTTTTCTCTGGGACTCTGGCTATGCTTATAGTTAGCTTTCTCTCCTATGGGTAATTCTCTGGGGCTTTTCCTCTGTGAGGATTGATAAGGACAGACTTGCCTTTGTTCTGTGGTATTTAGGGATTCCTTCCGTCTTGCAAACCAGTCATGCTTTTCTTCCAGTGCAGACTTCCCCTTTGCTGACGGCACCCTCTCAATCCCAGCTGTATCTGGCAAGCTTTCATCAATCTTCTCTTCACAGCAAATAGTATCTCTCACACTCTGTCTCTCAGGCTCTGCAAACACTCTCTTACTTGCTCTGCCTCCTGGACTCTGTGTTGGCCCCTCTCCTGAACTCCAGATTGAGTTCTCCTCTGTATTTCCTGAGCTACCCGAGCTCGAGCCTCCCGAACTCCAGCTTCCCGAGCTACAGCCTGAGCTAACTTCTGTTCTGTGAATCTGGTTTTTAAACTTTCCTTCTCTTTGAGGCACACCCTGCTCCCAACACATGTGACCAGAGTCTAGCTTCACTCTGACGTGCTGCTGTGGGCGGGGCTTATGTATGACCAGCTTCTGAGTCCTAGACTCCTGGTTGCTAGGGAAACCTATGATACAACCTGATTTAAAGCGACAGGAGTCTTTTTCCTGTGCATTTCTGTAATCAGCCGTGGTTTCCTCACCACAGTGTGCAGTTGCAGAGATTTTGATATGTATGCTTTGGCAGGCCTGTGCCACCTGTTTTTTGAGGGCAGATATGTTTTGGTTATACCTTCATGACTGGTGTGCGTTGGGATGTCATCATGCCCTGCCTACTGTCTACATGCACACATATGTGAAAAAGGCATTTGGGGCATGCAACTGCATATGGGGGGTGTGGGGATACTGCATAGTGCAGACCATGTACCTACTGCATATTATCTGTACTGCTCATCATCTGTGGGGGGGCCAGTGACTTGTACGTGACATGTGGGTAGCTGGCCTACTCAATGCCGTTTCAGTTTGTTCACTGTAAAACAACTAGCTTCATATCATGACACAGTATATACGATATGTCCAGTAACTTTCCAAAATAAAATATATGTCTTTAACACACATTTGTCTCTGCTGCTGATTCAACACACTGACGCATGTATTTCTTGATTTACTGGTGATATACATGGCCCACCTGTGCTCACATTCTTGTACAGTGGCAGCTGTCTGCCACGTCACGATGTTATGGGTTCCCATATACACATTCCCTTTATGGAACATTTTTGCAAGGTCCCTGTAGTGGTGGTTTGGGATAGTGATTACAGACATGCATTGGAGCACCATAGGTTTCAGGTTTGATTCCGACATGCTTTTCCTTGTGTTGTGCTAACCTGACCTTGAGCTGGCTGCAGCTTCATCAGCTCTCCTTTACACACTTCCATCACTTCTTTGAACAGCACAGTGTGCCCTTTATGCAGCCTATGTGCCGCATATTAGCTATTACATATGGCTGCTCCTTTCTACTGTCCGAAGGTAGCAGACCTCACGCACCGCCTAGATAGGATCGTAGATAGTGCAGGGGAGGAGTCTGCTGTCTTGGTACATGTTGGTACCAATGACATAGGAAAATGTGGTAGGGAAGTTCTGGAGGCTAAATTTAAGCTTTTAGGTAGGAAGTTGAAATCCAGAACTTCCAGGATAGCGTTCTCCGAAATGCTTCCTGTTCCACGTGCAGGACCCAAAAGACAGGCAGAGCTCCAGAGTCTCAATGCGTGGATGAGACAATGGTGCAAGGATGAGGGTTTTGGATTTGTTAGGAACTGGGGAACATTCTGGGGAAAGGGGGGGCTCTTCCGAAGGGATGGACTTCACCTTAATCAGGATGGGACCAGACTGCTGGCATTAACCTTTAAAAAAGAGATAGAGAAGCTTTTAAACTAGAAAATAGGGGAAAGCCGACAGTCACCCAGGAGCGCATGGTTCGGACAAAGGTATCCTTGAAGGATACTACCAAAAGCAGTGAGGTTCCAAAAGGGAGTATAGTAGCCCAAATGCCCTTGAGTAAGGAGCAGACAGAGCATAAAGATTCCAAATTACCCTTGCCTACCAATAGCCAGATTAATATGAATAAAATACAGTCTCTAAAATGCTTGTATGCCAATGCTAGAAGTCTAAACAATAAGATGGGAGAGTTAGAATATATAGCACTAAATGAGAGGTTAGATATGATTGCACTCTCAGAGACATGGTGGAAGGAGGATAACCAGTGGGACACTGTGATACCTGGATACAAACTATATCGTAATGATAGAGCTGATCAAATTGGTGGAGGGGTTGCGCTCTATGTTAGAGAGGGCATTGAGTCAGAAAGGATTAAAGTTTTGCAGGGAACAAAATTTGCTGTAGAATCTCTATGGATTGAAATTCCATTTATGAAGGGGAAGGTGATGGCAGTGGGAGTATACTATCGACCGCCTGGCCAGAATGAACAAATGGATGATGAAATGCTCAAAGAAATCAAGGAAGCTAACAAAAGTCACAACAGAGTAGTAATAATGGGTGATTTCAATTACCCCGGTATCGACTGGGTCAGTGTCACGGCAGGACAAGCTAAAGAGATAAAGTTTCTAGATGGAATAAATGACTGCTTCTTGGAGCAGCTGGTTCATGAACCGACCAGAGGGGAAGCCATACTGGACCTAGTCCTTAGTGGAACGCCAGATCTGGTGCAAGAAATAAGGGTGTTGGGACCACTTGGCAATAGTGATCATAGTATGATCATGTTTGATTTAATTAGTGGAGGACAGATAGTAAAGGAATCCACAGTACTACCTTTTAACTTTCAAAAGGGAGACTATAATAGAATGAGGAATATAGTTAGGAAAAAACTAAAAGGAGCAGTTCCAAAGGTTAAAGACTTACAGCAAGCTTGGGTGTTATTTAAAAATACTATCCTCGAAGCCCAGACCAGCTGTATTCCACGCATTAAGAAAAGTGGAAGAAAGTCCAAAAAACTGCCAGCATGGTTTAAAGGTGAGGTCAGAGAGGCTGTTGCTGCCAAAAAAGCAACCTTCAGGAAATGGAAAAAAGAGCCAAATGATGAAAACTGGAAACAGCACAAGCACTGGCAAGTTAAATGCAAAGCATTGATAAGGCAGGCAAAGCGGGAATTTGAGAAGAAACTTGCTACGGAAGCAAAAACACGAAATAAAGACTTTTTCAAGTACATTTGTAGCAAAAGGCCTGTGAGAGAGTCAATTGGACCATTAGATGATAGAGGGGTAAAAGGGGCAGTAAGAGGAGACAAGGCTATAGAAGAGAGACTGAATGAATTCTTTGCTTCGGTCTTTACTGAGGAAGATGTAGGGATGTTACCCAAGACTGAAGTGGTATTTAAAGGTGATACTGCAGAGGAATTGAGAGAAATATCACTACACCGGGAAGATATATTACAACTATTTGATAAACTGAATAGTAGCAAATCACCTGGACCGGATGGTATACATCCCAGAGTGTTGAAAGAACTGAAATATCAGATTGCAGACCTGCTATTGGTAATCTGTGAACTTTCATTAAAATCATCTGTAATACCTGAAGATTGGAGGGTCGCCAACGTAACACCAATTTTTAAAAAGGGTTCCAGGGGTGACCCGGGAAATTACAGACCGGTGAGCCTGACGTCAGTACCAGGGAAAATGGTAGAAACCATCATAAAGAACAAAATTACACAGCATGTAGATAGTCATGGCCTAATGGGAGACAGCCAACATGGCTTTAGACAAGGAAGATCTTGTCTTACTAATCTGATATGTTTTTTTGAAGGTGTGCATAAACAGGTAGACAAAGGTGAGTCGGTTGATATAGTGTATCTGGACTTCCAGAAAGCTTTTGACAAGGTCCCCCATCAGAGACTTTTGGCGAAGCTAAAAAGTCATGGGATAGGAGGCAGTGTACTATTGTGGATCGGGAACTGGTTAAAAGATAGAAAGCAGAGGGTAGGGCTAAATGGCCAATATTCCCAATGGAAAAAGGTGAATAGTGGAGTACCCCAGGGATCTGTACTGGGTCCGCTACTTTTTGACATATTCATATATGACCTGGAAAAGGGAATAACTAGTGAGGTTATCAAATTTGCAGATGACACAAAACTGTTTAAAGTTGTTAAAACCCAAGAGGATTGTGGAAAACTGCAGGAGGATCTGGATAAATTGGAAGACTGGGCATCCAAATGGCAGATGAAATTTAATGTGGACAAGTGCAAAGTTATGCACCTAGGAAAGAACAACCCACACTATAGTTACACGATGCAAGGCTCCACATTAGAAACCACCACCCAGGAAAAAGATTTAGGCGTCATCGTGGATAACATGTTAAAACCCTCCGCCCAGTGTGCAGCGGCGGCCAAGAAAGCAAATAGAATGCTAGGTATCATAAGGAAAGGGATGGAGAATAAAACAAAGGATATTATAATGCCTCTGTATCGCTCCATGGTACGACCGCACCTTGAATATTGTGTGCAATTCTGGTCACCGTATCTTAAAAAGGACATAGCGTTATTAGAAAAAGTACAGAGAAGAGCCACCAAATTGGTGAAGGGGATGGAAGGCTACTCCTATGAAGAGAGGCTAAAAAGGTTAGGGCTCTTTAACCTGGAAAAGAGACGGCTGAGGGGAGATATGATAGAGGTCTATAAATTAATGAATGGAGTGGAACGGATAAACGTGGATCAATTGTTTATGCTATCAGAATATAGAAAGACTAGGGGACATGTAATGAAGCTACAGGGTAAACTATTTAAGACAAATAAGAGAAAATATTTTTTCACTCAACGTGTAATCAAACTCTGGAATCTGTTACCGGAGGATGTAGTAAGGGCTGTTAGTATAGCTGGGCTTAAAAAAGGTTTGGACAAGTTCCTGGAGGAAAGGTCCATAAACCACTATTAAAAAGGGACCCAGGATATCAATGCTTGACCCAGTACAAGCATTGTGGAACCTGTGTCTTTTGGGGATATTGCTAGGTACGTATGACCTAGATTGGCCACTGTTGGAAACAGGATACTGGGCTTGATGGACCTCGGTCTGACCCAGTATGGCATGTCTTATGTTCTTATGTGGCTAGTATGCTTGGGTGACTGTTATTGCTATTGTTGAGTTGATCTGTCCCAGCTTCTGTTTGCAGGTTCAATTCTCACATGCTCCTTTTCAGTACTATTCCCCATTTTGCCCTGCTACATACAGCATCCCCTGCCGCCCTTTGGGTTCCTTTTCCTTGCTCTTTTGCATGCTGTTTTGACTGCCTAATACTTTATTGTGTGTGTGCATTTGTGTATATGTGGCTCTTGTGCCTATTGCAGACTGTGATATGCACTGTACGCAACTCTTCTACATGTGCATTACATCATGGTTACTGTTGGGGTTGCCTTTTCCTGGCACACAGCTGGCTTTTGGTGTGGTGCCATACAGTGCTGTTGTATGCAGCCTTTGCTATTTGACTCACGTTGTTGAGGTAGGCATACCAGTTTTTGCATGAACGTATGTGCTAGTGGTCATGGGTTCAATCCCACAGAGGGCATCCTTTAGTCAGAATGTGCAGCACAACTCCCTTTTGTGGCTGTGACAGGCAGACATATATCGGAGATCAGTGTTTAGCACACAGACCACCCTCACCTCATTTGTGTGACCTATGGTGCCCTATACAGTGCCTTGCCTGTGCTTTTACCCTGCCCCAGTATGCACAGCAGATTGTTGGTGCGATGACCTGCAGTTGTTGTGTAGCCAGCCACTACTATGATGGATACCATAGAAACATAGCACAGTGGTTAATACACTGACTTTGTAGCCAGTGGTCATGGGATTGATTCCTGTGTGTTCTTGAGTTTTTCTGCCTGTCCTACACAACTATTTTTCCTTCCTCTAACAGTCATATCTGTGCAGATGTGTGTGGCGGCACATTATAGCCTTATCACAGTTGCCAAGCATCCTTCTGTCCGTCTATCTGTCTCTGCCAGCTGTGTGGCATCCTGCCCTAATGTGCAGACTACTGCCCCATGTCCTGCGCTGGGACCCTTTTCTGCATTGCGGCTCTTAATGATTGCCTCTCGTGTATGCTCTGCATGGCACTGCTACTCCTCTGTCCTCCTGTTATGCTGCCACCTCTACCTGCTCTGGTGGATACGTATTCGCATCCTCTGCCACACATTCTCATGTTGGCACTTTACATCACCATCACCTATGCATTGGTGCAGCTGCCTCCGATATATTTCTGCACTTTTCCAGCTGTCACATGAGCTGCATGCAGATTTGACAGGTCCATCAGCTCCGCCATGTGATACCCTCTAGAATTTGTTGTTTGGCTTTCCTTGGTACTCTGTGCAGTGATAGGGTTACATCTGTGTTTGGGCCATACATTTTGTGCTATTCAACTTGGGACTCCTTACTGCCACTAGCCCCCTTTTCAGGCGTCACCTTGACCTCCTTTGGGCATCTGTAGATGCACCTTAGTTTGCACCAGCTCATGGGGCACCTTATATGGTGCCTTGGAGGGTGGCAAACTAAGGCGCATTAGGGTGGGCACCCTAATAAGCGCATCAGGTTGCTGCACTGCAGCGTGGGTTTTTCGATTGGCAGCACGCACTGTTCAGATGTGTCCGTTACATTCATTAAAAGGAATTATCCTGGACTGCCATATTGCATGCTCCCAGTGGAAATGAACGCATGACCGGTGTCTCTGCAAGCATTGTATTAACCGGTGTACTACACCTCTGTAGCTGTCATCACAGCGCTTCTACGTAATTAGGCTTACGGCGCGCAAACGTGCCGCACCGCACACTGTCGCACGAAAACGGCAAGGCACCCTCTATCGCGTGATAGAAGGCTTAACGCTGGAACGCCCACTTCCTTATATGGGATTCTTCACGTTAGCGCTGCACCTAACGCCAGTAACGTTAAGACGGTTTAGTAAACATGCCCCAAATTTTCTTTAATGCATTTATACTTTAAGCATATGCAAGAGCAGTTTTATGGTTCTGTTATCAAAGTATTTCCTGATATTTCTAGACAAACACAGACCCACCATAAAGAGTTCTTGGCATTACAGCCATGAGTTCTTGTGTTAGGGGTACCTGGCTTTTGAAATTTCCTGTACTTTGATATGTAAATTTTGAGGTTAAGAATTATTTCTTCACAAAACCAAAACAGTTCTTTGATTTAATTTCCTCTTCTGAGGGGAAGCGTGAAGGGGCTTCTGGGGGACCATAGTGTGCCTTCCTTGGATAGAGCATGCTTCAAAGCCTTTACAATGTTTGATCATTTTTCCTTTATTTTTTCTTTCTTGCCTCCCAAATTTGGCGGTCGAATGGGCAATTGTAAAGGTTTCCTTTTTCATTTTTCCCTGTGTATTGTTTTGTATTATATGAAATCTGATAAATAAAAAAAAAAATAAAAAAAGAATGCGGAGGGTCATGTGATGGCAGCGTAAGGAGCAGACCTGTTTCCCTCGATCTCCCAATCTCGATCAATTTGTGCTGCAAATTGAGTCTCCTGCTCAGTTTTGTTTTGGTACAAATTGTGTCTCTGAGGATGGCCACTAAGTCAGGGCAGCGGAAAGAGCTGCAGGTGTCAGGCTCTACATTAAAAGTGTCATTGAAAGCCATCCACTAGCAAACAATGACAGAGTGTTTGGTGCAGCGACACAATGAGTACAGAGGAGACCCGTTCCAACACAACTTTTGAAAAAGTGGCAAGTCCAAACTACTATATTACAAATAAGAGATGGAGGGGGGCAGATTCTGTATGATTATGAGAGTATCGAGTGGGTTTTTTTTTAGAGTTTATACGCAGTTGTACTCCTTGGAATATACTTGGGATTATGAGCAAATAGCCAAGTATCTACGGGATAAAGTTATGAGATGGTTTTTGGATGAACAGAGCAAACTGGATTTATCAAGGGACGTAATGCTTCAGACAATGTGCGGCAGGTTTTAGGCTTAGTACACCAATGCAAAATGGAGCCATATAACCCTGTGTTTTTTTCTGACCTTAGACGCAGAAAAGGCCTTTGATCGTGTAGAATGGCCCTTTCTCATGAAGGCATTAAAGACCTTTCACCTGTATTTAGGAGGGCAATTTGGAAGCTTAATAGAGCTCCTACTGCACGACTGTGGATCAATGGGTGTTGTCTCATAGTTTTGCCCTGGAGAGGCATGAGGCAGGGTTGCTGGCTATCTCCTTTGCTTTTTGCACTATCATTGGAACCGTTTGCTCAGGCCATCTGGCAGAATGAGTGCTTAAAAGGGATGAGAGTGGGTGCCACTGAGCATAAAATGGCATTTTATGCTGACAACACTTTATTGTTTCTTACCACTTCCATGCAGTCTTTGGCAGAGTTCATGGCTGAACGAGCATTATATGGATTGGTTTCTGGCTACAAGCTGAATGCTATGAAGTCGGTGGTATTCTCTCTTAATATTCCTCCAGCTATGGAGGGCTTACGACAGACCTTTCCCTACCGGTGGGAAACAGACTCCTTGTCTTATTTGGGAGTTCATATTCTGGCTAAACCTGACCACCTCTATGGGTTGCATTATCCACCGCTCTTAAGGAGGATGAGGGCAGAGATATGGGGCTGGGCTTTTTTGCCTGTGTCTTTACTTGCATGTATAAATCTGGTTAAGATGAGCAGACCTCCGTGCTATCTTTACTTGTTTTCTATGCTGCCATGCACTATCCCTGACACCTATTTTTCTGATCTGCATAGGATCCTAGCCCAATTTATTTTGGAATGGGAAGAGTGCCTGGATGAGGCTTAGAACTTTAATGCTACTGAGGGATCAGGGTGGATTATCTCTCCTAAACTTCAAGTTATATTTCTGGGCTGTCCAAATGAGAGTAGTTTATTTTTGGTGGGTAGGTAATCCAGAACAACATTGAGTAGTACTGGAGGCAGCCCAAGTGGGCATCTCAGTTATGGAGTGTGATAAGGAAGTCCATAGTGAGCCTATGGAAATAGGAGAAACTAAGGATTTTACCTTTAAGAAAAGTGACATCTCTGCAGTGCACAGGTTTCAGCGTTTCCCTAGAGAGAGCAAGCACAGGGAATCTGAACTTAGGCTGCCACACCCAAGTTCTGCTGACGTAGTTGCAGACTTGGAGGATGAGTGGATGCACCTGTCTAGAGAGAGAGAGACACAGCCCGAGAGGCAGAGATATAAACCACAGCTAGAGCTGAGGAGACAGTGAGGAAGGAGGACCACACCCACAGCCAGAGCTGAGGAGACAGCCAGGGAGGAGAAGAGAAGGCAGTGGAGAGAGCCTGGGTGGAGAGAGACCAGGAGAGGGGTGCTCAGAGAGAGTGAGCAGGAAAAGCTTCAAACCCCAGTTCCTGTTGAAAGGATTCAGAGAGTCCAGAGGAGGAAGTCCAGGACTCAGCCCGAGAGTTCACAGAGCCCAGCCTGGAACAGGAAACCGTGGCAGAGCTACCGAGAGGAACTCAGGCAAGTGAGACAGAGACTGTTTCCCAGAGGTTGGAGGGAGAATGGTGAGCACAGCCAGGGGGAAGTGACCAGATCCTCAGAGATAACTTATCCTTATTGGGGAGAGCAGTATTCCAGAGAAATGCAGGGTTCCTCAGAGAGGGTTTACCCTGGAACATCCGTTGAAGCTTCAGAGCAGGGCACTGCATAACCGGAGCTAGAGGAAATGCAGGTGGACCTCATTGAGCAAGATTCTTTGCAGCCAGAGGAACTCATGGACTGTACACTGTGTAAAGCTGATAGTGTTGAGTCTATTAGCTAAGGAATACCTGAGATGATAAAAGTCTCCTGAAAAGCTGAGTAAGGAAGCCTAGTCTTAAGCTGAAGGTAGGAGCCTGCTCTTGGTAAGAGGAGAATACTTATTGCTTCTATATTTGACTGTTGAATCAAGACAAAGGTAAAAGAAGTTATTTTACTTCGGCTGAATGAAGAAGCTCTGTTTTGCTTTATCTGTTATTTTGAAGCACATGCATAGAAGTAAGGACTGTGAAAGCTCATAAAGCCTAGTTTGTACATGACTTGGAGCGAATACCTGAAAAGTATCCTATTACAACATGCTTGAACTTTGTTTGCGTTGTGGGGAAATAAACCTTGTCATTTTTGCCTACACTCTCGGTTCATAATTACACTTCCTATTAGAAGGCTAGAACTACAATTCCCAGCATCCTTCACTGGAGAAAAAGTCTGTTCAACCTCTTACAAGGGAAGTAAATGGCATCCCTATCCCTCTAAGCCCTAGGCGGAGGGCTGGGGCATGACAACTATTAGATGTCTTACAACTATTAGATAAACTGAAGAGTAGCAAATCACCTGGGCCGGATGGTATACATCCAAGGGTGTTGAAAGAACTTAAATTTGAGATTGCAGACCTGCTATCGGTAATCTGTGAACTATCATTAAAATCATCTCTAATACCTGAGGATTGGAGGATCGCCAATGTAACACCAATTTTTAAAAAGGGTTCGAGGGGTGATCCGGGAAACTACAGACCAGTGAGCCTGACATCAGTACCGGGAAAAATGGTAGAAACCATCATAAAGAATAAAATTACTCAGCATGTAGATAGTCACGACCTAATGGGAGACAGCCAACATGGCTTTAGACCAGGAAGATCTTGTCTTACTAATCTGTTATGTTTTTTTGAAGGAGTGAATAAACAGGTGGACAAAGGTGAGTCGGTTGATATTGTGTATCTGGACTTTCAGAAAGCCTTTGACAAAGTCCCTCATGAGAGACTTTTGGCAAAACTAAAGAGTCATGGGATAGGAGGCAGTGTACTACTGTGGATCAGGAACTGGTTAAAAGATAGAAAGCAGAGGGTAGGGCTAAATGGCCAATTTTCCCAATGGAGAAAGGTGAATAGTGGTGTACCCCAGGGATCTGTACTGGGTCCGCTGCTTTTTGACATATTCATAAATGACCTGGAAAGTGGAATAACAAGTGAGGTTATCAAATTTGCAGATGACACAAAACTATTTAAAGTTGTTAAAACCCAGGAGGATTGTGGAAAATTGCAAGAGGATCTTGATAAATTGGAAGACTGGGCATCAAAATGGCAGATGAAATTTAATGTGGAGAAGTACAAGGTTATGCACCTAGGGAAGAACAACCCAAACTATGGTTACACGATGCAAGGTTCCACATTAGGAACCACCACCCAGGAAAAAGATTTAGGCGTCATTGTGGATACCTTGTTAAAACCCTCGGCCCAGTGTGCAGCGGCGGCCAAGAGAGCAAATAGAATGCTAGGTATGATAAGGAAAGGAATGGAAAATAAAACAAAAGATATTAAAATGCCTCTATATCGTTCCATTGTGAGACCGCACCTTGAATATTGTGTGCAATTCTGGTTGCCGTATCTTAAAAAGGATATAGCGATTTTAGAAAAGGTTCAGAGAAGAGCCACCAAAATGGTAAAGGGGATGGAAGGCTACTCCTATGAAGAAAGGCTAAAAAGGTTGGGGCTCTTTAGCCTGGAGAAGAGACGGCTGAGGGGAGATATGATAGAAGTCTATAAATTAATGAACGGAGTGGAACGGGTAAACGTAGATCGATTGTTTACCTTATCAGAATATGGAAAGACTAGGGGACATGCAATGAAGCTACAGGGTAAACTATTTAAGACTAATAAAAGAAAATATTTTTTCACTCAACGTGTAATCAAACTCTGGAATTTGTTACCGGAGGATGTAGGCTGTTAGTGTAGCTGGGTTTAAAAAAGGTTTGGACAAGTTCCTGGAGGAAAGGTCCATAAACCATTATTAAGAAGGGACCCAGGATATCAATGCTTGAACCAGTACAAGCATTGTGGAACCTCTGTCCCTTGGGGAAACTGCTAGGTACGTATGACCTAGATTGGCCACTGTTGGAAACAGAATGCTGGGCTTGATGGACCTTGGTCTGACCCAGTATGGCATATCTTATGTTCTTATGTTCTTATGACAGGAGGCATTTTCTTTTGTGTCCACATGGCTTGGCTGGACCTGGTTCCTGACTCATCATGTTATAAACTTTACGGGCCCAATTTTCATCTGGGCAGTGTTATGCACTGCATCAGCGCATAGCCCGCCCACCATCTGTCTAACCTGGAAGCCGCAAGAGCTAGCTGGGTAGCACCAATTTTCAATGCTACCTGCTTAGCTCTTGCATCTGAAAGATAGGTGAAGAAAAACTTTGCCTATTTTTAAGGTGCAGAAGGCTAAGCGGGCAACATTGAAAATCGGCAGCATAGCATCTGGGCGAGTTAGGGACTTATCTGGGATTTTCGAAGGGCACTACCCATGTAGGCGCCTTTTGAAGATCCCGGATAAAGCATTTACGTGGGTAACTAGGGTAGAAACCCATGTAAATGCCTTCGAAAATCGGGCCCTATATTAATGGTTTTGGAGAAGGTAGCTAAATATGTGGGTTTCTCTCCCCTGGATTCTTGGTTGGCCTCCCTCCTGCATGAACAGATGTTTCCACAGACAGAAGTGGACCCGGGTTACTTTCGATGGCTTGGTACCAATGGTTTAGGTCAAGTGATAGATTTTTTGATTCAGGACTGCTTCTTGATCAGAGAGGAGATCCTATGATGGTGCTCGGCTTTCCTTCCTTGAATATTTGCCTTGCTTCAAGTAGAACATTTTTTGCATACGAACAAGGCAAATTTGAGGCTGGCACACTCTCTGGAACTCTTTTTTCAAAATCCTTGTAAGGGAGTAGGGTATCTGGCCCAGCTATATAGAGTGTTAGTAGTGGCCTAGCAGAGCTCCCTTCCCTACCAGGTGGCTTGGATGCGAGATTTGGGTAGGCAGTGGACAGAAGATTCCTGGACAGAGATCTGGAAGAATACGTTCAGGATGTCTATCTGCCAATCTCACTTAGACTAAGTTCCACGCCATGAATGTGACATACCCTGAGCACTGTTGGAGAGGCTGTGGACAGCGGGCCACACTTCTGCATATTATGTGGAACTGTCCCAGGATTCAACTTCCCTTCCTCCCTCCCTTCCACCTTGAAGCACTGTCTAGATTCTTTGGGGCTTCCTGATTAAAGTTTTAGTTCTCCCTTTTATTAGTAGGGGATGTGCTTTCATTTGTGTTTGGATGAGCATATGGGTACATTCTTAGTTAATGTGTTAATACTGTTTATTATTTTGATATACTCTTATATAAAAAACAAAAAGCACAGTTTTCTATGATGGATGTAAGCTGATGATATTGGAACATCTGTTGCTGACCTGTATATTTCAAGTGGTTGCTGTTTGCATTTTTGGAAAAAAAAAAGAATGCTAGGAATCATAAGGAAAGGAATAGAAAATAAAATGAAGGATATTATAATGCCTCTGTATTGTTCCATGGTGCAACTGCACCTTGAATATTGTGTGCAGTTCTGCTCGCCATATCTTAAAAAGGATATAGCGAAATTAGAGAAGGTACAGAGAAGAGCCATCAAAATGGAAAAGGGGATGAAAGGCTATCCCTATGAGGAAAGGCTTAAAAGGTTAGGACTCTTCAACTTGGAAAAGAGATGGCTGAGGGGAGATATGATAGAGGTCTAGAAATTAATGAATGGAGTGGAACGGGTACACATAGATAGTTTATATACACCATCAAAAAGAAGAAAGACTAGGGGATACACAAAGAAGCTACAATATAACCCATTTAAGACTAATAAGAGAAAATACTTTTTCACTCAATGTGTAATCAAACTCTGGAATTCGTTACTGGAGGATGTAGTAAAAGCGGTTAGTGTAGCTGGGTTTAAAAAAGGATTGGGCAAGTTCCTGGAGGAAAGGTCCATAAATCATTATGAAAGAGGACCCGGGATATCTACTGCTTGCCCTGGGACAACCATTGTGGGAACCTGCCAGATACTTGTAACCTGGTTTGGCCACTGTTGAAAACAGGGTACTGGGCTTGATGGACCTTGGTCTGACCCAGTGTGGTATTTTTTATGTTCTTGTAAGTTTTCTGCTCTCCCCATTGATGATCAAGCCCATCTGTGGCACGCTCTTCTAGCCTCAAACTCTCAACCATTTGCCCCTCTCTCACCATACTCCCTAGGTCTAGACATCAGCACCCTTGGTATCACCCCAGCCTTCGACTCCTATGTACACAATTGGGTCATGCTGAGCACTGATGGAGGAAGCATCCTACCCCTAAGGCCTTACATGTATTTCATCAATGCCATCACAATGTCATATGATCTCCCTAGCCAAGAAAGACCACTACTCATCTCTTATCACAGCCTCTGCTTCTCACCCCAGCAACTATATTCCATTCTTGCCCAACTGTCTCCGACCTCACCAGCATCCACTTCTGTGGCCAACCAGCCATCTCCTATCCAACTGGCTTTATTTTTCATGAGAAAACTACTTTAGTTCACTTCGGCTTGAGTTCCTTACCCTGTATCATGCTCTAAGCCCTAACTGTCCCTCCCCCCCCCCCCATTCTGTGGCGCACACCTGGCACTCCTTCAACATCATTACCCTCACAGCCTTGGCAAAACTCATCTCCACTTCCTGTAAAACCACCTGCTTCTTGGACCCTATTCCTTCTTCCTGGCTCTCTGCAAACTCCCTAGCTTTTCTTCTCTTTGCTTTGACTATTATCATGGCCAACCCTACAGTTGGTCCAAAGAGTTGAGTACTAGGCGAACCTTAAGCTTTACACCCCCTCTGGCTGTCAAAATCTATTATTTAGCTTTGAATGGCCTGGTTTTGCTGCCCTCCAGAGGTTTCTACCCTAGGCGACTGCCTAGTTTTCCTAATGCCAGCCTCACTTTTGGTTTGTTCCCCTCTGCTTGGAAGCAGGCTGTGGTGTGTGCATTACTAAAAAGCTCATCCCTGGATGCATGTATTCCAATCTATTAGAGACCCATTTCCAATCATAAAGTTCTTCACACCACCACGCCACAGTACCTTGCCGACCTCATCTACTTTCACACCCCTCGGCACACTCCTCGCTCCTTTCACCTCAACCGTCTCACTCTCCCTCCCCCCTCACATGCTCATCTCCAATCCACCCGCTCCTCTGCTTTCTTCTTTGTAGGTCCGGCCCTCTGGAACTCCCTTCCCTCCACTCTCCGCCTGGAGCCCCATCACCCTACTTTCAAGCACGCTTTGAAAACCCACCTTTTCTCCCTTGCCTTCAACCTCTCTCCCTCCTAGCCTCTCCTTTTCCTTTATTGACCCTCTTCTCCTGTCCTTATTTCTTTACTTTTACTAAATTGTAATTTCTTTTTCCTTTTCCGGCCTTGTGCCCACTGTACTGAAGATATATTTTGTAAACCGCTCTGCTTACCAATGAAGGGCGGTCAATCAAGACAATAAACATAAACATAAACATAAACATAATCTTCTTTTTTTGTCCAAAATCCAGAGAAACTTATTTTTTCACAGCTTGTAGCTCATCGTGATTCCACTAATTCCTTGCACCCCGTCACCTCAAACTCAATCCTGCTAAGACAATGGCAATCTGATTGACTGGCCCCCTGATTCCAGTTTTTCTAGCACCCTAACTTAATGGCTCCCAAATTCCCCTCACACCTTTCTTCTGATATCTCGGGATTATTCTGGATTCTGCCTTAACTTTCCACCAACACATTAGCTCCGTAGGCAAGCACTCCTTCCTTTCCCTTTGCCGTATTAGAACAGTCTGTCCTTTTCTGCCCACATCCACTCTGCCCACATCCAATCTGACCACTCTGCTTGTTTCCCTTGTCCTCTTGCCTAGATTACTGCAACCCTGTCCTTGCCTCCTACAGTATGAACTGAAATAGTTACAACTCATTCAAAACACTGCCATCAAGTTACTCTTTCACACCTCCTGCTCCGATCATGTCATCCCATTGTTAATCTGGCTCCACTGGTTCCCAATTCAATACTGTGTTCAAATTAAAATCCTTATCCTACTTCACAAAATCCTGCACTCCGGTACTCCCCAATATCTCTCCTCACGCATTGTGCCGTCCGGTCTGTCCACATGAATCAGCTTCACTTCCCGGCTCCTTCCAAGGCTCACCTAGAATCCATCCATCAGTCTGCGTTCTACTTTTTTGGTCCCCTCCCTATGGAACAATCTCCCCTCAGACCTCTGCCTAGAATCTCCATTTGCAAAATTCAAAGCCCAGCTTAAGACTCATCTCTTATGGAAAGCCTATGATCTCCCTCTCCTCCCCCCACCCTTTACTGTCTTCCCCCCTTATGTATGTAAACCGCTTTGGTACCTCCCCAAAGGGAGATGCTGGAGGTGATTTAAAATCTGAAATATGCGCCTGCAAATATCCTGACACAAGGGACCTTGAGCAAATAAACAAGGACAGAATGAATTGATGAGAAAAACTTCTCTTCCTCTGAGGATCCTTCCTCTTCTCAGTATCTTTTTCACATGACAAGAATCCTTTACTTTGCTTAATGCCATTGGAGTGACAGAGCCTCACTGCATATTTAACAGTAGACATTTCTCACAAGCAAATGTCCTGGTCAGGACGGACCTTTTGCTATATCATGCTATAAATACGGCATCCTGAGCAGGAAGTGTTCTAGGGACCAGAGTACGAGCTCAGCCCTTGCCCTACACTGCACCCGGCTCCATCCTCTCCCTGGCACCATGACGGCTTTTCTCACCAGCATTTGCATTTTCTCTGCTCTGATAGCCACAGGTGAGGCTTCCTCCCTGCAATCTCTTTCTGTCACTATTCACAGGTCAATCCTCATTAATAATCCTGCTCCTACCTGCCATACTCATGTCCTCATAAGATAAGTACGTCTGCTGTTTCTTGTCTTTCAGGAGTGGTTTATGTGTGAAAGTGGCTTGATAGGATAGGATCTTTTATGTAAGTAATGCAAAAGCAGCTGAATATGGCGGATTGCAAAAGGGAAACCAGACCAAGCCGGATATTCAGTACCAGTGATGGATGTAGCCCCAGCACTGAATATTGGACTTAAAAAAGTGGTGATGGCTAGCCATTGTTGTATATGTCTCCCTTAGAACTGGGGCAAGATTAGAGGCATTTTAGGCACAGGGTCCAAATTTGCACAGTGAGAGGTAAAAATGACATTTTATCATTACAGCTTTATGCATTTAAGGGACAAGCACAAATAGCAGGTATAACTACAGATAGCTGATTATCCATGTGGAGAGTAATGTTATAACAGGTGGCCTAGGTTTATTAGGCAGAAATGCACCTATTCCTCATCTATTTTATAAAAACACATAGGGGTATGATTACTAAAATGATTTAAATATGTCCTTCTACACTGGATTTTCAGCCAGTGCCTTTCTACTATATTGTACATAAGTTGATTGTTAACCAATTTTGAAGATGTTTACCACCATGTGTTGTGTTATGTTCAATGTAAACCGCCCCTGATCTCTGGAAGGGGTGGTATTGAAATGCTAATAAATAAATAAAATAAAATAAACAGCACTAAGGGTGCACCATTTTCGAGCAGAAAACAGCACCATTAAGGGTCCCAAAGTGCATTAAAGGATGGGGTAGGGAGTAGGCATTCTGGTGTTAATGGTGCTAATGGCTAGTAAGTGGGAATTAAGAGTGCCCAGTGTGCATATTAATGCCCGCTAAGGACAGATGCCTGAAAGTAGGATAAGGGAGACATTTTGCAAGTCACATTTGAGCTGCTGGATGGGAGCAAAGGTAATAACTGATGCACATAGTTCTAAATAATAATATGCTAAGATGTTAAATGTATACAAGTTTTTAAGTTCTATGTAATTAGTTCCAAAAAACAACTATTCTATGTAAAATGTTAGTTATATGTAAACTGCCCCTGATCTCTGGAAGGGCAGTATAGAAAAATGTAACAAATAAATAAATAACATGTCACATCTATGGGGTATGTTTACTAAACCGCAATAACGTTACCAGCGATAAGTGCAACGTTAACATGAGTAATACCATATAAGGAAGTGGGCATACTGGCATTAAGGTAGCAATGGCCGTGTAACGTGCATTAAGGGGCGCCTTGGCCAGTTAGCACACGTTAACGGGACATTGCACGTTAAATCTGAAAAACAAAACACATGACAAGGTGCTTTATAAGGTGCCTGATAAGGTGCTTTAACCTAAGGTACCATATAAGGTGTCCTAAGGATGTTAAGGTGACCCAAGATATGGTGCCCAAGGGCAGTAAGGTGCCCCAAGTTGACAAGCATGAAATGTAAGGGCAAATAACTGATGTAACCCTAACACCGCACAGACCACCAAGGAAAGTCAATGGACAAGTGATGGAAGGAAGTAGAGGTGGGAGCTGATGGAACTGCCAAATCTGCATGCAGCCGATGTGGCAGCCGGCAAAATGGACAAACATATTGGAGGCAGCTGTACCGATGCACAGGGTGTTGGCAATGTAAAGAGATACAATGATAGTGGGTTGAAGAGGATGGGAATACGTGTCCGCCAGTGGAGGTAGAGGTGGCAAGAAATTTGCAATGATAGGACAGAGGAGTAGTAGTGCCATACAGAGCAGACACAGGAGAGGCAAGCATGAAGAGCCGCAATGGAGAAAAGAGTACCAGTGCAGGACATGGGATAGCAGCCAGCACATGAAGACAGGATGTTACACAGCTGACAGATGCAGATAGACGGACAGAAGGATGGTTGGCAACTGTGATGAGGGTCTTATGTGCTGGCAGCACAGATCTGCAGAGATATGACCGTCAAAGGAATGAAAAGGACTTGCCTTGAACAGGCCTAATAAAATGGGACTATGGATGGTTTGAGCCCATGACCTCTGCTTGGGATGTCATTGTATTAACCAGTGGGCTATACCTCTATGCAGGGGTGGGCAAACCTGGTCCTGGAGGGCCGCAGACCAGTCAGGTTTTCAGGATATCTCTAATGAATATGCATGAGATATATATGCATTAGAGCAGTGTTTCCCAACCCAGTCCTACGGGGCACACCGGCCAGTCAGGTTTTCGGGATATCCCTAATGACTATGCATGAGATATATATGCATTAGAGATATCCTGCCAACCTGACTGGTTTGTGGCCCTCCAGGGCTGGATTTGGAGACCCCTGCCTAACACCTCTGTCATCTAAGATTGTGAGTGGGCAAGGTGCAGATGTCCAAGACATCAAAAAGGTATATAGAATGTGTCACATTCCTCCTCACTTCTCACCACCACCAAAATATTGTCTATTAGACAACTTTTTGGTGGTGGTGAGAATCGAGGAGGAATGTGTCACATTCTATATACCCTTTTGATGTCTAGGACATCTGCACCTTGCCCACTCACAATCTTAGATGACAGAGGTGTTAGGCAGGGGTCTCCAAATCCAGCCCTGGAGGGCCACAAACCAGTCAGGTTGGCAGGATATCTCTAATGCATATATATCTCATGCATAGTCATTAGGGATATCCCGAAAACCTGACTGGCCGGTGTGCCCCGTAGGACTGGGTTGGGAAACACTGCATTAGAGATATCCTGCCAACCTGACTGGTTTGTGGCCCTCCAGGGCTGGATCTGGAGACCCCTGCCTTACACCTCTGTCATTTAAGATTGTGAGTGGACAAGGTGCAGATGTCCAAGACATCAAAAAGGTTAGATAGAATTTGTCACAGTCCTCCTCACTTCTCACCACCACCAAAAAATTGTCTATTAGACAACATTTTGGTGGTGGTGAGAATCGAGGAGGAATGTGACACATTCTATATACCCTTTCGATGTCTAGGACATCTGTACCTTGCCCACTCACGATCTTAAATGACAGAGGTGTAAAGCAGGGGTCTCCATATCCAGCCCTGGAGGGCCACAAACCAGTCAGGTTGGCAGGATATCTCTAATGCATATATATCTCATGCATGTTCATTAGGGATATCCTGAAAACCTGACTGGTCTGCGGCCCTCCAGGACCGGTGGTGCCCACCTCTGCTCTATGGGGTCTGTCTTGGTAATGGATGGCTACAGAAAGACTGCAGGTCACCGCACAAATTGTCTGCTTTATCCACCAGGATAGGTTAAACCCACCAGTACCCATGATGCACTGCACATGCAGAACAGCAGTCTACATCCGATCACCAGATGGGGTATGCAGCTCTCCAGCACCTCAGCGTCGTAGGAGGAACTGACCATGTGTGATACTGGCACAGAGTAGCCACACACCATGCCATTGTGCCAGTTCTGTGTTCACCCTGAGGGTGAGGTGGGGTGGCCAGCACCAGGTCCGCAGTACCGGGGTTGCTTGAGATAGACTTTACTGCATGGTTCTATCATTGTCTGTGTGTGACAGGTATTCTTTGCAACTGCACCTAAGTTAATCCTGTGTCCATTTGAATTCCCCAGTCACATCTAGCTCTTGGGGATCAGAAGCCACCCAAGTTAAGCATATCCAGTTTGGTTGCTATGGTCAATTGTTGGAGGGGGAGAGGGAGAGGGAGGGGAGAGGGGGGAGGGGAGAGGGGAGAGGGGGGAGGGGAGAGGGGGGAGGGGAGAGGGGGGGGAGAGGGGGGAGGGGAGAGGGGGGAGGGGAGAGGGGGAGAGGGAGGGGAGAGGGGGGAGGGGAGAGGGGGAGAGGGGGAGAGGGGGAGGGGGAGGGGGGGGGAGGGGGAGGGGGGGGGAGGGGGGGGGAGGGGAGAGGGGGGAGGGGAGAGGGGGGAGAGGGGAGGGGGGGGGAGGGGGGGAGGGGAGAGGGGGGAGAGGGGGGTAGGGGGAGGGGGGGGGAGGGGGGGGGGAGGGGGGGGGGAGGGGGGGGAGGGAGGGGGGGAGGGGGGGGGGGGGGGGGAGGGGGGGGGAGAGGGGGAGGGGGAGAGGGGGGGGGAGGGGGGGGGAGAGGGGGAGGGGGAGAGGGGAGAGGGGGAGTGAGGGGGAGAGGGAGAGGGGGAGAGGGAGAGGGGGAGGGGGGTGTCTGTACCACCTACCAACCAGCCCTGTCTGGATCAAGGTGGTGGACAGGATCTGCCCCCAACAGACCAACACTCTATATCTTTGCAATGGAGGTAGTAGAGGGGTATGATGAATGTATGGGACCATCGACTCCAGTCCTGCTGGCGAAAGGGCACTGTCTAGGGCAGTTGGTGCAGATCTGTACTTAACACACAGGCACTGGCAGTAGGCCTGGAAAAGCTCAGCTGCCTCCACCATAATCTGACATTCATCAGCAGAGGGCACAGTCAGCCTGCACCTGCAAGGCATTCCAGCCATACACATGCTGACTGCAGACAGTCCACAGTACATATCCCCAGAAAAACTACATGCACCCATAAGTGGGATATAAGCACAGACACCAAGCAGGTATCTCAGGATTAGAACCCAAAACAGGAAACACACAGATATCACCAGGGGGAGGGAGAGGGGGGGGGGGGATGCTGCATAGCACTCTGTGAGAACCTAGACATGCCATGGTCACTGCTCAGTCAGGGTGAGAGTGACCTCCCAGCACGACATGCTGTGGCCATCCTGTCCATGCAGGTGGTGGTCAGGCACTACAATGTCCCAACCATTGCCCCACACCCTGTGCAGATGCATCCTACCCAATCTGCCCTGTCTGGACCATACCCACAATACCTTGATCCTCATTATGCACATTGGCAGGCTAACGCTGGAAACAGTGCAAGCATTGTGGGCCCAGTGAGGAGTAGGCAGCCAAAAAACAATAGATAGACATACACACACTCCCACTCCTATTTCAGCATTCTGCAAAGATAGGAGTGGTTGGCAGCCCTGACTGCCACACTAGTCCTGAGCATAGTGCAGGCATTCCTAAGGTATGCAGGTGCTAGTAGTAGTGCTTGGTGGTAAGTGCTGCTCCGTGCCCGGCCCAACAGCCGGCTCTCCATGAGGCTTTGGAAAGTGGTGTCAGTGGATATGGGTGTTTGTGCCCCTGTTGGCCGATGTTCTAGGGCAGAGCTACTCAAATCCAGTCCTGGAGGTCCGCAACCCTGCAGGTTTTCGGGATATCCCTAATGAATATTGTCACTCGGTTGCCGGTGACACAAAGATTATACGCCACTAGGTAGCGCTGTTAAAGAACAAAGAGTCCAAGTGTAGGGTAATAAAGGCTTTTATTCCCCGTTTAAAGCAAGGTTCAACTAAGAGATATTTTAGATAACAGAAACAGTCCTTTGTTTTAAAAGGTACCAATATTCACTGGCTAGTTAACTGTTACTTCACAGTTTAAAGTAGGTTTTCTTCAAAGTAATATTCAGTATAATAAACATCAAATTATACTTCATTTATTCTTCTGTGGAGCATACACTCTGGAGCATAGGCAGTGCACCAATCACATTCCATTTCCTCAGGCAAAGGTGAGGGAATAGTGCTGGGAGAATCCACTTCCATCAAATCCTCTCCCCTATACTGATTCAAAGGGCTTCCACTGTCCCTGTCTATTTCAGCATGGTAATCTACTACTTTTTTGGGAGTTTGGCTTCACATAACCAGGGACTCTTAAGGCTGGCGGTAGTTTAGTGAACCAGTCTTGACTCTTGTTTCTCCTAGGAGGAATACTTCTTTTAGCATAACTTTTAGCAGTACAATCATTACAGTTAATCTTCAATGCCTCATACCTTGGCTCACTGAGTAAAAACTTCCGTTGCTTATAAAACTGCTTTTCCCTCTGAATAGGTGAAACTGGGCAATGATCCTCTAGAGATAAGCTTCTGTCAGAACCTCCCTCTCTGGTTCTTAGCTTTCTTCTCTCTATGTTACAAACAGGCAGAGTATAGGAACTAGGCGTGGCAGAGCCCCTCACCTTGGAGCAACTTCCACCAAACTCCCCTTGCACAACAGGTCCAGTTTGGGCTTTCTGGCTTCCCACCTTGTGAGGTCTGTTTCTCCTCCAGCTTCCAGCTTGGCTTCTTTCACAGCAATCAGGCTTATGTCCTTGATAGCCTCCAGGCTTCTCTGCTGTTTCTCCTTCTAGTCCAGCTCGAGTTCCTTCTTCCTCTTTCTCCTCCTTCCTCAGCTCCTGCTGCTTCATATGCTCATTCCACTGCCTTCTCTTCCACTGCTGCTTATGCCACTCCTCTCCAGAAGCATTCTGCTCTGGCTTATAAAGTGAACCGTTACTGCTGACTTCCTGGTTCCCTTTCAGCTGCAGGTCATCAGTGAGCTTAGGTTCATTAAGACCAGTATGTCTGTTCCTGCTCCCTCTAGCTGTGCCTGGAGGTAACTGCACATCTAGTTCTTCTAAAACAGGATTTCTTTTCTTAAAACCAACTTTATTAGTGCCCGCATCATGACAATATGCATGAGATATATATGCATTAGAGATATCCTGCCAACCTGACTGGTTTGTGGCCCTCCAGGACTGGATTTGGAGACCCCTGCCGTACACCTCTGTCATCTAAGATTGTGAGTGGGCAAGGTACAGATGTCCTAGACATCAAAAGGGTAGAAAGAATGTGTCACAGTCCTCCTCGTTTCTCACCACCACCACCACCAAAAAGTTGTCTAATAGACAATATTTTGGTGGTGGTGAGAAACAAAGAGGAATGTGACATATTCTATCTACCCTTTTGATGTCTCACCACCACCACCAAAATATTGTCTACTTTTTGGTGGTGGTGAGAATTGAGGAGGAATGTGACACATTCTATCTACCCTTTTGATGTCTAGGACATCTGTACCTTGCCCACTCACAATCTTAAATGACAGAGGTATAAGGCAGGGGTCTCCAAATCCAGCCCTGGAGGGCCACAAACCAGTCAGATTGGCAGGATATCTCTAATGGATATATATCTCATGCATGTTCATCAGGGATATCCCGAAAACCTGCAGGAATGAGGACCTCCAGGACCAGATTTGAGTAGCTCTGGTCCACTGGTTAGTACAATGACGTTCTAAGCAGTGGTCATGGGTTCAATTCCTCATTGTTCCCTCCTTTCTAACCCAAATATTTTGCATGCCTATAACAGTCATATCTTTGCAGATCTGTGCTGCCAGCCCATAATACCCTCACCACAGTTGCCAACAATCCTTCGGTCCATCTATCTGCGTCTGTCAGCTGTGTAGAGTCCTGTCTTCCTGTGCAGGCTGCCACCCCATGTCCTGCACTGGTACCCTTTCCTGCATTGCGCCTCTTCATGCTTGCCTCACCTGTGCCTGATCTGCATGGCACCACCACTCCTCTGTCCACCCATCATTGTTTCTATCCTGCCACCTCCGCCTCCACTGGGGGACACGTATTCCCATCATCTGCCACCCACTGTCTTTCCAGTACTTTACATTGCCAACACCCTGTGCCGTGGTACAGCTACCCCCAACATGTTTGTCAACATTACTGGCAGCCACATGGGATGCCCGCAGATGTGGCAGGTCTAGCAGCTCCCAGCTCTCCCTCCTTCAATCGCTGTTCTTTGTCTTTCCTCGGTGCTCTGTCCAGTGTTAGGGTTACATCTGTTTCTATGCCTCACAGGTCATGCATGTCAACCTGAAGCACCTTGCAGCCCTTAGGGCACACTAACCTGGGGCACCGTAACATTGTTAGGGCACCTTAACCTATGGTCCCATAACCCAGGGTGCCTTCTAAGGTGCCTTGTCCAGGGGTGCTTAATAGCACATAACAACGTACCTTACAAGGCGCCTTGTAAGGTGCCTTATAAGGTGCCCCTGTAAGGTGCCTTATAAGGTGCCCCTGTAAGGTGCCTTATAAGGTGCCTTGTAATGCACGTTAACGTAAGGCGCCTTGTAACGCGTGTTAACTGACATGGCTTGCCGTAACGATGCACCGCCCACTCCTGTATATGGGCATCTGTAACATTACCAGGGTTTAGTAAACATACCCCACAGACTCGTGGGCATGTTTGACCTTGGTCAGTTGCTGTCTTGCTGATTTCCAGATTTTCCATTCCTATGTGCCACCTAGGCATCTGCCTAGACCACCCTGTGCCCCATCTGCCCCACTGTATAGTATGTCCTGCCTGCAGCCCCCTATGCCCCATTTGCAGCATTGCCATAGTGGCCTTTCATACTTGGGCATAAGAACATAAGAACATAAGAAATGCCATACTGGGTCAGACCGAGGTCCATCAAGCCCAGTATCCTGTTTCCAACAGTGGCCAATCTAGGTCATACGTACCTAGCAGTTTCCCCAAAAGACACAGGTTCTGCAGTGCTTGTACTAGGTCAAGCATTGATATCCTGGGTCCCTTTTTAATAGTGGTTTATGGACCTTTCCTCCAGGAACTTGTCCAAACCTTTTTTAAACCCAGCTATACTAACAGCCCTTACTACATCCACCAGTAACAGATTCCAGAGTTTGATTACACGTTGAGTGAAGAAATATTTTCTCTTATTTGTCTTAAATAGTTTACCCCGTAGCTTCATTACATGTCCCCTAGTCCTTCTATATTCTGATAGCGTAAACAATTGATCCACGTTTATCCGTTCCACTCCATTCATTAATTTATAGACCTCTATCATATCTCCCCTCAGCCGTCTCTTTTCCAGGTTAAAGAGCCCTAACCTTTTTAGCCTCTCTTCATAGGAGTAGCCTTCCATCCCCTTCACCAATTTGGTGGCTCTTCTGTGTACTTTTTCTAATAACTCTATGTCCTTTTTAAGATACAGTGACCAGAATTGCACACAATATTCAAGGTGCGGTCGTACCATGGAGCGATACAGAGGCATTATAATATCCTTTGTTTTATTCTCCATCCCTTTCCTTATGATACCTAGCATTCTATTTGCTTTCTTGGCCGCCGCTGCACACTGGGCGGAGGGTTTTAACATGTTATCCACGATGACTCCTAAATCTTTTTCCTGGGTGGTGGTTTCTAATGTGGAGCCTTGCATCGTGTAACTATAGTGTGGGTTGTTCTTTCCTAGGTGCATAACTTTGCACTTGTCCACATTAAATTTCATCTGCCATTTGGATGCCCAGTCTTCCAATTTATCCAGATCCTCCTGCAGTTTTCCACAATCCTCTTGGGTTTTAACAACTTTAAACAGTTTTGTGTCATCTGCAAATTTGATAACCTCACTAGTTATTCCCTTTTCCAGGTCATTTATGAATATGTCAAAAAGTAGCGGACCCAGTACAGATCCCTGGGGTACTCCACTATTCACCTTTTTCCATTGGGAATATTGGCCATTTAGCCCTACCCTCTGCTTTCTATCTTTTAACCAGTTCCCGATCCACAATAGTACACTGCCTCCTACCCCATGACTTTTTAGCTTTGCCAAAAGTCTCTGATGGGGGACCTTGTCAAAAGCTTTCTGAAAGTCCAGATACATTATATCAACCGACTCACCTTTGTCTACCTGTTGTTTTTTTTTTTTGTTTGTTTTTTTTTATTTGAAATTTCAAACAACTTACAAAGCAAGCATAAAGGAACCATGAATGTTTCTTAAAGGCAAAATAATACAGATAATTACCGAAATACACAATTAGTGGCAATACATCATCATAGCCCACAATCTGGGGAGATACTTAAAAGAAAAATAAGTCAGCACAAAACAAATAGAGCCAACTCTAATTTATCAGGCAGCTTACTAACTTAACCCACCCACCTCCAGTTACTAATTACCCAGTCATTCCTTGTCAGCAAGAAATACCTCAAGCTGAGAAGGATCAAGAAAAACAAACTTTGAACCTTGATACAAAACCAAACATTTACAAGGGTATCTAAGAAAAAAAGTAGCAGAGATAGCAAGCAGTCTAGGTTTAAGAGCCAAAAAAGCCTGTCTCCTAGTCTGAGTCACTCTACTAATATCTGGAAACATTTGAACCCTAGCGCCACAAAACAGAGCAGACATATTTTTAAAATAACTACGAAAAACCATCATTCTATCCTGGTCTGAAAGAAAAGAAACCACCAAAGTGGCTCTTGAGGAAATATTATCTCTTGAGTCCTCTAGGAATTTGGTAAGGTCCAGGGCCTCCATGCCCTTAACCTCATCAAACCCCACCAGAGAACCCGTAGTTAACCTCTTACCAGTAAGGTAATATAACTTAGAGAGGGCAATGGAATCCGCCGAAGCCAACCCCAAGACCTCTTTGAAATACTTTCTCACCAAGATTTCAGCAGAAAGCAAATGAGAGAAGGGAAAATTCAGCAATCTAACATTTTTTGCTCGAAACATATTATCATATTGCTCCATCTTGTTGTGCACATACAAACTTTCCTTTATATGGGAAGAATTAACAGCTGCAAGGGTCTGACACTGGGTTTCACACTTAGCAACCTGTTTAGAAATATTCTCAACCTTTTCATCTACTTCAGACAGCCTAGTGGTAATCTCAGAAGAGAAACCACAAAGCTGTATTACAGTGGGTACCAAGGTGTTCTCAATACGGGTTACCACTTTCCAGATATCTGCCAGGGTAACCTGATCATCTGAGATCACCCTGGCTTCGTCTGGAACAGTAACCCATACCACTGGTTTCAGCTTTTCCCCAACATCAATCGGGGTACTCTGTAATTTCCCGGGTCACCCCTGGAACCCTTTTTAAAAATTGGTGTTACGTTGGCGACCCTCCAATCTTCAGGTATTACAGATGATTTTAATGAAAGTTCACAGATTACCAATAGCAGGTCTGCAATCTCATATTTCAGTTCTTTCAACACTCTGGGATGTATACCATCCGGTCCAGGTGATTTGCTACTATTCAGTTTATCAAATAGCTGTACTTACCTTGCCTCTCTCAATTAACTGGGCTTTGTGTGGTACCCCCATCCCCCTGCTGAGGGTTCAGGACAGGGTACCTTGTAACTGCCCTCTTTAATAGGACTTATCTCCCTCCCTCCCTCCCCAGCACCCACCCACCCCTGGGGTAATTGTAGTTTTATAGGTACTTGCACATCTTAGAGGAAAGGGGCTGCTCTCAGGTGCAGCTCTTAATCCAAATCAGTCATACACAGAGGACCTGAGATTAATTAAGCTTCAGGTACACAGGGTGTATTAGGGGTATTAGATACACTTTTATTAGTATAAGCATCTACACCAATCCTTATTATATAGTGGCCTTTCATACTTGGGCATTATGCTGTTGCTGCACATGTAGCACTACTATCACTTTTTTTGGGTTCCCTGCCTATGCTGTACATTGCTGACACTGACATAGTTTCTCTCTCCTGCAAATGTGCATCTACCAACAGGTTTTACTCGTGGTAATGTTCAGCCCTTCAGTTCACTGCGTTAGTGTAGCAGGAGCCTCTCCCCGCCCACTCCCCACCCATTGACCCCTTCTCTCCGCCCTCTCTCCACCCTCTGTGGGACTTAACACTGCCAGAGATGTTAATGTGCACTTACATTGCATCTGGTAATATTAGCGTGCATTAACGTTACATTTGGTAACGTTATTGTGCATTAATGTAGCCACTGCTACATTACCGCGGTTTAGTAAACATACCCCTATATGTCCCTTACGTGTGAAACAGTGAGTGGGAGGAGAGTGTGGAAGGCAGTTGGACTCTAACAGTAAGCACTGCACATATAATCCGTGGATGGCATAGGAGTGGGTAGAAGTGTGCCATGGATAGGCACCATGGCCACAATGTAGGCATTGAAAGAATAGTCCAAGAAAGCACTGGAAACTCGCAAAGAACAAACACACCAAAAGAGAGTGAGTAATCCAAAGGGTAGCTTATTGAAACCACTAAGGGTCGTCTGTAGACACACAGGAATACTAGGGGGTATGTTTACTAAACTGCAGTAATGTCACCCGCATTAGGTTCCGTGGTAATGGTACAGATGCCCGTATAAAGGCGTGGGCAGCACATCATTATGGCAAGCCGTATCAGCTAACGCACGTTAAAAGGCATCTTAGAACAACGTGCGTTACAAGGCGCCTTATAAGGCACCTTACCTACAAGGCACCTTGTAAGGTGCCTTATAAGTAAGGTGCCCTATAAGGCGCCTTGTTAGGTGCCTTATAAGGTGCCTTGTAAGGTGCCTTATAAGGTGCCCTATAAGGCACCTTGTAATGTGCCTTATAAGTAAGGTGCCCTATAAGGCGCCTTGTAAGGTGCCTTATAAGATGCCTTGTAAGGTACCTCATAAGGTGCTTTGTAAGGTGCCCTATAGGGCTCCTTAGGCTAAGCGCTGCATTAGGAACCTCTGCACAAGGCACCTTAGAAGGCACCCTGGGTCATGGAACCATAGGTTAAGGTGGCCTAACAAGGTTACGGTGCCCTAGGTTAGTATGGCCTAAGGACTGCAAGGTGCTTCAGGATGACATGCATGACCTGTGAGTAACAGAGACAGATGTAGCCCTAACACTAGATAGAGCACCGAGGAAAGGCAATGAACAGGTGAGTGAAGGAGGGAGAGCTGGGAGCTGCTGGACCTGCCATATCTGCAGGCATCCCATGTGGCTGCCAGTACTGATGACAAACATGGTGTGGTCAACTGTACCACAGCACAGGGTGTTGGCAATGTAAAGTACTGGAAAGACAGTGGGTGGCAGACGATGGGAATATGTGTCCCCCAGTGGAGGCGGAGGTGGCAGCATAGTTACAATGATGGGTGGACAGAGGAGTAGTGGTGCAATGCAGATTAGGCACAGGCGAGGCAAGCATGAAGAGGCACAATGCAGGAAAGGGTAGCAGTGCAGGACATGAGGTGGCAGCCTGCACAGGCAGACAGGACTCTCCATAGCTGACAGATGCAGATAGATGGACCGAAGGAATGTTGGCAACTGTGGTGAGGGTATTATGGGCTGGCAGCACAGCACTGCAAAAATATGACTGTTGCAAGCATGCAAACTATTTGAGTAGGACAGGCATAAAAGGAGGGAACAATGAGGAATTGAACCCATAAACACTGCCGAGAACGGCATTGCAATGAGCAGTAGGCTGTACCTCCATGGTGTAGTTCACAGCAATGGCAGGGTACAGAAGGACTGCAGGTCACCGCACAAACTGTCTGCTCTGAGTGCCAGGATAGGGTAACCCCACCAGTACCCATGATGCAATGCACATGCTGAATAGCTGTCTACAGTTGATCACCAAATGGGGTCTGCACCTCTCCGGTACATCAGCTTGGAAAGACGAACTGACAACGTGTGATACTGGCAGAGTAGCTACAGACCATGTCATTGTGCATGTTCTGTGTTCACCCTGAGGGATAGGATGGGTGCTCAGCACTAGGTCCGCAGTACATGTGATGCTAGAGTGAGGTCCTGCTGTATGTTCCCATCACTACCAGTGTATGACAGGTGTGCCTTGCAGTGCATCCGAAGGTAATCTGGTATCCATCTGTATCCTGCAGTCACATGTGGCCCTCTGGGACCAGACACCACCCAGATTAGTGTGTACCCAGTTTTAGGGTCTGGCTGACAGGGGCGCCTGTTACCAGAGCAGAGGGGTTTCTAGACTTGCATGGGGTTTCTATAGCAGTGCTTCTACAAGTCAAAGTGGTATACACTATAAACCCCAAGGGCCCACAATCACCCCTTTTGTAGGTAAGGGACAGGTGTCTGAGCCCCTGTGAAACAACCCCCATAAGACAACCCTCCAGAGTTGGTGGGTCAGAACCCTACCTGTGACTGGGCCAGTTACAAACCAGCAGTAATGGTGGGGTGGGGTTGGGTCGGGAGAACCCCAACTGCCTCACACCACCATCTGCCGTTTACCAGCATATGGCACAGTCAGACTACACCTGCAACACCCTACAAGGTGTTCCAACCACGCACAGTCTAACTATAGACAGTCCACTAGCCAGTCCATAGTGCAGGATCACAGAGAATCTATGTACACCAAGCAGTTATCGCAGTGATTAGGCCCCAGCACTAGGAACATGCATATATCACGGGAGACAGATAGCATAGAGCGCTATGTGAGAACCTAGACAAGCCATGGTCATTGCTGTCAGAGTGAGTGCCCTCCCAGCATGCTATGCTGTGGCCACCCTGTCCATGCAGGCGGTGGTCGGGCACTACAGTGTCCCAGCCATTGCCCAACACCCTGTGAAGATGCATCCTGGCCAATCCGCCCTGTCCGGGCCATACCCACAATACCTTGCTCCTCATTATACACATATTCAGGCTAACGCTGGTAACAGTGGGACATTGTGGGCCCAGTGAGGTGTGGGCAGCCACAAAACAATGGATAGACATACACACACACACACTCCTATTGCAGCATTGCCCACCACACTGATCCTGATCACAGTGCCAACATTGATAAACTGTGTAGGAGGTAGTAGTAGTGCTCTGGTGCTGACTGCAGCTCCATGCTGGGCCCAACAGCCTGACTCTCCATGCAGCTTTGGATTGTGGAGCCTGTGTGAGCGGGTGTTTGCACCTCTGTTTGCCGCTGCTTTGGGCTTTGCACATGTTGCTGTTGTATCTGCATTGTAGGATCCACAGCTGGGACTTAAACCTGTGACCCTCTGCTTCTGGAAACACTGGCTGGGTGTACTGCAGCACACTGTTGTCATAGATGCACAGTAGTCATAAAAACATAAGATATACCATACTATGTCCTATCCAACAGGAGTAAGACACAAGGCCTAGATATGACTGGCACATACAACAATTGTGCAGAAAACAAGGGAATTAACTTTGTTCACTGTAAACAATAACCACCACACCATGACAGAGACTTACAACAGAAACCATCAGTAGCTCTTCAAGTTCTGGGGACCAGGTGCTGTGTGCCCTTCCTCACACTCAGTGTATCCACTGATACTGCACAGTAGCATGGTTTGTAGCTGTTATGTGATTGAAGCACACACTGTCAGTGCTTCATACTGAGCTGATGTGATGGATCAGTCCATTCTCCATTTGGTTATCAGTTGCAGACTGCTGTTCTGCATGTGCAGTGCATCATGGGTACTGGAGGGGCTATCCAATATGGGTACACACAGCACACATTTTAGGCAGAGATCTGCAGGCACTTTGATTGCAGACATTGCAGGCTAATTCCGTGTGGGGGTGTAACCTATTGGTTAGTGTTATGGCATCATAAGGAGCAGGTAAGGGCTTGAGTCCTACTTGCTCATTTTCTGCTGTGACTTGCAGACACTCATCTTTTTACTTTTTTATGCATTCTAGACACACTTTGGATCAGCAAACATACTATTCCCCATCATGGCCTTCTGAGAGCATGGCTTTATTGACTCTGCTACAGTCCATAGCAGGGGGTCAGACATATTCACCCTGCAGATATCAGGCCTTTGCTTCGAGGCATAGCATGATGGTCATGGCAGTGGTTTGAGAGACAAAATACCAGCGTTTGAAGCCCACTACCATCCCTTATGTGTCATCTCAAAATGTGTTTCTGTCATATTTTATGTCTGCCACAACCTTCATGGATTCCTGGTGACTTGAGCTGATCATTTAAACCACCAATGGCTCAGCTGACTGCAGGTCCGTACAGTCCCCGATATGAATGCACTGCTACAACAGTATACTAACAGGCAGTTACAGGCATACAGCTGTTATCTACTTGGGCAACATAAGTTATGTATGACATCATGACTGTTATTGTACAGCTTGCATCTCTGCAGTATATGTGGACACATTCTACCGCTTGGATAGCCACCTGCAGGTATCACCTCATGTCTGTATGTGCCCCATTTGCCCAGTTTGGATGACACCTATGCAGTTGTTATCTGCACATTTATCTGAGCTGTTGTATGGTGGCTGGGACAGGTGTGAGTCCCACATGTCTGGTATCAGGCCATCCAGGTGGCACTGGGGCACATTTTCACGCATGGTACAAATACGCTGGGGATGGCAAGTATGGAACCTCAGTATTGCCAGACAATACCACCCACTCCTCAGCGCCGTCCTTCCTTCAGCCCATCCATCCGCCTCTGTCAGTTGTGTGCAATCATGTCTTCTTCTGCAAGCTGCTACACCATGGCCTACATTGGTACTCTTTTTTCTCATTTTGGCTCTTCACGCACGCCTTTCTTGTGTCTGATTTGCATGTCACCACTCTTACTCTGTTCTCCTGTCACTGCACCCATCCTTCCACTTCTGGTTCTGCTGGGAGACATGTCTTTCTCATCCTATGCCACACACTGACATTGCACCATGTTACATTGGCACCCCCTGTGTATCAGTACAGCTGCCTCACACATGCTCATCCACTTTACTCGTTGCCAAGTAGGGTGCTCACGGAGATGGCAGGTCCATCAGCTCCTACCTGTCCTTCCATCCATCACCCTTACATTGAATTTTGTTGGTGCTCCTTTATCCAACATTAGGGTTACAGCCTTTTTCAGATGTTAAGGTGCATGTATGACATCTTAGGGGCATGTTTACTAAACTGCGGCAACATAACAGCGGCTACGTTAAGACGCATTATGTAATGTTAACGCGGGGAAATGAAGGGCTGAATCATAACGCAACTGAAAACCTGGTGTTAGCACACATTTGCAAGAGAGAGAAACCATTTCAGTGTCAGCAATGTACAACATAGGCAGTTAGCCCTAGAATGGTGATAGTAGTGCTCCATTTGCAGCAACAGCATAGTGCCCAGGTATGAAAGGTCACTATGGTGATGGCGCAAATGGAGCATGGGGGCTGCAGGCGGGACATGCAGTGGGGGCAACTGGAGAACATGGTGGACTAGGCGGATGCCTAGGTGGCACATAGGAATGCAGAAAATGAAAACCAGAAAGACAGCAACTGACCAGGGACAAACATGTCCATGAGTCTGTGTTCCACAGTATCCCATCCAGGGGACATTACCCAGCAGGTACCCCAAGGGGCACATAACATTGACAGGCGGTGCCAGGGGAAGCGTGGACAGCTATGTAGGTACCCCTATCCCAGAACTCACACCTTAGGCAGCCGCCCACCTGCCCCCTGGATGGCCTGGGACTGCACACCACCGGCACCGACAGCATATGGGCATGGCAGCATGGCAGGGGGAGGGGTGTTCATGCTGGAGGGAGTAGTGGCACCAGCCTGCAGTGGACCTAGGCCATGCCCTGTACCAGTACGTGGTGTGCAGTGCAACAGAAGAGGTCTGGCTGGGGAATGTAAGGGTAGCCCTAGGGACCACTATGCTGCTGTGCCAGCAGTGTGGAGCAATACACTCAGCCAGTGTGTCCAAGAGCAGAGGGTCCAAGGTTCAAGTCCCATCTGTGGATCCTGCAGAGTATCATCTTATGGTTTTATCCCACAAGGCAGCCACAACAACATGTGCAAACCCCAATGCAGTGGTGCACAGGGGTACAAACACCCACTTATACGGGCTCCACTATCCACAGCCTCATGGAGTGTCAGGCTGTTGGCCCCAGCATGGAGCTGCAGTTATCACCAGAGCACTACTACTACCCCCTGCACAGTTTAGCAATGTTGGCACTGTGATCAGGACCAGTGTGGCAGGCAGGGTTGTCAATCACCTCTATCTCTGCACAATGCTGAGATAGGTGTGGGAGTGTGCATATGTCTATCCATTGTTTTGTGTCTACCAACACCTCACTGAGCCCACATTGCTCACACCATTTCCAGTGTTAGCCTGAAAATGTGCATAATGAGGAGCAAGGTATTCTGCATATGGCCCAGACAGGGCGGATTGGCCAGGATGCATCTTCACAGGGTTGAGAGTAATGGCTGGGACACTGTAGTGCTCGACCATCACCTGCATGAGCAGGGTGGCCACAGCATGTCACGCTGGGAGGTCACTCTCACTCTGACCGAGCAGTGACCATGGCATGTCCATGTTCCCACATAGTGCCACACATTATTTGTCTCCAGTAATACCTGTGTGTCCCTGATTCTGGGGCCCATTTGTGGAGATACCTGCTTGGTGTCTGTGCTGTGCATCTCACCTCTGGGTGCACAGGATTTCCCCATGAGCATGCACTATGGACTGGCTAGTGGGCTCTCTGCAATTAGTCTGTGCATGGTGGGACCATGCTGTAAGATGCTGCAGATGCAGTCTGATTGTGCTGTCTGCTGGTGGATGGCAGACTATTGTGTGGGGCAGCTGAGCTTTCCCCTGCCCACCCCAAGCATCATGCTGGTCTGCCACTGTCATAGGTATGGCTCTGGCCCCTCAGCCCTGGAGGGCTGTCATCTACAAACAGGACAGTGGTTGCTGGTACTACAGCCATTCCATAGGGTGCAGGTACCTGTCCCACCACACCCTCATCTACAAAAGGGGTGATTGTGGGCCCCTTGGTGTATATAGTGCATACCACTTAGACCCATAGAGGCAGTTCTACCTGGACTTCATGCAAGTCTAGACACCCTGCTGCCCTGATAATAGGTACCCATGGCAGACAGATCTTAACACCATGTTTACACTAATCTGGGTGGTGTCCAGTCCCACAGGGTCACATGTGACTGCAGAACACAGATGGAAACAGAAGTACTTTCAGTTGCACTACTGGGAACACCTATCACACACTGGTAGTGATGGGGATATGCAGCAGGACCTATCTCTAGCATCGCATGTACTGTGGACCTAGTGTTGGGCGCCCATCCTATCCCTCAGTGTGAACACGGAACCTGCACAATGGCATTGTCTGTAGCTACTCTGTGCCAGTATCACACACTGTCAGTCCATCTTACCATGCTGCAGTACCGGAGAGGTGCAGACCCCATTTGGTGGTCAGCTGTAGGACACTGTTCCTCATGTGCAATGCATCATGGGTGCTGGTGGGGTTACCCTATCCTGGCACACAGAGCAGATGGTTTGCGTGGTGACCTGCAGTCCTTCTGTACCCAGCCATTGCTATGCAACAAGCCATGGAAGTATAGCCTACTGGTTAATACACTGACGTTCTAGGCAGTGGTCATGGGTTTGATTCCTCATTGTTCCTCCCTGTCCATGTCAGATATTTTGCATGCCTGTGACAGTCATATGTTTGCAGATCTGTGCTGCCAGCCCATAATACCCTTGCCACAGTTGCCATCACTCCTTATAAGGCATTATAAGGCACCTTATTAGGTACGTTACAATGGCACCTTATTAGGCACAGTACAAGGCACGTTATAAGGCATGTTACAAGACACATTATTAGGCACAGTACAAGGCATGTGCCTTGTAATGTGCCTTGTAACGTGCCTTGTACTGTGCCTGATAAGGTGCCTTATAACGTGCCTTGTAATGCGCGTTACCTGACACGGCTTGCCATAATGATGCACCGCCCATTCCCTTATATGGGCATTCAGGGAGCCTAACGCAGGGAATGTTATTGCAGTTTAGTAAACATACCCATAAATGCCTGATGTCCTGTTAACACCCGTTAAATGGTCCATAGCGCCCTTTATGCTGGAATGTCCCCTACCCATCCAGCGCCCTTTGTGCAGGTAATACCCCTTATCACTGCTGTTAATGCCTGTTATCTTAACACCCTTTAGTAAACATACTCCATTAACATTCTTTGGTGCGCCTTTATCCAGCGTTAGGGTTACAGCCTTTGTTGGATGTTAAGGTACATGTTTGACATCTTAATGCCTGATGTCCTGTTAATACTCATTAAATGGTCCATAGAGCCCTTTACGTCAGAATGCCCTCTAACCGCCCAGCGCCCTTAATGCATGTAATACTCCTTATCGCTGCCATTAAAACCTGTTACCTTAACTTCCTTTAGTAAACATACCCCAAAGTTTCTACATGAAATAAATGACTAGTTCTTGTAGCAGCTGTTTCATTAACTGACCAGAGGGGAAGCCATTTTGGACCTAGTCCTTTGTGGAACACAACATCTGGCGCAAGAGATAAGGGAGATAGGATCATAGCATGATCGCATTTGATTTCATAAATGGAGGAAGGACCGCAAGGAAATCCATAGCACTACCTTTTAACTTTCAAAAGGGAGACTATGATAAAATTAGGAAAATAGTTAAGAAAAAACTAAAAGGAGCAGCTGCAAATGTTAAAGATTTACATCAAGCATGGGTGTTGTTTAAAAATACTATCTTGGAAGCCCAGACCAGCTGTATTCCACACTTTAAGAAAAGTGGAAGGAAGTCCAAAAAACTGCCAGCATGGTTTAAAATGAGGTCAGAGAGGCTGAGAGAGAAAATAGTTTTTCACTCTCAAATTAGTTACCAGAGGATGTAGTAAAAGCTGTTAGTGTAGCTGAGTTTAAAATAGGTTTGGACAAGTACCTAGAGGAAAGGTCCATAAACCATTCTTAAAGGGGATCCCTGGAAATCCACTGTTTGTCCCCATACAAACATTGTGGAACCTGTGTCTTTTGGGGAAACTGCTAGGTACTTGTGACTTAGAATAGCCACTGTTGGAAGCAGGATACTGGGTTTGATGGACCTTTGTCTGACCCAGTATGGCATATCTTATGTTCTTATGCTCTTAACCCGGCTCCATGCTCACCTCACCAGGCCGATCTTTAAAGGCCTGAAATCAGCTGATTTGTTGGAAAGGGGCCTGCCTGACATGAACACCGGCAGCATGCAGCACAGCAAGAAGATCCCTGCTCCAACATAGAGATCTTTATTAATAGGACACTATGCTGTGACTGCTAGTGGACCACTACTATCATTAATTTCAGGGCTTCATTCTAGGAGGTACACACTGCATACATATGAATGGGCTCCCTGCATGGCATTACTCGGGTGATAAAGGCTCTCTCCCTTCAAAACAAGCCCTTAATGCCAGCTTTGAGCTGGCGTGAAGATTTCCCGCAGATATGCCTCTAATGCTCACTATTCAGATCCAACATTAGTGCACTCGCTGACTCCGACCACTCCATGCCTCTTCTCCTCCCCTTTCCCTTAATGACTGGCATCACTTTTGCACCCATTACGGCAGCGTTATCAGCACTTTCTGTCACGCTAACCTCTACCGGGTGCTGAAAGCGGCGGTTGCTCCCTTAGTGCTTTTTAGTAATTATAGTCCATAGTCGACTATGGGGTATTTTTACTAAACAGCGCTAATGTCACAGCTACAACGTTATCACGCGATAAGTGACGTTATTGTGCGATAATGACGCATTACCAAGTGATAACCTCACATATCACACGATAATGTCTCCGGCGGCGTTAAGGCGCACAGAGGGTGGAGTAAGGCTCCCCAGAGGGCGGAGATAAGGGGTCAATGGGTGGAGAATGGGTGGGGAGAGGTTCCAGGCATACTAATGCTGTGAAATCAGGGTCTGAAAAGTAATGCCAGTGAAAACCCCGCATTAGAGGCACATTTGGCAGGAGAGAGAAACCAGTTCAGTCAGCAATGTACAGCAAAGACAGGGAGACCAAGAAAAGTGATTGTAGTGATACATGTGCAGCAACAGCATAGTGCCCAAGTACGAAAGGGCACTATGGTGAGGCTGCAAATGGGGTATAGGGGTCTGCAGTCGGGACATGCAGTGGGGCAGCTGGGGAACAGGGTGGACTAGGCAGATGCCTAGGTGACGCATAGGAATGTAGAAACGGAAAACCAGCAAGACAGCAACTGACCAAGGGCAAACATGTTCAAGTATGTGTGTCCCACAGTGTCCCAGGGGACAGTACCCAGCAAGTACCACAAAGGGCACATAACATTGGCAGGCGGTGCCGGGGGGGAAACGTGGATGTCTATGCAGGCACCCCTACTCCATATCACGCACCATAGGCATCCGCCTACCGGCACACTGGATGGCCTGGGACTGCGCACCACCAGCACCACCGGCACAAGGGCATGTGAGCATGGTGGCGGAGGGGTGCTGGTGGTGGAGGGAGCAATGGCATCTGACCACAGCAGACCAAGTCCAAGCCCTGTTTAGGTGGGCGCTGTGCACTGCAACACACAAGGTCTGTCTGACGAACAGTCATGGTATCCCTAGGGAAGGCTCTGTCTCCGTGACAACAGTTTTGTGCAGTATACACAGCCAGTGTGTTCAGGAGCAGAAGATCACAGGTTCAAGTCCCAGCTGTGGCTCCTGCAGATCATGTCCCTATATTTTACCCAGTACTAAACCGTGGTAATAAAGATGGAACCTTTATTGCAGATAAAAGAAACACGCCATAAACCCCTATATTTCACCCTACAGAGCAAATACACCATAAACATGTGCAATCCCCAGAGCAGAGTTTCCCAAGTGCAGTCCTGGAGGGCCAAACACCACTCAGGTATCATGCTGTCCCTAATAAATATGCCTGTGATGCATTTGTATGCACCGCCCCCATTGTATGCAAATGTATCCATGCATATTCATTAGGGACAGCATGAAAACCTGAACTGTGTTTGGCCCACCAGGACCAGAGTTGGGAACCTCTGCCCTAGAACAGCGGTCAACAGGAGCACAAACACCCACACCCACAGGCTCCACTATCCAGTGGCTCATGGAAAGTCAGGCTGTTGGGCCCTGCGCAGAGCAGCATCTACCAATACTTGCACCTGCATACCTTAGCAATGCTGTCTTAAACGTGGAAACACGTTCCACATATATCAAAAGGTTGCTATGAATAATGTCAGATAACAAATCCTAAGTTAAATACAATTTGTTGACAGAGATTCATCATAGCAACCTTTCTGATATCTGTGGAGTGTGTTTCAGTTTTTGTTTCTGACAGTGTTTACCACCCCGGGGAGTGACCCTAACAGTATTGAGTACCATAGCAATGCCTGCACTGTGCCCAGGACTGGTATGGCGGCCAGGGCTGCCAACCACCTCTATATTTGCACAATGCTGAAATAGGTGTGAGAGTGTGTGTATGTCTATCCAGTGTTTTGTGGCTGCCTACACCTTACTGAGCCCACAATGCTTGCACTGTTTCCAGTGTTAGCCTGCCAATGTGCATAATGAGGAGCAAGGTACTGTGGGTATGGCCCGGACAGGGAGGCCTGAGCAGGATTCATCTGCACAGGGCATAGGACAATGGCTGGGACATTGTAGTACCTGCCACCACCTGCAAGGACAGGGTGGCCACAGCATGTCATGTTGGGGGGGGGGGGTCACTCTCACCCTGACTGAGCAGTGACCACGGCATGGCTAAGTTCCCCCATAGTGCTGTACAGTATTTTTCTCAAGTGATATCTATGAGTTCCCATTTTTGGGGCCCAATCACTGATATATATGCTTGGTGTGTGTGCTCACATCCCACTTTTGGGTGCACATAGTTCCTCCAGGAATATGCCCTATGTACTTGCTAGCAGACTGTCTGCAGTTAGCATGTGTATGGCTGGAACACCTTGCAGGGTGCAGTGGGTGGAGACTGACTGTGTCCTCTACTGTTGAATGTCAGATAGTGGTGGGGGGCAGCTGAGCTTTTTTCCAGGCCTGTCTGCCAGTGCCCTATGTGATGCATACAGATCTGCATTGACTGCCTGTAGGGTGCCTATTCCCCAGCAGAACTGGGGTTGATGGTCCCCTCTACTGCCACCATTGCAGAGATGTAGAATGTGGATCTGTTGGTAGGAGATCCTGTCCCCCTCCCTGACCCACAGAGGGCGGGTTGGGTGGTGTTACATAGTCCACCTTTGGGTCCCAACACTACCCTTCACTTATAACATGTGACCATGGCACCCAAACAGGATATGCACTATTCTGGGTGCATCATAGTCCACAAAGGCTAGATGTGACTGAGAAATACAAATGAACACAGGTGTAAACACAAGAACTACCCATCACACACTGACACTGATGGGGGACCTGCAGTACAGCCTATCTCAGCCAAGCCAGGTGCTGCGGACCTGGTGTTGGGCGCCCCACCTCACCCGCAGGGTGAGCACAGGAACCGCACAATGGCATGATCTGTAGCTACTCTGTGCCAGTAACACACACGATCAGTTCTCCCTACCAGGCCAGGGTGCTATAGAGGCGCATACCCCATCTTGTGATCAGATGTAGGCTGCTGAACTGCATGTGCAGTGCATCATGGGTACAGGTGGGTTTACCCTATCCTGGTAACCACCGCAGACAATTTGTGTGGTGACCTGCAGTCTTTCTGTAGCCAGCCAGTTGTGTGTTAGACACTATAGAGCTTTAGCCCACTGGTTACTTTAATGACTGTGAAAGCAGAGGTCATGGGTTTGATCCCACAGTGGTGTTATTTAATAAGGCTGTCTGAGGCTATTCCTTTTAATTTAAATCAGTGCTGCTAGCAGAAACACCCTCACAGTGCCATAGCCTAAGGTGCCTCATAAGGCGCCCTATAAGGCATCCTATAGGGCACATTATAAGGTGCCTTGGCGGATGGGGCACTTTATAATGTGACCTATGGGGCGCCTTATGAGGCACCTTAGGTTACCTCACTGTGAGGGTGTTTTTGTTGGCAGCACTGATTTAAATTTAAAGGAAATGCCTCAGACAGCCTTCTTACATAACACCACTGGGGGATCAAACCAATGACCTCTGGCTCCACAGTCATTGCAGTAACCAGTGGGCTACATCTTTATAACTTCTAACACTGCGCTGGCATGAATTTAGGATTAACGCACGTTAATGTGCCATGGGGCCCACTATCGCGCGATACAGATTCTTGCTACCTTGCCGCTGGACCGCCCACTACCTTATATGACATTCTTCACATTAACGCTGCAATTAGCGCTGGTAACATTAAGACGGTTTAGTAAACATACCCCATGTGTCTTTATAAAATACTAACACTAATCCCACAGAAATGGCACCTACTGTGAAAGAGTGCACATTTATGCCTGTACAGGAGGCCAAAGCAGCCCATCTGATTATGTCATCCGGCCTTGATGGCATCTGTGAGAGATGATGTTATCAGATCCCTGGGTGGGGGGAGGGGGGAAGAGGAGACAAATTTCGAGGTTTTCAGTTATAAGTAGAAATCCAATTTCTCCTTTGTAGGAGAAGGGGGATTATTGGGGTTTCCGGTTCTAAGAAAAAATCAGAAGAATCAGTCGTCCTGTTTATAATACAGTGTATGCACATGCTTGCAAAGAGAGCACAACCATATTTGCACCATCTTGGTGTAAGTGCATACATTTCTGGGGATAGAGTCTAACAGGGCCGGCCCATCCATTGAGCAAGAATGTTTTTTGCACAGGGCCCCGCGTTTCAGGGGGCCCCGCGCAAAGAATATTCTGCTTTAAAAATAAATTAAATAAAAAAAAAAAAAAAAGCTGGCCACTGCCGCCGCAGCAGCAGCAGAATCGACTGTCCCACGGGGCCCCCCCTGCCAGGCTGAGTCCTCCCTGCCCAGCTGAGCCGCTCCGCGACGGCTTTCAAATCCGTGAAGGGAGAGTGTCTCACTGTCTCCATCGCAGCTCTGTTAAGCCCTGCAGGCTTAACAGAGCCACGAGGAGACACTCTCCCTTCGCAGATCTGAAAGCCATCGCGGAGAGGCTCAGCCGGGCAGGGAGGGCTCAGTCAGGCAGGGGAGGGGCCCCAAGGGACAGTCGATTTTGGTGGTGCTGCTGCGGCGGCGGCAGCGGCAGCAGCCAGCTTTTTTTTTTTTCCCTGGGCCGATGGGGGGGAGGGGGGCTTAGGACTGGTAATGGGCTGTGGGCTGATGGGGGGGTTAGGACTAGAAATGGGCTATGGGGGGGCTAGGACTGGAAATGGGCTGATGGGGGGTTTAGGACTGGAGGTGGGCTGATGGGGTTAGGACTGGTAATGGGCTGTGCGCTGATGGGGGGTTAGGACTGGTAATGGGCTATGGGGGGCTAAGTCTGGAAATGGGGTGATGGGGGGTAAGGACTGGTAATGGGCTATGAGGGGGCTAAGACTGGAAATGGGCTGATGGGGTTAGGACTGAAAGTGGGCTGATGGGGGGTTAGGACTGGTAATGGGCTATGGGGGGGCTTAAACTGAAAATGGGGTGATGGGGGGTTAGGACTGGAAGTGGGTTGATGGGGGGCTAGGACTGGTAATGGGTTGGGGGGAAGAGGAGGCTTGAACTGCAAATAGCTGATGGGGACGGGGACTTGGAATGGAAATGGGCTGAGTGGAAGGGGGGCTTGAATTGCAAATAGCTGATGGGGAGGGGGGCTTGGAATGGAAATGGGCTGTGAGGTGAGAGAGCTAGGACAGGAAATAGGCTGATGGAGCAGCTAGGATAGGACTGGAAATGGGCTGTTGGGGGAGCTAAGATTGGAAATGGGCTGTGGTTGGGGCTTGGATTGAAATGGACTCATGTAGGGGCTAGAACTAGAAGTAGGCTCATGGGGGGCTTGGATTGGAATTGGGCTGAGTGGAGGGGAGCTAGGATTTGGCATGGGCTGATGGTGGGGCTAGGAAAGGACTATAAATGGGCTGATGGGGGCTGGGATTGGAAATGAGCTGATGGAGGGACTCGTATAGGACTGGAAATGGATGAAGAGCTAGGACTGGAAATGGGCTGATGGGGGGCTAGGACTGGAAATGGGCTGATGCAGGGACTAGAAGGGAGCGGATGCTGGGTGAGACTGGAACTAGAAGGGAGCTGATGTTGGGGGAGGATTAGAATGGGATGGGGCTGGGAGAGTGAAATGGAGAGGGAAAAATATTTTGTGTGGGAGGGATGAAAAATCTACAATTGGCCGGGTATTGGGAGAGTAAGTGGAGATTGAGGATGGAGGGGTAAAATTTGAGTGGATGAAATAGGAATGAGGAAAGAGCAAAAGGAGAAAGATTAGTATGTTAAAGCAGATGTAGAGAGAGAGAATGGAAAAAAATTAGAAGAGAGAAGAAAGGACAAATGAACAGCAGACGATGGAGAGTTAGCAGAAGACACGAAGAAACCAGAAGAAAGTGTCTGGAGCAATTGCAACTGAAAAAAAAATGCACAAAAGGTAGAAAAATATCTCTTTATTTTGAATTTATTAACTGGAATATGTCAGCTCTGGGAAATGTATTGACACTTAAATCCGTTGGTCCACTCACAGAGGGTTTGATATCCAACTAGAACAATTATCTCCCTCCAATTAATTTCTGAGATTATGATTTCCAATTATCCCTCCTTTCACACTAATAAATAATTGTTGGGTTATGCAAGGGTGATTTAGAACATTGGGTCTCAGACATCCAACGGCTCTACTCTCAGATTTCTTACACGAGTAGTATGCCTTTTTAGCATCAACAACCCATTACTGTTCTTAAACTAGTTTCCTTGCCAATCCCTTGTCAATCCTTAATTTCCAAAAAGCAACACTAATATGGGATTATCTTGAATCACTCAAATGTTATTGAACAAATGAAAAAGTGCTTATCTTCAGCTCTTCTTTAACATATGCCCCAACGCCAGCATTCAGGTACCGTCCTTGCGTTTCAGCTCTTCTTCAGGGGGATGAAGATGCGCAGCGTTTTTGTGAAAGCCGGTAGGCTTTAGAAGGTACGCTTGAGGTACTGCGCTGTAAGATACATTTGATACATTTGATGAACAAACTGTAAGGTAGGAAACATAGTATTCATCTGATGGTTATTGAAGAGAAATGAGCTGAGTGATAGCATATTATAGCTGTAATCTTTTTACAGATAAGTGCTGATTTTGAGAAAATCCCCCTGAAGAAGAGCTGAAGATAAGCACTTTTTCATTTGTTCGATAACATTTGAGTGATTCAAGATAATCCCATATTAGTGTTACTTTTTGGAAATTAAGGATTGACAAGGGATTGGCAAGGAAACTAGTTTAAGAACAGTAATGGGTCGTTGATGCTAAAAAGGTTTACTACTCGTGTAAGAAATCTGAGAGTAGAGCCATTGGATGTCTGAGACCCAATGTTCTAAATCACCCTTGCATAATCCAACAATTATTTATTAGTGTGAAAGGAGGGATAATTGGATAACCGAACATACTATGCATCACGGAGACCTGGCTCTCACCAACCGACAACGTGCTACTCAACCAGCTAGTCCCCGACACACACACAGCATTCAACTGCCCTCGCACTCATAGAAGAGGAGGTGGAGCCCTGATCATCGCAAAGACCAGCCTAAAGCTAAAAACCAAACTCTCGAAGAGCACAACCCACTGCAATACAATCATCATCGAAAATGCAGACCTAGCAATATGCCTCTCCTACAGAGCTCCAAACTCCACATCGGAAGAAACATCAGAAATTCTAGAGGCAATATGTTCAGTCAACAACCTTCACAAACAACTCATAGTACTCGGAGACTTCAACCTAAGATCCACCAGCAGAGGTGAAGCAGAAGCCTTCCTGAACGCCATGGACTCCCTCCAGTTTACCCAAATGATCAAAGCACCAACTCACAGGCTCGGACACTCCCCCGACCTCATCTTCACCCCAAATAGCCTAAACACCAAAAACCTCATAACAGGACCCCACATCACACCAGTACCCTGGTCAGACCATTACCTAATACGGATTCAACAACAAGCAAAAACCACAAGAATTCCCAACGAGAACCCACCACCTACCAGAAGATTCAAATCCTACAACAAGGAACAATTCACAAAAGACACACTACCCCTCCTCACCACCAAAATGACAGACATAGAAGAGCAAATCCTTGAATGGAATGACATCATATCAACTGCCGCCAAACCTCTCCAACTCAAAACACATCAGGCCAGTGCCACAAGACCCAGCTCCACATCATGGTACTCCAACACAATACGCATAGCAAAAAGGGAACTGAGAAGACTGGAACGACGATGGAGACGCAACAAATCAACCCCCCTTCAAAAGAAATACCAGGCAAAACAAAACGACTACAACAACCTCATCAACAGCCAAAAGAGACAATACCACACAAACCTCATCCTACAGTCCACTAACAAACCCCGTGAACTCTACGAGGTAATAAAGAAACTCACCAAAGAACCCCTCAACAGAAATGAACAACAAATAGATCCTCAGACCTATGCAGACCACCTTACCAACAAATTCACCGCACCACCCAAAAGCAGCAACAAGAACACTATAGACGGGGCCCCCTCAAGAGAACAGAGCTGGGGTGCCTTCAACATCCCATCAAAGGAACAGCTATCGAAAATCATCACCGACCTCAACACCAGCACCGCTCCCACCGACCCCTGCCCAGTATCATGGATTAAAGCATCAAAGGCAGAACTGACCCAAACAATACGGAAGATCTTACAAAACTCTCTCACAGAAGGAATAATGCCAAACACACTAAAACTAGCTACTGTACGTCCGATCCCAAAGAAAACCATCCTACCAAAAACAGACCCCGCAGCCTACAGGCCCATCTCAAGCATCCCTTTCCTGGCAAAAATCATAGAGAAAGTAGTCCAGCATCAACTACAACAACATCTAGACATACACCACCCCCTCGACCCATGCCAACACGGATTCAGACCCAACCACGGGGTTGAAACTCTACTGACACAACTATTCGACAGTCTGTTAAGAACAATCGACAACTCCAAAATGGGCGTACTCATGATATTCCTGGACATCTCCGCAGCATTCGACACCGTATTCCACTCAACACTTCTAACAAGACTCGAAGAAGCAGGCCTACACGACACCACCCTGAAATGGTTTACATCATACCTAAAGGGCAGACAGCTCCAGGTCAGATGTGGATCAAAGACCTCTCAACCCATCAGCGTCACTCAGGGTGTCCCACAAGGTTCATCACTCTCAGCCCTGCTCTTCAACCTTTACATACAACCCATCTGCACAATCATCAGGAAATTCAATATACAATACACCATATATGCAGACGACATAATGATATTCACACCAATCAATCTAAACAAACCGGACTACAACAACATAGCCAACTGCTTTGAAGAGATGACAACCTGGCTGCAAGAAAACAATTTAGCAATAAACTATAACAAAACTGAAGCGCTGATCATAACAAGAGACCAAACATTCACACCCACACCCTCCATCGACCTAAACAATGCTACCATCCCAATAAAACAAGAAATAAAATACCTGGGAATAACTCTTGACAGGGAGCTCAACCTACAATCCCACATTGCAAAGACCACTAGGAGCGCCTATGTCAAGATGAGGACAATCAGACGACTCAAACCCATCCTTGCTCCTGAGCATTTTCGAACAGTCTGCCAGGCCATCATCACCCCCACCCTGGACTACGGCAACCACATCTACCTTGGACTCCCAAAGAAGTCTACACAACCACTTCAAATAGCACAAAACACTGCTGCAAGACTCATAACAGACAGTACAACCCACGGACATATCACACCCATACTATACGACCTCCATTGGCTACCAATCAGCTCCCGAGTCCGTTACAAAGTGCTCTTAACCACATTCAAAATAATAAACAACCTATCCGCAGACAACCTACAACAGCTCATAACAGCTGACGATAGCAAAAGACCAAGAAGAAAGGGAACATCAAACAACATCAGAACCCCAAAGGACTACACCAGGACAAACCAAGCCACATCAAAAAGAGCTTTCACCCTGGCAGTCCCAGCTATATGGAACTCTCTCCCTGACCACCTCAGAGCAACAAAAGACATCAAAGAATTCAGAAAACAGCTTAAAACCGAACTACTCAGAAACCATTTCAAGAACCTCACAGAATGACTCTAACCAACCATTTAAGTTAACACAGCCATCATTGTAAATATGTAACTGTAAATATGAATCATAAACACACAATGTATATAGCTTCACATCAAAATCAACCACACTTTCTCACACAGCACACTGTGACGAATCACCCACTGCATGCTACTGACAACACCTATTTCATTGATTGTTTGCTGTGCCAACCGCTTTGATTTCATGAGAAAGCGGTATACCAAATCCGTTTAAATAAATAAAATAAAAATAAATAAATAAATCATAATCTCAGAAATTAATTGGAGGGAGATAATTGTTCTAGTTAGCTCTGTGAAATGTGCATCATTAACGTCTGCGCTTTGTTTAGTAGAAGAGGAAATTAATTTATAGCTTTATTTCTACAGTGTTGTACATTCCAAATTTGGCTTTTGGGGCTCTAGTTTAATTATTGCCTTCCTGTTTCTAAATTGTGATTCCTTGTTTGGTGATGGTCTATGTTCTACATGTGTAACTGAGCTGAGGTATTCTGTTTATGTAATTCCTATTAGACATTGCCACTTGTTCTCTTTCCCCAGTAGGTCATGCATTGTTATTCTCTGAAATGTATTGGTTTAATATTTGCAGTGTTGCCTTTTGATAGGTAGGGTTTGGTGCTTTGTGAGTCCTGGTAGTGCTGTTATGATACGGCGGGTTTGCTATGGGTTCTAAATGGGCAGTGTTTGTAGTAGTTCCTAATGTGCCTGGCATTTGGCACTGGATTATAGTAATGTAGAAATCTTTTAGTCTTTCTTTATCCATACATTCATTAAGAGGCATGTTTACTAAAAGTTAGTGTATGGAAACATTATGCAAATATTTATGCAAATAAGGCCACATATGCAAATGAGGCCCCGCACTGAGTCTCTGCACATGGCCCTGCACCCCCCCTTGGGCCGCCCCTGGAATCTAATATATAAAGATATGTAAGTGTTTAAGCTGCCTTTATAAAACAGGGGCTTTTTTGGGAATTGTAATAGCTACACTCATTAAAAGACTCCCATTGGGTATGGCATATTGAATATATATGTCTTGCAATCTGTGCCTTTCAGTTAGTGCTGACTCCTGGCAACTCAGGAGCTCCTGGGGGAGGATGACTGGAAGTAGGTTGCAAGGTTTTTTCTTCTGAGAGAATGGAGAGTTGAGTGACTTGCCCAAGGTGTACTAGTGGGAATTGAACCCTGGTTGTTTGATCATAAAGGCACTGTTCTAACCACTAGGCTACTCCTCCAGTCCCATGTATGCCTTACCCCTCCATTTACAATAAATTGGATCTAAAGCAAACATAGCTCCCTCGGTAGGATGAATAAAATGAATGCTCTGATCACTTCCTGGTTTTGAATTTCATAATAAACTTTCACTTCTCTTTTGAGAAGTAGAAAGAGGGAGACAGGGGTGATGAAGACAAGGACTGATGGACAATGAGAAAGAAACTTATGAAGGACAGAGTATAGAGGAGCAGGAGAGGAGAGATGGGGGGAGATGAGAGATGTAAAGCTGGAGGAGGGATAGTGCAGGAACAGTGTGGAGAGTGACTGGAATTTGGCAGTGTGTATATAACATGTTTTTTTCCTTTTCCCCAGGACTCACTCTGAATTGTTATTGTTGCTTGAGCATTGAGGGTGAGCCGTGTCCGGATTTCTCTGATGCCTGCAACGAAGGAGAAATGTGTGTTACAAAGATAGAAAAAAACACAGTGGGTGAGTCCCATGCATTCTATGGAAAGACCGGTGGGATCAGAGGCTGGTGTTTACCTATTGGGCTCCAGGTCCCTGCCTTATATAAAAATCATCTAAAGTATAACTTTTTTTCACTGAGCTAAAGATACCCAAAATATTAAATACTGATCTTGGTGTTTTTAGTATCCCTACCCCCCCCCCCCCCCCAGCCCCAGAGGCCTTATTCTAACTGGAGCACTTTGCTGGGCACCCTTGTGGCCATCAAAAGGAATGATGCACCCCCTCTCCCTGGTATGGCATACCCCCCCTTCAATCTCCTTGCCCCATTCACCATCCTACAGAGCCCACCAGTTCAACATCCCAGACCCCATTCCCAAACCCCATTCCCAAACCAGCATCCACCTTTCATCAGCCCTCTCCTTGTGCATTATCCCCCTTCCAATAACAACCACCCTCCCTCACGGTCCAGCATCTCCATTCCAACTCCTTCCCCCCACCCACTGAGCACCTCCCCTTCACTCTCTCCCTACCCCCACCATTCCCTTAACCGCTGCTACATTTCCAAGGACCTGCAGTAGTGGCACTGGCAATAAACAGGAAAGGAAGCACGATGCAGGGCTTGTGAACTGCTGGGGGCAGCGCTCTGAAGGTCTAGCTGCACCCCTACCCCGTGCATGAGTAAGGGGGCTTGGCGTGGCTGGACATTCAGAGTACAGCATGATGGGGGGGGGGGGTGTCAGAGGCTCCACATCGTGCTTCTTTTTGGTGTTATTTCCATTTATGCCACCATAGGTCTCAGGGAGATGTGGCAACGCGGTGGTAGTGGTAATGGCGGTAGTGGGGTTGAGAGATCAGAGGCTCTACTGCACGGACCTTTGGGGGTCTTTCTGCAATCCTCCAAAGTCTGGTGTTCTAGGACACCTCTAGTTTGCCTAATAGTGGCACTGGCCATGGATTCCAAAGAAAACAAATCCTCTCCCCCAAAAATTTCCAATGCATTTCTATGAGAGAAGCAGTTTCAGCTTCTACAGTATAGAAGTTTACATACACTTAAGCATTGTGGTTAGGGAATTCCTTCTTTCAAATTGCCTTTTCCCTGTTCTCTGCTCCCCCACCCACCACAAATACCCACCACCCAAAGCCACCACTACAACTGACCCACACCCCCAAAACTGCCCCACTCCCAAAACAACACTCCATAATATCCCAAGTCCCCAAACTGCCCCATCCCCCACAGGTACCCCTAACACTGCCACTCCCTCCCTCAAACTGCTCCATCCCACAAAGTTACCTCTACCCCCTCATCTTCCCCATTTTGCAAACCACCCCACCCCCCTTAATAACCCCCTGCAGCTACCTCCCCCAAGTTACTCTCCACAATTGCCCCCTAGGAACCAAACTGCCCCAACCCTGAAAACTACCCCTAGCAAATTCTCCGCCACCCGTCAAACTCTCCCTAGCACCAGTACTACGTGCTACAACTTCTCCACAACCCTCAAACTGTCCCCATCAAAACTACACCCTCAAATACCTCTCCTCCCACAGATAACCTCCTACAGACACAACACATGTATAGCATACACGCAACATGCAACATAGAAACTGTCACTCTCTGCCTGCCCATCCATACCAAGAGCTAAGTTCAATAATCCCTTCTTATCATAACGCAGACATGCACACAGGATTGTAAATACTTCTCTCTTCCTATTGGACTGCATTTTTAGTCTTTCTGATGTATATTTATTTTCATCTTTGTTAATTCTACTTTGAAAACGACTTAGTGAATATGCAGTAGAAGGAAGAAGGGTAGAAGGATGTCAGTCTCTCTGGACGTTTGTCAGAGAATAAAACCTCTATCTGCTGCTTTCAATGTAACTAGCAGCAGAGACTGTAGGTAGGATTCAGTCAATGGGAAGGCTGGGGGCGGAGCACTGGAATGCTGCTCTAGTCACAGACTGTAGGTAGGATTCAGTCAATGGGAAGGCTGGGGGCGGAGCACTGGAATGCTGCTCTAGTCACAGACTGTAGGTAGGATTCAGTCAATGGGAAGGCTGGGGGCGGAGCACTGGAATGCTGCTCTAGTCACAGACTGTAGGTAGGATTCAGTCAATGGGAAGGCTGGGGGCGGAGCACTGGAATGCTGCTCTAGTCACAGACTGTAGGTAGGATTCAGTCAATGGGAAGGCTGGGGGCGGAGCACTGGAATGATGCTCTAGTCACAGACTGTAGGTAGGATTCAGTCAATGGAAAGGCTACGGGGGCGGAGCACTGGAATGCTGCTCTAGTCACAGACTGTAGGTAGGATTCAGTCAATGGGAAGGCTGGGGGCGGAGCACTGGAATGCTGCTCTAGTCACAGACTGTAGGTAGGATTCAGTCAATGGGAAGGCTGGGGGCGGAGCACTGGAATGCTGCTCTAGTCACAGACTGTAGGTAGGATTCAGTCAATGGGAAGGCTGGGGGCGGAGCACTGGAATGCTGCTGTAGTCACGGGAACGGAGGAGGTGAGGCAATGGGAATTCCTGTAATATAGAAATGAAGGGCCCAATATTCAATTGTTTGTTTATTTATTTATTTAGCTGCATTTATATCCCGCTTTTCACCAGGTCAAAGTGGGATATAATTGGGTGGGATATGCACCGTGTCGCACAAAGCCCTGCCCGCCAACCCCTAACCATGGATATCACTGGTCAACAAATTTTTACAAAAGTCATGTTACTGAAATAAAAATAGTCATTTCTTATCAATTTTTATATGCTGAACACGAATATGACAGTGAAATTGCAAAGCTGGCTCTAGTTTTTTGTAATCTACAAGAATTAATGTTTACATCACGAAATGCATGTCAATAGTAAATATATAATAGGCCTTCGGTTAATACCTGTAAAAAACAAGTCATAGGGGTATGTTTACTAAACGGCGCTAACGGCGCAGCGGCGGTATTATTGCGTGATAAGTGACGTTATCACACGATAAGTGATGTTATCATGCAATAATGTTACATTATAGCGTGATAACGTCACTTATCGCGCGATAATGCAGCTGCGTCGTTAAGGCACCCTAACGCTGTGAAATCCGGCTCTGAAGGGTGGAGTAAGGCTTCCCAGAGGGTGGAGAGAAGGAGTCAATGGGCAGAGAGTGGGAGGGGAGAGGCTCCAGAGACACTAACGCTGTGAAATCTGGGTCTGAACACTAACGCCAGTGAAACTCTTGCGTTAAGGCACATTTGCAGGAAAGAGAAACCATTTCAGTCAGCAATGTACAGCAAAGCCAGGGAAACCCAAAAACGTGATAATAGTGATACATGTGCACGGAACAAAAAGGCAAATAAACATAGAAAATGACCTGAACCACATTTAAAATCCCAATAACCAAGCTGGCCAATAGTGATATTAATGAGAAACATAAAGAAACACTACTGAGAAAGCATAAAAAAGAAGATACCTTGTTTGAAAGGGTCTATGCTCTGTCCCCCTACAAGGTGAATGATCCCACATTGGAATAGCAGTGATCAGGGTTTTCCCTTTATATTGGGCAGGTTTATTATGGCGTGCACATGTGCTGCAACAGCAGAGTGGGCGTGTAGGAAAGGGCAACTGTACAGATGCTGGAAATGGGATACAGAGGGCTGCAGGCGGCACATGCTGTGGTGAAGCTGGGGCACAGTGCGGATTAGGCAGATGCCTAGGTGGCACATAGGAATGCTGAAACTATAGAGCAGCCAGACAGCAACTGATGAGGGTCCAACATGGGCACGAGTGTGTTTCTCACAGTGTCACAGGGGATAGTAACCAGCATATACCCCCAAGGGCACATAACATTGGCAGGCGGTGTGGGGGGGGGGGGGGGAAGCGCGCATGTCCATGTAGGCACTCCTACCTGAGAACACACACCATAGGCAGCTGCCTACCGGCATACTGGATGGCCTGGGATTGCGCACCACCAGCACCACCGGCATAATGGCATGGCAGCATGGTGGCGGAGGGGTGCTGGTGGTGGAGGGGGCAGTGGCATCTGCCCACAGCAGACCATAGCCTAGCCCCGTTTAGGTGGGTGCCGTGCACTGCAACAGACAGGGTCTGTCTGATGAACAGTCATGGTATCCCCAGGGAATGAACTGTCCCTGTGGCAACAGTGTGGGGCAGTACACACAGCCAGTGTGGTCATGAACAGAAGGTCACAAGTTCAAGTCCCAGCTGTGGCTCCTGCCAACCCAGTCCCCATATTTTACCAAGTACTAAAGACGGAACCTTTATTGCAGATAACATAAACATGCCTGAAACGCCCATATTTTACCCTACAGAGCACAGACACCATAAACATGTGCAATACCTAGAGCAGAGTTTCCCAACTGCAGTCCTGGAGGGCCGAACACCATTCAGGTTTCATGCTGTCTCCAATAAATATGCCTTTGCTGCATTTGTATGCGCCACCCCCATGGTATGCAAATGTATCTCGTGCATATTCATTAGGGACAGCATGAAAACCAGAACAGTGTTTGGCCCAGCAGGACCGGAGTTGGGAACCTCTGCCCTAGAGCAGCGGCCAACAGGGGCATAAACACCCACACCCACAGGCTCCACTATCCAAAGCCTCATGGAGAGTCAGGCTGTTGGGCCCTGCGCGCAGCAGCATCTACCAATACTAGCACCTTCATACCTTAGCAATGCCATCTTAAACGTGGAAACACGTTCCACATATATCAAAAGGTTGCTATGATTTATTTATTTATTTATTTAGCGTTCTTATATACCGTGCTCTTTCTCATCAGCGCGGTTTACAGTAAACATAAAGTGCTCACAGATAGCAACATGCTGTCGTGAGTTTACATGTAACAGGAGATCTAACAGGATTCAACTTAGGAAAACTTTGTACATCTTAATTATACAACTATATACAATAGTAGATTTCTTGTTATACAGAGGAGATGGATCAGATCAATTTTGGTTTATAAAGGGGGCTTAGGAAAAGTTGAGAGGGTAGGAGATGGTAATTGATATTGGGAGAAATGTAAGAGGAACAGGTGGTGTTTTATAGCTTTTCTAAATTGCTTGAAGTCCTTGATTGCTCTTATGGAGGGTGGAAGATTGTTCCAGCATCTAGGAGCGAAGTATGAGAATGCTCTTTCCGTGGTTGCATTTGAACACTTTGTGGAGTCAGTTGGGATGGTTAGGGTATTGGCTGCCATTAATCTCCTGGATCTGGTATTAGGGGTGTGAGTGAGGAGTATGCAGATAGCTAGGGGTGCTAAGTTATTGATGGCCTTAAATGTCATAAGTAATGCTTTGTATGTAATTCTGCAAGGAATTGGGAGCCAGTGTAATTCCTTTAATATGGGGGTTATATGATCACTCCTTGAGGCCCCATGGAGGATGCGAGCAGCGGTGTTCATTGCTAATTGAAGCGTGTTTAGGGTGCTTTTTGAGAGGCCGTGGAGTACTATGTTTGCGTATTCAAAGTGGGGAATGACTATCGCTTGAAAGATGGTGCGGAAGTTGTCGGGATCGAGCATGTTTTTGAGGTGTCGGAGGGTCCTAATCTTGAAGTAGATGGTTTTAATGGCAGATAACAATTAATGGCAGATAGCAATTCCTAAGTTAAGCACAATTTGCTGATAGAGCTGCATCATAGCAACCTTTCTGATATCTGTGGAGTGTGTTTCAGTTATTGATTCTGACAGTGTTTACCACCCCGGGGAGTGACCCCAACAGCATTGCGTACCATAGCTATGCCTGCATTGTGCCCAGGACTGGTGTGGTGGCCAGGGCTGCCAAAAGCCTCTATATTTGCACAATGCTGGCATAGGTGTGGGAGTGTGTGTCTGTCTATCCAGTGTGTTGTGGCTGCCTACACCTTACTCAGCCCACACTGCTTACACTGTTTCCAGTGTTAGCCTGCCAATGTGCATAGGGCAATGGCTGAGACATTGTAGTGCCCGGCCACCACCTGCACGGACAGGTTGGCCACAGCATGTCCTGCTGGGAGGTCACTCTCACCCTGATTGAGCAGTGACCACCCCTAAACAAAAGAAGAGTGAAAAACATCCAAAAAGAATATATGAGCGAGCGCAAGAAAATGTTTTGTGTTGGAAGTGTTTTTGTAGGTGGCACCAAGTTGTGGTGTTTTTTTCACCTTTACTTTTTGGCTCCGTTGTGAGCTTATTTAATTGGACTTTAATAAAACTGAGTAAAATGGAAGTAACGGCTTCGAGAGGCTTTTAACCTCATGGCTGATCTTCCGACAAAAACACTTCCAACACAAAACATTTTCTTGCGCTCGCTCATATATTCTTTTTGGATGTTTTTCACTCTTCTTTTGTTTGGGGATTGTATGTGTTGAGTGATTGTTATTTTGTGGAATTTGAGCAGTGACCACGGCATGGCTAGGTTCCCCCATAGTGTTATATAGTATTTCTCTCAAGTGATATTTATGGGTTCTCTATTCTGGGGCCCAATCACTGACTTATCTGTTTGGTGTGTGTGCTCATATCCCAGTTTTGGGTGCATGCATCTCCTCCAGGAACATGCACTATAGACTAGCTAGCAGACTGTCTGCAGTTAGTAAGTATATGGCTGTAACACCTTGCAGGGTGCAGACTGACTGTGTTCTCTGCTGGTGAATGTCAGATTGTGGTGGGGGCAGCTGAGCCTTTAAAAGCTTCTATACCTCAGGTGCTGGCTTTTTTGTAGGAAGTATATGAGAAGGGATTAGTGGCTGCCACTCTTAAGTGTGCAGTTGGCAGCTCTGTCCTGTTACAGAAGCAAGATAGGAAGGTGTGCTGGAGAATGTCAGATAGTGGTGGGGGGCAGCTGAGCATTGCCTTATGGATGTGTACAGATTTGCAATGACTGCCCTGTAGGGTGCCTGTTCCCCAGCAGGACTGGGGTTAATGGTCCCCTCTACTGCCACCACTGCAGGGATGTAGAATGTTTATCTGTTGGTGGGAGATCCTGTCCCCCACCCGGAGCCCACTTAAATCATGCGACCATGGCACCCACACAAGATATGCACTATTCTGGGTGCATCATAGTCCACAAGGGCTAGATATGACTGGGAAATACAGATGGACATGAGTGCATCCTAGGTGTGTTTGCGAGGACTACCTATCACACACTGGCACTGATGGGGACCTGCAGCATAGCCTATCTCAGTCAAGTCAGGTGCTGTGGTCCTGGTGCTGAGTGCCCCACCTCACCCTCAGGGTGAGCACAGGACCCGCACAATGTCACGGTCTGTAGCAACTCTGTGCCAGTAACACACACAGTCAGTGCCCCCTACCAGGCCGAGGTGCTGTGGGGGTGCATACCCCATCTTGGGATCATCTGTAGTCTGCTGATCTGCATGTGCAGTGCATCATGGGTACGGGTGGGTTAACCCTATCCTAGTAACCACAGCAGACAGTTTGTGTGGTGACCTGCAGTCCTTCTCAAGCCAGCCAGGGGCTTGTTGGTAGCTATAGAGAAGTAGCACACTGGTTACTTCACTAACTGTGGAGGTAGAGGTCATGGGTTTGATCCCACAGTGGTATTATTTGATAGGGCTGTCTGAGGCATTTCCTTTTTTAATTTAAATTAGTGCTGCCAGCAAACACACCCTCACAGTGCTGTAACCTTAAGGTGCCTCATAAGGCACCCTGTAAAGCGCCTTATAAGGCGCTCTGTAGGGAACATTATAAGGTGCCTTGGCGGACAGTGCACTTTATAATGTGCCCTCTGGAGTGCCTTATAGGGCGCCTTATGCGGCACCTTAGGTTACGGCACTGTGAGGGTATGTTTGCTGGCAGCACTAATTTAAATTAAAAAAGAAAATGCCTCAGACAGCACTGATTTAAAGTAAAGAGTAATGCCTCAGATAGCCTTACTCATTAAGCCCACTGGGGGATCAAACTCATGACCCCTGTTTCATCAGTCAATGTATTAACCATTGTGCTACATCGCTGCTGCTGTGTTTGTAGGTCAGCGTGGCTAATTAAGGCTAACGCGCATTAACGTGCCACAGCTCCCTCTATCGCACGATAATGTGCGCGGCACACTTTATCGAGTGATAACCTGCGATTGCTACCTTAAGACCAGAACGCCCACTCCTTTTATGGCATTCTTCACATTATCGCTGGAGCTAACACCGGGAACATTAAGACGGTTTGGTAAACATACCCCATAGACTACTTCTTAGATTTTTTCGTCTGCCTCTTGTACAGCTGTTCGGGAGCTTCTCTGGGGAGTGTCCAGCAGTAGTCAGCCAGCATTGTAGTGGACCATTTTTCCTGGTTTCTTTGCTCCATCGTTGCGATATCCTGGTGAAAACGTTTGCCCTGTTCATCACTAACCATACCACAGTTGTCAGGAAAGAAATTGAGATGGGAATCAAGGAAATGGATCTTTAGAGACATATTGCAGCCAATTTTCTGATACTGCATCAGCATGTCTTCTACTAGTTCCTTGTAGTTTTCTGCCCTAACATTCCCAAGAAAGTTTGTTGACACTAGGCGAAAAGCATTCCATGCTTGTTTCGCATCACCCTGCAGCAAGTTGTTGAACCGGCCATCTTTGAAGGGCTCTCGAATCTGAGGACCCACAAAAACTCCCTCTTTAAACTTTGCTTCTCTGAGTCGAGGGAAGTTTTGATGCAGATATCGGAAAGCTGGCGAAGTGCGGTCCATGGCTTTCACAACGTTTTTCATCAAACCTAGTTTGATGTGAAGGGGTGGTAGCAGGATTTTGTTAGCCTCAACCAGAGCTGGGTGCTGGATATTCTTCTCTCCAATTGTTACATTTTGTCTGTGATTCCATTCCTTCCGCAAGTAGTGCCAATCCCTTGCTCGGCTATCCCACTCACATAAGAAACACATTTATTTTATATATCCCTGCTGCAGTCCCATTAAAAGGGCAGCTACCTTCAAGTCACCACAGAGGTGCCAGCTGTACTTGTTATAGTTAATGGAAGTCAGTAGATGCTTTAAGTTATCGTATGTCTCTTTCACGTGGACGGCATGCGCTAATGGAATAGATGGAAGACGGTTTCCATTGTTCAAAAGTACAGCCTTCAGACTCAGTTTCGAAGAGTCTATAAATAGTCTCCAGTCTTGTGGGTCATGAGTGATTTTTAAGGCATTCATGAGGCTTTCAATATTGGAACAGAATACCAGATTACTTTCCTTTCCGACTGCGTATAGTACACTGCTGACGTCAGATGGCTTCAGCAGCCGTCTGGCAGTAGTATTGCATTGCATCAGAAAATGATGCAATCAACTCTGGATGATGTGTGCATGCTGGTATTATGCAATGTGATGCAATATTACATCATTCAAGGCTTATTTGGGATGTTGTTGATGTCCTACTGGATAAATTTACACGGTGAAACGTCAAAAATGAACTACATGCAATATCTTCAGAACGAGAGCCAATAACATTTTTTTAATGTTATGTTAGTGTTCAGCTCACCAAGATACTACAGATTAGGGCCTTTTAAAGTCAGTAACGATTTCAGTGTTGACCAGTGTATTCAATGCTGTCGCCGTACAAGCCCTGGAGCCGCCATCTGGGTAATGGTGATATTGAACCACTACCTGGTTAGCATTGATGGCTAAGACTATGCGAGCCAAAAGCTATCCAGTTACCGGGACTCCCCACCTCCGGTCCGCCAGGGAACGCCCCCAACATGCCTCAGTGCTAACCAGATAGCATCAGGGCACGTAGGGGACGTGGGTGGGAATATATAATGGCACTAACCATGTAGGTTCAAATATTAGGCCCGAAGATTCAGCACGTAGCAATGGGTAGAAATAAAATTAAGAACTCCAAAAAGAGTCCCAATATATTTTTATAGTAGTAGAAGCAATTCCAACTGCTGCAGCATACATACACTGATTCAAATTACCATAGAGGCCAATTCAGATCAGGGCACATTCGGCCCATTCAGGCATCCAAAATCTGGATAGGCTGGTTTAGACCCCGATTCTTCATCTGAAAGAGCTAAATCAAGGCACTTGGACAGGCTGGATGGGCCCTGATCCCGAAGCGCTGCACATCCGGCAACCTCCCCATCAAGCCCCCCCTATGCTCCTGCATAGAGCCCTGGTGCCATGGTGTCTCATTGCCAAGGCACTGGGACGCTATGCAGGAGTCCCGATGCCCCACAAGCCTTACAAACAGCATGTCCCCACCTCCCAAACCCCAAAGGGGCCTGCCGAGGCCGGGATTGTGCAGTGGGGAACCACATGCATGTGCTGACCTGGCCAGGGGGTCCACTGGTGCCGCTTCTCAACGTTGCGGTGAGGTATTCCACCTCCAAGGTGGAATGAGTCCCCCGTCCATCCTTGCCACCCCGGGCGTAAAGGGCCACAACTGGAATCAGCCCTGTATGTCTAGGGTTATAGGCCTGCCTCCACTCCGCCCACAATCCACCTCCGGACCTGCCTCTCCCGCCTATGTCCAGAACTCCCCGCACATCTCCTCTGTCCAAACTGGACGTACATCTCCGCTAAATGCTGTTTGGGATGACCCCCTAGTGAATACAAAATTGCCCTCCCCTCTCATCTCTTCACACAATCTCAAATACACAGAAAGCCAACACAGATTCATATCTGCCAGGTTACCCAGTTCCAGGAAGGAGACTTTTGGGCCAGAACTGAATTTCTAAGAATCTCATCATGGTGAAATATGGGACCTGTGGTATCAATTTCAATGTGTGGAATCAAGGATTGCAAATATCACGGTGCACTGCAGATGTGACTGTAAAGCCAGTTCTAATCTAAAAGTGTCCCTCCTGGAATTAAGGTCATTTGGCAGCTCTGCAGTTATAAATATATCCTCACACCCCCATGCATATCGACATTCACATTTGTAAGTATGTACACAAGCATGTATGTAGATAGATATGCACATATAGCAACCCACATACAAACACGCACACACACATATAAAATGCACACAGACACACAGTTTCAGTGCTAAAAGTAAAGACTCTCCTCTTGTGCATTTATGCCATGGAGGTATTTAAACATCTCTATCATATCTCCTCTATTCTGCCTTTCTTCTAAAGTACATAAGAACATAAGATATGCCATACTGGGTCAGACCAAGGTCCATCAAGCCCAGCATTCTGTTTCCAACAGTGGCCAATCTAGGTCATACGTACCTAGCAGTTTCCCCAAGGGACACAGGTTCCACAATGCTTGTACTGGTTCAAGCATTGATATCCTGGGTCCCTTCTTAATAATGGTTTATGGACCTTTCCTCCAGGAACTTGTCCAAACCTTTTTTAAACCCAGCTACACTAACAGCCTTTACTATATCCTCCGGTAACAAATTCCAGAGTTTGATTACACGCTGAGTGAAAAAATATTTTCTTTTATTAGTCTTAAATAGTTTACCCTGTAGCTTCATTGCATGTCCCCTAGTCTTTCCATATTCTGATAAGGTAAGCAATCGATCTACGTTTACCCGTTCCACTCCGTTCATTAATTTATAGACTTCTATCATATCTCCCCTCAGCCGTCTCTTCTCCAGGCTAAAGAGTCCCAACCTTTTTAGCCTTTCTTCATAGGAGTAGCCTTCCATCCCCTTTACCATTTTGGTGGCTCTTCTCTGAACCTTTTCTAAAATCGCTATATCCTTTATATATATATATAAGTATATATATTGAGATCTTTAAGTCTGTCACCATATGGCTTATAATGAAGACCACTGACCATTTTGGTAGCCACTCTCTGCACTGACTCCATCCTGTTTAGCAACAGGTATGGAAGCTGCTCTATAAACACAGTTTAGCACAACTATCCACAGAGTCACCATGAGTTAACATTGACTCGATAGCACTTAATAACATCTGAGATCACATGTCTGGGAGCATCATTTTCCCAAAACTCTGAATAGTGACCCACTATTAACAGGAACTCTTTCCTATTAAAATTAAATAAGTACATGCTGATAATTTGCCAAGGCCACACTGGTATGTACTATGACTACTACTAGTAGTACTGCTACTACTGCTACTACTACTGCTACTACTACTACTACTACACTACTACTACTACTACTACTGATGCTACTACCACTACTACTACTACTGCTGCTACTATTGCTACTACTGCTACTACTACTGCTACTACTACCACTGCTACTACTACTACTACTGGTGCTACTACCACTACTACTACTACTGCTGCTACTACTACTGCTGATACTACCACTACTACTACTGCTGCTACTACTACTGCTGCTACTACTACTACTACTGCTGCTGCTGCTACTACCACTACTACTACTGCTGCTACTACTACTACTACTACTGATCATTTGTATAGCGCTAGAAGGCATACACAGTGCTGTACAGACACATGTAAAAGACAGTTCCTACTCTCAGAGCTTACAATCTAGTCAAGACAGACAGCAGAACAGCTGAGGACAAGGATACATCTTGGGGAATGGTAAGGAAACACATAGGAGACTAAGAGGATCAGGATCCAAAAGTGGTGTCATGCAACATCATTTCCTTCTGCTGCTCACAAGAATGTCCATTGCAGATGGAACAATAGATCACAAAGAATAGATCTCACCTTGCATATTAGATCGGTATAGGATATCACGGGCCAGCCGGTAACATGCTTCACCATCGATGTGGCCTGAATGTATATGTATAAGCAGTGATTTGGGTAAAAATAACCCTGGGCCTTTGTATAGGATGACATTTTGTTTGCAGATTTCATCCCTGAATGAGCAGTATTCCCTAATTTCAGCTGGTGTTTCCTCTTTTGAGTCTGGTCATCCAGTCAGGACTACAGACTTCAGTTCTTGTAAGGTATCAACTTTTGCAGTTCGCTGTATGACCATTGCAGCCGCTGGTCTGTGACATTCAGATAATCTGCCTGACTGATTTGTGCAGTTTCAGTTTGTTGTTACAACCAACCAATCTTGAAATGTTCAATCCCAGTTTATAAACAAAACAGAGGCCAGAAAATGGCAGCATTAGCCTTATGCACTTAAATCAATTGTAAGCACACAATAAGGGACTTATTGAAGATTATTATCAGTGGTTTGCGGTCAGCTTCTGCTGTAATTATGTCTTTCCCATAGAGGTAGTAATGAAAGTGCTAGCAAGCAAATGCAATGTCCCAAACAAGGGCATTTATTTATTTTATTTAATAGGTTTTATATATCGCTTTATCATTTCAATCAAAGCAGTTTACATTGAAACTTAAACTTGGTAATGTACATTAAACGGGACATTGGTAACTTGGATTTTTCTGAGGCAATGGAGGGTTAAGTGACGTGCCCAAGGCCACAAGGAATGCTAGTGGGAATGGAACCCTAGTCTCTGGGTGCCCAAGCCAACCAAGGTGAGGGGGCGTAGGGGGATCCCCTGCCCAATCCAAACCATGATAGGGACGATCGGGGGTTGGGTGGCAGGGAGTGAAGTCAGGTTCTGCTGGGGATCGTGGCTTCTGCATGGAGCTGTGGTGCCATGCAGGAGCCTGGCTGAGCTAGCTGTCGAGGTGGCTGGACATCTGGGTTACCTTAATCGAGGCACATCCCAGACATCCAGCCACTATGCTGTGATTCTGCTCCCTTGGGGTCGTCTAGCCCCCTCTGGTGCAGAATTGGGTACATCTCCGGGCCATCAAGATTTCTGAGTGCCTGGATGGCCCGGACATGCACCTTCTAAATGGGCCTCATAGCATACACACACCCACACACACATGCACGCGCAAGGTGGTTGGATAGAATTCCATGGACAGCTCTGGGTACACCTCTTACAAACATGTTTTTCTTTTGTACAGGAAATGATGTGCGTATGGGAATTTTCAAGGGGTGTGGAAAGTATGACCCCAGGATTTGTGGGAAGCTTTTCTATTTCACTAGCGATGGATTCATCTTTCATTTCTACACTGAGTGTTGCAAAGAAGACAATTGTAACAGTGGAAGTATCACAAGTAGGTGATTTGTCTCTGTGTATCACACTGTGCAGGACAGTCCAGATAGAGGGATATGTGGCTCTTCCTACTGGATTAGTTTAAGCCCTCTAACAAAGGATAAGCAACGTTTCAGAGAATGAAGCGGTGCAATATTGAGACCATTTCCCAGTTCACAATTGGGCTTGTCTTTATAGGCACATTTCGCCCTAACAATAGCGCATATTAGAGAAGACCGATCCCTCTATCTGTGTGTACATCTGTCTGTATCAAATCGAAAACTTGCACATATCAGTGACGCACCTCCCATTGAGACAACATTAAAGTCCATTCAGTCCTCAAATGTCTAACCCCACCAGCCATTTGTAATGGAGTGTATAGGAAACTCCCCATCCCCCCACAAGGACTCTTCCCAGCCCTGTCCCTTTAAGAGAATAGGCTGGAGAATGCCTGGGAAGGGTGTGGCCAGGTCCCGGGATTTAAACCAGGAAGCAGGAGTCCTGGGAGAAAGAGGAGTCCAGAGTTTTGGAGCATACCTGAAAACTTCTCACCTGTAAAAGAGAGCCTGCTGTGAAGGTAGGAAGAATGTTTGAATTTATTACTGTCTGCTCAGCCTTGCTGCTGGAATTTTACTCGGCTGGAGAAACTTGCTGAGTTGTGCTGCCCAAAGTGAAGAATCTTTGAGGAACTAGCTTTGTTTTGTTTTGGAAGTGTGTCTGTGCTGGAGCAGCATTTGACTAGTCAGCAGAATAGTCCTACTGAGAGCAATTAAGGACGTTGCATTTGGGGAAAAGCCTAGGGTAGCAGAGCTTTTAAACTTACGTGGGTCTAAACTTCAAGGAGGGCCAGGGCAGTTGTCTGGATGCTTGTCCCCAAATAAAGTATATGTTCTTTAAATTTCTCTTGACTGTGGAGTCCTGTGTCATGCCTCCTGCTAGTCATATCTACCACACCAGTCTATAATCCTGAAGATCTCAGTCAAATCCAAACAACTATCGCACTCCAAAGAGCACCTTGATGAACAACTAAAGTGACCTCAAGGCTCAAATAAGTCACAGTAAGGGGCCAGATACGCAATTTAGAAAATGGAGCCATGACCATAGATATGCCACCGGATCCTTGAGGCACCATGAACGACAGGCAATCAACGGTACCGCAGTCCATATGTTCTATGATATTAATCCATTCTCGCTTTTTCAAAGTCTTGGAATGCCCACAGTTGCTCTGGATCTTTAAAGGAGCGTGTTTGATTATGAAGAGTAATCTTCATGTGAGCTGGAAAAAGCAAACCAAAGCGCGCTTGTAGTTTCTGTAGGTGCAGCCAAAATGTCGATCCACAGTAGGAAATCAGGAAAGAACAATAACATTTGTCTCTCGTATTTAATTGTATTTTGTAAACGTGCAGCTTGTAAGATTTTTAGAGCTTAAGGATAATGCAAAACCTTCAAAACGACAGGCCTCGAATATTTAGCATTCTGCAGTGGATGGGATGGGGCCTGGTGGGCTCTTTCTATTTCCAGAGGCTTCTTGAATTCGATGTTCAGCAACTTTGAAAGTAGCATTTCCAGGAATGATATCAGGTTCAGCCCTTCACCACCTTCAGGGATTCCTAATATGTGAAAGTTATTTTGCTGAGATCGATTATTGAGATCTTCAAGCTGCCGCTCAAGCAACTTCACCCATTTTGTGTTCTTTTGCAACAGGTTGAGCCGTTCCTCATGAGTGATAGCAGTTTTATTGAGCCAATCCAAACGTTGGCCAACAGAACCCAACTGGGACTTAACAGTGGATAGTTACATGCACATCAGCTCCAAGGACTCGCCATTGGCCATAACTAGATCTTTGACTGAATCTCTGCCAGGATAACTTGCAAGCCATCATCTAGATCATGACTGTCAGCCATCTTACTTGGAGAAGGAGGCTCTGGCATAGAAAGTTTTACCCCTTGATTTTACAACAGAAGCTAATCATGTTTAGCAGGTTTTATTGGCCAGGAGAGAGAGTGTTAGACCCACAGAGCAAAGACAGTGCGGCAAGCTAACTTTAAGGTAAGTTAGTTTATCGTTCTGTTCCATGGGCCTGGTGGTAGGTGCACCCCCTCCTGGCCAACTCCTGAATTGGGCCACACGCCCACCGTCCTGGCCTTGGTTCACCACTGCTGTTTCTATTTCTTCAGTGTTGCTCTATATGAAGAGTCTGTTTTCTTGAGGTTTTCAATTCAGTTTTGCCTTCTATCTCTATTAGTAATCTTTGGTCACTTATTCTGTGTTTGATGAGGGTCTGTCTTTTTTTTGCATGTGTGCTCAAAGGCACGGTATTCTGCTAGTAATGTAGTTTCTGTGTAGAGAGATCTGCAACAGTTCTGTTTTGTCAGTAGATGGTTTATTGGTTTTTAGGGTCTGGTGTAAGATTTGCAGAGCTGCCTTTTCATATATAAGGTTGTTGCTGTTTGAGTCCCAAGAGTTAGTGTTCTTATCGTACAGTGAGTTTCTGAGTGTCTTTTTGCATGGTTTTGTACATAATGGTTGGCAATGGAGAGATTGTGTGTTGCCCTTACTGAGGTGACATCAGAGGCAGATTTATGATTTTGGTGCCCATAAGCAAGATAAAGTGAAGATCCCAGACAGTAGATGTTGATGGGGAAGGTCAGAGATCCCCTAGACAGGAGATCCAAAAGAGGAGAGATAAAGTTTCTGTGCCGCTGTGGAACCTCTTTGAAGCAGCACATACACATGGGCCTTAAGTAAATTGGAGCAGGCTCTCTTTTTGCCTGGGTATTTAGTACCTATAAAATGTGGTGCCCTAGGAAACTGCCTATGCCTAAAACTGGAACTGGGTAGCATCAACATTTTAATATAATCTCATTTTGTCATAACATTAGACAGGGTTTTGGAATATTTTGCAGGATAAGACATGTGATGAGGTGTCTTTCCTCATAGTAGATCTAGGGATATGTTTACTAAATCGCGGTAAAGGGAGCAAGTGAGCCGTTAGTGGGCGCTGTGCAGGTGCACACTTAGCATGCGCAAAAAGCTACTTTAGCGCATGCTAATGGTACCAGCCACTTTAGCACATGCTAACGGTACCTGTGGGTGGAGAGAAGGTGTGCACAGTGCGGAGAGTGAGGGTCAATGGGCAGGGAGTGGGCGGGAACAAGGCTTGTTCCCTTAATGCAGGCACCGTAACAGCAGGAACCCTAACGCAGGAACCCTAACGCAATTCAAAACCTGGTGGAAAGGGTGCTTTTTGAGAAGAGAGAACAATGTGATGCACAGACAGGGGAGCCTAAAAGAGTGATAGTACTGCTTCATTAGCAGCAACAGCATAGTGCCAAAGTATGAAAGGGCACTATGCTGATAGTGCAATAGGGGCAAAGGAGGTGGCACATGGAGTCATTCAGTGGGGGCTGCTGGTACACAGGGAGGACCAGACAGCTGCCTAGATGGCACATAGGAACATGAGACTACAAAATATGACAAACATGTCAGACCAGGGTCTATCATGCCCAGTATCCTGTGTCCAACAGTGCACAATCTAGGTCACAAGTACCTAGCAGTTTCCACAAAAGACACACAGGATCCTCAATAGCTGTAATGCATAGTACGGGTCCTCTTTAGCAATGGTTTATGGACCGTTACCCAGGAACCCATCCAAACCTTTTTAAACCCAGCTACACTGACAGCTTTTACCACATCTATTGGTAATGGACTGTAAGTTTTGATTATGCGTTGACTGAAAAAATATTTTCACCTAGAAAACCCAAATGGGTTACAATGTAGCTGCATTGCAGGTCCCCTAGTCTGTCCACAGTCTGATGGCATAGAAAAGCGACCTACGTTTATCTGCTTCTCGCCGGCCAGTAATCTATAGACCTCTATCACATCTCCCCTCAGCCGTCTCTTCCTCAGGTTGATGAGCCCCAACCTTTTTAGCCTCTCCACAAAGGGGTATTCTGCCATCTGTAGAACCATCTGTGATGTTTGTCATGATCCCATAGTGACAGCAGCAGCACACAGCCCTGCTACTGCTGCAGAAAAGCAATGTGCCATGTGGGGCGGTCCAAGATCCTAGCACCCCAGGCAGAGATCCAGGCTGCTTCCCCCACCCCACTGCCGCAGAACCCAGCTGTGGGGGAAGAGACCGATAGTACCAAATACTGTAGCTCTCTAGATAGCTGAAAAATGCATGCAGAAAACAAGAAAAAAAAAAGCATTAAACATTAGCAGTGATGTGGACTTCCAGCACAACCAACACAGATAGAAACATAGAAACATGATGACAGAAAAAGACCACATGGCCTATCTAGTCTGTCCTTCCATATCAACAACTACAACAGTCCACTTTTTACCTTTAGAGATCCTCTGTGTTGGTCCCATGCTTTTTTGAATTCAGTTACTGTCCTCATCTCTACCACCTCCACTGGGAGACTATTCCACGGATCCACTACTCTTTCTGTAAAGAAATATTTCCGCATATCACTCCTGAATCTATCTCCCTAATCTCTAATAGTGCAGGTTCAGTGGACCAGGTGCGGGGCACCCCTCCTCACCCTCAGGGTGACAACTGAAACCACTCTGCAGCACAGCTTGCTGTTGTTATGTGCATGTAGGACATGCAGCCAGTGAATCTTCCTGAGCTGATATGCTGTATCAGTGCATTCTCCATTGGATCTTCAGCTGCAGACCACTGTTTTGCATGTGCAGTGCCTCATGGGTAGTGGCGGCCCAACCTATGCAAGCACAGATAGCACAAAGTTTGATTAGAGATCTGCAGGCTCTAGTCATCTCTGATCAGCTCTGTGGAGCTGTAGCCTACTGGTTGGCACAATGTTTCTCATGGTCAAATGTCCAGGGTTTGATTCTGACTTTCTCATTTTGTGCCTGGGTGCGCTTTCACAGTCCTGGCTCTGCTGTGACCTGCAGACAATCATTCTTCTACATTTCTATGTGTTATGGCCACATGTTCTACATTTCTATGTGTTATGGCCTCTCTTAAAAAGGCTCGATGCATTAGGCATTAGAGGAATCCCCCTGAAATGGTTCGCCTCATACATTACAGACCGAATGCAGCAAGTTCACTTTGGCGATGAAACAGCGACGCCATTCCCACAAACTCAAGGCATCCCGCAGGGCTCAGCACTATCTTCGCTCCTGTTCAACCTTTATCTGAGACCAGCCTGTGAAATCTTCAAGAACAACGACATCAGTTACCATATATATGCTGATGACATTATGCTCTATACCCAATTGGATGTAGATCACCCAAACATCAGCCAGCTCGAGAAATGCCTTGACGAGCTACAAACCTGGTTGCGACACAACAATATGTCCATAAATCACAAAAAAACTGAAGTGATGTGCATATCCAGGAAAACGGACTTCAACCCACCACCAACAATAACCATGAACGGCAATGTATACGCAACAAAAAAAGAAATTAAATACCTTGGAGTGACGCTGGACTGCAACTTAAAGATGGAGAAGCATCTTAGAATTACAAATCGGATCATTTTTCATAAGTTAAGAATTCTACAACCTCTCCGCTCTATCTTAGATCATGCGGACTTCCGCACCGTAGCGCAAGCCCTCATCATTCCTCACATAGACTATTGCAACGCCATACTTCAAGGGCTCCCTAAAAAGACCATCAGTATCCTCCAGTTGGCGCAGAATGTGGCAGCTAGAATCATAACGGGAACAAGACTAAAGGATCACATCACACCTACTTTAATTGACCTGCATTGGCTCCCAATCAGTGCCCGAATACAGTACAAAATCATAGTCACCACATTTAAGCTCCTCCATAACATCGCGCCCTCTTACCTCGGCTCACTTGTGTCAGCCCAAACAAATAACAGGAGCAGACGTTCCCCGAGCCTCAACACCCTACTGGTCCCCGGCCGCATGAGGCACGTCAATGTCCAGACCAGCAACCGAGCATTCTCGTTCATAGCACCTCAACTCTGGAACAAGCTACCAGTAGATCTAAGAGCGTGCAGTGACTTAATGGTCTTCAGAAAACAACTCAAGACGTACCTATTCCAGTCACACTTCAACACTATGTAATCTCAATCCACAAAGCAAATTGTATGAATTCATGTCAGCAATGAGATCGCCACCAATAGACTCAATGTTGTGTGAATATGTATCTGCTTATGTAAATTGTAAATTCTTTTGTAAATACTAATTGTAAATATTTCCCTTCTTAATGTGTCTAAACCTTATCCCTGTGTGCTGTGAACTGTACTATGCCCTCTAATCATACTGTGTGCTGTGAACTGTACCTCTTCCACTAATCATCCTGTGTATTGTAAATTATGGCCAGTACAGCCACTCTTTTTCTGTGGTGGAATACCGCTGCTGATCGCTGGAAGTAGCGGGATATAAGTGTACACTAAATAAATAAATAAATAAATGTTGGGTATCCCAACACGGCATTCCCCATCATGGACATCTGTGAGCATGGCTTTAGTGGCTCTGCTGCTGCACATTGCAATGGGTCAGTGATATATAAGCAGCAGATGTCTGGGTCAACTGGTATGGATGTGTTTTCTGTTTTGCCATCATTGTGACTTCCCAGCTTTACATAAAAGGGATATATCTCATACATTCAGGCACCTAACACTCATTGCATATCCATCCCTTGCACTGTTCTGCCATCACTACTTACCCCACATGGGCTCAACTTGTCCCTTTCTATCATGCCATTCTGTCGGGTGTATTGTCTTGCAGTTGCACAGGCTGAGGCACCAGTCCCACCTGCACAAATGGTTTTTCATGTACCCCATCACACTGCTACTTTTGGTTCACACACACCAAATGCTTTTGGCCTGTATGATCCCATACATCCACCCACCGCACACAATGCAAATTCTCTGCTTGGATGATCCATGGCACAGCCCTTCACCCACCATTTGACCATCAGGGAGATTCATGGTGGGGCAGCTTACTGGCAGTAAGCTGCCCCACCATGGCCTTCAGGGGTCATTTACAGCAGTTAGCCATATCATGCACACCTCTCTTGTGACTCCTCCACATGTGCACTCATGCATTATCCTCCCTTTGCTGCCCACATCAGAAACATGCTGCCTCCACCCAAACACTGTCCTGGCCTATGGCATGTCACACACTGACAGTACATCTGGATCCATGTCCACACCTCACAGACACTATAATATAACTTACGGCATGGTGTATGCTTTCAGGTGCATCTAGGACTGCTTGTCTTTCAGAGCGCCCCCCACTGCTGCATCCCCTTCACTGACTCCGCTGCTGCCACCACCCACCCATGACACAGCCAACAACCACACTGATCATCATCACTAGACAGCCACCTATCTAGCCTAGACAACAGCATAGACCTGCTGTATGATCAAACATGCTCATCACACATACTGCCACATTGCCAGGCATCAGGCGAGTCAACTTCATTAGCTACCAATTGTGCTTGCATCCATACCTTCTCCAATGGCTTTCAATGGCTTTTCTGAATTAAGGTACATGCCAGACACCTTCCCGCAGCATGTCCTATGTATAAGTGTCCACTACCACCCCTTAATGTAGCATGTGCTGTTACCACATGGTAAATGTCCATTAGCACCGCTTAACACCAGAAAGCCTCTAACATCCCAGAACACTTACCGCATGCCATTAATGCACGGAAAAGACTGCTCCTTTACCAGTTTAGTAAACATACCCCCTAGTTAGTTATGGGACACTCTTGAAACCTGTCCCACTTCATGTACGTGGCCTAATAAAGCAGCATGCAGGGAGAGTGAAGGACGTGGCAGTATAATCAAGCCCAGGTTAAATTGGGAGTTTATCCTTATGTAGCAACTATAGATATCTCACTTTCACAAAGGCCGGTTTATATCAAGAAAGCTTCTTGTATGAAATAAAATTTCACCTCTCTGTATATCATATAGAACTACCCATCCTAAATCATTTAAATACCTTATTGCTAAAATATTTTGAACATTCATCCAGCAGCTCTGCTCTGTCCTTTTGAACTCTGCACATTCTTCTGAGCAATCAGGGTTTTAAATCATGTCACATGATATAGTATGAGATGATGTCATTTTGATATCGAAGCCAGCATGGACCAATCAGTACAGTGACTGTAAGTTACTGTGGCAGCCTAGGTCACTTGGCTGTCCTCGGGACATCATAGCAAATATAGTGGAACTTCTTAAGGAATTCAAAATATGATCTCTTAATGGAATAATATTATGTTTTATTTATTTATTTTATTTAAAAAGTCTTTTATACCGCTTTATCATTTCAATCAAAGCGGTATACATTGAAACTTAAACTTGGTAATATATGTTAGAACACTTTAGTCTTTGCTGAAATGTGTTTCTTTATTTGCTCTTAGTACCAGCTGTAAACACCACTGAGAACGGCTTGGCGTGCCCATCCTGCTATATTACTGGAGCTCCTGAATGCACCAAAACTGGAACCATCAAGTGTGTTGGGGATCAGAAACAATGTCTTGATTACTCTGGTATTATGAGGAGACCAGGTACGTAGAGCAGATCTCAGATGTGCTTTCATGAAATGCTCACTCAGTCCTTACAGTCCTCACATTTAGAAAGTAGGAAATGAACAGAACGTTATGCTCCACATTTTCAAACAGGTAATCTGCCTAAGTGCAGGTGAAATCTGTATGTCTATCGGGACGTTCTGCTATGCAACCATCCCCTGTGTATGACAACTGTGCTCCTTTTTACAAATAAATACTGTTAAATTGGCAAGATGTTGGGTTGCTAAGCTTTAAGGGGCAGAGTATACACAAAAAGGAAACCACTAATACTGATGTTCCCGTGCCGTGGTGGGCTTCTACTGATGATAATTTTATTTAAATGATATGAAAGGTGATTGATGAATGTAATAAAATGAAATATATGAAATGAAGACATGGAACCCGATTCAGGTAGGGGCACGTCCGGGCCGTCTAGATGGCCCCAAGCAATATGGGCCTGTTTGGACCAAATTCTGGACCGCAGGAACAAAATGTTATAGTAACCAGAATCAGGCCCGAGGACGGCCCAAGCGTGCCCCTGCTGCCTGTGGGAATGTCCTCTCTGCAGGCACCCCAAACTCCTATGGTCTCGGCCCCCCTTTTCCCTGCTGCTCGACTCACAGCTGGCATGCCATGGCCTGAATCGGGCAGTGGGGACACCCCCGCACCCTGCCCCAGGCCCTGGGGATGGGTCCCCAGTGCCAATCGCCTGGCTTTTGCTGCTTATTCCATCTTTGAGGTAGAATAAGAGGGTAGAGCCTGAGGGTGAATCAGACCTGGGTGGCTTGTGGGGCTGCATGTCACACCAGGACATGCAGCCCTGCAACCCCTCGTCCCGGAATTGGGCCTATGGGGTGTTCTCACTATGAACCAGTCACATCCTTCTGCCTCCAGGCCAGCTCCCTCCTAGCATGCTGTTCTAAATGTCAGTAGTACAAGATTTTTCAGAAATTACAAGCCAGTTCTGCTAATCTTCTCCAGTGTGAGTTCAGAGCACTCTCCCCATACTCAGAGTACTGGCATCCTGTGGATAGTGGCATGCCAGCCAGGAGGGTATTATCTGCTATGCTTTGGATTGCAGTCCCTGATCTAGATCCTGGACACTGAGAAACACATCGGAGCATTAATCTATTAGATGGGGATGTGAGGGACATGTCACATGGCAATATGAGAGAGCAATACAACCTTGGGAACACTGAAAGATAATCTCTCTGACCACGCTAGAAATGCCAGATAATCTCTCTCACCAGACCATGAAAGTCAGTAGGGAGGAGTGGCCTAGTAGTTGGGGCAAGTTACCTTGGGCCAGAAGGTCAGGGGTTTGAATCCCACTAAAAGACAGCAAACTTGGGTTGGAAGGACTGGGGTTTCTAATCCCACAGGTGCTCCTTGTGGCTTTGGGCAAATTACTTAACCCTTCTTTGCCTCAGGCACAAAAAAGCAGTTTGTGAGCCCTTCAAGGACAAGGGAAAAATATATATACACAGTCCTCCTTCACCAGCTTGTCCCCCCCTCCCCCCAACTTCTCCATCCACACCTGCCACAGGGCTGATCATAGAGGTGGAGGAGCACTCATCCTGACCAAGATGGAGCTAGAATTCCAGTTGATCTCTGCCAGCAGCACTACGCATCTCGATCTCTTCACCATAGCCAATAAGCACAGCACCATCAACACAGTCTACAGAGCACCCTCCCCTTCCTCGGAGGACTTATCAACAATATCAACCTTGTCTGCAATCCCAAGAGCCCTTGCACACCGTGCTGGGTGATTTCAACCTCCCTGATCTCCAAGACACCCATGCCAAGGCCTTCCTCGAGGCACTTAAAGAGCTAGGATACACACAGATAATCAACACCCCTACTCACGTAAAGGGAAACATGCTGGACCTGATCTTTGCCCTGTGGTCAGTCTTAGACCCTAAGCACAATCTTGCTCTATCCATCACCCCAGTGCCATGGTCTGACCACAGCCTGATAAGATTCCAGATGCCAACCCACCCCAACCACATTAGCTCCCAGACCTTAGCCAAGACCCCTACAGTACCCTCAAAACATTTCCAGCCATTCAACAAGGAGGAAATCCTGAACAGAGCTCAGCCTTTACGTTACCCACCAGCGCACAGTCTCGACGAAATGATCTCCACATGGAACACGAGCCTGGATGCCATCATCCATCTACCACCCACTAATAAGCCACCAGGAAAAAGGCAGAACGCTCCATGGTAATCCTCCGAGCTACAGACATCACTTCTCCACCTTAGAAAGCTTGAGAGACATTGGTGTCGTTCACGCTCAACTGAGAACCATGAATCATACATTGCTCATCCAAGAAGGCACCATGAAGCAGTTACAGCGAGAATTAAGCAATTCCATGCAGAGAAACTGCAACACTCCCTAAACAAGCCACACAAGCTTTTCAACCTAATCAAGACCCTAACAAAAGAGCCCTCCCCTACCCAACCAAGCCTGCCAGACCCACAGGAATTCACTGACTACCTGCAGGCCAAAATGAGCCAGACCAGCGGGACCACAAACATCTCCCTCTCGCATGGGATACCCCACCACCTACCCTCTTGCCTCCAGCCATGAAGGACACCTGTGACATCCTCACCACCTTCCTGGCCCCAACTGAGAAAGGCATTCAAGACATCATCACAGCCATAAACACCACCACAGCTCCAAACGACCCTTGCCCGGCATTTTGGATAAAATCGCTACATGTTGACCTTAGCCTGTTCCTGGCCACTCATAGAACTATCATTCTTGACTGTGACCTTCCCCCGAAGCCTGAAGCAAACAGCTATCAGACCTCTTCTAAAAAACAAGCTGGACCCAGCGAAGGTAGACTCCTACAGGCCAATCTCAAGTATCCTTTCTGCAAAAATTATTGAGAAGGTCATCCAATGCCAACTTCACCACCACATCGAGACAAGCGCTCTCCTCAACCTATGTCAGCATGGTTTCAGGGAGTCACATGGCGTCAAGACCCTGTTGACCACTCTATTCAGCTCCTTAACCATCGGATTGGACAACATCAAGCAAGGGTTTACCCTGATCTTCATGGACATTGCTGCAGCCTTCGATTCCGTCAGCCACGAAATACTCCTAACACGTCTTAGGGAGAAAGGCATCCACGGTACAGCGCTAACCTGGTGCAAGTCATATTTATCAGACAGATGGCAGCACATTCGAATCGGCTCCTCTACCTCCAAACCTTTCCCACAAGAGAAAGGCGTGCCACAGGGATCATCACTCTAAGCCCTACTGTTCAATGTATGCATGCAGCCCATTTGTGCTCTCATCCGCTCCTTCAATATCAACTGCCTGATCTATGCCGACGACGTCCTGCTTTACATGCCTATCTCAACAGAGCATCCAGATCTTTCACCACTAACAGCCTGCTTCGATGCCGTCACTGATTGGCTACATACGCAGAGGCTTAGAATAAATTTCAACAAAACGGAGGTCTTCTTTATCACCAGGAACCCAGCATTCACCCTGCCCACCTCCTGAAAGTACGAGATGCCGAGCTCCTCAGCAAGCCCACGGTATGCTATCTAGGGGTCACGCTAGACCAACAGCTCAACATGAAAGCCCAGATCAGTAACATGGTCAAAGCGGTCTACCACAAAATAAGGACGCTCCTACGACAGCTGCTTGAGCCAGATGACTTCAGGACAATCTATCAAGCCCTAATAATCCCACATTTTGATTATGCTAACGCAATACTACACGGACTCCCGAAGAACATGCTAAATCCACTGCAGCTTGCAATGAATGCAGCCGCTAAAATCTTTCATGGAGCCTCCAGGAGGGAACACGTAACCCCAATCCCGAAGCACCTGCACTGGCTGCCGGTACACTGCAGACTTTCCTTTAAAGTGCTATTGATGACCTTCAAAGCCATCAACAAGTGCTCCTCTACCTCCCTCACGGACCTCATCCAGCCCACCCCCCTCAACAGAGCTAGGAGATCAGCTGCCGCTAATACGCTGATACTCCTGAAGGCGATTACAAAATGCTCACAGTCCACAAGAAACAGAGCCTTTGCACTATATGCACCCACATGCTTAGACAAGTGTACAATCCCATCTGAAAAAGATACCTGAAAGACGACTGTAAGGAAATGTCTGCATTCTGGGGATGTTGAATTGTCCCTGGTACATTCAGTGTACATGTGCACTTGCAGCCTGCATAAGCTGTAGAGGGTTTTCCAAGGAAATTAGTAGTTTCCCTTTGGAATCTACCAACAGTGTAAACATGCTAAACCTTTCTGCATATATTTGCAATTTTGTTAAGTGCAGACTGCAGATGAGTGGGGCTATGGAGAGAGTAGTGCGTACACATTTCACTGTGAAATGCATGTGTCCTGTTTCATTCCTCTGACCTATGTGGGCATTGTAGAACCCACACTAGACTTTTAGTGAGTTGATGAGGTCAACTTTCAACCAAGCTATTTTACCCAAATAATATTTACCCAGGTAAATTCCTTTGAAAATTGTCCTCTGTGTACATAGAAGGGTTCAGGACAGCACTGAAAATAACCTGTGATTTCCCTCTGTGTGCAGGTCTTCCATTTAAAGAACAAGCTTATAAAGGATGCATTAAAGAAGGAGCCTGTGAGATTGGGTCCTCAGTGCTAAAAGCAACCACCAGTATTGAAGAGAAGAGGTTCCAGTGTGTCTAACCCAGAACAAGCACCTCTGTTTTCTCTTGTCTTGATCAGTTGCTGCTTTTTCTTCTGCTCTGGAATTGCTTTGAATAGTTTAAGACCCTTCAAATAGATTCTGTGCAATTGCCTTCTTGAAAATTCTTTTTGTCAGACCCTGAAATTATAGAACTAGATATCAGAGAACTAGTCTGTATCCTCCTGGTCCTTTTACTTTAATCATAAAACCATTATATTTCTTCTCTTTATTGATCATTAAATGACTCCTCTTTCTTTGCTTGATTATCATTTTAAATAGCTTCTGTAGCAATTAATGTCCCAGAATCCAAGCTCAATTTGTATTATCTTCTCTCATAATCAAAATCATATTCATATATCTTCTAATCATATCATTTCAACTGAACTGAATTTCCATTCTTCCAATGCAACATTGTGTTTCAAACGATCTAAAATCATTCTACATCAGGGATATTAAACAAATTACTTCTCTCCAAACTGGATTCCTCCAATTTTATTTTGAACTTCGGTAAAGACGAGCATATTCTTCATAATCTCAAAAGTTTACTAATACGAAGCCCAGCCTTTAACCCTTTTCACTCGGCTGTCCCATCCCTTGGGACATTTCAATTTTCCCATTCCAATCGCCTGTCCCACCCTGTTGGACATATGAATAACATGCTAGTTAGTGGCTCGTAATACAACTGTAGAATGTCTATGTCATATTGGTTGTAATTTGGCCAGTTTCTTGTTAAAATTTGTTCCGATCTGGCATGAGTGACATAGAAAATTTATCCGAGTGGAAAGCATTAAATGTACAGAATGATGACTGCAAAATTGTGACAAATTATTTCAATCTGCAGATTTACATTGGATTTATTATCCTGTTTTTACAGAGGGGATGTCCCAGAATGGTGATTAAAAAGCATGTCTATGAGCCAGATTTGCTCAAAGATAGCATTTATTGATTTATCGGGAAAAACGAGAAACTGATAGAATTACATGTTTACTTCCTTTGCGATCAGACATCTTTAGTATCCCAAATTCTATGTAACATTGGAAAGTGCTGGGATGTCATTCTTGTCTTGATGAACATCCAATTATAGTATAGTATAGTATAGTGGGCTAACATTACTGATAAAGTAGTGTGGTCGGTAACATGGATTGTCCTGGATAATCAGGCAGACTCATAAGAAGGACATTTTTCCTGTAATAATTGTGAGATCCCAATCACCATTATAGCTGGAACTAGTTGTATTGATCCTCAGACATTAAAAGTGATTGTGGCAAAATCTTTTACAACCTATCAAACTGATTATGTTATACTTGTATATTTTAACTGGCCAGTCATTACGAACATTTGATAGGAATGCAGGAGTGACCAGTAGGTCAAGAAATACCCAGTGAGGCTGGGGGCAAACCCAAGTATAAGCAACATCCACAGAAATCACAATATTTTGTTGCGATTATGGGTGCGGTGTTGACATATCTTTATCTTTATCTTTATTTAAAACTTATACCACCTAAACCAAGAGGCATGCAGCGGTTTACAATAAATACAAAGGAGACTACTGATAGAAACAGAAAGGAACGCCATTCATTTACAAAAAGGGATAGCAAAGAGAAAAGGAACAGAGGAAAACATAAAACGCAAAACAGAGGGAAGGGAAACAATCAGCTGCTGGCAGGAGGAGAGGGAGGAGGAGGGATGTCAAAAGCTGTGCAGAAGAGGTGGGTCTTGAGAGAGGCTTTAAAGGTGCGGAAGGAAGATTCCAGACGTAAAGCTAAAGGTAGTGAGTTCCAAAGTTGAGGACCAAGGAAAAAGAAAGCAGAAGAACGTGTAGATTCAAGATGAGCCCTAGAAGGAGGTGGAAGAAAGAGGCGATTAGCATGGATTGATTGAAGAACTCTAGAGGGGCAATGGAAGTGAACCAGATCAGAAAGGTAGAGAGGGACACCAGTGTGTAAAGCCCTGTGAACAAAAATCAGAATCTTATATTGGATACGGAAAGGGATGGGCAACCAGTGTAAATGGATGAGGAGGGGAGTGACATGGGCAGAACGGGTTGAATTGGTCAAAAGACGGGCGGCAGTGTGATGAACCAGTTGGAGACGGTGAAGCTGAGAGAGTGGGAGGCCGGCCAGGGAGGCATTACAGTAGTCTAGACGAGAAACAACGAGGGAAAGAAGAAGTGTGGTCATAGAGGAGGGGGAGAGAAAAGGCCGGACTGCACAAAGTTGCCGCAACGTATAGAAAGAGCGCTGGACAATGGAAGAAACGTGGTCTTTGAAAGTTAAAGCTGAGTCCAGAGTGACACCAAGATATCGCATGGACATGACGAGAGGGATAGGACCCGCAGAAAGAGATGGAGTGAGGGTAGGAGTGGGGGCAGCAGCAGTGAACCAAATAGCTGAAGTCTTAGACAGGTTAACATGTAGAAAGTTCTCTGAAAACCAGGAAGAGACAGCTGAGAGACAAACATTGAGGGGACCAATATCAGGCGTGAGAGGACAGGTGTGAAAGAGAAGGATGATGTCATCTGCGTAATAGTACGCAGAGATACCGTGCTGCTGAATAAGTAAAGCAAGAGGGGCCAGAAAGATGTGATCTGCTGGTGTGTGTGTTGTCCGTGACAGTCATTGTCATCAGTGCACATTCAATCCAAATCTCCACAGCCATAAGGGAGCAGAGATAATGAGGAGCAAGATCTGGGCCCAATCTGACGGGTCCTGCTTATCCAATAGAACATGTTAGGGCTTGTAAAACAGCAATCCCTGCATGGTGTGCCACCTGTCCTGGTAGCTAAAGACGGTAAGACTGCCTGTACATGGGGTCTGACAGCACAGCTAGCTGCGGGGGAGGCTGCATAGCAGGGTGTGCTCGCAGAAAACCCTCTGCTCCAACAATGGGGGGAGGGGAACAATGCAACAGAGCAGAGAAAGAAGAAAAGCCAACATTGCCAAGGTGGTAAAACCCACCCTACAGAGTCAGAACATACTGCATATCAAGTCCCTTTAGCTAAACAGACTATACTAAGAGCTACCTGTGAGGAACATGATGACATTCGTTGGCCTTTCCTACTGCTTTGATGACAGTGCAATACATTGCCTGGCCACAGATGAGACAGTTAAAAGATGTATATCATGGAGGTTATTATGGGGTTGTCACTGGTTACACATATGCCGAGAAGAGTCGGATGAACCCACTGCCCATAGGTGACATCTGTATAGCTCACAGGGTGATAGTGGAAAGAGCTGCACTCTGGCAATGGTCTGAAAAATCTTAGCCCACTACTTGTTGGGTGTGTGTGAACAGTGTCCTGTTAGAGATGGTATGGAGAGGGAAAAACATCATACAGGCAGAACATGTACAGTGTGAGCATATGGACTATGTGTATCTCATCACAAATGCATACTGCACCTCTTTAGCATACTGTCAAGGAAGACGGGTAGCATCTGCTAAGACGTGCTATGTGCAGCACAGCATGGTTGCATGCATGATCCTCACCACATCCCCCCTGGGCAAGGTTGCCATGCACAACAGCTGGATGAAGACATGCCCGATGGTTTTGAACTACTACTATCAAGCATGTATACAGCGTTATAAGGCGTATGCACTGCTGTACCGACATATATTAAAGACAGGACTACAAAAAGGGACTGCTACTTCTGGAGAGAGATCTGCAATTGTAAGTATTTACTTCTGGGAAATTTTCTAAATCTTGGGGAAAAAGGAATTCCTTAGATTAAAGCTGATTAATCTGTCAACCCAGTGTATTTGTTAAATCAATCAAGGCCTAGTAGCAGCAAAGAGCTTTTAGTTTAAATTTTATACACAGCAGAGAGCTTTCTGGTTAAATTTAGACCCCAAGACTCCCTGTATCCAAGCAAGGTCTGTGGGACTCCCCCTAAAAATTGTCACAGATTACCTTAGAAGCACAGGACAGGGTACTGTGTAGCAGCCAGCTTTTAATAAGTCTTTTTCCCTCCCTCCCTCCCAAAACCCACCCACCCCTGGGATAATTGTAGCTTTATAGGTGCATAAACCTCTCAAGGGAAAGGAAGTGCCATATTCACTCTCAGGTGCAGCTGTTTGTCCTTTCAGGATAGGGTTGCCAACCAGCCAGTATTCAGCTGGCCTGGCCGGTTTTTCCATGGCCAGGCCGGCTGCCGGCAGAGATGTGAAACCGGCCCTTGAAAAGCCGTTTTTTTGCTCTGGCCGCAAGATCGGGAGCGGCCAGAGCAAAAAAATGGCTTTTCTCCCAAAGTCCGCGGGGGAGGGAGCCAGGGAAGCCCGCGCGAGGCCCCGGCTCCCTCTGTACAACCGCCAGCGTGAAGATCTTTTTCCTTCACGATGGCGGCTGTTTATGTGAAGCCACGATTGCTGGGAAAGGTTAAAAGCAATAAAATTCCCAGATAGAAAAATACTTTTTATTTTGAATTTATTAACTGGAATATGTCTGGTCTGGGAAGTGTGTATTGCTAACATCTTTGCGTTTTTGTTTAGTGCAAGAGGAAATTACTTTATAGTTTTATTTCTCCAGTGTTGTACACTTCATGTTTGGCTTTTGGGGTTCCCAGTTTAATTATTATCTGACCAAGGGAGTTAGCCTACACTTATCCTCGGTAATTTTTGTGGGTGGGGCTGGGGTGCAGCATGGGTGGGACTGGGGGCAGGGCAGGGGTGGGGCTAGGGGCGGAGAATGGGTGGGGCATGGCGAGCCACAGGTGTCGGGTTTTTCTCGGTGAAAAAGTTGGCAACCCTATTTCAGGACCTGAGATTAATTAAGCTTCAGGTAAACGAAGTACATTAAACTTATTAGGTGCAGTTTAGTAGTATGCATGCGCACCAATCCTTAGTAGGTAAAAAACTTAAATACCTAAACACAACCTGGAGTGCAAATGCTAGCAACTTCAGATTTTATAATGTAGTTCCTGATCTTACCCATTGGAATCAGTGCTATAGGTCCCATAAGGCATCAGACTGACTGAAAAACGCACTCCTGGGACTACCAAACTCGACAACTCAGACAGTTGGAGTCTGGTACTTACTGCTCTGCTCTAATCAGCGCTGCACTTGTACATTTGCAGCATGCGCTGGCATACCTTGCCCAGCTGCACCATTTTGTGCCGTGCCACAGAGCTAGGGAACAGGGCGTGCCTGGGGGTAATCAGTGTGGCCAGCAGGTGTGAGTCAGTGTTCGAGAACCGGGGCTTCCTAGATTGGGCTGCTGTTATTCCTGCAAATGTCAGGTTCTGCGTTTGCAACGTCAGACACTGTGAGGAGCCCCAATGCGCATTTGCCAGCGTAGTGCCCATTGCCAGCAGTCAGCACATGCTCATAACATTACGCCCATGCATGCTACCTGCCTGCCCGCCATTACTACAATCGAATCTGAGCCTCAGCTGCTAGGAAGCTGGATATTGGGCATGATGGACCTTGGTCAGGCCAGGTATGGCATTTCTTATGGTCTTATGCCAGCCAATCCAGGATTTATGAGCCGCACAAACACATGCATTATGGGAATGTGACTCAATGTCCAACTTGTCACAATTCTGACTACTCATACTATGCTGCATGTCCCAGCAGGGTTTGACCCCAGAAGTGCAAAGTTACTCTGTTCCATTAGTGAGATTTACAGCCAGTCCTAGATATCTGACAATCTCATTCTGATGCATTATGGGAAATGCAGTACTTACTGCAATGTGTTAAAGGAGGGGCTACTGCATGGTAATGCTAATGTACATCCTGAGGTGCAACTGTATCTCAGTCCCGCAACTGGGTAACTTGGCAACTCTGTGACCCCCAGCAACAGGGTTGCCAGATTACCAAGTTCCAGGGGTGAGAGTTGTTGGCAGTATTGGTTCCAAATGACCGGTGCACTGCAATATGGGATTTGCAAGCCCTGATTTTACACATTGAAATCAGTGTTGCAGGTCGTGTGATAGATCAGAGTGAGAATATGTGTGAAACCATGGTCTGGCAAAACATCTTCCTCATGGGACTGGGTCACTTGGAAACTCCTTGTCTCTAGTGCTATCATGGGCAGTGAGACTCGGACAGCTGCTATCTGTCTCTTCCTAACCTGGAGCCTTCTGTATATCCTTACCTCCAGCCCATATGCTCATAAGAGGAAGCATACAACCAACTGCACTCATTGCCATAGGCACATGCACAGGGCTATCAGGTTACCCATTTCCTGAATGGAGCAGAGGTGCCAGTTCACGTCTTGCGTTGATAGAGCAGGGCAGCATGACATAGTTCTAACCTGAAAGATCCAAGTGGCTAGAGTGCTGCTGGTCCCTTTATGCATCATAATTTTGGTTACTAGTTGTCAGTGGCTCATTAGAAACAGGCCGAGCCTGTCCGGGTTACACTTGCACAGAAGTCACTACAAAGGTCTTTATAAGGTCAATGGTCATAAAACCTGTACTGCCTCAGGCGGTCTCACATGACCTCTTTCCATGTGCAATCCAACAACAAGCAAGCAACACTTATGTACAGGACATTTGTCTCAGAGTATTACACTGCTTGGAGTGGAGGAGTAGCCTAGTGGTTAGAACACTGGCTTGGTAACCAAGCAACCAGCATTTGATTCCCACTAGCACTCCTTGTGGCCTTGGGCAAGTCACTTAACCCTCCATTGCCTCAGAAGAAAGGCCTGGCAATCTACTTCCAGTGACACTGCCAAGAAAACCCAGGAGTTTCTGGGTCACCAGGAGTCAGGACTGACTCAAAGGCACATGTTGCATTACTGTTTAGTTGCAACTGGCTGAAGATGTGACGGCAACATTTGCTCCAGGCCTGGGTTAAGCTCACTGCATGCACGGACATGTACTCTTGCTTTTCTTATGGAGTGCAGCAGACATATCAGAACTACAAGTTCCAGCATGCAATGGGATAAACACAGGACTGGATCAAGCTTGTTGGGGGCATCTGGAGCCAGATGCCAGCCCTACCTAATCCCTGCCTGCAGCAGTGCAAATGCAGTAAGGACCGTGCTGGCCACTTAGTACTGCATCTGCATAACAGAGACACAGACCAGTATTTATCTCCTGCCCAATGGGCAAGCCACATGTGAGGGCAAGGTGCCCTTCCTTCCACTGTACTTCCTAAGCAAAAAACCAGTCACACACAGAGGTCTGCTGGACTGCTGTGTGACACTCATCCTAGAGGCTGCACTTGTGCAAGGCTTGCATTCCATTGTGACCTTCAGTATACTACACGATACTGTACGTACATTAGCACATGCACCAAATTCAAACCTTATTCATGACCCATGAGGCTGATGATGGCCCTTGCCAGGTCTATGTCCATCACAGACCATCCTGCCCTCTCGATGGGGACCATGCACACTCACTCCTTGGTCAAGCAAGATGTGCAGGTACTAGGTAACGCTCCAATGCTCAGTTTAGCCACTATGACTGCAATTGTGACTTTGTATGCTGGTATTGGTTAGCCCCTATTTTTCCCAGGATGCACTTCACAATGTGAACATATAAGCTGTTTCTGGGGGCAATTACTCCAAAAGGGTGAGTTTTGCACATACTATGTCAGCCATGAACCTCACTTCTAAGCCAGGGTATGTGGAGTATGATCTCAGTTTCTCAAATTTACTGCTAACGCTTGGCGTAGTACTTCCATCGTGCCAAAGAAAGCCTCCTGCTGGAGTTTATAAGATGTTACATGGATGGGTAATTTATAAAGGTGTGCTTGGAAATTCCTCTTAATTAAGTCTGTGGCACTGTGGCACCCTTCACGATGGGAAATAACTTGGTATTTTTCTGCCACATTTTCTTGTTCTCTGACTGCATTTCTTGGTACTTCAAGATTTTCTTCCACTCAACATGATTCATAGAGTACTCACTCGGAATTAACATCTCTATAAATCAACACCATTCTGGTGTTTTTCTCCTTAACCACTATATCCAGCTTCCTCACATCCAGCTTTATATCCATCAGAATGAGAGTATCCCAGGTGATCGTAACCTCTTCATTCTCTGTAATTCTATTAGGGTCCTGATCCCAGTGCTTTTCAGGCACAGCAATGTTGTAGCGCCTACAGAGTTTCCTATGGATTAGGTGTACTACTTTATTGTGCCTTTCTGCATAGAAATTTTCAGCCATCAGAACTTCACAGTCAGCTATGAGTTGAGTCACTGTTTCCAGCTCTTTCCCACAGAATCAACATATGTCTGTTTGGCAATATTTTCAGTGCTCGCTGTAAACCATCTTGTCCGTAAGCCGTTGTCCTGAACAGCAATGATGAATCTCTCATCCTGTGGTTTCAATTCACCTCTCCTTAACCATTCATGTGTCCATTCTGAATCAACAAAGGGTTTCTGGAGTAACACTCTGTATTTCTCATCGTATTTGTGTATTTGCCACTTGTTTTTCCTTGCCTGTTGATCTAATTCTTTGCAGAGTTATTTCTCTTGTTTGGCAAATTCTGTTGTTTCCTTTCCTGTGTATGATTCTCAATTATTCCTTCTAGTCATCAAAGCGCTTGTCCAAGTTTGATGACAGAGACAGATTTTGGATGTCTACTTTCAAATTTCATCACTTTTTATGTATTTGAATCCGATGATGCAGTTAAGTAAAGGCCTATAATAGCATCTCTGTATGTGTAATAAATCTCTTTGAGGCCTATGTAATCAATCTTTCTTCTGGCCCTATGGAGAATGCTATGATCCATCACATCAGCTCTCAAATGTACAGGGACATTCTGTACTTCCTCCACATAACAGCCTCCAAATGTGCAAGTATCCATTATCAGCAGTCACCCTGACTGTGAGGATAGGCACATATCACCTGGTCTCCAGACTAAGCATCACAATGGATGGGCTCTCCAGGTTCTAGAATCTATTTCACTGCAAGAGTACTAAACGTGTTGGGTGTGGTAAGTCAGTCAAGCAATTTAGCAGCCTGTACTACTACAATATGTTGGAGTGGCAAATCCAATCTGGCCCTTGGATCCTGCATGAATTGGATGAAGGCTGCTGTGTTCAGATAGTATATATGTATATATATTGTATTGTGTGCTGAAATCCTGCAGGAGAAGCACATGCATGTATGTGCATAGTGTGCGTGTAGCTGACAGACAACCAGCCTGCACTCTGTGACTGTGGCTAGGGCAAGAGCAAACTCCATGCAGCTACATCGCTTTTTCTTTCCTGTCACCAACTAAGGGGTATGCTTATTAAACGGCGCTAACGGCGCAGCTGCAATGTTATCGCGCGATACATGATGTTATCGGGCAATAACAGTGCATTATCGTGTGATAACGTCACGTATCGCGCGATAACGTCTGCTGCGGCGGTAAGGTGCGCCAAGGGTGGAGTAAGACTCCCCAGAGGGTGGAGGAAGGCTCCACAGGGGCGGAGAGAAGGGGTCAATGGGCGGAGAATGGGCGTGGAGTGGCTCCTTGCACACTGCCGTGAAATGAAGCTCAGAAAATTAGCGCCAGTGAAAACCTCGCACTAGGCACATTTGCAGGTCAGAGAAACCATTTCAATCAGCAATGTACAGCAAAGGCAGGGAAACCCAAAAATGTGATAGTAGTGATACATGTGAAGGAACCAAAAAGGCAAATAAACAGATAAAATGACCAGAACCACATTTGAGATCCCAATAACCAAGCTGGCCAATAGTGATATTAATGATAAACATAAAGCAACACTACTGACAATGCATAAAAAAGAAGATATCATGTTTGGAAGGGTCTATTCACTGTCCCCCTACAAAGTGAATGATCCCACATTGAAATAGCGGTGATCAGGGTTTTGTCTCGTTTATATTGGGTGGGTTTGTTATGGCGTGCACATGTGCCACAACAGCAGAGTGGGCACATAGGAAAGGGCAACTGTACTGATGGTGGAAATGGGTTACAGAGGGCTGCAGGCGGCACATGCTGTGGTGAAGCTGGGGCACAGTGCAGACTAGGCAGATGCCTAGGTGGCACATAGGAATGCCGAAACAGTGAAGCAGCAAGACAGCAACTGACGAGGGTCCAACATGGGCACGAGTGTGTTTCCCACAGTGTCCCAGGGGATATTACCCAGCAGGTACCCCCAAGGGCACATTAGATTGGCAGGTTGTGCCGGGGGGAAGCACGCATGTCCATGTAGACACCCCCACCCAAGAACCCACACCATAGGCAGTTGCCTACCAGCACACTGGCTGGCCTGGGACTGCACATCACCAGCACCACCGGCATAAGGGCATGTCACGGTGGCGGAGGGGTGCTGGTGGGGGGGGGGCAGTGGCAGCTGCCCACAGCAAGCCACGGCTAAGCCCTGTCTAGGTGTGTGCCGTGCATGCAATAGACACAATCTGTCTGACGTACAGTCATGATATCCCCAGGGAATGATCTGCCAGTGTGGTGCAGTACACACAGTCAGTGTATTCAGGGACAGAGGGTCACAGGTTCAAGTCCCAGCTGTGGCCCCTGCAAACCATGTCCCTATATTTTACCCAGTACTAAACCATGGTAAGAAAGACAGAACCTTTATTGCAGATAAATGAAACATGCCATAAACACCTATATTTTATCCTACAGACACCATCAACACTTGCAGTCCCTAGAGCAGAGTGTCCCACCTGCAGACCTGGAGGGCCAAACACCATTCAGGTTGTCCCTAATAAATATGCATGAGATGTAATTATATGCCCCGCCACAATGTATGCAAAGGTGACCATGCATATTCATTAGGGACAGCATGAAGACCTGAACTGTGTTTGGCCCACCTGGACCGGAGTTGGGAACCTCTGCCTTAGAGCAGTGGCACAAACACCCACACCCACAGGCTCCACTATCCATTACCTCATGGAGAGTCAGGCTTTTGGGCCCTGCGCAGACTAGCATCTCCAATACTAGCACCTGCATCCCTTAGCAATGCCGTCCTAAACTTGGGAACACGTTACACATACTGTATATAAAAAGGTTGCTCTGATTAATGTCAGATAACACATCCTATGTTAAACACAATTTGTTGACAGAGATTCATCATAGCAACCTTTCTGATATCTGTGGATTGAGGTTCAGTGTTTGTTCCCGACAGTGTTTACCACCCCGAGGAGTGACCCTAACCGTATTGAGTACCATAGCAATGCCTGCACTGTGCCCACGACTGGTGTGGTGGCCATGGCTGCCAACCACCTCTATTCATGCACAATGCTGAAATAGGTGTGGGAGTGGGTGTATGTTTACCCAGTGTGTTGTGGCTGCCTACACCTTACTGAGCCCACAATGCTTGCACTGTTTCCAGTGTTAGCCTGCCAATGTGTATAATGAAAGCAAGGTACTGTGGGTATGGCCCGGACAGGGCGGCCTGGGCAGGATGCATCTGCACAGGGCATAGGGCAATGGCTGGGACATTGTAGTGCTTGACCACCACCTGCACAGACAAGGTGGCCACAGCATGTCATGTCATGAGGTCACTCTCACCCTGACTGAGCAGTGACCATGGCATGGCTAGGTTACCCCATAGTGCTATAGAGTATTTTTTTCAGGTGATATCTATGTGTTCCCTGTTCTGGGGCCCAATCACTGACATGCTTGCTTGGTGTGTGTGCTCACATCCCATTTTTGGGTGCACACAGTTCCTCCAGGAACATGCACTATGTACTAGCTAGCAGACTATCTGTAGTTAGCGTGTGTATGACTGGAGCACCTTGCAGGGTGAAGACTGGCAGTGCCCACTGCTGGTCAATATCAGATGGTGGTGGGAGGCATCTGAATGTATACAGGCCTACTGCCAGTGCCCTGTGTCATACAAACAGATCTGCATCCAGTGCTTGGGAGGGTGCCCTCTCCCCACAGCCCTTCATCGTGTCCCTCCACTGCTGCCATTGCAAAGATGTAGAGTGTGGGGCTGTTGGTGTCAGATCCTGTCCCCCCCACCCTGGCCCTGAGAGGGTGGGTCTGTAGGCGCTGCCCCCAATCCACATGTGGGTCCAGACACCCCCCCCCCCCCCGCCCTATGTGGCGCAGTAGGTGATGGCAAGGGTGTTTCTGCTGGCAGCACAGATTGTAGAGATGTGCAGACTGTTACATGCAGAAAAAGAGATTGCACCAGACAGCCATATCAGATGAGACCCCCCCTCCCCCTAAGGGATCGAACTCATGACCTCTGGTTTGTTGGTCATTGTATTAGCCAGTAGACTACAGCTCTATACACCTTCGCCTAGCGCTGCCATGAAGTTAAGGTTACCGCGTGTAAATAGCCAATGTGCCTCTTATTGGGCGATACACAGTGCATGCTACGTGGAAGCCGGCATGCACACCTCCCTATATGGCATTGCTCACGTTATCGCTGGGTGTTTTTCCGGCAACATTAGGATGGTATACACATACCCCATAGCAAATATCAGTGTGTCCACCAAAAATGAATCATCACCTCAGCTGGAAAACCTAAGGTACCCTGTAAAGTGCCTTAGCTGTGGGTCTACCCGATCCCGGTAAGCATAGCTGACATTTACTGGGTTGATCTGCAGTTGCTGTGTAGTCAGCCTGTGCTATGAGAAAAGGCATAGCACACTGGTTAATACGATGCCCTCAGAATCACTGCTTATGGGTTTGAATACCCACTGCACCAACAACAAGATGAGTGTTAGTAACAGTCAGACACATCTCCACAAACAGTGACACAAGCCTAATACAATATAACCTTTGTCCCGTGCCTCTAAAGAGAGGCTTGGTGTGGCGTTGCATCGCCAAAAGCATGTCATAAGGCGCCCAAAGCTGAGGCGCAGCAGATGCGGTCCAGGCCAAACAGTGTAAGTTAATACGATGTTGTAAACTAAAGGCAGCCACCATAGCCGCCAATCACAGTATTCAACGTGCAGTCATGCGGCCCCAGAGATAGTTTTCCGTGTGGCATCCATGACACGCACACGTTGTGTGTGCAGCGTAGTAGGGCGTGGCATGGCATATGCACGATACAGCGCATGCGCGGTGTGCGTCATCAACACATGGGCATCCCCAAAAATGACGACGCGATCCCGCAGGCCAGCCTTTAGCCGCTCCGACCTACGACAGCTGGCAGCCCTAATATGCACCAGGCAGCCACGGCTCTTCCAAGGCGCCTCAAAATGCCAGGATTTGGAACGTATCAACTCATTAGCATTATCGCTCCAAAAGTAAAAAATTAAATACCCTTCGATGCTTAATAAACTTTTCTCTATGAGTTGTTCATGTGATATATGGCTAGGTCTCAGACTTCCCGACACTCAAAAGGCTAACTGCTAATAACTTTGGTTAGCAGGGCCGTGCCATCTAGCATCAATGACCTGCCAGAATCAAAAGATGAACAAGATATATAAAAATCAATATGTGCAGGATATCACCGAAAATTAGTAAAATTCTGTCGAATCTTCTTGCCATGTAAGGGTGAATCTTTACACATTCCAATGGGTAAAAGACTTATCTTGAGTAGTTAAAGTCCCAAGGGTTTCCCGTACTATGTAGCGCTCCAACGCGTTTCTCCGTTACAGGATTCTTCAGGGGAACTTCCTTTGTAAATATCACAACTCCGACATCCCCATGAGAATAAAGTTGAGTTTAAGAGAAAAGCTCCTACTTCCCATGGTACTCATCGGATGTCGACAAACTCAAAATAATTCTAAATAATGCTGCCCACGTTTCCAATAGTGGTATCTCTTACATCAAAAAAACGCCGCGCATGTAAGAGATGTAAGAGATACCACTATTGGAAATGTGGGCAGCATTATTTAGAATTATGTTGAGTTTGTCGACATCCGATGAGTGCCATGGGAAGTAGGAGCTTTTCTCTTAAACTCAACTTTATTCTCATGGGGATGTCGGAGTTGTGATATTTACAAAGGAAGTTCCCCTGAAGAATCCTGTAACGGAGAAACGCGTTGGAGCGCTACATAGTACGGGAAACCCTTGGGACTTTAACTACTCAAGATAAGTCTTTTACCCATTGGAATGTGTAAAGATTCACCCTTACATGGCAAGAAGATTCGACAGAATTTTACTAATTTTCGGTGATATCCTGCACATATTGATTTTTATATATCTTGTTCATCTTTTGATTCTGGCAGGTCATTGATGCTAGATGGCACGGCCCTGCTAACCAAAGTTATTAGCAGTTAGCCTTTTGAGTGTCGGGAAGTCTGAGACCTAGCCATATATCACATGAACAACTCATAGAGAAAAGTTTATTAAGCATCGAAGGGTATTTAATTTTTTACTTTTGGAGCGATAATGCTAATGAGTTGATACACTTGTATACGCTCTGTAAATTCACCCAAATACTAGGTCTAGTGAGGATTTGGAACATGTCAAGAGGGCGTGGGTGCACATCACAAGGCTCTTTAACTGTGTAGCAGACTACCCACGTGAGGTAAGTGTATGGGGACAGGTCACTAAAGGGAAGGTGTGCAACATAATATCCAGCAGTCAAAACACATAAGGTATGCACCACATGTGCAAGACACGTGTATGTGGGCAAACCTGTGATCAAGCTATCTGCGTATGTTGCTGTGTGCACGTATGCCAATCCCCAGGAGCCATAGACATGAAAGCAGAGGTGCAGAGGTTAGCGCGTTGTGATGTAAGCTGCTCCTGTTGCAGTGCACACCTCTGCCCAACCCCCAGGATTTGCAGGCCCCATGACAGGGTTATATTAGGCATCCCTGTGCCATGGTGGCTGATGCTATGACACATTACCAGCTCTGGCCAATCCCCAGGAGACATCTGACCTGATCACAGAGCTCAAGTAGTCATCATGGTGCACTGGTAGCTGCTGCAGTCAAAGTACCACAGGCCTGCCCCATCCCCAGGAGGCATCAGATCTGATGACAGAGGTCCAGCAGTGATCCTGGTGGTGTGTTAGTTGGTGCTGTTGATGTGTGGAACAGCACCCTTGGCCCCAAATGCTCACAGACCTGCGCACAAGGGTGTATCAAACATCTTGGTGTCAGGTTGGGTGCTCCAGTTGCAGTTTTGCAGCTCTGCCCTAACCCTAGGAGGCCACAGAGCAGACCTCACAGGTCTATTCTACATCCTGGTGTTTTGGTGGTTGTTCTTGTTGCAGTTTCTCACCTCTGCCCTAACCCCAGGAGGCAGTAGACCAGCCGACACAGGTCTATTCTACATCCTGGTATTGTGGTTGTTCTTGTTGCAGTTTCTCAGCTCTGCCCTAACCCCAGAGCAGCCTGGTGTTATGGTGGTTGATGTTGTTGCAGGTTCCCGGTTCCGCCACATCCCCAGGAGGCAGCACATCAGATTCCAGTGGTCTACCAAGCATCCCGGTGTAATGGTAGCCGATGTTGGTGCAGGTAACCAGCTCCCCCACACCCTCAGGTGTCCAAGCACGCACCACAGAGGCTGCATCAGCGTCCAGGAGACATGGTGATGGGTCCTGTTGATGTGGGGTGGCCTGCCCAACACCAAGGTGTGTGCTGGACTGCACTGAGGGTATGGAGTCACACCCCCTGTAGACCACAATTGGAAAGCCCCACATGCCATGTTGCTCTCATGTCATGGCAGGAGATGGCAGGGACATGGCATGGGGTGGCTGTGAGGTGGCCCATAGGGCACGTAGGTGTCACAACACAAATGCCCAGCCTCATGCCCACACATGCAGGCGGCGCTGCCCACAGCTAGTATGGGACCCGCTGCCCATAGCAGGAGCGGCCCCCATTGCACGCAGACATGTGTGCCATGTGGTTCGCCATGGATATGGATATGGATGCAGGGCCCTAACGTTTGCAAATATTGCTTATCCCCCCAGGTAGAGAACCTACGGAAGAAGGGCAGAGAGCTGCGACTACACTGCCCGAGGTATCTCTGCGGCATGCAGCGGGAGGCAATGGCCAGGGGTGATGGTGAGTGTCTCAGTCTATGCATTGTGTCACACCTTGTCCCAGTGACACGGCAGCCTGTGATGCCACATACAATGTGTCTGTGCCGTAACAAACGCATGATGCCCTGTTCATTCCTGCCTTCTCCACAGAGGCTGCAGATGCTGGGGTGGGGACCTCTGCCCCCACACCACCTGGTGGCAGCCCCCCGCGACCACTGGAGGTACGGAGGTGGAGGACATACCAGCAGTGGCAGAGGACGCCATGGATGTGGGGGACGAATACATGGAGGGTGGGGAGGGGTAGGTGGAGGGGATGGTGGAGGGTGCTGTGGAGGTAGAGTGGGAGGGAAAGGAGGGTGAGGGGAGAGTGGCGGGGAGAGTGAGGGATCCAGCCAAGGCAGGGAGGGTGGGAGGGTGGGTGGGCAGTGGTGGGTGGGGACGGGGAGCCTGTGCCTGAGGGCGGACGCATGCCACCACAGGGCACTGGGGGCCCCTGCCACCTGCCCCATGTGCATGGCCACAGTGTCAGGCCGGGTGTGGGATCCCCACACATTGCCATGCACAGGGCCCACGCAAATGCCACCACCCAGACCACAACCACATAGTGTGAGTGTGGGTCTCCTGTGTGTGGCGATGGGCACCGTTATGCGGACCCTGAGTGACCATGGCCATGCAATCAGGCAGCTGACAGCTGCTGTGCAGGGTATGGCTGAGGTGATGCACCACCAGCATTACCATGGCATGTTCACGGCACATCCCCAGCCATATCCCCACAGCGGGCTCCCGGGTATGTGACCCACATATATAGCTGTGGCCATCTCCCAGTGGCAACCCTAATAGCAAAATGTATCCCCACTAACGTGTTAGATGGATGTCCATGCTTTGCTAATGCCAAATGTGAACCTGTTTTTAAAGTTGACCCGCCTGTGGGAGGCTGTTGTTGTGTTTAACGTTATAACGTTTGTATGGCACCTACCAACACAAACATTTATTAAAACACTGTGTAGGCAGCCAAATTATGCAATGGTCATGTGTCCTTTGTACATACATGCTGTAGTGGTGAGTGCATAAAAACTGGTCTCCTTACTTAAGAAAGCTTGCAGATCATCGAATGGGAGAGCTTTAAGATCAGCGGATAAGCAGTGATAACCATTCTGATTTGTTTAGTATTGGTAAATTTAAACATTAGAAGGTCATTGATGCAAATACAGCACACTATCTGGTAATTTGTCGGCTGAGTGCTATGAGTCTGAGACCTTTCTTCCTTGAATAGTATAAGTGATTGAAGATTGGTAGGGCTTCAACACCCTTTGTTATGTTTTGAGTGAACACGTCTTCATTATTAGTAGTGGTGAGTGTGACACCTGTGTGCATGTCCCAATGTGTATTTGTGCAACATACATTGCCCCTGCCCCACAACAGGCTGTGTGGAGCGTCATGTGCGCTGACGGATGTATCCCCTGCTGACATTGTGATGTAACCATGTGCTGCACCGTCCAACAGACATGGACACATGCATGTTAGCACAGATGTTCAGTCTGTAGCAGGGATGCAGCACACGATAGGACAGTGAGGAGGTGCGGATGTGGTACCCATGATGCAGCGTAGATGTGATGCATGCGGGGATCAATGTGTCAGTCAGTGCGTTAGTCAGTGGGACTCACTAAGATGGGGTTTAGTGGGGTGAAGGAGCAGCGGCGCACTACAGGTGCTGGAGGGGGGTAAACAACTGATGGCAGCTAGGTATATCTGTACGTCATGTCTGCCCGGCAAGCATGTGCATTTAGTATGCCACGGTGACCCTGGTGTATGTCTGACAGACGGGTCATCCATGTAGATAGCCTGGTGTGGATGATATGCGGGGACAGAGGGGGGATATACCCCACAATGTGGGCTGAACAAGCAGACATATTCAGCAGGTGGCAGGGGAAGGGGGGCTGTATCCCCAGGCATATGTATGGTCATTAACACATGGCACGGTGCATGAAACATAGGGCATGTGTGGACCGCTCTGTCATAACTGCCTCTGGTACACACACCCCACCAGCCTGTAACATGGTAGGGCACATGTGACCATGTTACCCCAATTGGGACTGCATACTCAGGGAACCCCCAAAACCAAAGAAGGACACGTGCACATCAGTGAACAAAGGTAATGTGTCATTTAATGTGGTGGTCAGTCCAACTTACAGTCAAACACCTGCGGCCTGCGTGACCGCCCATGCTCATGCCCCCTCCCCCTCCCACGACCCCCCATACCCCTTGCTGCCACTGCTGCTGCTGCTGCCACCGCCTCTGGCGCAGCTGTAGGCCGCAAGATTTTTTTAGTATGTCCCGCCATGGCCTCAAGGGCATCCGCCACCCGGTCTATGCCAGCTGCAATATCCATGGCAGTCCCTCGCAACTGCCGTGTCTCCAGGCTGTGCTCCCTGACATCCCTGCAGAGCCCACACACTGCCCGCGTGAGGGCCCGCACCGCCTGACATTGGGCATGCTGGAGCTGCTGCTGGCCAAGCATCTCTGCCTGTATACTGTAATGGGGAAAAGATATCCTGTGATAGAAAAACAGAGGAACCTATGAGCAATAGGGCTGTTTCTAGCAGGAAGGAAGATATCAGGACACCCAGTTGCCAAGAGCAACACAAACATTCCCAGCCACGAGGGAAAGAACCCCGCACAGCTGATAAGCAATCCCCAGCTCATAGCTCTAATAGCTTTCACCTGGGAGGGGGAGGCTGGATTAGAGCCTCAGCAAACGTATAAGGGACGTTCACTAGAGTTAGGAGCAGCAGTGGCAGTAGGAGGAGAAGGAGCTTTGGCTTTGGTAGCTCCAGAGAAAGCAGCTCAGAGAATTCAGAGAAGCCAGCAACAGGAAGCAGGAAAGACGTGGTGACTCAGAACCAGCTGGAGTCTGTGTGCAAGCTGAGGTCTGAATCTGGAAAGCAACGTCTGCCCTGGGCTGGTAGGAAAACTTACGTGTGTGACTCTGATTCTAAATGGGAAAGAGAAAGGCAGCTAACAGCTAATAGAGTTAATTGGAGGAGAAAGGCACAGAAACCTTTTAACCAAACCTCAAAACCTATTCCTTATGGTGAAGGCATTCAGAAGGAGAAAGTACCAGTCAGGATAACTGGAAAGTATTTGCAAGCTTCAAGAAAGAGAGAATATACGGTGTGTCGCCCCCACCTGGCCGGGCAGATAACCTGGTACCAGGAAGGGTTGCCTTTCTACCTTTCAATAAGTTCTCCCTCAAAATGGCTGCCAGGAGGGCTGCTGGGAGTTGTAGTCTTATTTACTTAGGCAAAGGAGTTGTAGTCAAGTGGTTAGGCGCAAAACAGAGAAAATGTATTTGTTTGTAATCAGGGATTCCATCATACACAGGATATAAGTGGATAACAAAAATACAGGATTTTTACTCCAACGCAAAAGCTTTAACTTTTCAAAAGAAGCAGTCACAACGTTGCCTGTGTTCAGTAAATGCAGCTTATTCAAAAACTTAAGCTTTACAAAAACTTCTCTTTTATAGGAACCTTACTTCTTGAGGCAAAACAGCTTTTAGAATGTCCTCTGATTATTCCCTTCAGCTTTCGGCTTCACAATATCAGTAGAATATAACATTCAGCTGTTTTCCTTCTGCTGTGCCTTTCACACAAGTCAGGATTCTCTTATAGCATTCACATTTTAAAAGGCTCTACAGTTTAGCATTCTTCCAAGCTAGAGGCTTGGCAATAAGCACACTGCATTTCACATGAGTTATCTTCCATATCTCCTATTTCCATTTCTTCAACACTGTCCCTTTCACACTTATCCAAGGGTACCTGTAGGGAGAGCTGACTATTTTCTTTCTGGATCAAATCATTCAGCTTTTTGAGAAGGACTTGCTTCTGCCCTAACTCTTCAGCAAGGTGAGCCAAGTGATAGTCAGTTAAATCTTCCCTCTTTATTCTGGGGTTTAGCTGGCAACTAGAATTAGCTTTTATCTCAGATGCTAATTCTCCTAAGCCTTTTATAGAGAAGAACTGAGGAGGACACACTTGCCTTAAATCAGGAGTATTCAGCAATTCTCTTTGTCCTGTATGCAAGTCATGCTGTCTTCCGTCTGCAGAGAATTCCCTTGATTGAAACAGCCTTCCTTTCAGCTGGGTCTGCCTTGGAACTTTCCCAATCAGTTTCCCCTGTTCTCTTGGAAGTTTAAACTCAGCAGCCTTTCTATCTCTCAAGGTTCCTTGCTGGCTTTCTCCCTGGCTGTAACACTTCTTAGAGCTGCCTTCTCTTAAAGGTTCAACAATACCTTCTTCAGCTCCATCTTTCCTTATTCTCTCAGGCGTTCTCTCCTCTCTTTTGGCTGAGCTTGGCAAGCTTCTGCCTGCTCCTGGGCTTTCCGTGCTTGTGCTCGTTCTTCTCCCTGAGTTTCTACAAGTCAGCTTTTTAAACTGCTCTTCTTCCTGTGCCACGCCTTGCTCCCAGCACATGTGAGCAGAATCAGGCTTCTCTCTACCCCTGACGTGCTGCTGTGGGCGGGGCTTAAGGGTGACTACGTTGTGAGTTAGAGACTCCTGGTTACCGGGGAAACCCTGGATGCTTTCAGATTTAAAGGTGCAGGGCTCATTTCCCTGTGTATCCATAGGCTCAGTATTGCTTTCCCCACCACAGGTGCCAGACATTTGTATGTTGGAAGAGGGTGCTGAGCAGCCTGAACGTAGAGAAAAGCCTCTAAGGTTTAAACCCCTTCTAAAAGGAGCAGTGCACAGACTTTCTCTTGCCTCAAACCCTGAAGGTAGGCCAATTAGCCAATGTAAAGCTGGATACAAGACTTTCTCACATAGGAGTTATAAGGGACATAACTCTCATTACAATTATATGCCAAAATATGGTGATACAGACCCTTACCTGCTAGAGGAGATAGTAGGGAGGTCACGGGAGCTGGCAGAGGAGAATAATCTGCCAACACTCTATAGGCAGCAGCAGAGTGGTACAGATGATAGTCAGATTGAATCAATAATTGATCCACCAGAAACAGAATTATCTGACAATCAGATGGACTGTTCATTGGCTGTATTAAGTGATGTGGTTTCACTGTGCTGAAGAGATACAGTTGTGGAAATAATTTAACTGTCTGTTTAAAAGTACAAGACTTTACTTTATCCTATCCTTTTTGCCAGAGTGTATGGCTTATGTTTCTTTATTACCTGTGTTTGGAATCCGTCCCCGGTAGGGGAAATAAAACCTTGTCTTGACCTTAACCATTCGTGCCTCAACTACCTTATTGAAAAGGAGCCCAACTACAACCTTTCAATAAAAGGTCCCCCTGCAGCCCAACCAGTACGCTAACGCTACAGGCGGCCCAGGGTGTGACAGGAAGATGGCGTAGTATTTCGGATTTTTTTTTTAAAAAAAAACACAGTAAAAAGGACAGTACCAAGGATAAGGATTACCTGAAAATCAGGAGAAGTTCGGCTATCCTGTGGAAAGGAGAGGAACCGGACCAGACTACAGATCCAGTCCTGACTTGCAGCCACCCAGGAGATCTTTCTCAAGGCGAGATCCTGCTCTGTGCTCAGGTATAAGTGAGGGGGCACGGGTGTAAAAGGATCTGTGAGGAAGTATCCATTTCTGTGCTATAGTGGGAGGCATAGGATTTCTGTTAGTACCGCACTTGGTGGGCTTTTGTTGTTTTTGTCTTTGCAGATACAGCAAACCTGATGGATCCCCAGGAGGTAAAAAGCTGGATGGAGGCCCAGTGGAGGACCCAGAGTGAGCTGGCCCAAGGGATCCAGGAGAGAACTGTAGCAGCCATGAATGCTCAGCAGCAGCCATTGTTGGAACTACTGGGAGCTCTGCTGAAGAAAAACATGGACAAAGAAGAGACTAGTCCCTCAGTACAAGTGGGGGTAGGACTCAATAATTGTGGTGCCTTAGCACTGGGACAATTTAAAGATAATGAGAATTTTGATGATTTTGCTGATGCGTTTGAGAAAATAGCAGAATTAGCTAAATGGCCAGCTGACCAGTGGGCTGTCCGCTTTGCTATGACTCTATCAGGGGAGGCATTAGCAGCGTACAAAGCATTGCCCGCTGATCAGGCGTCCAATTACCTGAATGTAAGAAATGCCGTAAGAGACAGGCTAGGTTTAACGCCCAGGTACTACAAGCGTTTATTCAGGGAGGCTAGGCTTAGGCCTATGGAAACACCGAAGGCACTGTTTCAGCGACTAAAGAGTCTAGCGCTGAAATGGCTCACTCCTGAGAGGAGAACAATAGAGTCGGTGATAGATACTATAATTATGGAGCAGTTCCTTGAGGCTGTACCGCCTGAGGTAAAAGCATTTATAGTGCTCCAAAAATGCAGTTCCACTGAGGAAGCGGCTGAACTCTCAGAAAGATACTTTGAGGCAGAGTTAGCCGGAACCTCAAAGGAAAAGGTATTAAAAGCAGCTGGCATTGGTAAGCTATGGGGCTTAGAAAAAAGCTCTAGGAGAGAAATGTGTGACCAAAATGTAAACAAATTTCTTAAGAGAAAATGTTATAATTGTGGTCAGCTAGGACACATATGTAAGGATTGCACCATACGCACTGCCTTAATATCAGGGAAGAAGAAACCCCTAGAGGAGGGATTTCTCCTTAAGGTCTGTGTAGAAGGGGTAGAAACTCTGGCCCTGCTGGACTCTGGCGCAGACCAGAGTATGGCCTCCCAGAAGTTATGGAAGACCATCTCTGACCGTGACCAATCCGCCCGGAGCCAAGCAGAGGGAAGAGTACAAGTGAGTTGTGTTCACGGGTCAGCGCCATACTATCCTGTGCATAAAGTATTCATAACAGGCTTAGGGATTGATGGGGAAGTACGCATGGCAATCATACCACGACTTCCTCGCGACCTTGTTTTAGGCAGAGATTGGCCTCCCTTTCAAAAAGAGCTAAGGAAAGGTTTAGCTGAAAGAATAGGCCTAGTCGCAACCAGGTCCCAAGCAAAAGTTCCTGTAACAGAGGTTAGGCCAGTAGAGGGGGAAACTGAAGCTCCTGAGGGTGAGGAAGAACCCCAAGGAGGTGAGATTGAAGAAAGAGAGAAGGTACCCGATAAAGGACCCCCAGAAGGTGAGAATGAAGAAAGAGAGGAGGTACAAGGTATACTTCCCTCTCATGAGGATTTGGTAAACATACCCTCTAAAAAGAAGAAAGGAAAGGCTGAAAAGCGACATGAGCAAAGGCATAGGTCACAGGCAAGGGCAGAACTGGAGGCCGGGGAGGGGTTGCCCGGGGTCCCAGCAGAACTTGTCCGCAAATTTCCTTCCTTCCCTAGAGAACAGAGGGATGACCCAGCACTAAAGAGAGCCTTTGAGAATGCCCGAGAGAGTAGGACTATTTTGCCTAGGTTCTTTTTAGAAGATGGAATATTGTACAGGGAAAGTACAGACCCGCGGATAGGCACCATAAGAAAACAGTTGGTCGTGCCCGCTACCTTTAAGGTGGTAGTCCTGAAAGTGGCACATGACCTTCCTGTTGGTTGCCATAAAGATACACAGAGGACATTGGACCAGATATTGGCACGGTTTTATTGGCCTGGCGTTCTAGGGAGACAGCCCGCTATTGCGAGTTCTGTCCCGTTTGCCGACTAGGCATAGCTAGTAAGCCAAAACCGCTACCCACGGTATCGACGCCTATTGGTTCAACCTCAGTCCGTAGATTAGTGATGGACATTATAGAACCCATTGTTAAAATAGTGGATATCCTAGGGGAACAATGGGGCGAACCTGATGAAACAGAAATAGGGGTATCCAAATTTCTTAGGAATCTTAGGACCCGCCTAGAAAGGACCTCCCGAGTGTCAATAGATAATCTGCAGGCTAGCCAGCAGAGGCAGAAACACTATTATGAGCGGGGAACCAAGACACGACAATTAGAAGTCGGGGATAAGGTTTTAGTCCTGGTAGCAGAGGTTGGTCCAAAATTTGAATCCAGATGGAAAGGACCCTACACAGTGGTGGAAAAGGTCGGGCCCGTCTCCTATAAGGTGGAGAATGACCAAGGGCGACGACAAGTATATCACGTAAATCTGTTAAAACCTTGGCAAGACAGAACGGCCACCGTACGGTTGGTCAAAGTGGTAGGTGGTTCACCTCACCGAAGTAAGATTACATGCTGGCAGACTTAGGGAGCCGCAGCCTGTAATATCTTAAGAGGGGGGATATGTAATGGGGAAAAGATATCCTGTGATAGAAAAACAGAGGAACCTATGAGCAATAGGGCTGTTTCTAGCAGGAAGGAAGATATCAGGACACCCAGTTGCCAAGAGCAACACAAACATTCCCAGCCACGAGGGAAAGAACCCCGCACAGCTGATAAGCAATCCCCAGCTCATAGCTCTAATAGCTTTCACCTGGGAGGGGGAAGGGCTGGATTAGAGCCTCAGCAAATGTATAAGGGACGTTCACTAGAGTTAGGAGCAGCAGTGGCAGTAGGAGGAGCAGGAGCTTTGGCTTTGGTAGCTCCAGAGAAAGCAGCTCAGAGAATTCAGAGAAGCCAGCAACAGGAAGCAGGAAAGACGTGGTGAATCAGAACCAGCTGGAGTTTGTGTGCAAGCTGAGGTCTGAATCTGGAAAGCAACGTCTGCCCTGGGCTGGTAGGAAAACTTACGTGTGTGACTCTGATTCTGAATGGGAAAGAGAAAGGCAGCTAACAGCTAATAGAGTTAATTGGAGGAGAAAGGCACAGAAACCTTTTAACCAAACCTCAAAACCTATTCCTTATGGTGAAGGCATTCACAAGGAGAAAGTACCAGTCAGGATAACTGGAAAGTATTTGCAAGCTTCAAGAAAGGGAGAATATACGGTGCCAGACATTTGTATGTTGGAAGAGGGTGCTGAGCAGCCTGAACGTAGAGAAAAGCCTCTAAGGTTTAAACCCCTTCTAAAAGGAGCAGTGCACAGACTTTCTCTTGCCTCAAACCCTGAAGGTAGGCCAATTAGCCAATGTAAAGCTGGATACAAGACTTTCTCACGTAGGAGTTATAAGGGACATAACTCTCATTACAATTATATGCCAAGATATGGTGATACAGACCCTTACCTGCTAGAGGAGATAGTAGGGAGGTCACGGGAGCTGGCAAAGGAGAATAATCTGCCAACACTCTATAGGCAGCAGCAGAGTGGTACAGATGATAGTCAGATTGAATCAATGATAATTGATCCACCAGAAACAGAATTATCTGACAATCAGATGGACTGTTCATTGGCTGTATTAAGTGATGTGGTTTCACTGTGCTGAAGAGATACAGTTGTGGAAATAATTTAACTGCCTGTTTAAAAGTACAAGACTTTACTTTATCCTATCCTTTTTGCCAGAGTGTATGGCTTATGTTTCTTTATTACCTGTGTTTGGAATCCGTCCCCGGGAGGAGAAATAAAACCCTGTCTTGACCTTAACCATTCGTGCCTCAACTACCTTATTGAAAAGGAGCCCAACTACAACCTTTCAATGAAAGGTCCCCCTGCAGCCCAACCAGTACGCTAACGCTACAGGCGGCCCAGGGTGTGACAATACCAATCAGTGCCTGTGGGAGGGGATTAAGGTGACCTGTGAAACATCTTTTGCCCAGACTCCAACGTGAATGACCTGCCCGTTCCCCACTGAGCCACACCAACCACCCCAGACATGGCTAGGGGGGCATATGTATGTGTGGAGGGCCACTGTCATTGTGCGTGTGTGTGGCCCCACCGCTGTGTCTGGGGGTTGGTGTGCCACACCAGCACATGCAACCATCCTGCCAGTTGCCTACCTGCAGGATCCCTGCGTGCTGAAGCCGTATGTGCCCGCAGCTCCCAGAGGACGACAGGAACTGTGCCTGTTGTTGCAGTGGATGGCCCTGGTGGTGGCAATGTGGGGCTCACCCCCACATCCTCAGGTGCCTCCCCAGCCACTGTGGTGCCTATGTACCCATTCTGCTGGGGTGACCCTTCGTCCTCCTGGGTGGCCACCTCCTCAGACAGCACCTCGGCCCATGGGGTGTCTGGGGCGTCGCTGATGGCAACCTCTGCATGTGGTGGCTCGTCGACCTCCGCTGGCTCAGGCTCACTGCCACTGTCCTCCTCAGCCACCTCGATGGCCTGCATGTTACTTGGGGGGGGGGACAATGTACACAGTAGATATGGGGTGTCACAAACACAGACATAGAGCACATTGTAACGTAGACACATATTTGTTTATGTACAACTTGCTTTTCTCTGTCTCTCTTATTTGGTCAGCCCTAGGGACAGGAACCCCTCTGCCTGCTCCCTCTTCACCCCCTGTTCCTCCTCCACCATACATTGTATGCACAGAACTAACCCATTTGATGGAATTGCGCCATTTCATAACCCAAATCTGGGGTGCGGACATCCAAGTCTGACTGGGAGCGTGGAGTACGCATGTGTGGGGTACTCCCAGACCTTTGATGTCCTCACCGCATCTCAGATATTTCCAGGACATCCTGACCTATATCCACGCCTACATCTGCCCAAGGCATGAATGGGTAATAGGAGAGAGCTCATATTGTCAGACAGATATGTGGAAGGTTTTGGGTAGGAGGTTTGATTCTATCCCCTATAGTTTCCACATGCAAACACTAACTGGGAGTGTGAACTCAGGTATATGTTTTCCTAGATTGGAGACACCTGCTCCCAGGACATGGGCCCGCTACCCCCCTGTGGCATGCCCAGCGTGTGCATTGTAGATAGCTGTATGTGTGCTACATGTCTCAAACATACCTGCTTGTGGATCAGCCATGTCCAGCGCCGGTGAGAGGCCATGGATATATATGGGACCAAGGCGCTCAGCTAGTTGCTGCTCCAGGGGTGTGAGACTTGGGATGAAGGGGCCACCCCCACCAGTGCCGTTTTAGCATGTCGGCATTCTGCAGTCATGTGTGCACAGACCCCTCTCCTAATATCATTGAACCTCTTATGGAGGCTGTCAAGGTCCCTTGGTGGCCCCCCAGCCTGTGCCATGGCCCCCTGCACCTACACCCATACCTGGTTCCGTACACTAACAGTTTTGCGTGAGCTCTTGCGCCCATACAGCTCATCATAGTATTCGAGGACACTTGCCAGCAGGTTGTGGTTTTCCTGCTGGCTAAATCATATCGCCCTCTTCCTCTCCCCATCCAGCACAGGCGTCCTCCTACGCTTGCCTGTGGTATGCCCCTCAGGCTGCTCCTGGGTGGGGTCAGACATACCCAATGGGCTGGAAACCTCAGGGTGAACCAACCCTCCTGTCTCTGGGGACTGCAGCCCTGACATTTTCCCAGACACCCCACCTATCATGTCCAGCCGCAGCATGTCCCTGCTCTCCCTGTTCTCTCTCTGCATCCCGGACCTGTCTTACCTTGTGTGGCCCTTACCCCCTCCCCCGTCACCTTCACCAGCCCTCACCACCTTAGCCACTCACCAGCCCTGCCTCCTGTCACCTCCACCACTCACCAACCTAGCCACCTACCTCCCCCACAGGTCACCAACCCTGCCACTCCCCACGCCTAACCTGCCTCTGACCCTCCTTTTGCTTCAACACCAATAACACACGCCATCAAACTCGCTCGCCAGCACTAACCCCTCAGTGTGCACCAGGTGTGCGCGTTAATTTATGGACCTTTGGACGCCTGCACGTGTGTGCGCACGTTGCGCATGCGCACAGGTGATGCACAGGGTGCGTACGCGGAACCGTGCACCGCACATGTGCAAGACGTGTACGTATCTGCACATGTGTGGCGCATGGTTCCGCGGACGTCCCACAGGTGCTAAGGGTTAGCGGTGGTGTAGCGAACGGAGGGTCAGAGGCAGGTTAGGCATGTAGTGTGGCTGGATTTGTGGGTGGTGGTAGAGGCGAGCGGCGGCCTTGGTGAGTGCTGAGGGAGGTTTGTGGCTGGGTTGGTGTGTGCTGGGGGAGGTAGGTGACATGGGTAGTGGGTGGTGGGTGGCAAGATTGGTGGGTGGTGTGTGTGGTGTGTGGCTGGGTTGGTGTGTGGTGGGGGAGGTGAGTGGCAGGGTTAGTGTGAGGGGGGGAGGTGAGGGGGGTTGGGTTAATAGTGTCCGCTATGGCGGACTTTGTGGTTGCTTCCTGTACACTGGGGGATGTGCAGGGCTTGCGGTTGCCTGACGAAGTAGATGGTGTCCATGGGGCTGGGGCATGGGGTGGGGGTGCAGGCCTGCTCCAACACCAACCTGCAGCTGTGGGGGCAGGCCAGGCAGAGCCTGTGCTGGCACGGCGCAGGAGGCGTGCCAAGTTGCAGGCTTGCCAGCCTCACCTCTACAGGCCCAGGGCCCAGCTCCAGGGCATGCGTGAGGACCAGGTCATCTCCCTCTACCGCCTGAGCATAGGGGCTATTAGGGAGCTCTATGAGGATCTAAGACCTTACCTCGAGCCCCTGACTGGTCGGTCACATGCCATACCGGGTTTGGTCAAGCTCCTTGGTGCCCTACATTTCTTTGCTTCTGGCTGTTTCCAGTCATCTGTGGCCACAGTGGGTGGCATGAGCCGCCCCACCTTCTCACACTGTCTCCACCAAGTACTGCGTGCCACGATCAGCCGGGTTGGGAATTACATTGCATTTCCCAACACTAGGCAACAGTGGGGGACCCTGAACCAGGCCTTTGAGGCATTTGCCGGGTTACCACATATGATGGGAGCTATTGATTGCACACATGTTGCCCTGGTCCCGCCCAGAGACAGGGAGGCAGCGTTCTGCAACTGCGAACACTACCACTCCCTGAATGTTCAGGTTGTATGTGATGCAGGTATTCATATTCTGAATGTGGTCCTGCGGTTTGCAGGGTCCACCTATGACTCCTATATCCTGCATCACTCGGCACTGTACGGTCAATTTGAGGACTGTATACTGCTGGGTGGGTATTTGTCATCTCTGACATGCACATCGTATACCCCTGCTATCCGTCTGCACACATGTCTGTCTTTGACGTGTGTCCCAAGTTGTGTGTGTGTGTCATCTGTGTGTGTGGGAGCTGCCGGGGGGGGGGGATATGCCAGGTATTCCGTGCTGCAGTGCTGTGTGTTGATGGCACACTGACATTTGACGTTTCACGCCATTTGGCATTGTGTGTTTAGGTTGGCATGGTACGACACACATGTATGCTTCCTGTGTGTCAACAGTGTGGTGTTGTCTATGCCATTCTGCCTGCCACGGTGGGGTAACTGTTCCTGTCGCATCATCTGTGTGTGGGGAATAGCATGATTGTCACATGCTTGCACATGTGTGCATCTCTGCCCTTGTCCAGGGTGCATTGCATGTGTGTCTCTGAGGTGTTAAGGCCTGGCGCTACTACTTTTCGGCCTCTGGTGTCTGCCCATATGTCTTCTGTGGTTCAGGTTAATGTTGTTTGCACTCCTTCTACCTCCCCTAGGTTCTGTATCTCACAACTCCAGACACTGGCGCATAGGTGTTGTGTCCCATCATGTGTTCCCCTATGTTTCTGTCTGACCTGTAGGTGTTGTGGGTCTGCACGTACATTCATGTGTTCATGTGTGTGGACATCAGCTACTGTTTTAACGTTCAACATTTCTTTCTGCAGGTGATGCAGGATATGGGTGTTGGCCTTGGTTGCTAACCCCTGTGCGTCTACCATGGACACGTGCAGAGATGAGGTACAATGAGGCCCAGGCCACCAGTCGCTCCGTCATCAAGCGCACCTTTGGCATTTTGAAAAGTCGCTTCAGGTGTCTGGATAGGACCGGCAGGGCCTTACAATACCAACCCATGACAGTGGCAGAGATCATTATTGCCTGTTGCATCCTGCACAACATTGCTCTCAGGTACGATATCGATGTCAAAATTAATGGGGATCTGGAAGATGATCCAACGTGCCCTCCTGTACATGCCCGTGGTGACACACGTGAGGGCGCAGCATTCAGGCGCCAGCTGATTGAGGAGCTATTTTCATGTGAGTACTGGATTCTTCTGAATGAAACATTTGTATAGATATCTGTACTCCTACTACTACTGAGCATTGGTATCGCACTACCAGTCATACGCAGCACTGCACTAACATTGCTGACACAATGCCTGGCCATCCGAGCTTACAATTTAGTCCAACTGCTAACACAGAAGATGTGGGCAAGGGACAACAGCGGGTGGAGGTGATTAATGTGGTCAGGATTATTAGGCTTAGGTGATGTGGTGAGCTGTCACACAGGATTTTGAAATGGTTGGTGAAGATGGGTACCCTGCAGCCACAGGTAGTTAGTTCCAGGCGTTGGGTGCTGCAAGGTGACAGGTGTGTGGTCCCGCATTAACAGTGGGGGAGCGGCCCATAGATAGGACCAGTTGGCTCGACGTGTGCGGATGACATTTTGGGGATATGAGGGGATTGCTTGGATTGTATGCTCTGATGAGCATGGACTGTGTGTTACATGTTTCGGTATGGCGATGAATACAGATGTTAGCACTGTTTACATGCTCAGTAGTAGTAGTAGTATTTGTAGTACTTGGTTTATGCGAATCAAGGTACAGGGCAATCACAGTGTGACAAACATGTATAGATCAGCAGGTGCGTCTTGACCTCGCCTGGGGCCTGTGAGGTGTCGTGACATGTGGGGTATTATTGTCATTCTGAGGCAGCGCAGTGTTGCATACATTGCGACGGACAGAAATGATTTTGAGGCAGACCAGCAAGGTGTGGGTTACAGTAACCAGGATGGCGGGTGATGGAGGGGGCATTAGTGCTTTATTTGTGTGTTCTGGGGTGACAGCAGGAATCTTGCTGATGTTATCTAGGGGGACACTGCAGGCCTTAGCTACATGATGGGTATGTGTGGGGAAGAGGAGCAAGGGGTCATAGAGACCTGCTACCTTGACGAACACGTAGACAGAAGGTGTATCCAACCTATACACAGACACTGTAAAGGTTGGAGAGGGTTTAGGGGCGATGCCCAGATGTCTGGTCTTGGCCATGCTCAATTCATGCAGCAGGGGTACCTGCAGCCATCAATGTCAGGGAGCAAGCTGAGGTCGGGGTGTGGTTTACCCAACATAGTTCGTGCGTGGTGAGATATCTTTGGGACACATCAGCGTACAGCTGCTGGTGATAGCCAGGGGATGTGCCTGCTGCACCAGGGAACTGGGTATGGGGCCAGGGGAATATAGCAGCCCCTGCATATATCCCTTTCGTACAGCACCTGGGAGCGGGTTAGCAGGGGAGGTGGACCCACAGGAACACACACTGAAGGTGCTATGGGAGTGGGAGACATATGGGGGAGGCAGGCTTGTACCGAGACCTTTGGGCCGAGCACGTACAGGGTAGCGCGGTGATAGTTGTGGTCAACGGTCTTGGGGGCAGCAGACAGGTCCCAAAGGGGACAGACAGGCTACAGGTCCTTGGACATGGCCAGGAACACGTCAGTGGAGTGTTTGGGTGGGGACAATTAGGTACAGTGTCATGACGAACTGCCAGACTGTGACGGATCTAGGGGGTTATGAGAGATGAGGACGTGAAGCGGGTGTGTTTGTTGCAAAACTCCAACATGACATATGTATGTTTACCTTGTGTTTCTCAATCCACAGGACATGCTTGGTGATGTTCCTGTTGCTGTAGTGCAGTGGCAGCTGTGTGCACCTCATTCAACATGCAGGACACTGGGGTAGGTGGACATACAGGTGATTTGTGTGTGTGGACAGTCAGGAGCAACACATGTCACAGGTTATCTGTCTACTGCACATATGTTGTGGGTGACCTATTCATTGTGCTCCCCCGTACTCCATATGTTGATCTTGGCTACACATATCCACATGTGTTCGTGCGCAGTTTGTCTTCTCAGGCACTGTCTCTGGGACACATCCAACAGGGCTGCGTGTGTCTACAGGTCCTAGGTGTTCTGGTGGTGGACCGCACTTACACCCTTCCCTGACATTGTAGCATCGGCCAACAGCAGTGTATCATAGCATTTTCCAGGCCTTTATCTCCACTATTCGCCAATTGTGCACATACAGGACATATGTTACTGGTGCCACGCTCACCTTCTCATACTGTGTGTGTGTGTGTGTGTGTGTGTGTGTTTATGGGTGGCTCTGCTATGATACAGTGTGCATGCAGTTTGCATTATCATGTGGTGGGCGGGGTCTGCACACCTGTGGAGCGGTGGTGAGTGTGCTATCTCTACCTTACTGGTGTTAACCTTGTGCACAGTGTGTGCGTGTGTTGTGTGTTGTGGGTTGACCTATCTCATGTGTATTGACAGACCACTGCACGACAGCATTTATGTATCCCAGATATCACCATAATTTGGACATGCGGCAACAGCAGCTGGACATGGGGACATATGGTTATTCAACACATGTTTATTTATTTAGCATTTCTTCTATACCGCGCTATTTAGATCAGTGCGGTTTACATTCAACATCAACTATACAACGCAGGAACTCTGAGTTGTATTTACAATGAACGGGGAGATCAACTTGGAAGTAACTGGGGAAACTATCTACATCGTATTTACACTGGTACCTACCTTCAGGCAGGGTCTATATACATCTTATTACGCTGGGTGCCTAAATTCTATTTCGGGGAGTACTGATGGGAGACCGAGCTGATTATCCCTTTTCATGCTGGGTCTGATTAGTTAGGTGCAGTGGGTGATTGTCTGAGGAGCACCATGCATGTTTACTAAGGCTGGATTCGGGGTAGTATATAGTGAACAGATGATGCTTTAATGCCTTCCTGAAGTGGGTTATGCCGGTGATGATTCGAATATAAGTGCGGAGGGCATTCCATGCTCTAGGTACGTTGATGACATCTTCTGCCTTTATTGAGACGTGTTCTGGACTTTGCCTGCCTGTGAGGATCCCAAGCAGACATTTGCTGCAGACACACAGTAGGTAGCACCTTGGCTCGTTTGGGTGTAACATCAACCTTTATATGTTTCTTTTTTGCTGTTTGTTTCCTGGACCTTTCCTGTTGGGTCTCTGTGCACCAGAGCTAATGGACATGGGGTGCAGCTGTGATATGCCTGTGTTACTTGGGCATGGACATGACCATATCCATGGGACACACTCATCTGCAGTTGCATTTCCAAATGTCCACAACATGCACAGTGTTCTGTGTTGTGATTATGTTATGTTTGCCTGTGTGCCTTTTAATTATGTCAGTACTGATGTTTGACTGGCTGCAATGTGCCCTGCTGTTGCGTCCAGCATACCATGACAGTGTTTGTCCTTATTCTGTCACAGGGCAGCGGACACACACAGCACATCTACTTACGTGCATCTGCGGGTGACATCACCCACCTGTTGCAGGACACAACAACACCATTCAAATATCCCTGGGAGATGGTGCCATAGGATGTTTGACCTCTGCGAGTGGGACACATGCCTATGATGAACATTACTGTTGGACTGCTACTTTCCGTATAACAGGCCTGTCCAACACTTCGTTGCTACCGTGATCTGACTGGGTGTCCTGTTGATTGCGCAAGACACACATGACCATTCGAGTACTGTGGCACATTGAGATATCACACTTGACTATGCATGCCCAGTGATTCACGGACAGTCTTAACGGGACATATGGGGTTGCGGCCCCCTTTGCACTGTGGATACTGTGTACTGGTCCGTATGTGTGCATCACAGACTGGAATAGTCGCTGTATGTTCTATATCCATCTGACGTTTTGTTAGTGTGTGTTGGCCATGTGTGTAACATGCACCGCAAGATATCCTTATCTGTTGAGGTCACGGGGGCATACAGCCATGCGTGTGGCACAGGGGCAACATTGTATATGTACTTTGTATATGTCAGCCTACCCTGCACTTGGACATGACACAGTTGTTACCTCCACACCAGTTTAATGGCCACCAACATTTTGGATTGATGTTTGCCCTCACCAAGGGAGTTACAGTGCATGTGGGGCATCATCGTGTCATTGTTCACCCTACATGGTACATGTGCATGTGACTGCATATGTTGGTACACAAGGGCATGTGGCAGTGTGGCTTCTGTGTGGGGTACTGGCCCATGTTTGACCTTTCTTTAACACTCCATATACAGGTCATTGTGTTTGGCTACTGTACAGCCGTGCTGCTGTACATTGATTTACAAAAATAGCATACAAACACAGTCCTCTTTGTCCCCTGACGTTCCGCCACTCACCTTCGCCCATGACATTTGCAGCATGGCAGTGTGATTGTCCGTTTTCGTCCTTCATTTGTGCATCCCATGTACCGTGATCTATGTGTACAGTTCATGTATCCACACCATCCATTGCAGGGGACCTGATGCATGGTGATATCTCTACATGTCTGTGAGGTTCCTTTTTTGTTTTTCTCTGGGATCATGTGCCTCTTGTACCTGTTACCTTATCCTCATTTTGCATTTGACCTTTGTTTTGGGTTCCATTGTTGATGCTTTCATTGCTATATCATGCATTCTGGAGCAGCTGTGAAATATCTATCTATATCTGTGTGTACACTGGCTTACATGTTGCTTCTTATGCTTTTTCAGGCTTTTGCCACCTGTATTAGCAAACGGATATGTTTTTGGGGACAATTCCTGACTGATGTGTGTTGATCCTTCATTATGCACTGCCTAGTGTCTACATGCGACTAGGGCATCTGGGACGTGCAGCAACAAGTGGGGGGTGGGAGGATACTGCAGAGTGAACACCATGCAGCTACGGCCCATTATCTCTCCTACCCATCATCTGTAGATGTGCCAGTGACTTTGGGGTGACTTGTGGGTAGCTTGCATGCTCAATGTGTTTTCAGTTTGTTCACTGTAAACCAACCACCTTGATATGATGACAGGCGGTATATATGTTATGTCTACTCGTGGCCACAATAAAATTATGTGTTTGACCCACATTTCTCTCTGCTGCTGCTTGACCACACTGACACATGTCTTTCGTTATGTTCTGGTAATGTACATGGCCCACTTGTGCTCACATCCTTGTACAGTGGCAGCTGGCTATGTGGCAGCCGTCTGACACATCACAGGGTGCTACGTGTTTCCATACTGATATTCCCTTTGAGGGGACATATTTGGGATGTGCTTGCTGTGGTTGTTTGGGGTAGTGCTTGTGGACATGTGTTGATGCACCATAGGTTGCAGGTTCAAGTCCCACATGTTCTTTCTCTTTGCCCTTTTTTGGTGCTAACCTGAGCAGGAGCTGCTTGATGACTGGTCACCTCTCCGCACACCCTTCCATCTCTTCACCTTACACCACAGTATGCCCTCGATGCAGCCTATCCGTCGCATGTTAGCTGTTACATATTGGTTTTTCTTTGTACTGTCCATGTCGTCTGGGGGTATTGGCATTGCTGCTGTTGATCTGATGTGGTCCATGTCTGTCTGTAGGTTCATGTCTCACATGCTCGTTTTCCATTCTGTTCCCTATTTTGCCCTGCTCCACAAAGCATCCCCTGCCGCCCATTGGGTTTAGCTTCTTTGCTCTTTTGTATGCTATGTCCATTGCATAACATTTCATTGTGTGTGTGTGCATGTGTTTATATGTGGCTGTCGTCCCAATTACTGACTGTGATATGAACTGAGAGTCAGAAGCTGTAAAGATGTCTTACACATTGGAACATGGAACATACGAAGCATGAACCAAGGGAAGTTGGAGGTGGTCAAGAATGAAATGGAACGTGTACAACTTGATCTGTTGGGTGTCAACGAACTGAAATGGACTGGCATCGGGCACTTTGCATCAGATGATCACATGGTCTACTATGCTGGAAATGAAAGACAAAGAAGAAATGGTGTTGCATTTATAATAAAGAAGAAACTTGCAAGAACTGTAATGAAATACAATGCAGTCAGCGAACGCTTAATCTCTATTCGTCTACGAGGATTGCCTATCAACACAACTATAATTCAAGTATATGCCCCAACAACAGCTGCAGAAGAGAATGAAATTGAAGAGTTCTATGAACAAGTACAAGCTGAAATTGACAGAACATGCAAACAGGATATCCTGATAGTCATGGGTGACTGGAACGCAAAAGATGGCAACAAAGAAGAAGGCAAAGTAGTTGGAAAATATGGACTTGGCAACAGAAATGAAGCTGGAGAAAGATTGATAGAATTCTGCAAGACCAATGATCTATTCTTCTCAAACACCTTCTTCCAGCAACACAAGCGGCGACTGTACACATGGACTTCACCCAATGGATTGTATAAAAATCAAATTGACTACATCTGTGGAAGTCAACGATGGAAAAGCTCTGTAACATCAACAAAGACAAAACCTGGAGCTGACTGTGGTACAGATCATCAACTACTAGTATGCAAACTCAAGCTAAAGTTGAAAAAGAGCAAACCACTCATGAATGCAGCAAAATATGACCTTGAGAATATACCACTGGAATTTAAAGACTGCCTGCAAAATCGATTTGCTGCTTTAGATACAAATGACAGAGCTCCGGAAGAGTTATGGAATGACATCAAGAAGGTTGTGCTGGAAGAAAGCGAGAAGTCTCTACAAAAGGTGAAAAAGCAAAAACGGCCAAAATGGATGACTGAAGAAACTCTGAAAATTGCCCAGAAACGCAGAGAAGCTAAAGCCAAAGGAGAAAGAAAGACAATCGCAGAACTCAACAGAGATTTCCAACGTGCAGCAAGACAGGACAAGGAAAAGTACTACAATGACACTTGCAAGGAAATAGAAGCAGAAACTATTAGAGGAAGAACAAGATTGGCTTTCCTAAAGCTGCGAGAGTTAAAGAAAAAGTTCCAGCCTCGAATTGGAATGTTACAAGATGCTCAAGGTTCTATGTTGAATGATGCTGAGAAGATCAAGAAAAGGTGGAAGGAATATACAGAGTTTTTATATGATAAAGATCAAGTGGACCAACAGCCGTTTCAACCTATACCTTATGATCAGGAACCATTGGTGATGAAAGAAGAAGTTGAAGCCACATTGAAAGCCTTATCAAAGAACAAAGCACCAGGCATTGATAGCATTCCCATAGAAGTATTGCAGCAATCTGATGCAGCTGTTACCGTACTTACAAGGCTCTCCCAAGAAATATGGAAGACAACATCATGGCCAACTGAGTGGAAAAGATCTGTGTTTATACCAATACTAAAGAAAGGTGATCCAACTGACTGTGGAAATTATCGCACAATCGCTCTGATCCCACATGCCAGCAAGATTCTACTGAAGATTATTCAAGAGAGACTACAGCCATACCTAGAACAAGAACTACCTGAAGTGCAAGCAGGGTTCAGGAAAGGGCGAGGAACGAGAGACATCATTGCAGATGTGAGATGGATCCTTGAAAAGACTAAAGAATACCAAAAGTATATCTATTTGTGCTTTATCGACTATAGCAAGGCTTTTGACTGTGTAAACCATGAGAAACTCTGGGCCACATTAAGAAGCATGGGTATACCAGAACACCTGATCGTTCTCTTGCGCAATCTGTACATTGATCAAGAAGCAACAGTTCGAACGGAACAAGGAGAAACAGAATGGTTTAAAATAAGCAAAGGTGTAAGACAAGGCTGCATACTTTCCCCCTACCTGTTTAATTTATATGCAGAACAAATCATCAGAGAAGCAGGACTGTATGAAGACAACAGAGGTGTGAAGATTGGTGGAAGACTCATCAACAACCTTCGCTATGCTGATGATACCACATTACTGGCTGAAAGTGAAGATGATCTGAAACATTTGCTTCTCACAATCAAAAAACATAGTCTCAAAATGGGCCTGCACCTTAATGTAAAGAAGACAAAGATCATGACAACTGGCATAATCAACAGGTTCATCGTTGAAGGAGAAGAAATTGAAATCGTGAACAACTTTAACCTACTTGGATCAACTATCAATAAAGAAGCAACAAGCAGTCAGGAAATCAGACGACGCATTGCTCTTGGCAGAATGGCTATGAAAGACCTAGATAAGATTCTCAAGAGCAGAGATGTCTCTCTCCATACAAAGATTCGACTTGTTCAAGCCATGGTATTTTCAATAACATCATATGGATGTGAAAGCTGGACAGTGAAAAAGACAGAGAGGAAGCAAATTGATGCCTTTGAATTATGGTGCTGGTGGTGAATACTGTGTATACCATGGACTGCCTGAAGAACAAACCAGTCGGTACTAGAGGAGATCAAACCTAAGCTTTCTTTAGAAGCTCAGATGACAAGACTTCGACTTTCATACTTTGGACACATCATGCGAAGAGAGAGATCATTAGAGAAAGACATCATGCTTGGCAAGATAGAAGGTCAACGCAAAAGAGGAAGGCCAGCAATGAGATGGATCGCTACAATAACAGCAGCTACGGGTACCAGTCTGTCAACAATGAGCCGCCTGACTGAAGACCGAACACAATTTAGGATAGCTATCCAGAGGGTCGCCATGAGTCGACTCCGACTCGACGGCACTTAACAACAACAACATGAGCTGTACACACCAGTTCTGCATGTGCATTGCATCTTCGTGACTGTTGGGGTTGCCCTATCCTGGCAGCCAGCTGTGCTTTGGTGTGGTGCTCTCCAGTGTTCTTGTATGCAGCCTTTGCTGTGACACTCATGTTGGTGTTGTAGCCTACCAGTTTGTGCATTGCCATTTGTGTTACTGGTCATGGGTTTGATTCCTCTCTGTTCTAATTATTGTATGCCTCTCGTCCACACGTACTTTGCATTCCTGTTACAGTCCTATCTGTGATGATCTGTGCTGCTGGCACATTATACCCTCATCACTGTTGCCAAACATCCTTCTGTCAGTCTATCTGTGTCTGCAAGCTCTGGGCGTCCTTCCCTACTGTGCAGGCTGCTACCCCATGTCCTGCACTGGCACACTTTTCTGCATTGCGGCTCTTCATGCTTGCCTCTCCTGTGTCTGCTCTGCATGGCACTGCTCTCTGTCCTCCTGTCATTGCACTTATCCTGCCACCTCTACCTCCTCTGGTGGACACGTATCCCCATCCTCTGCCACACACTGTCATTGTTGCATTGTACATTATCATCACCCTGTACATCGGTACAGCTGCCCCCGATATGTTTGTCCACTTTACCTGCTGCCACATGGGCTGCACACAGATTTGGCTGGTCCATGAGCTCCGTCATCTACTTCCTTCCATCACTTGTTCATTCATTGGTGCTCTGTGCAGTGTTATGGTTACATCTGTGTTTGAGACATACATTTCATGCTTGTGACCTTGGGGCACCTTTGTGCCCCTGGGCACCATCTCCTGTGTCACCTTAGCATCCCGGGGCATCTTTGGCGGCACCTTAGGTTTGGTCAGCTTATGGGGCGCCTTATATGCTGCCTTGGAGGGTGCTAACTTTCCTGCCACCCTCTGGGGCACATTATGACCTGCCTTGGATGACGTGGTGCTTTATGATGTGCCTTCTGGTGCGCCCTAAAAGGTGCATTAGGTTGCGGCACTGGGGTGAGGCTTTTTTGGCTGGCAGTACAGATTGTTGGGATGTGTCTGACTGTTACAAGCAGGAAAAGGGATTGCCTCAGACAGCCTTCTAACTGAGCCCACTGAGGGATTGAACTCATGGCCACAGTATCAGCAGTCAATGTATTAACCAGTGTGCTACACCTCTCTTGCTGTGATTGGAGGTCAGCGCGCCTAATTAAGGCTAATGCGCATTAACGTGCCACGGCTCCCTCTATCACGCGATAACGGATGTTATTGCACAATAACCTGAAATGCTACCTTAAGACCGGAACATCTACTACCTTATATGGCATTCATCACAGTAAGACTGCAACTAACGCCAGTAACATTAAGACGGTTTAGTAAACATACCCTAAGTGACGATAATGTACTGTCATGCAGCAGAGGCTGATGGAAGCAAAAATGCAGGAAAAGAAGCTGTTTTTCATGAGGGAAAAGATGTGCACAAGATGCAATATCCGTACAGAACAGCTAGAGGGAGCAGGTATACACTCACAGAGCCTGAGTGGACACACCTTGCTAATCGAGAGCACCTGACAGTCAGCCCAGAAAGCTCAAACACAGGAGAGCTTTATAAACGGAAGACTGGAAACTGGAGAAGGCAGACCAGTGCTGGTAACTGTGGAGCTAGAGGGCAGAGCAGTGCTTGCAGGTGTGGAGCTGGAGGTAAAGCTGAAGGTTGACGAGAAAGAAGCACCACAGGCCAGGACCAAGCAGAAAGAAGCACTTGGGGAACTAGTGCTGGGCAAAGGAACAATCACCTTTGGAGGCAAAGCAGAGTGAAAGAAAGAAGCCTGCTTGGACCAGAGGAACCTGGGGCTAAACCGAAAGGTAACAGAAGCTTTCAGAGAGGAGCCTGGCACAGGGATTGTGTTCCTGAAGAACTGCGGAAAGGAGGAAATCCCAGTTCTATATGCTGCTGGAAGCCAAGGTATGCTGACTCTGTTTCTATGAAGAAAACCTTACCTTATAAAAAGCCTTTTGAAAGTAATGCTAAACCTGTGAGAAAGGAAAGCAAAGCTACCTCTCATAAGCCAAGTAGCCAACGCCCGAGGGTAGGCCATGCTCATTGGCAAACACTAGAGGAACTCTTTAAACATCCAGAGAACAGGGCTAGGGCCTGGCCAGAAATTACAGCCAGTGAAACCACTGATACAGACAGAGATAATCCTGAGCCGATGCAAGTGAAACTTGTAGAGCCAAGCCTTTTATCTCAGGAAGAGATGGACTGTTCTTTGTGTATTTCAGGCAGTGCAGAGTCACTGTTAAACCTGTGAATGATATATGTTATCTTCAGAATGTTATTCATTTGCTAAATGGAAGAAGAGTGCTGAAACATTTACTTTACTCTGGAAAGCTTAACTAAGCATTGTTACAACTGTGAATCATAACATGTTTTCCTTGATCCTGAGTTAATTTCATTCCTGAAGTAAAGGACTTTTTCTTTATGTTGTAACCCAGCTGAATCTTTGCGTAAAGGGAAATAAATGCCTTGTTATCCCTCTACTCTGCATTTACATTTTTCTTAGATAGGAGCTGAACTGCTAAGACCAGGTTACACCTGGCTCTTAAAAGACCCTCCTCTCATAATAAATTAATTTTGTGTCTCACCTACCCTTACGACCACTGGCCACCAGGGTGGTACGCAACATAAATGGCGTAGTTGTTTGGATTTTGAGGTTCACAACCGCAAGAAGAAGAAGAATAAAGAAGGAAATTAACCCCAAGGTTTTAAAAAAAGGCAAAACCCGGAGTGGAGTGGCAAAACCCGGAGTGGAGTGGCAAAACCCAGAGTGGAGTGGCAAAACACGGACCGGAAGGCCAAGAACCCGGAGTGGAAGGAGACGTGGATTAGAGTGGGAAGTATCTGGTTGCTGGCACCGAAGGCGGAGCACTGCAGGCCGGAGCAGCAACGTCTTGTCCAAAGCTGACACAACAGTGGCACCAGGTAAAACGTATATATACCTGACCTGTGTTGGATATAGCAGTAAGAGTTGAAAAAAAAAAAAGGAGAAAGGAAGCTCATTGTTAGTTGTTGGACCGCACTTGGTTTTTCTCTGTGTTTTTTTTTTCAGGGATCATCATGGAGCAGAAGGAGCTGTGCGCTTGGATGGCTCTGCAGTTCGACCGGCAAGGAGAACTTGCTTGCCAGAACCAGAGGCAGGCTATTCATGCCATGCAGGAGCAGCAGAAGCCTGTCCTGCAAATGATGGAGGCCTGGCTGGCGCAGCAGAAAGAGTCACTGGAGAGAGCCAACACTCAGCTAGGACAGAACTCTGGACTGAGTAATCGTCCGGTAGGACAATGGACATGTGACACCCTGTTGGTAGGAAAGTTAACTGCAACCGATGATGTGGATGATTTCATTGACTCCTTTGATAGAATTGCACGTTCGGCGAACTGGCCGAAAGAGCAATGGGCAATTCGCCTGGCAGCAGCCCTCACAGGGGAGCCGCTGTCAGCATACAGGGCGATGCCCCCTGCTCTGGCCAATAATTATGAAGAGGTGATCAAGGCCATCAGGGATCGCCTAGGCCTCACACCCTTTGTATACAATCGTATGTTTAGAGCTACTCAGCCTAAGGTAGGCAAGACGCCTAAGGCTCTAGGATATAGAATAAGCAGTTTGGCTACAAAATGGTTAAAACCTGATGAAAAAACAGTGAGTACTTTGATGGATATGATAGTATTGGAACAATACATGTCTGCTGTTCCTAAAAGCGTGCAGAACTTCCTTATTCTGTAAAATTGTCACACCACTGCTGAAGCCATCGCGCTAACAGAGCGTTATTTGGAAGCCGACTCGGTCACCCAACCGAAGGCGCAGATTCCAAAGTTGGCAGTTGGTATGGAAGCGCAGACATCAGAAAGTCTCTCACGCTGTGCATATAAGGGTTTGAAAAATGTTACCCCTATGTTAAAGGAAGCCTCTAAAAGATGTTTTTTGTGTGGAAAAAAGGGTCACTTAAAGAATGAATGTTACATGCGTACTGCTCTCATTGGAGAAAACATGAAAGCAATGAGGGAAGGGTTTGTATTAAGTGTAAAAATACAAGGCATTGAGGCAAAAGCACTTTTAGACTCTGGCGCAGATCAGACCATGATCTCCCACAAATTATGGTCTTTGATCAAGGAGCATGGTGAGTCTGTACCTGAACAGCCAGAAGGAAAAGTAAAAATAAAATGCATACATGGTGCTGCTACACATTACCCAGTATACAAGCTATTGGTAAAAGGCTTGGGTATTGAAAAGGAGATGTTGATTGCTGTGATACCTAGGCTACCTCAAGAGCTAGTGCTAGGCAGAGACTGGCCTCAGTTTAAAAAGGGTCTTAAAAAGGGCTTGTCACCGCAGGAAGCTTTTGTATCCACTTGCACCCGCTCTGAGATTAGAGCAGTTCCCAGTCCTCTTTTGGAAGAATCAAAAAAGGCCGTATGTCCTAGGGAAGCTCTAGTTTCGACGCGCACGCAAGCAAAAACTTCCGAAATCCCCTCTTGCTCCCGAGAAGCAACTTTGGATGACCTCCCTTCTCATGAAGGTTTGATAAATGACCCCTCTGGGAGGGAAAGAAAATCAAAAGCAGAGAAGCGGAAGGAGAGAAAGTGTCGCTCTCAGGGTAGAGCGGAGCTCGAAGCAGGAAAGGGAATGCCGTGGGTACCCTCGGAATTGGTGGAAAAATTTCCCTCCTTCAAAAAGGAACAAAGAGCGGATCCCGCACTGCCCCGCGCTTTTGAGCATGCCCAAGAAGAGAGAGATACCTTTCCCAGATTTGTTATAGACGAAGAAATACTGTACAGAGAAAGTAGGGACCTCCGGACAGGAAATATTCGGAAACAGCTGGTGGTACCAAATACCTTCAAATCCTTGGTTCTACGCTTAGCCCATGACCACCCAGTAGGTGGACACAAGGGAGCACAGGGCACCCTTGATCAGATACTGGCTAGATTTTATTGGCCAGGCGTCTTTAGGGAAACTACTCGCTTTTGTGAATCGTGTGCCTCTTGTCAACGTGTAACCCCAGTACGACCGCCTGAGGTACCCTTACTTCCGATGCCGGTAATTTCGGAGCCGATTAGAAGGCTCGCCATGGATATAGTGGGACCTCTTATAAAAACACCAAGAGGATTTCAATACATACTTGTTATCATTGATCAAGCTACCTGTTTCCCGTGGGCTGTGCCCTTAAGAAACATCTCAGCGAAGTCTATCGCTAGTGAATTGATAAAGCTATTTTGTGAGGTGGGGTTCCCGCAGGAAGTACTGACGGACAGGGGAACCAATTTTATGCCCAGATACTTGGCCCAGGTGTGGGACGCCTTCAGCATTCACCATCTCAAGACGGCGGCTTATCATCCTCAATGCAACGATTTGGTTGAGAGAATGAACCAAAGCATTAAGCAGATGCTTCGACGCGCTTTGGATGGGGAAATGACGGAATGGGATGCCATGCTACCCTTCATACTATACGCTTGCAGGGAGCGAACCCAAAGTTCCCTAGGCATCTCGCCCTACGAACTAATGTACGGACGAGCGCCAAGAGGTATACTGGATATCTTACGAGAACAATGGACGGAACCCGTTGAAGCTGAAATAGGGATACCACAATTTCTGAGAATTCTACATGCACCTATGGCAATAGCTGAGGCTCTGCTTACACATTCAAAGGAGTTGAAAGCTGAACGGTTGGAGAATTTGGAGATATCTTGAGCATGTTTGAGCCAAGTGAGAAAGTCCTGTCTTTTATCTTCAGAAATGAAAGGACTTAAAGCCTGCAAATGATCAGTGACTTCTTTTAAGAACATTCCCATGTAAAGACTATAGGAATTAATTCTCGCAGCAAGCATGGAAGCTTGGAAGACTCTTCTTCCAAAACCATCCATGGTTCTACATTCACGTCCTGGAGGATTAGAGGCATGTCTTTTGGCACTTCTAATCTTTTTCATAGCAGACTCAACCACAATAGAGTGGTGAGGACCTCCTTAGGAGTTTTAGGATATTATAAAATATCTAACTCCTTGGCTCTGGGTTCTGTCTCAGGGGCCACCGTGATGGAAAGGCCCCGAGCCACCTCCCTGATGAAGTCTTCAAAAGACAAGTCCTCTGGAGGAGACATCCTTCATTTAGGAGAGGACTCCTCCTGTGGAAGAAGCATCACTGCATCGACCGACTCTTCAGAATCCTCAGAGTCTTCAGAGGAATCGAAGTATCGTCTGTCCGGATGCTCTTGCAAAGCCTGATACCCGTACCGACTGGGATCGGTATCGGGAATAACCAGTACCAGGGTATCGGTACCAGAGGGCTTCAGAGGACAGAGTACCGGCATAGCAGACGTCGATGCCACCGGTACCGGGATCGGTACCGATGGCGATGCTAGAGCCGGTACCGGTGGGGTAGTCTGTTGCGGTACCACAGGCGTCGATGCCACAAGGAAAGCCGTCAGACTGCGTTCCATGGACAGAATCCTCTGATCCATCGATGCCGCCAATGCTTGGAAGTCGGTACCGGTGGAAGCAACCGGTACCCCAGAGCATGGCACCAGGAGATCTGTCGAGGCCACGCCATCGAGATCATCCTGGAACCCCGATGATGATGCTTTAGAGGCCGAAGCCTCCCGCCGGGGTAATTTTGCCGGTGCAGAATCCTCGAGGGCAACGCCAGAGGCATCTCGATGCTTAGAAGGAGATCTATCCTTCGAGGACCGGCTGGATTTATGTTTAGTTACCTGAGATCCATGTGAGGAAGAAGAAGCCCTGGAAGATGTCGATGCCACCGAAGCCGCATCAGAGGGAAACAGGGTACTGAGCTTGGCAGCTCGGTTCTGCCGACCTCTTTTAGACATCATAGAACAGGACATACAATCTGTGATGGAATGGTCAGGACCTAAACATTTTAGACACCAGTCATGGGTGTCGGTGACGGAAATGGTACCGCCACATTTCGTGCACTTCTTAAATCCTGAGGCAGGCTTTTCCATGTTAAGGAAAAAAAGTTTTGGGCCTAAGGCCCAAAACGCAAGTGCACCTGAAGAAAAAAGAAACAGAAAAAAGTTGGGGGGTTTTTTTGTTTTTTTTTAACAAGAAGAAAAGAAAAAGACCGGCGGTACCGGTGGAGCGTCAAAGAAGGCAGACGCGACACAAAAGAAATAAAGAAAAATAAGAAATTCTTCTGCGGTGACAGGAACACGACCTGCTGGCTCCGCGGAAAAAGAAGAACTGAGGAGAGACAGTTGGGAAAGGCGGGAAGGCAGCACGCAGGCGCTGTGGGATGCTCCCAAAGGCTTTCTGATTGGACGCTGGGGAGCGTGCCCGCGCAGGCTCCGTCGGTACCGACGATACCCATATGTGAAGACTCATTCCTGCTTGTTCCTGGAGATCAAAGAAACAAATAATACAGTCACTTTTTCATTTCCAGGGCAATCCCCTCCACACATGTTGCTCCATGGAGCCAAGACTGACAGAATCGAATACAATTAACTTCAGATGCAGTAACATCTAAGCTCACAATGAACTTCTTTCCATTATATACACCTCCATCACCCTCCCCGGTTCCTTCTTTTAACTGTACATATTTTGGATCACTCCATTCTCAGCAACCCTTCAGTCCTCTCCTTACCTACGGCCCCCAGGCTGAGGCTACACTCATCCCCCACTGCCTGGTACCCCCAAGCAGGAGATTCCCCTTCGTACCCACAGAAAGATTCTACCTAATGACTGTTTTACTGCTATTAATAATCAGACAAACCACTTAACAGTTCAACATTACTCAGTGGTGCTGCTGTAACTTCACATTCAGCTCTCATTACATACTCCCCATGATGCCTGTTTGATGGACAGGCATTCCCCTCCTGTCGCACCCCCCACTGTGACCCCAACCCCCTGCCCTGCAGTAGCTGTAAATAGGGGGGCCAAATTTTATCATATTGCCACTCTTTCCCTTTCAACCTATAAGTGGCCTTGTCAAAACTCATGGCCTCCCCCACTTTTTGCCACCAGTCTTATACTGTAGGGCCTCTTGGCGTTTTCACCTCTACGCTAACACTACCCTAGCCTCAAGTAGAAGTTTTGCGAGGAAAATATTAATGTAACCCCACTGCAATCCTTCCCTGGGAAGACCCAACAGCAGCTCTCTCGGATCCTGGGCCACCCTCCCTCCCATTGTTTGATAAACCCCTCGGGTGACTTCCCCCCCAGTACTCCTACGATACCAGGCATTCCCACCACAAATGTTAAAAGGTACCTATCCCCCACACAGCCACCAGCATCCTTCTGTTTCCTTCTTACAGGCCTTAAAGAGTGGTTGTGGAGTTAAATAGGTGCAATGTAATATCAGTAGCTGTGTTTGTTGCCAGGACATCACCAGTATCCACCATTCACGCCCTTGTGTATTCACTCCCATTCAGCCTCCTCCAGTTCCTTCCCAAGCCACCTCTGTCAGCCCGGAATATGAGTTGGAGAGAGCCTTTCGATTTACTGGACCTGTCCCCAGTAAAGCTTAGAAATGATAGTCTGCATTCTTGACCCCTGAAAGACAGTAATTTCCATAGGGGTGTGTCCCCTTCCTAGATGTTTGCAGGTCTCCTGCTTCAGCAAGGAAAACCTAAGTTGGAAGTACTCTAAAAAGTGCTCTAAACATTAGGCTTATTTCCCCTCTAGATCCTTCTGGGCAATACACTTCCCTGACACCTGCAGGTCGGAAAATCTTTTTAGACCTTTCCTTTCTAAGTTAGCCAAAAGAGGGACAAATTCTGGTCCCAAGAAGGGCTGAAAATCGGCTAACTTCAACCATTTTGACAGAATAGAGGGTAGTATGTTCCTCTTTGCACAGGCCACTCCCTGCTTCAATAAAGAACCCAATAATGGATGCACTTTTACCCCTCTCCCCCTGTCTCCCTCCCATTTCCTCTTGATTTCACTCACTCAAACACTGACTGCATGGCCACTAAGGGTCTCTCCAAGCCCACCCATAAAACCTCACTCAGCTGGAGATAGTGTACCCTGAATGCACACAGAACTGCAGCTCTGTAATACAACTTCAAATCTGGAAACCGTTTCCCCCCCACACCTCGTTCCCTGGATTTAGATAATCGATATGCCCGAATTTTTGCTTTCTTCCCCCGCCCACAAAAACCACACTAAGCATTTTTCCCAATTTTGTATGCAGGCCTGTCTGCATTTGTTACATGAGAGGGCCTGGATGAAAGCTTCACTGGCTATCCATGGGCACCGAGTTTGACACAAGGATGGTGTTAGAGTACAAAGAGGTAGAGTATAGTGGGGTCTGTGTCACCAGTGACTGATCCTACGTCTAATCCCATGTCTACCCTGCCATGATTCCACATGCTCTGGGGGGTGGCAATGTGTCTGCAGCATGGGAGAGTGAATGGGAGAGTGCATGTGCTGCACTGGCCAGTTTTGCAATATCCATAGGTAGTGACATGACCTTTTATGGGATTACAAACATGGCAGTATGTTATGTTCAATCCTCACTGCCAAAAGCTGTGTATGGGGGGGTGGGGGTACACTGAATTGGGGTATGTGAGGGACGTAGGCCACTGTGGGTGAACATGCACTCACAGCCTGTCTCTGGCCCACTTTTCACTGTGCCACGCATAGCATAAGCAGTTCCTAGGTTCAATTTGAAAGGGTACATAATGAGGAGAAGAGGATTGTGGGTATTGCCTGAAACAGAGCAGTTTGCACAGGATGTTTATGAGCCAGAGGTAGGGTCAATGGCTGAACCATCTGAGTGTCGGTCTGCCACAGACATGGCATTGGCGCACACGTCATTTCATGCTGAGAGGTCACTCTCATTCTGATCTAGCTGTGACCATGTCACAGCTATGTATCCACATTGTACTTATAGCAAAGAGCAGAAATATGGGTGCTGTTCTTTTCTTGACAGTCTAATCACTGGCCAGGCTACTGGGTATCCATGTCAGTATGTGCATGTGTGGTGACAAGTAGGCTGGACACAGTTGGTATGGGAGTAGCTGACACAGCCCAGTGTTACCCAGCACATACAAATTGCCTGTGGTTGCTCTAGTTGACTTGCATTCCCGGAACATGAACTTCCAGCTGTTCTTGAGCTGATAACTATGGTCTTGACAAGCCAAACCTGCTTGGTGTCAGCCTTCTTCTGCTTTCTGACTCAACAACATTCACTACATTCAGGTTCTTTGGAAACAGCTGCTACAATCTTAGGGACTGACAAGAGATGTTATAAGGGTGTTTCTGGCCAACAGGAGAAAGACACAAAGCGTAGTTAAGACAGACAACTCCACCATATTGTATATAATCAAGTGACTAGCATCATACACTGCAGAGAACACCTATAGCACACTAGCACTGATATAGATCTGCCCTAGAACTTGGAGAATCCATCTACTGCTGTGCAAGCTTTGGGGACCAGGTGATGTGTGCCCCCCCCCCCCCTCACATTCATGGTGACCACAGAAACCAGTCATTAGCACATTTTGCAGCTGTTCTGTGCAGGAAGCACACAATGTCCCTGCATATTACAGAGCTGATGTGATGGATCACTACATTCTCCATTTGGTGATCAGTTGCATAAAGCTGTTCAGTGGCGACTGTGATCATTCGGGCATTGCCCAGTACCTGCTAGTTGCCTATCATGGTGGGAGCCGTGTGTATGGCTCCCGGGGAGGCCAGGATGGTCTGCAATGGACCGCATAGGTCATGAAAATGGTGTATGTTCGGTGTATGTGCAGGTGAACCTATCTCACAGTGTGCAGCAGGTCAAAAGGGACTACATGTCTTGCACATGTGCTGCCTCTGCAGTTAGTACAACACTGCAGCGCAGAGGACCCCTGCATGCGACTGTTGTTTGCCATTGGGGGTACAGTGAAGAGACAGGCATCTTGACCTTACATGTGCCTTGGCCTTTGGACAAGAGACGTATTCTGCAACTACATGTCTCTTGTGCAGCTACAGTACTGCATCTACACCGCTGTAGGCAGGCCCTAGGTGTGGTGTAGTACTGTCTCAGACTGTGCCAGTCACATTGTTTCATATTCTGGATTACACCAATTGCAGGCAGGGACCTGCATTCTCTTTGATTCTAGACAGTGCTGTGCAGAAAGGTGGAGTTATAAGCCTAATGGTTAGAGCACTGGCTAAATAAACAACAGACCGGGGGTTGAATCCCATTTGTTCTCTTTGTGGCTGTGGGATACTCATTTCATTTTAATGCCAGGAACCATTCAGTGTCTGTATTGACAAGAGGACACACATTCTTGTGATTTTTTTATGCGTTCCGATAGCACATTGTGTCTACAAACATGCACATTGCAATCATGCCCATCTGACAGCATGACTTTATTGGCTCTGCTGTAGCCCATTGCAGAGGGCTCCTCATAATATTGCAGCTGATGATAAAATCTTTTTTCAGGATTTAAAACCCTTTTTTCTCCATGAATAGGCTCTGCGGTACCACATATCCCCCCTCTTAAAATATGACGGGCTGGTGAAGCCCCCTTCACACAGCACGGAATTCGTAGCTGAGCAGCAGTATTGTACTGTAGCTTGCTGTCACCGTATATCTTCCGCCTGTTATTAACTAGTTTTTTTTCTGGGTGATAAGTGTTGGCTACTGCGGCTAGCAACCCTGATCGGTCGTGCCACGATCGAAGAGCGTTGATATGATAGATTTGCGTGCGTCCTGTGGTATCTTGTACCTCGTAAGAGGTGGGTCCTCTAGGTTGAACTACCACATGAGGTCCTCTCCACCGGGCCTCGAATTTGGGGGTAGCTCCCGATACCAAGACCATTACTTTTTCTCCTGCTTGTAATTGCCTGTGCTTTACCCTCCGGTCATAATAATATTTTTGTTTCTGTTGACTCTTCTTCAAGTTTTCTTCCGCCACCTGGGAAGTTCGCTCCAGGCGAGTTCTGAGGTGCTGCAGAAATAGGGGCACCCCTATTTCGGCCTCAACGGGCTCGATCCATTGTTCCTTTAGGACGTCGAGTAAACCTCTCGGGGAGCGTCCATAGAGGAGTTCGTACGGGGACGTGCCCAGGGAAGTCTGTCTTCGTTCTCGGCAGGCATACAGAACGAATGGTAATATGGTATCCCATTCTGCCATTTGTCCCCCTAGCGCTCGTCGGAGCATTTGTTTAATGCTCTGGTTAAGGCGTTCTACTAGACCGTTACACTGAGGATGGTATGCAGCGGTCTTTTTGTGGTGTATGCCGAAAGCCTCCCACACCTGTGCGAGGTACTTTGACAAAAAATTGCTGCCCCTGTCAGTCAGTATTTCCTGCGGAAATCCAATTTCACAAAACAGTTTAACCAGTTCACTGGCAATAGGCTTAGCTGAAATACTTCTTAGGGGAATGGCCCAAGGGAACCGGGTGGCCTGATCGATGATTACCAGGATGTACTGGTACCCCCTGGGTGTTTTAACCAAGGGTCCGATAATATCCATGGCTAGTCTTCTCACCGGGTCTGTAATCACCGGCATAGGCACTAATGGTACGGCAGGAGGTTTTCGAGCGGTCACTCTTTGGCAGGTTGCACAGGATTCGCAGAATCGAGTTGTCTCCCGAAATATCCCTGGCCAATAGAATCTGGCCAAAATCTGGTCCAGCGTACCTTGTGCTCCCTTATGACCCCCTACAGGGTGGTCATGGGCCAGTCGTAGAATCAATAACTTGAACGTGCTTGGTATCACCAGCTGTTTCCGCAGTTCTCCCGTTCGTGGATCCTTACTCTCCCGATATAACAGGTCATCCTCCATACAGAATCGGGGGTAGGAATCCTTTTCATCTCGGGCCTGCTCAAAGGCATGAGCTAGTACTGGGTCCGCTTTTTGCTCTCTCTTGAAGGAGGGAAACTTCTCCATCAATTCAGCTGGAACCCAGGGCATCCCTTCTCCAGCTTCTAATCCTGCTCTTCCCTGAGAGCGACATCTTCGTTCACGCCTCCGTTCAGCCTTCGGCTTTCGCTCCTTCCTCAAGGGATCTCCCATTAGGTCCTCATGCGATGGGAGGGTTCCAAAAGAATTATCTCTCGAGCAGGAGGGTTGTTCGTCATCCTGTGTATGGAACCTCGTGGAAACTAGAGCTTCTCTGGGATTGGCGTCTGTCTTTGAGCTTATAGGCTGTATTTCCAAGTTATCTATGGACTCATGCCTACTGCAGGTGGAATTCATGACTGTCTGAGGAGATAAACCCTCTCTCAGAGTCTTTTTAAATTGCGGCCAGTCGCGACCCAATACCAGCTCTTGTGGTAATCTTGGGACCACGGCTACCAACATTTGTTTTCTCATTCCCCATGCCTTTACCCACAGCTTGTACACGGGATAGCTTGTAGCTGATCCATGAACACATTTAATTTTGACCTGCGCTTCTGGACATTCAGGGACGGACCATCCTTGGTCTTGGATCATAGACCATAGCTGTTTGGACATCATGGATTGGTCCGCTCCTGAATCTAGAAGTGCCTTAGCATGAACTCCGTGTATTTTTACTCTCAACACAAAACCTTCTTTTGTTGTCTTTGGGACTTCTCCCACTAATGCAACACGTGAATAACATTCCTTTTTTATATGGCCCTTCTTACCACATGAAAAACATCGTCTTACAGTTTCCACATCCTTAGGGTCATAATTACTCCTAGGGCTATACATTGGTCTGGCGGAACCATCTACCCTCCTAGCTTCCATCCCTAAGTGCATTTTAGGAACCGCTAGCTTTGGCTGGGACACTTTTTCTGCCTCAAGATATCTCTCTGTTAGGCTTATGGCCTCGGTAGTAGTGCAGCAATTCTGAAGAATTATAAAATTTTGCACTCTACTCGGTACTGCATTTAGAAACTGTTCTAAGATTATGGCGTCCATGAGAGTTTCAATATTCTTTCTCTCAGGCTGTAACCATTTGTACGCCAAGCTCTTTACTCTATGTCCCAAGGCTTTCGGAGTTTCATTTGGGTTAAGCATAGTGGCTCTAAACAATTTCCTATAAGCAAATGGGGTGAGACCTAGGCGATCTTTAATTGCCATTACTACCTCATCATAATTGTCTGCTAAAGCTGGAGGCATCGACCGGTAGGCGGCTAGAGCCTCTCCCGTCAGGGATGCAGCTAGTCTGACTGCCCACTGTTCAGTCGGCCACCGAGCTGACTTTGCTATTCTGCTAAATGAATCCAGAAAATCATCCAGATTATCACTGGGGCTTAACTTTCCCATTGTCAGGTCACTACATGACCATTGTCCCAACTCTGTGTTATGGAGTTCAGAGGCTCGCAATAGTTCCGCTTCCTTCTTTGCCATTTCTTCCTTCTGCTGGGTTAACCATTTGTCCAATGTGTGCAGAAGAGGTGACTGCTGTTCTTGCATGGCTTTCAGCGCTTGCGCTTGGTTCTGCAGCGCTAGTTTCGCCTGCTTGTCAAATTGATTAGCCATCCACGCACATACTTCATTGGGATCCATGGTAATCTGTAGTAAGGAAACAAAACAACAAAACACAACCAAGTGTGGCTCTTTCACAAAGAAAATTTCCTTTCCTAATCCTTTCTTTTTTTTTTTTTTTTTTCTCTACTCTCCTCGGTATCCTACACTTTTCAGGTATATCTACGTTTTACCTGATGACAGTGTAGAATCAGCTCTGGAACAGTATACGTCGCTGTCGTTCCGCGATTCTCCGCCAACAGTTGGATACCGGATTTCTCTTTTCCAGGATTTTCTTCCAATCCGCTCCGGATTTGACTGCTCCACTCCGGGTTTTTTTTTTGTTTTGTTTTTTTTTGTAATCCAAGTGGGTTTTTTCCGTTTCTTCTTCTTGAGACCTATAGCTCAAGCTTCTTCTCTGTAGGCTGGACGTAGGCTCCACAAAAACATCCTACAACTACGCCATTTTCATGTCATGCTGCCGCCCCAGAGGCCAAGGTTGGTATGGGCAGATCAGATGGACATGAGAGTTTTTATATATTTTGAATTTGGTCCTTCTGTAAGAGGTCTTGGTAATGTTCCCAGGACCTACCGGGGCCAAAGTTCAAGAGAACACACTAGCCAGAATGTAGGGAAAATAAGGCTTTATTTCCCTTTAAGCACAATGGTTCAAGTTATGGGAGACTACTTCAACAAACTGAAAGAAACCTTGCTTCAGGCAACAAAAAGAAAATATATTCACACTTGCTTTGTTTAACTGTTGCTTCACCGTACTTGGCATAAACAAACTTTACAGGCATTCGCTACTGTTCACTATTTTATGTTTCATGCACAGACCTTAGGCTACCTGCCTGACAGTAGCTACAGTCCATCGGGGTTTCAGGTGGGTCTTCGTTGAATTCCACCTGCATGGGCTGAGTATCAGACAGCTGTGAATCAGTGTCAGTAAACTCTTGAGGAGTGTACTGAGGTTTCTCATATAACACATTTACTAGCTTCCAATGTTCAGCATTCAAGTCAGGGCCGCGCCCATGTGAGTGTTTGTTATGGCAGTTACTTCCCCTTGCAGGCTGCCTTATGTTATACAGTCTTTTTACCAAGGGCTTGTGCCCTGTTTCACCAACAGTTTGATAGGGAGGATATACTCCAGTATCTTGTGTTTCCTGTCTTCTTAACTTATATTGCTTATCAGAATAAAAAGGTATTTTACCTTGTTTAGTTGAGTCCCACGGCCTGGTCCCGCTGTAGTTCAGCCTGTCTTGAGCACTAGGCTTTTCACACTCCAGCTGGCCTTCATGCAGAGTCACCACTCTTTCACATTCACACCTTTTAGCATTTGAATAAGGAATATTACCATTTGCAGCAAAGACTTCATCCTTGCTCAGATAATGCTTACTGTGTCTTGCATTTACTGCTGCCGGTTCTTCACACCAAACTCTGGGGTTTATTTCTCCCCTTGTGCCTTTCTTTCCAGTACCTCTCAACCAAGGACTCCTGGAACTCTGTGGCCTCGGATTCACTATGCCCTCCTGCCAGGAACTCCTTCCTCTCTGGTGCTCTGGACACTCCTTATGGTGCTCTCCTTCTTGGTTCCTTTCCAGAAGCTCTCTGTGGTGTGACTCTCCGTGGTCTGCTTTTCCTTGATAAGCCTCTTCTTGGTATGCCTCCTTTTGGTAGGCCTTCCTTGGTATGCCTCCCCTTGGTCTTTCTCTCCCTGGTCTCTCTCTCCCTGGTCTCTTTTTAACTTGTCCTAGTTCCTCCTTTTCAAGCTCCCAGCCTTTCTTCAGGGGATCTCCCCCTTTTCTCCATTGGCTGTTAGGTTGCATTACCTCATCAGCTCTGAGGTGCAGTTCTCTGGGCCTTGGAAGGTCACTCCTGCTCCCTCTATTGGGCTCCTCATAATATTGCAGCTGATGATAAAATCTTTTTTCAGGATTTAAAACCCTTTTTTCTCCATGAATAGGCTCTGCGGTACCACAGTACCTAGCAGTTTCCCCAAGGGACACAGGTTCCACAATGCTTGTATTGGTTCAAGCATTGATATCCTGGGTCCCTTCTTAATAATGGTTTATGGACCTTTCCTCCAGGAACTTGTCCAAACCTTTTTTAAACCCAGCTACACTAACAGCCTTTACTACATCCTCCGGTAACAAATTCCAGAGTTTAATTACACGTTGAGTGAAAAAATATTTTCTTTTATTAGTCTTAAATAGTTTACCCTGTAGCTTCATTGCATTTCCCCTAGTCTTTCTATATTCTGATAAGGTAAACAATCAATCTACATTTACACGTTCCACTCCGTTCATTAATTTATAGACTTCTATCATATCTCCCCTCAGCCGTCTCTTTTCCAGGTTAAAGAGCCCTAACCTTTTTAGCCTTTCTTCATAGGGGTATCTTTCCATCCCCTTCACCATTTTGGTGGCTCTTCTCTGAACCTTTTCTAAAATCGCTATATCCTTTTTAAGATACGGCGACCAGAATTGCACACAATATTCAAAGTGCAGTCTCACCATGGAACGATATAGAGGCATTATAATATCTTTTGTTTTATTTTCCATGCCTTTCCTTATGATACCTAGCATTCTATTTGCTCTCTTGGCCGCCGCTGCACACTGGGCCTAGGGTTTTAACATGGTATCCACAATGATGCCTAAATCTTTTTCCTGGGTGGTGGTTCCTAATGTGGAACCTTGCATCATGTAACCATAGTTTGGGTTGTTCTTCCCTAGGTGCATAACTTTGCACTTGTCCACATTAAATTTCATCTGCCATTTTGATGCCCAGTCTTCCAATTTATCAAGATCCTCTTGCAATTTTCCACAATCCTCTTGGGTTTTAACAACTTTAAATAGTTTTGTGTCATCTGCAAATTTGATAACCTCACTCGATATTCCACTTTCCAGGTCATTTATAAATATGTCAAAAAGCAGCGGACCCAGCACAGATCCCTGGGGTACACCACTATTCACCTTTCTCCATTGGGAAAATTGGCCATTTAGCCCTACCCTCTGCTTTCTATCTTTTAACCAGTTCCTGATCCACAATAGTACACTGCCTCCTATCCCATGACTCTTTAGTTTTGCCAAAAGTCTCTGATGAGGGACCTTGTCAAAGGCTTTCTGAAAGTCCAGATACACAATATCAACCGACTCACCTTTGTCCACCTGATTATTCACTCCTTCAAAAAAACATAACAGATTAGTAAGACAAGATCTTCCTTGTCTAAAGCCATGTTGGCTGTCTCCCATTAGGTCATGACTATCTACATGCTGAGTAATTTTATTCTTTATGATGGTTTCTACCATTTTTCCCGGTACTGATGTCAGGCTCACCGGTCTGTTGTTTCCCGGATCACCCCTGGAACCCTTTTTAAAAATTGGTGTTACATTGGCGATCCTCCAATCTTCAGGTATTAGAGATGATTTTAATGATAGTTCACAGATTACTAATAGCAGGTCTGCAATCTCATATTTCAGTTCTTTCAACACCCTTGTATGTATACCATCCGGCCCAGGTGATTTGCTACTCTTCAGTTTATCTAATAGTTGTAATACATCTTCCCGATGTATCGATATTTCCTTCAATTCTTCCACACTTTTAAAAACCACTTCAGTCATGGGTAACATCCCTACATCTTCCTCAGTAAAGACTGAAGCAAAGAATTCATTCAGTCTCTCCGCTATCGCCTTGTCGCCTCTTAGTGCTCCTTTAACCCCTTTATCATCTAATGGACCAACTGACTCTCTCACAGGTTTTTTGCTACGAATGTACTTGAAAAGGTCTTTACTTCGCGTTTTTGCTTCCGCAGCAAGCTTCTTCTCAAATTCTCCCTTTGCCTGCCTTATCAATGCCTTGCATTTGACTTGCCAGTGCTTGTGCTGTTTCCAGGTTTCGTCTCTTTTTTCCATTTCCTGAAAGATGCTTTTTTGGCAACAACAGCCTCTCTGACCTCACCTTTAAACCATGCTGGCAGTTTTTTGGACTTCCTTCCACTGCTACGTAGGATGCCCATGAATCTGTCAGATCCATTAGCAACTACCTTTCCTTCCATCCATAAGCTTAAATGTGACTTTTGCAAGGGCTCCCTTATCCTGTGTTAATGTGTCTGCCATTTACGGGTGTTAAGGTGCACTCTTGACGCTTTAACACCTGATGTTCTGTTAGCACCCGATAAGTGGAGCCAAGAGCTTTTACTGCCAGAACGCCTACTGCCTGCCCTGGCCTTTACCCCATGAAAACACCCTTATCACTGCTGTTACCACTGGCTAACAGGTGCGCCCTTAATGCTCTTTAGTAAACATACCCCTAAGAATTGAAGCAAATGATCTGGTTCAAAGAACAGAAACTGTTTAGACTGATAAGAAATCAAACATTTCTTAGATGCACCGATTGTTACCAACTTGAACCTCAGGGCCAGATACTCCCGGTGTTTCTTCTGTGTATCTCTAGAGACATCTGGAAATGCATATATATTAAACCAAAATATTCAGCAGACATATTATGAAAAAACAGATGTAAAATAGCATTCCTGTCTGACCAAAAGGCAAAGCATACTACTAAAGTTGTTCTTTCAGTAACAACCTCTAATGATGATACCAAAAAAGCAATTAAACTCCCTACATCAGAGGATGCACCAGCACAGGACCTCCCTCAGCACCCCAAACTGGAGGACTCAGTGACAGATACTGGGCCCAAACAATCGGTGGAACAGCGTCCCTGGTGATCTTCAGTATTTCTCCAAGATACTTCCTAAGCATGTCTAAAGGTGGAGTAGCCTAATGGTTAGAGCACTGGCTTGGGAACCCAGAGACCAAGGTTGGATTTCCACTAGCACTCCTTGTGGCCTTGGGAAAGTCACTTAACCCTCCATTGCCTCAGAAAAATCCAAGTTATCAATATCCCTTCTTAATCTATATTACCAAGTTTAAGTTACAAGGTAAACTGCTTTGATTGAAATGATAAAGCGGTATATAAAACCTGTTAAATAAATAAATAGGCACTTAGGCAAGTTTAAAAATCTTAAATTGCTCCTCCAAACTCGATATTCCAGGAACAAGACTTTCCTATTCAGTACTTCCTTATCCCTTTACTGAGCATTACTCACAGTACAGAGGTTTTCCAGAGCAGCTTTCATACATCCCAACCTAGTAACATGGAATTTATCCTTCCCCAACCATGCACCTTCCATCAAAGGATGAGTTCTGAGCCTCTCCAACAGTGGCTCCAGGATAAGGACAAAACGCAAGGGCAAAAGAGGACAGCTCTGCCTGGTGTTTCTCCAAAAGGGAAAGTACGTTGTAATGGAACCATTCACCAGCACTGTTCCACACAGAACTACATCTACAAAGAAGTAATTTATCCCTATAGAGTCCAGAACTAGGTACATGTACTCCCACTGTACCCGATAGAAAACATTTTCTGCATCAAAACTAATTAGCATAGAGGAAATACGGCATTGAAAACAGAAATGCATGGAGGCTAGAATCTTCTGCATATTAACCTCAATACTCTTGCCTTTGATAAACCCCACCTGAGGCTCATGCACCAGATTCGGCATATAAGAGGCCAGCTGATCTGCCCTAATTCTGGCTAGAAGCTTCATATCTACATTGAGTAATGAGTCTTGAAGGACTAGAAAAAGGGACTGCTACTTCTGGAGAGGGATCTGCAATTGTGAGTATATACTTCTGGGAATTTTCTGAAAGGACTTCTTTGTATTAAAGCTAATTAATCTGTGAACCCAGTGTTTTTTGTTAAATCAGTCAGGGCCTAGTAGCAGCAGTTTAAGTTTAAATTTAAAACACAGAAGAGAACTTTCTGGTTACAGCTTGTAGTTTAAATTTAATAGTCAATCAGGGCCTAGTATCGGCAAAGTACTTTTGTTTAAATTTAAAACACAGAAGAGAGCTTTCTGGTTAAATATGGAACCCAGCAGAGAGCTTGTTGCTTAAATTTAATAGTCACTCGGGGACTAGTATCAGCAAAGTACTTTTAGTTTAAATTTAAAACACAGAAGAGAGCTTTCCGGTTAAATTTAGAACCCAGCAGAGAGCTTGTAGTTTACATTTCATAATAAGTCAGAGCCTAGCAGCAGCAAAGAACTGTAATTTAAATCAAATCACAATATAACTTAGCATAAAAGGCAAAACAGGGTCAGTACTCTGTGAGCAACAAATAAAGTCTTCTAGAGACCTTTACAAGGAGGCCTTCTACCTAAGGGGCAAGAGACCTGTGAAACATTTTCAATAGGTGTTAACACCAGGTGGCAGGGCAAAAGGCCATTTTGAAAGACTCCTTCTATTCAAGCAAGGACTGTTAATCACCCAGGAGGTTGGTCACAGCTTACCTCAGAAGCACAGGACAGGGTACTGTGTAACAGCCTCTTTTAATAAGTGATATTTCCCTCCCTCCCAACTCCCACCCACCCCTGGGATAATCGTAGCTTTATAGGAGCTTACGCATCTTAAAGGAAAGGAGGTGCTCTCAGGTGAAGCTCGTTATCCAAATCAGTCATACACTAAGGACCTGAGATTAATTAAGCTTCAGGTGAACAATATATATTATACATATTAGGTACAGTTTTATTAGTATAAATATCCATAGCAAGACTTAGTAAGTAAAGAACGCAAAGATCTCAACACAAGCTTAAAACTAAGATGCAGACAGCAGTCCAGCAGCAAGATAGGGGCTTTCCAGTCTTTTGCATTGAGTGTCACATGTATGATTTTCTCCCAGTTGGTGAGACGTCTTACATGTGAACTAGGTGCAAGGAGCTCTTTGCTCTCAGGGAACGAGTCCGTTCTCTAAAGGTTAGAGTAGCAGACTTGGAAAACATAAGAAAGACAGAGAGGTACATAGACGAGACCTACAGGGATATAGTCCTGAAGTCCCAACTCCAGTCTGGCAGCATCCCTGTTGCCATGGAGGAGAGAGGTCACGTGACAGGAGAGCATCACCCTGGTGTGGCAAGAAGTGATCGTGTAACTAGGACCTGTCCTCCAGGTGATGTAAAACCCTCTCACACCAAGGAAGTTTCTCCAGGGCCATGTGCCCATGAGGGAAGGGTTAGGACAGCCATTATAGTTGGTGATTCGATCATTAGGCATGTAGATAGCTGGGTGGCTGGTGGACGTGAGGATCGCCTAGTAACATGCCTGCCTGGTGCGAAGGTAGCGGAACTCATGTGCCACTTAGATAAGGTCTTAGATAGTGCTGGGGAGGAGTCTGCTGTCTTGGTACATGTCGGTACCAATGACATATGAAAATATGGTAGGGAGGTTCTGGAGGCTAAATTTAGGCTTTTAGGTAGGAAGTTGAAATCCAGAACTTCCAGGGTAGCGTTCTCCGAAATGCTTCCCGTTCCACGTGCAGGACCCAAAAGGCAGGCAGAGCTCCGGAGTCTCAATGCGTGGATGAGACAATGGTGCAGAGATGAGGGTTTGGGATTTGTTAGGAACTGGGGAACATTCTGGGAAAAGGAGGATCTCTTCCGAAGGGATGGGCTTCACCTTAACCGAGATGGAACCAGGCTGCTGGCATTAACCTTTAAAAAGCAGATAGAGCAGCTTTTAAACTAGATAATAAGGGAAAGCCGACAGTCGCCCAAGAGCGCATGGTTCGGAAGAATGTATCTTTGAAGGATACTACCAAAAGCAGAGATGTTCCAAAAAAGAGTAAAGTAGCCCAAATGCCCTCGAGTATGGAGCAGACAGAGCTTAAAGATACCAAATTACCCATGTCTACCAATAGCCAGATTAATATGAATAAAATGCAGTCTCTAAAATGCTTGTATGCAAATGCTAGAAGTCTAAAAAATAAGATGGGAGAGTTAGAATATATAGCACTAAATGAGAGGTTAGATATGATTGGAATATCAGAGACATGGTGGAAGGAAGACAACCAGTGGGACACTGTGATACCTGGGTACAAACTATATCGTAATGATAGAGCTGATCAAATTGGTGGAGGGGTTGCGCTTTATGTTAGAGAGGGCATTGAGTCAAAAAGGATTAAAGTTTTGCAGGAAACAAAATTTTCTGTAGAATCTCTATGGATTGAAATTCCATGTAAAAACGTGAAGGCGATGGCAGTGGGGGTGTACTATCGACCGCCTGGCCAGAATGAACAAATGGATGATGAAATGCTCAAAGAAATCAAGGAAGCTAACAAATGTTACAGTGCAGTAATAATAATGGGTGATTTCATTTACCCCGGTATTGACTGGGTCAGTGTCATGGCAGGACATGCTAGGGAGATAAAGTTCCTAGATGAAATAAATGACTGCTTCTTGGAGCAGCTGGTTCATGAACCGGCCAGAGGGGAAGCCATATAGGACCTAGTCCTTAGTGGAACACCAGATCTGGTGAAAGAGATAAGGGTGTTGGGGCCACTTGGCAATAGCGATCATAGCATGATCGCGTTTGATTTAATTAGTGGAGGAGGGATAGAAATGTAATCCACAGTACTACCTTTTTACTTTCGAAAGGGAGACTATGATAAAATGAGGGAAATAGTTAAGAAAAAACTAAAAGGAGTAGTTGCAAAGGTTAAAGACTTACATCAAACTTGGGTGTTGTTGAAAAATACTATCTTGGAAGCCCAGACCAGCTATATTCCATGCTTTAAGAAAAGTGGAAGGAAGTCCAAAAAACTGCCAGCATGGTTTGAAAGTAAGGTCAAAGAGGCTGTTGTTGCCAAAAAAGCATCTTACAGGAAATGGAAAAAGAAGCCAAATGACAAAAACTGTAAACAACATAAACACTGGCAAGTTAGATGCAAAGTATTGATCAGGCAGGCAAAGCGAGAATTTGAGAAGAAGCTTGCTGCGGAAGCAAAAACGTGAAATAAAGACTTTTTCAAGTACATTCATAGCAAAAAACCTGTGAGAGAGTCAGTTGGTCCATTAGATGATAGAGGGGTCAAAGGGGCACTAAAAGCGACAAGGCGATAGCGGAGAGACTGAATGAATTCTTTGCTTCGGTCTTTACTAAGGAAGATCTTGGGATGTTACCTATGACTGAAGTGGTATTTAAAGGAGCGTAAGAATTGAAGGAAAAATTGATACATCGGGAAGATGTATTACAACTATTAGATAAACTGAAGAGTAGCAAATCACCTGGGCTGGATGGTATACATCCAAGGGTGTTGAAAGAATGAAATATGAGATTGCAGACCTGCTATTAGAAATCTGTGAATTTTCATTAAAATCATCTGTAATACCTAAAGATTGGAAGATCGCCAATTTTTAAAAAGGGTTCCAGGGATGATCCGGGAAACTACAGACCAGTGAGCCTGACGTCAGTACCGGGAAAAATGGTAGAAACCATCATAAAGAATAAAATTACTCAGCATGTAGATAGTCATGGCCTAATGTGAGACAGCCAACGTGGCTTTAAACAAGGAAGATCTTGTCTTACTAATCTGTTATGTTTTTTTGAAGGTGTGAATAAACAGGTGGACAAAGGTGAGTCGGTTGATATAGTGTATCTGGACTTTCAGAAAGCCTTTGACAAGGTCCCTCATCAGAGACTTTTGGCAAAACTAAAGAGTCATGGGATAGGAGGCAGTGTACTATTGTGGATCAGGAACTGGTTAAAAGATAGAAAGCAGAGGGTAGGGCTAAATGGCCAATTTTCCCAATGGAGAAAGGTGAATAGTGGTGTACCCCAGGGATCTGTGCTGGGTCCTCTGCTTTTTGACATATTCATAAATGACCTGGAAAGGGGAATAACGAGCGAGGTTATCAAATTTGCAGATGACACAAAGCTATTTAAAATTGTTAAAACCCAAGAGGATTGTGGAAAATTGCAAGAGGATCTTGATAAATTGGAAGACTGGGCATCAAAATGGCAGATGAAATTTAATGTGGACAAGTGCAAAGTTATGCACCTAGGGAAGAACAACCCAAACTATGGTTACACCATGCAAGGTTCCACATTAGGAACCACCACCCAGGAAAAAGATTTAGGCATCATTGTGGATAACATGTTAAAACCATTGGCCCTGTGTGTAGCGACGGCCAAGAGAGCAAATAGAATGCTAGGTATCATAAGGAAAGGAATGGAAAATAAAACAAAAGATATTATAATGCCTCTATATCGTTCCATGGTGAGACCGCACCTTGAATATTGTGTTCAATTCTGGTCACCATATCTTAAAAAGGATATAGCACTATTAGAAAAGGTTTAGAGAGGAGCCACCAAAATGGTAAAGGGGATGGAAGGATTCTCCTATGAAGAAAGGCTAAAAAGGTTGGGGCTCTTTAACCTGGAAAAGAGACGGTTGAGGGGAGATATGATAGAAGTCTATAAATTAATGAACGGAGTGGAACGGGTAAACGTAGATCGATTGTTTACCTTATCAGAATATAGAAAGACTAGGGGACATGCAATGAAGCTACAGGGTAAACTATTTAAGACTAATAAAAGAAAATATTTTTTCACTCAACGTGTAATCAAACTCTGGAATTTGTTACCGGAGGATGTAGTAAAGGCTGTTCGTGTAGCTGGGTTTAAAAAAGGTTTGGACAAGTTCCTGGAGGAAAGGTCCATAAACCATTATTAAGAAGGGACCCAGGATATCAATGCTTGACCCAGTACAAGCATTGTGGAACCTGTGTTTTTTGGGGAAACTGCTAGGTACGTATGACCTAGATTGGCCACTGTTGGAAACAGGATACTGGGCTTGATGGACCTTGGTCTGACCCAGTATGGCATATCTTATGTTCTTATGTTCTTATGTAGATGGGTCTGTGTGATCCTGGCTGCAAAGGATATCTCCTGGGCTTTGGAAAAATGGTGATAATTGCTTTGTTTGCTTCATATGGGATCTTCTAAATCTTAATCAGATCCATGTAGTGTTCGGCCAATGTAACCACAACTTTATCTTGCATTAAGCTTATCTAACTGCTCTGCCGCAAGTCTAGGCAAAGATCTATCCTGTAAATTTCCCCCTATGCGGCGCATAGCCTGTCCAAATAAATATCAGGCCCGATAGATTTATGAGCTCTTTGATGCAATAATGTATTCAATTCTGCTTATAGTGCTGCTATGGTAGTCTTGCCATTCACAATGGGATGAGCAACATATTGCCACTTTTCCGCACATAGACTTTTTTCCAACAGTAGTATGCGTTTGCACGCATCCTTCTTCTTCTTCACATAACCAAGGATGTGACCCTTCAGTACTACCTTCGTGACCTCCCAGAAGAAAGAAGGATTAGCTTTGTGTTGTGCATTACACACTCTGCTCATTTAGATCTCAAGAAAGTAGAAAAATTCATATCCCCAATCAATTACAATGGGAAGCATTATGTAAATTGTCCCATGTGCCCCAATTCCAGGTCCGAACATACTAATGCATGGTCACCTGACCTTTCTCCACCCTACTGACTCATTCCAGAAGCTCCACTTAGTGCAGAAAATAATCGATGTGTAACCATGACCCATGCACTCTGGAGAAGTGCATATAGTCTCTATCAGCTGGGTGTAGAACTTCCAGGCGTCCAGTTACTCATATCCCTGACATAGGCCCCAGAGATTCCATGATTTATGTGTATCCACTTTCCTGTCTCCAGAGGAGACCCCAAACATTTCCCAAAACCCACCAGCACTTCAACTCAGCATGCTCTGCCTCTGCTTGGTGTTTTTCCGGTAAGAACGCTATGTCCCTTTGTCTTATAGGGCTCTCGAAACCTTGTGCCGTTTAACAGGGGACTTGATCCCACAAACATTCCAGGAAATTATTTGCACCCCTTTACCCATAATCCATAGGAAAGAATCAGTCTGTGTAGCAATTAAACCAACCAAAAACAACAAATCGTGAGGATTCACCCAGCTTAGAGTCCTTCTCGCTCAATGCATGATCACATCACGGCAGGTCCTGACTGCCCCACCAGTCTTCACAACTCCAAACCCAAGCCCAACTCCATGTAAACGCACTATCTCCCCACCCCCAATTCTCTCCCCATCCCAAAACTAGACCTTCCACAACAAAGAATCCCTCCCTCCGCTAAAAATGGGCTCTTTGCTCCCCAAAAGCCCAACTCCTCTCCTAGTTGGATTCCAACTCATCCAGTCCCATGACATGTATGGCCTCCCCACCCCCACCATATTTTGATGCTACCCAGACTTCCTCCCCCTGGCCATTCACCCTGTAAATTAACTACCTCTGCCTCCCAGTTGAATCCCAACTAACAAAGAGCCTTAAACACCCCTGGTTTTATACCTATGGACTCCTGTATTTACCCCTAGTACTGTGCCCACTCACAGGCTCACCCTTATCTGAATATGACGGACATTCACCCATGGCCCATGTAATTAAAACGCCCAAACTACTCACTCCACTATGGGTCCCAACAGTGCCACCTCACAGCTGGTATTTCAACCATTAAGCACATTCACCATCCCCTCTCCCTTAACACCGTCACCCCCAAGAGCATAGCTGTTCCACAATGGTGTATCTCCTCCACAAGCAAAACTAACCAGCAGAACTCCTATATTTCTATATTTCAGGGTGCCCCAGCCATCAGGAGAGTTCAGAACATCAAGTTTGAGTAATTTATATCCTATCCAGCCCAAAAGTCAAATCCACTAAAAATCAGAAAAAATAACCATACTCTAGCCACCTTACCTCTCCCACGCAGCTAGTCCCACAATCTAGCCCTCCCTATTCACCTAATGTTAATAGGAACTATAAGTTCCACCTATATGGGCAGATTCATCAACCTTCCTGTCAACTTTAATCCATATGTACTGTCCACATCCCAACAGACACTCAAACTCTCCAGATATCCAAGAATCCACCTCTCATCACTCATATATCTTTTAACCTATCACCCAACCCGAACACTTACATCAACCCCCACAGTATCCCCTACTCACAGACATTCCACACTCATATGTCTCTTCCACCCCTCCCCCACCCTGTAGGAAAGAAAGGAGGAAAAAGCTAAGAGAAATGAAAAGTAGAACGACATGGAAAAAAATACCAAAAGGCAAAGCAAAGAAAAAAAACAAAGGCAAAAGGCAAAGAAAAAAAAGAAAGGAAATAGTTAAAGCAAAGTAAAGCAGCAAAATGAGTAAAAGTAAAGGAAAGTAAATAAATTAGGGTATAAGAAAATGAAGTAAAGAAGGTAGAAGAGATGGGCAAACATAAAAGCAAAGGAGAGAAGAACAAACCAGATACATTTGTCCAGAACCAGGGCAAGTGCAATGCAACGTAGGACCTGACAGATAATCCAGTGTACACCAGACCTGTCTCCATGCAGAAGAGAGCTTTGACATATTCCACTGGTCTTCCAGATATTTTGGCCTGTCGTGGGGATTCCAGGAATAAACAGTTTGAAAAAAACACAGAAGAAACCAAAGTGCAGGGCATGACCTGCCAATCCCAAGAGTGAGGGTCCATTCACATTATGACCAGTCGCACAGGCTCAAAGTCTGCAGTAAGTCCAATACATGCACAATGTCATATATCTATTAGAGTCTAAAAATGTCCTAACATGTGCATGGAGGCCTTTTTCTGCATCTTGCCCAGTACTCTCCACACAGCCTGTAGCAACCCAGCCAGCAACTGCTCTGCACAATTGTCCACAATACAATACCCCATGCTCCCTGGTTATCAAAGCTTGTCACTGCAAAATGCCAGGGCCTCACATGGCATAGTAAAGACATACTGCTTCCGCTGATAGAGCCATGCAAACTGAACACCTTTCTGCACAGGGCATCCACACACCTCTGAAAATTCCTTGTTTAGTGGTCACAATCACAGATTAATCTTGAAAGATGAGGATTCTCTTGCCATCGTGCTAAACATTCGGCAGTTGCCAGGCTACCTGCAGCACCAGCTTCTGCTGGCAATTCAGGAACCATGCAATCACCACCCAAGGCCGAGGCTCTCCCTCATGGTGCAGTCCTAACCTATGAGCCTCCTTGCTCTGGACTGCACCCTCTATACCAGCAAGGTGGAGGCCCAGTGGCAGCCAGGTTTCTAAGAAGCCGCGAAGTTCAGCATCCAGCAGATTCCTTGATTCCGACAAACCATAGGTTTTGCCTTCTCTCCCTATTGTCAAGATCATCAGTCTTGTCCAGTTGCTGCTTTAATTGCTCCTCTAGCTTCTTGAGTGCTTTATCTGCACCATGACCCCCATCTTCAAGGTCCGAAACTCATTGCTCCACTTGGCCAATTCAAGCATTAAAGTCAGTAATGGACTGCACCACCTTGGCCATCAGGTCTGAGAGCCCATTAAATCTGTCCTCCAAAGCCCGCATCACAGCCACAGAGATCTCTTCAACCATCTATGCTGCCATTAAGGACAATTAATAAAATGTAAGAAACATAAACATTTCTGATCGTACATTTGACAGGGCCCTGTCAGCCATCTTGCCATCACCTGTCTGGCTCTTATCTTTCCACACAGTTCCCATCATGGTTAAACAACTCCTTCACACTTGCCAGCCAGCTTCCCCAGGGCACATGACTATTATAGGTCAAAAATATCCACTGAAACATAGATATTAATGTGGTTACATGCAGGCAGCCCAGGAGCAGAGAGAAACACAACTTCCCCTGCTCACCTCATCAGGTGATTCCTCAGGTATGCAAATGAAGCCTCACAATGATTCTTCGCAAATGACCCTGCATCACCCTTGGGCTTCCCCTGTGCAGATGCCACATTTTATCTATCAGGCCCTTAAATCTTTCTTTGATCAAGTCTGGGAAAGTTGCATAAAGAATATATGGATGGTACTAAAAGAATATTTCATAGTATTAATATGAGAAGGTAAAAAATTCTCATAATTAAAGACATATGCTGTATAAAACAGATTCCTGAGGTACATATTATTCAAGTTCTAAGATATGCACCTCCACATATCCTGGTTGCAAACATCAAATAAAGAAGGACAAACTGGCACATGACAGACACAAACTGTTCCCATGTCATGCAGTAGAAGCTTCTCTCCTCATTTACATTCTCTTGGCAAGGACCCTTTCCTAGGATGAATGTCATTGGAGAGTCATAGTCACATGGCATATTCAACAACGGGTATTTCTCACAACCAGAAGTCCTGCTCAGGATGGACCTTCTTGTATCCTGAACAGGAGATGTTGAACAGACCAGAGAGAGAATTCAGAATCTCTCATTCATAGCACCCGGCTCCATCATCATTGAAGCAGCATGAGGAATTTTCTCACCAGCATTTACATCGTGTCTGCTCTGGTAGTTACAGGTGAGGCTCTTTGCCTTAGGGTTGTGCACTGGACAAAACGTTTCAGTTTGTTTTCAAATTATTTGACCTTTTTCCCCAACGTTTGGATGTTTTTGTTTAGTTTCACACATTTTCTATACCAATGTAATGCTTTTTTGAACTTTTTAATGCATCCAAATCAACATAACATACTTTCATTTGTGGGTTAATGTCTGTTAAACTGATTTTGTGTATATTAAATTTTCTAAGGTGCACTAGTGAATTGCGTGTACGCTAACAAACTTTCTTGAATTTTCTTTATAAACTGCCATTCACAAGCTGAGTCCTGCCTTCCCTACTCTTTCTTATAATTTATTCAAGTTCAGACCTATTTGCCAGAAGAACTCTAGACATTACAAGGAGATTCATAAATGATCTGAAGAAAGGCACAGCAGGTGAATTGATCAGATTTTCAGAAGAGACAAAATTATTTGACATAAAACAGCCAAGGATTGTGAAGAACTGCAGAAGGACCTTGTAAGACTAGGAAACTGGACATCTACATAGCAAATGAAAATTAATGTGGGCAAATGCAAAGTGATGCACAATAATCCCATAACAGGTATAAAATGTTGGGTGTTAGGAGTCACCAACCAAGAAAAAGATATTAGATCACTGTGGACAATATGTTTAAATTTTCAGCCCTGTGCACTAACTCTGTTTAAAAAACAAATAGACTGTTAGGGATTATTTGGAAAGGAATGATGAACAACCCTTAGAATATCATTGTGCCTCTGCATAGGTCCATGATGCACCTGCGCCTTGAATATTGTTAAATAGGAAATCGTTGTTTAACATTTCAAACATAGAAAGTATTTGTTTTCGCACAGAGCATTATTGAGCTGTAGAATCTGTTGCCAGAGGCAAGGTCAAGAAACTAACATGAGCAGATTCAATAGAGGTTTAGACAAGTTCCTGGAAGAAAAGCTCATAAAAAAGAATTAGCCAGATAGACTGGGGGAAAGCCATTTCTTATCCCTGGAAATAAGCTAGGAGACATTTAATCTACTTTTCGGGATCAGCTCAATACCTGTGACTTGGACTAGCTACTATCGGAGACAGAATGCTGGCCCCAATAGACCTTGATCTAACTTGACATAACTTTTCCCATGTTCTTATATACATAATTTAGGTTAGTTTCCTTTTGAAAAGAAAACGTCAACATAGGCCATGTCAGAAGCTGTTGCACTGGAAGAATAACTGTCTAATGCTATGAAAAGACATGTTTTTCTATTTATAATTTAAAAGTTAATGCTCACCCTCACGTGAGCTTTAAATTCCCACTTTTCCCCAAGTTTCTAATCTCCCTGGTTGTCTCTCCCTGTCTCAATACTCCTCTGATGTCAGAGTTTCTTCCTCTCTCAGGGTTCCCAGGGGGGCTTCTTCCTTCACTCAAGTTGCAGTGCTGCTCTTTGGAGGGGGGGGGGCAGTACTCTCTCCTGGTTGCAGACTGTCAGGCTGATGGAACCTTTAATCTTCCACCCCTTTTTTTAAAATAATTTTTATTTAGCATTTTTGGAAAAACAGATAACAAAATATCAATGTTTATGACAAATTTATACAACTTAATACTACCCCCATCCCAACTCTCTGGGAAACAGTTCAAATGCCCCAATAAACTAACCAATGCTGGGTACACCTTATTGCCACTGGTGTTAACTATGGTAACAACTATACATATTAATACAGGCAAGAATATAACAGCCTATACATAAGCCCCTTTGTAATTTTCTGCTGAGTGTACAATGCAAAGTCATCCAACGGTTTCCATTTTCATAAGGCCAGACAGTCCTTACTGTATAGAAGCTGATTTGCTTTTTCATACCTAGAGTAGAGACACACCATACTCCACCATGAGTGCCAATCTGGGGTTTCCGGAGCTTTCCAGTGAGAGATTACCACTTTCAGGTCTATTCCCAACATAAAATTTAAGAAAAAAACATGATCCTTTGACATCATAGGGAGATGAGATAGAGATCTTAATATTATAATTTCTAAGGAAATAGGAGCTCTGAAACCTAGCACTAGTTGAATTCTTTCCCAGACGCTATTACAAAACTGTTGAATGTTAGGGCATTCGTATATCATATGAACTAACATTCCTAACCCTATGCGACAGGACCAACATTTATTTCCAAAGAGCGGGTCCCATTTTGTGAGACGGACTGGTGTAATATAGGCTCGATGAGCTAAGAAGTACAAAGACTGTGTAAGAGAAGCAGATCTGATCGCTCGTTAGAGGGCCCCAAAAAAATGTCCACTGACATAGGGTGAGGGAAACCCCTAAATCGGACTCCCATGCTTTTTTTAAACTTCTAGGGTTACTCAACAAATTATCTCTAAGTAGGGCGTAAAATTTGGATACTATACCCTTATTGCTACCTATGTCCATGACTGTTTCTGAAGATCCCATTCTTGTTTTAATGACCCAATGTCTAGTTTAGTTGCAGTGATACAGTGCTTTATTTGCAACCATTGATAATGACATACGGAAAGGAGATTGAATTCAGCTTGTAATTTATAAAAAGGCTTCCATGAAGCCCCCTCTACATGTTGCCCTAAGCACCATATCCCCAAAGAGAACCATTTATACCAGGCAAAGGTTTTTTTTCTGTATCCTAAAAGTGGGATTATACCATAGTGGCATGGCAGAGGAGTAGACCGCCCCCCTTTTGAAAGATGGGCCAAAGATTGAAGTGCGTCTTGAGTGATATTGCTCCTGACTGCACAATTAGGGAATCTCATACCTATAAGTAAGTGCAACAGAAATGGAGCAACAATTTGTTTCTCTAATACCAACCAAGTTGGGCTGATGATTGGCTGTGAGGATATGGTCCACTGGGCACCTTGTTTTAACAAAAATGTCCTGTGAAATGTCTGGGAAGTGGACCCCACCATGATCTTTACTTGCTTTTCATTTTTTAGTGTCTATTCTTGGCGGCTTTCCTCACCAGAGGAAAGTAACTAGTTGTTTCTTCAATGAGTTTATATACAGCTGCAGGGAAGGCGACTGGGAGCATTTCCAGAATATAATTAATTTTTGGTGTAAGAACCATTTTTATGGATTCAAGCTGACCCCACCAAGAGAGATGAAGAGGCGACCACTTTAAAATAAAAGTATTGACCATGTTTAACAGGTCCTCGGTATTCATTTTAACAGTGTCCTCCAAAGAGGCGTTATAATTCACACTTAAATATTTTATTGCCTTGGGTTCCCAACTGAAGGGATACAACGCTACAAGCTCCTTGTTTGTTAAAGAATTGAGAGGGAACACCACTGATTTAAACTAGTTAATCTTGTAGCCGGAGAGATAGTGTAGCTACTCACCTGTAACAGGTGTTCTCCAGGGACAGCAGGAATCAGTCCTCACATATGGGTGACATCGGCGCCGACGGAGCCCTCGTGCGGAGCAATTCCCCAGCTTTCAAAGAAAGCCTTTGGGATTGCATCGCGTATGCGTGGTCCCCTTCCCGCCCAAGGGTGCCATCTTGCTCAGTCTAATGACATAGCTAAAAAGATGGCAAAAAGCAGAAAAGCAATAGTAGGACTGCAACTCCAGGGGAGGAGGGAGGGTTGTGAGGACTGATTCCTGCTGTCCCTGGAGAACACCTGTTACAGGTGAGTAACTATGCTTTCTAAAAGGAACAAGCAGGAAGTCAGTCCTCACATATGGGACTCCCTAGCTATAGGCTACCGAGAACCCATAGCTGAAAAATTGCTCCCTCTAGAAGAGCCACAGCAGCTGTGATAGGAATCCAGCAGAGACACAACACCCCCGGTAGCCTGACACCAAAGGGCCGGTGGGTAGGAGTTGCCTAAACCTCAAATAAGTTCCAGAGTACCGCCTGGCCGAAAGCACTGTCTCGGCAGGACTCTCCATCCAAGCAGTAATGGGCTGCAAAAGTCTGGCTTGAAGACCAGGTGGCGGCCCAGCAGATGTCTGCCAGTGGAACAGAGTGGAAGTGAGCCACTGAGGCAGCCTTAGCCCTGACACGGTGAGCCGTGACTCGACCCTGCAACGGAAGGTCAGCCGCCCTGAACGCCGAGGCGATGCAGTCTGCCACCCAGGTGGACAATGTATGCTTGGAGACAGGAAGCCCCAGCTTACTGGGGTCAAAAGAAACAAAGAGCTTAAGAGCCCTTCGATGCCCCCTCGTATGCTCCAAGTAGAAGGCCAATGCCCTCTTACAGTCAAGAGTATGCAGAACCGCCTCTGCCCGGCTGGCATGCGGTTTGGGAAAGAATGTCGGAAGAACCACCTCCTGGTTGAGGTAGAAAGGAGAGACTACCTTTGGGAGGAACTTTGGGTGGGTGCGCAGAACCACCCTATTCCTGTAAAACCATGTGTACGGTCTTTCTGAAACCAAAGCTTGCAGCTCACTCACTCGCCTTGCAGATGTGAGTGACACCAGGAAGAGTACCTTCCAGGAAAGGAAGCGTAGATGGCAAGCAGACATCGGCTCAAAAGGTGGGCGAGTAAGCTGTTGCAAGACCACATTCAGGTCCCATTTGGTCGCCGGAGGGCGAACCGGGGGTTTCAGCAGAAGTAGACCCCTTAGGAATCTGGATACCAAGGGGTGAAGTGACAGAGGATGTCCTTCCACTGGTGTGTGATGTGCTGACAAAGAACTCAGGTGGACCCTTACAGAATTAGACTTGAGGCCCAAGTCCGAGAGGTGAAGCAGGTACTGCAACACTACAGGCACAAGGCAAGAGAAGGGGTTTCATTGTGCTGGGTACACCATACCTCAAATCTACGCCACTTGAAGGCATAGGTTTTTCTAGTGGACTGCCTCCTGGAGGCCAGTAACACTTCCTCTATGTTTTTAGGTAGGAGGAGAGGTGCCAGCACTACCCTTTCAGCAGCCAAACCATCAGGTTGAGAGACCTCAGGTTGGGGTGTAACAGAGAGCCCTGTTCCTGGGACAGGAGGTCGGGCCTTGTCCCCAGCGGGAGTGGGGTCTCCACTGCCAGCTGGAGAAGTGGGAACCAAGGTTGTCGCAGCCATCTGGGGGCTACCAGAATGACCGAGGCCTTGTCCTGAAGGATTTTGAACAGTGTTCGGGCCACCAGAGGCGTGGCAAGAAATACATATAGGAGGCGCACCGACCAGGAGATCAGAAATGCATCTGCATCCCACCTCCAGAAATGTGGCTGCCTGGAGCAGAACCGGGGCAACTTCTGATTCTGCAAACTGGCAAAGAGGTCTATAGACGGATACCCCCAGCAGTGGAAGATCTGCTGGGCTACCTCCGGATTTAGTTGCCATTCGTGAGGTTGAAGAATTCTGCTTAGTTTGTCCACCAGGCAGTTCTCTTGGCCTAGAAGGTAAACCACCTTGAGAGACATACCCTGTCTGATGGCAAAGGAGCAGAGGTCCAGTGCCTCCTGGCACAGGACACGGGACCCTGTCCCTCCCTGCTTGTTCACGTAGAACATAGCCACCTGGTTATCTGTTTGTATGAGCACAGACTGATGTGAGAGGACATGGCAGAAGGCTTGCAGAGCCAGGCATATCACCCGAAGCTCTAAGAGGTTGATCCGTTGTGTCCCCTCTTGAGGAAACCACAGCCCCTGAGTGCAAGAGTCCTGACAATGGGCTCCCCAGCCCAGCAGGGATGCATCTGTCGTTAAGACTCTTGAGTACACTGGAGGTTGGAAAGTCACTCTTTCGAGCAGGTTGGGCAGGTGATGCCACCAAACCAACAACTTCAGCAGTCATTTGGACACCCTTATCCTGTCTCGGAGTTCACCTGTGGCCTGCGTCCACTGATCCCGGAGGCACCACTGAGCTGTCCGCATGTGGAGCCGGGCGTTTGGGGTCACATGTATTGTGGAAGCCATGTGTCCCAACATACGCAGGAAATGCCTTGCTGATATTTGAGACTTGTGGTTGATTTGGCTCACTAGCTGCAGAAGCCTCTGTGCCCTGTCCTGTGGCAGGTAAGCCTTTGCCTGCAAGGTGTCTAGTCTCGCCCCTATGAACTCTGTGAGGAGCAAGGTGGACTTTGCCTGATTTATGACAAAGCCTAGATGTTGCAGTATGTTTATAGTGCGAGTTGTGGCCTGTTGGGCCTCCTGAGGCGACGGGGCCCTGATGAGCCAGTCGTCCACATATTGGAAGGCAAAGATACCCTGGTTTCTGAGAAACCCTGCCACCACCGCCAGGCATTTGGTAAACAATCTGGGGGCGGAGGTCAGGCCGAATGGAAGTACTCTGTACTGAAAATGGTTTCCTCCCACGACAAGTCTGAGATATTGTCTGTGTTCTGGATGTATGAGGATGTGTGTGTAGGCATCCTTCAGATCCAAGGAGCAGATCCAATCTCCCTGGTGGAGGTATGGCAGAAAAATTCCAAGAGAGAGCATCTTGAACTTTTCTTTTACCAGGACCTTGTTTAAGTTTCACAGGTCGAGGATGGGCCTGAGGCCTTCTGTTCTCTTTGGTATAAGGAAATACCTGCAGTAGAAGCCTTTCCTTTGTAGGCGGTGGGGTACTGGTTCCACTGCCTGATCCTTTAGGAGACCTGCTAGCTCCTGCAGAAGAAGGTTCCTGTGCAGAGGAGGCCGTAGTGGCTCTCCTGGAAAGTAGAAGGGGGGCACCTGGCTGAAATGGAGCAAATAGCCTTTTTGGACTATTTGCAAGACCCAGATGTCTGTGGTGACTGCTGGCCACCTGTAGGCGTACAGAGCCAGCCTCCCTCCTGTGCCCAGTCTCACCCCTGGCTGGACAGAGACCATACTGTGGCTATCAAAAACCCCCAACTGGCTGGGAGGGATCTGGTGCCTGAGGCTTGGGGGTCTTCTGCTTACGTAGCCATGCCCCTGTCCCTTGGCCTGCTGCCCATGTTGGGGAGCTGGGGAGGCCTGGTGAGTAGGGTAGTTGCAGTAAGCAGTACCCTTCCTCGGGAAAAAGGGCTTTTTACCCGAGCCCTTCTTCTTAGAAGGGGCAGAAGTCTTTTTGGAGAGTCTTGTCCAGGTCAAGTACTCGGACTCGATTTCTGCAGCATTTTCAGTCATGGGTTTGCCAAACAAGTTTTCACCTTGGCATGGGGCATCGACCAACTTGTCCTGTACCCATAACTCTAGGTCTGACGACATCAGCCAAGCCTGGCATCGGGCACCGATGCCGGCTGCGGCTACCCGAGTCGAAGCCTCAAAGCCATCATAGGCTGCTCGAGACATAAACTTCGAGCACTCTCGAATCCTTGTGGACAAAGACTTGAATCTCTTCAAGGGTTCCTCAGAGAGGCCAGCTGAGAACCCGGCAATCTCCTTTGCCAGGTCCCTTAAGTACATGCCCATGTACATTTGGTAAGTTTGGACACGGCATGATAGCATCGAGCCCTGGTAGCACTTTCTGCTGAGGGCATCCAGGTTCCGGGCTTCCCTCCCAGGAGGCACCAAGGAGTGCATTTTTTGGCTCTTGAGCCTTTGCCTGACCCATTCCACAACCATGGAGTTGTGCGGCAGCTGTGCCTTCTAGAACCCAGGGCTCTTGTGGACTCGATAGATGGAATCGACCCGCCTGCTAAGCACTGGCATCGAGGCAGGGGTTTCCCACATACGGAATAACAGCCGTTCCAACATCAGAGGAACTGGAACAGTAAGGGCTTCCTTCAGTGGAAAATCATACTGGAGGGCATCGAGCTCTTCGGCTCAAGGGTCCTCCTCGGCGTCCACCAGGAAGGCCAAGGCCTTGGCCATGTCCCGCATGAACTCCGAGAACCAGGTATCCTCCAGGGGAGACCTTCTCCGAGGTTCGGACCCCGGTGAGTCCGATGGGACACACCGTGTCCGGTGGGTGCCCGGGGAATCTTCGTCCTCCGTCTCCCAAGCTGAGTCCTCTGAGGAGGAATTGACAGGCTCCGGCCACAAGGGCTTCGATCTCGACCCCCCAATGGCACTGGTGTCGACGACCTCAATCCCGAACGGGAGGTCGAGGGAGACCTCGGCCGAGGATCGACTCGAGCTCGAAGGGCCTCGAGGATAGGCTCGGCCTCCGGGGTCGACTTGGATGTTGAGGTCCCGGTGGTCGGGGCAGATGGACCAGTGAGACCGGCCATCAGTGCCCGCTGCTGCTCCATGAAGGCAGACATGCTACGCTCCAAGGCCACCATTCTGAGACCGAGTCCAGAAGGCTCCGCAGCCTCCGGCTCGGGCCCCGACGGTGTCGGACCTGACGCCGGTTCTCCCAGAAGAGAGTCCACAAGGACAACAGTGTTTTCCTTCCTCGGTATCTCTGGCTCCGTGCGAGGTACCTTGGCAGGCTGCTCCAACTCCGAGGACCCAGGGCTGCGGTCAGGGCTCCGAGACCTGGCCCGCGAGGAACCAGGCCTATCAGAGGCATCCAATGACGCCGCCCTCGTGAGTTTCTTCTTCCTCCGATGTTCCCTGGAGGAAGACCCCCTCTCAGAAGACCCACGACAGTGATCAGAGTCTGACAACTCCCGAGATGTCGAGGCTTTTGACGAGGTCCGGACCCAGGTGGAGGTGGACTCTGAGAAAATCCTCTTACGCTGCTGCCGACTTCTAAGTGCCATAGAAGACATCTTGCCGCACGGGCCACAGGCCACTGGGTCATGGTCGGCCCCGAGGCATCAGAGACAGCAGTCATGTGTGTCGGTGAGGGACATTAACTTTTTACACCGATCACACTTTTTAAACCCGCTGGCAGCCATCGGGGGAAAAAGGGCCCCTGCGAGGTCAAACAACCGGGCTGCCAGTGAAAAATAAAAAGAGCGTGAACGCTAATCACTAAAGACAAAAACCAAAAAATGGTGACCGGATTCGATACGGATGTACCGAACCGAGGCGGGAAGGGGAACCAGCGTCGAACCGGGTCGAAGAGAAGAATCTTCTGTGAAGTTTGACGCACTTTTTCCACGAGGGAATTCGGACCACGTCTGTTGGGCTCCGCGGAAAAAGGGAGACTGAGCAAGATGGCACCCTTGGGCAGGAAGGGGACCGCACATGCGTGATGCAATCCCAAAGGCTTTCTTTGAAAGCTGGGGAATTGCTCCGCATGAGGGCTCCATCGGCACCTACATCACCCATATGTGAGGACTGACTTCCTGCTTGTTCCTGGAGAAAAGAGTATTTCTCAAACAGATTCATCACCACAGGAATAGAGGAGATCATTATTATAAGAGATCATCGGCAGAAGCCAAAAGTTTCACATGCACTTCATCCATATCTAATCCTTGGACTTCACAAGATTTTCTTAACAAAATAGCCAAGGGTTCTAGGGCCAAATTAAAAAGAAATGGGGAGAGGGGGCAACCCTGACGGATGCCCCTATTCAATGTAAAAGATTGTGATTGTGTAGAGTTTGCGATGATCTTGGCTGATGGGTTCTGATAGAGTACCTTGACCATGTTAATGAATTTATCTCCAAAACCAAACCACTGCATAACAGAGAATAAAAAGGACCAGTCTAGCCTGACAAATGCTTTCTCCCCATCAAGAGAGAGACCCACACAGGGTACCTCCAGTTTGTTTGACAGCTCCAACACATGACAAAGTAATCTAGCGTTATCTGCCGTGGATCTTTCAGCAATAAATCCACATTGATCTGGATGGATTAACTGAGGAACAACTGTTGTAGCCTATTTGCCAAAATAGTTGAGTAGATTTTATAATCTACATTTAATAGCGATATAGGCCGGTAGTTACTGATTTTCTGGGGGTCTCTTATTGGCATCTGTGAAAGACCCTATATTCCCAGGTTGCTGTTGTATTAACTCAAAATAGTTAAGCAGATAAGGGGCCAGATATCCCTGAAAAGTACAGTAAAATTCTACTGGAAGTCCATCTGGCCCAGTAACTTTACCTGCTTGCATTGATTTTAGGGCTGAATAAAATTCTTCTATTGTGAATTTCTTTTCTAACTCCCAATTCAGCACCTTGGGCACCAATGGTCTCTCTAAATGTTGAGTGAATAAATCAAAGTCTCCTATCCCTGCTTTTACCTCTGAGGAGTAAAGTTGAGCATTGAAGGATCTATCACTCTCTAGCCGTTGCCCCTGGTCATTTGCAATAGACGCTATTTTTCTTGCCAAAGACTTAGCTTTTAACATCTTAGCTAGGAGACGGCCCACTTTGTTATGTTCTACATAATATTTTGCCTGATAGCAGAAATCATTGGATAGTATCTCTGCCCTTAATAGGGTGTTATAGCTATAATGTAGGAGATGGAGTCTTATTAGAATGTTTGGGTCTCCATTGCATTGTAGAATTCATTCCCCTGCACAAATTTGTTCCTCTACCATTTTCTGCTCGGCTTGTTGTTGCCGCTTTATGTGGATAGAGTGGCTAGTTATTGTTGCCCTGATACTAGCTTTAAAGGCTTTCCACCAAGCCCAACCCAAAGTCTCTGATGGAGAACTTATCTCAAAGTATCATTTAATAGCATCATGAACTAAGCTTTGAAATGAAACTTCTTTTAGCAATGATCTACTGAAAGACCACACGCTACTATGATTCCCTGAAGACTTGCAAACAACCTTAAATGAAATTGCAGCATGGTCAGATATGTGTATGTTGTGAATTTCAAAAGACAAAGTTAGATTGTCCAAAGTTTTTGAGGTGAGAAAAAAAATCAATATGAGAGTGGGATCTATGTGGCAATGAGATAAGCGTAAATCTCAGTTGGATATAAAAGTCGCCAAATATCTACCAACCCAAAAGACTGCATTAGGTTCCTAACTGCTGTAGAAGCTTTGGAGGGCCGATGACGACATTGAGATTGTCTATCTAATATTGGGTCTAGTACCAGATTAAAATCACCACCCGAGACTATATTATATGAAGGATCTTCAGCTAATTGCTCTGCCACCTCATGAAAAAGTTTGAGTTGTCCATGTTAGGGGTGTAAATATTGATCAGTGATAAGGGAAATTTGTCTACTTGTATATTCACTTTAGCCCATGTACCTTCTGTGTCTGCCCTATTTTGTTCAATTATGGGGTGCAGAGACTTCTTAATAAGAATCGCTACCCCATTTCTTTTTTTATAAGCTGGAGAAAATGTTGCCACCATATACCTCTCTGCACCCAATTTAGCTGTTTCCAGTGCATTCGGGTGTATTTCTTGCAAATAAATTATGCCTGCTCTAGCTTTATAACAATAAGTCAGGATTTTTTTCCTTTTAATTGGGTTTATAATGCCCTTAACATTCAAAGATAAACAAGTGTTAGTCCCCATGGTTTATGATTGTGTGTCTCGCCTTCAAGGGTAAAGACAAAGGATAAAATGAATATAGTGCCCATGCCTTATTCCATCCTAAGATAACCGCACAATATCCACATGGCAATAAACATAAAACTGTTCCCAGAGAATCAACCCCGTCCCCTTTACCGAGGAGAAAAAAACACGGGTGAGCCAGTGCTATGGTTAGATGCCCGCTGTGATCATGATCTAAATATTTCCATGATCTAAATATTTCACTTCTCTCCTCATACTGTCCCCAATATATCAGCATGTCAATGCAAATATGCCCAACCACATACCCTTATTTTCCCACCACCCTGAGCGCCCAGCAAACCAGCCACTTCCCGCCTCAAAATCTTCAACCCTCCCCCGCCGGCATAGATGAAACCGCGTCCATGCCGAAACCTCAGGATCAGCGCAGACCTGCCATCCCCCCACCAGCAGGCCGAGGGAGGGCACCCCTTATGTCCAAATCCCTCCAAATAAGAGTTCCTCGGCAGAGCAAGGACCTCCTCAGTCCTCCAACAGTGGTGCTCTGAGTACCTTCACTCTAACGACAACTGCCCAAGCTGAACAGCACCGTTTTCTGTATGTCTGACAGAACTGATGGCGACATTGAGACACTGTCAACTTAGTAACCTATAGTCTGTGTCCAACAATTGCATCCTCAGTGGTAACCCTGAGAACTTGCTGAGCAGGAACAGCTGACAAAATTAAACCTGTAGTGTGTGCTCCAAAGAATAGTTTATACCCCCTCCACCTACCAGGAATACACTCTACACAAAGGAGAAGGGCCTGGAATATCAAACCATCACTGCAGCCTCCTTCTCTTCCAGAAAGATTTGCAAGGAGTCAGGGTCGTCAAACATCTTTGTCTGATTATGTATTGTGACGCGCAGATGCGCAGGATAGAACAAACCATACCGAACCTGCAAGCGCTGCAGGTGAGAATGAAATGCAAGGAGCTGCTTACGCCAATCCACAGTGGCCTTATTGAAGTCTGGATACAGGAACACTTTGAGACCATCATATAATATCTCCGCTGAAGATTTAGCAATGTTTAATATCTGCAAAGCATTATGATGTCTAAGTACATTGAATATTTTTGGTCTAGGATGTTTCCTGTTCGAGGTTGCATGTGCAGGGACCCTGTGTGCTCTTTCGATTTCCAGCGGCTTTGCAAACTCGACTCGCAACAGCTTTGGTATTAAAGCCTCCAAAAATTGAATCATATTTGTGCCCTCCACACCTTCTGGGATGCCTAAAAGTCGCACCTTATTCCGTCTTGTGCGGTTGTTAAGATCTTCAAGATCCCGTGCTAATTGTGCAATATGTTTCGTGTTCCTCTACATTTCATCTTTTCCTTGTGAATGCCCAGTATGTTGTCCATGCAATCAATTCTACAGGTGAGAGCATCCATTTTAGCTCTGAGCCTTGCAATATCCCCTTGGATCGAGCGGAGGGCTTCCCCGTTAGATGTTATCTGGGCCTGTACTGCTCTAATCTTTTGTAGAGTTCTTGAAGTCCCTCCAGAGCATCGTGATTCACTGCCATTTTGAGCGGTGAGGGGGGGTCAGCTTTTGCTCTTTTTGCTCCTGTGTTGACACCCGGGGAAAAATCCACCCACACTGGTTTACTGTTCGCCATGTTCTGGGTAGATCTCGCGCTTCCTAGCCCAAAATTTAATGGCGGGAGAGATTGAAAACCGAGGATCTAGTCGGGGGTCCAAAGGGAGCTAAGGATCTATGCGCCCATCTTGTCTAACATCCAGCTTCACCTCTCCACCCATTTTTACTGGTTGGAACTCTTCAGTACTAGACTTCCCCTCTCTTCTCTGGTCAGTGCTGGCTTGGCTCAAGTGCTGTAGGCCTGGAGGGAAGGGTGTCTTTGGTGTTGGCATTTAAAAAAAAAAAATTTACCCAGGTTGTGGATCCCTTAATGAACTGGTGAGGGAGTGGCTTAATCTCTCTGCTGGGTACGATGCTGCTATTGCTTCAGTAGGTGGAGGGTAAATATGCCAGTGACCCGTGCCCCGAGGCTCTCTTTCAGCCACAGCTACCTGCTGAAATCATACTGCCAATAGACATGCTGCTTCAGTGACACCTCCACAGCTCTGTTGCTGGCTCTCTTTGATCCATCCAGCAGAAGCTAGCTTACGTCCGGGTTTGCAGACTGGATCGCTGCCAAAGGAGAAGGGGTGTTCTTAGCTCCAGCATCGATGGGGCTGCCCTGGGGCACATAAGGCATCCTCCTCCAGGTAAAAAAAAAACCCAAAATTTTCAGCTGGTTACACTACGAAGCCATAACAACTTTTTCAAATCAGTTTCCAATTTAGTTCAATCCACATCCATATCCCTAATTCCTGGCATAAATTGTGGATGTCTCAGTTTAAAGCTACATAAGAACATAAGATATACCATACTGGGTCAGACAAAGGTTCATCAAGCCCAGTATCCTGTTTCCAACAGTGGCCAATCTAGGTCATATGTACCTAGCAGTTTCCCCAAAAGACACAGGTTCGGCAATGCTTGTACTGGGTCAAGCATTGATATCCTGGGTCCCTTCTTAATAATGGTTTATGGACCTTTCCTCCAGGAACTTGTCCAAACCTTATTTAAACCCAGCTACACTAACAGCCTTTACTACATCCTCCGGTAACAAATTCCAGAGTTTGATTACACGTTGAGTGAAGAAATATTTTCCTTTATTAGTTTTAAATAGTTTACCCTGTAGCTTCATTGCATGTCCCCTAGTCTTTCTATATTCTGATAACGTAAACAATCAATCTACGTTTACCCGTTCCACTCCGTTCATTAATTTATAGACTTCTATCATATCTCCCCTCAGCCGTCTCTTTTCCAGGTTAAAGAGCCCTAATCTTTTTAGCCTTTCTTCATAGGAGTATCCTTCCATCCCCTTTACCATTTTGGTGGCTCTTCTCTGAACCTTTTCTAATAACGCTATATCCTTTTTAAGATACGGCGACCAGAATTGCACACAATATTCAAGGTGCATTCTCACCATGGAACGATATAGAGGCATTATAATGTCTTTTGTTTTATTTTCCATTCCTTTCCTTATGATACCTAGCATTCTATTTGCTCTCTTGGCTGCCGCTGCACACTGGGCTGAGGGTTTTAAAATGCTATCCACAATGACGCCTAAATCTTTTTCCTGGGTGGTGGTTCCTAATGTGGAACCTTGCATCGTGTAACCATAATTTGGGTTGTTCTTCCCTAGGTGCATAACTTTGCACTTCTCCACATTAAATTTCTTCTGCCATTTTGATGCCCAGTCTTCCAATTTATCCAGATCCTCTTGCAATTTTCCACAATCCTCTTGGGTTTTAACAACTTTAAATAGTTTTGTATCATCTGCAAATTTGATAACCTCACTCGTTATTCCACTTTCCAGGTCATTTATGAATATGTCAAAAAGCAGCGGACCCAGCACAGATCCCTGGGGTACACCACTATTCACCTTTCTCCATTGGGAAAATTGGCCATTTAGCCCAACCCTCTGCTTTCTATCTTTTAACCAGTTCTTGATCCACAGTAGTACACTGCCTCCTATGCCATGACTCTTTAGTTTTGCCAAAAGTCTCTGATGAGGGACCTTGTCAAAGGCTTTCTGAAAGTCCAGATACACTATATCAACTGACTCACCTTTGTCCACCTGTTTATTCACACTTTCAAAAAAACATAATAGATTAGTAAGGCAAGATCTTCCTTGTCTAAAACTATGTTGGCTGTCTCCCATTAAGCCATGACTATCTACATGCTGAGTAATTTTATTCTTTATGATGGTTTCTACCATTTTTCCTGGTACTGACGTGAGGCTCACCGGTCTGTAGTTTCCCGGATCACCCCTGGAACCCTTTTTAAAAATTGGCGTTACATTGGCGATCCTCCAGTCTTCAGGTATTTCAGATGAGTTTAATGAAAATTCACAGATTACTAATAGCAGGTCTGCAGTCTCATATTTCAGTTCTTTCAACACCCTTGGATGCTATGATCACTATTGCCAAGTGGCCCCAACACCCTTATCTCTTGCACTAGATCTGGTTTTCCACTAAGGACTAGGTCTAATATGGCTTCCCCTCTGGTCGGTTCATGAACCAGCTGCTCCAAGAAGCAGTCATTTATGTCATCTAGGAACTTTATGTCCCTAGCATGTCCTGCCGTGACACTGACCCAGTCGATACCGGGGTAATTGAAATCACCCATTATTATTACTGCGCTATAACTTTTGTTAGCTTCCTTGATTTCTTTGAGCATTTCATCATCGATTTGTTCATTCTGGCCAGGCGGTCGATAGTACACCCCCACTGCCATCGCCTTCCCCTTTTTACATGGAATTTCAATCCATAGAGATTCTACAGCAAATTTTGTTTCCTGCAAAACTTTAATCCTTTCTGACTCAATGCCCTCTCTAACATAGAGCGCAACCTCTCCACCAATTTGATCAGCTCTATCATTACGATATAGTTTGTATCCAGGTATCACAGTGTCCCACTGGTTGTCCTCCTTCCACCATGTCTCTGATATTCCACTCATATCTAACCTCTCATTTAGTGCTATATATTCTAACTCTCCCATCTTATTTTTTAGACTTCTAGCATTTGCATGCAAGCATTTTAGAGACTGTATTTTATTCATATTAGTTTGGCTGTTGGTAGACATCGGTAATTTGGGATCTTTAAGCTCTGTCTGCTCCATACTCGAGGGCATTTGGGCTACTTTACTCTTTTTTGGAACCTCTCTGCTTTTGGTAGTATCCTTCAAGGATACATTCTTCCGAACCATCTGCTCTTGGGAGACTGTCAGCTTTCCCCTATTATCTGGTTTAAAAGCTGCTCTATCTCCTTTTTAAAGGTTAATGCCAGCAGCCTGGTTCCATCCCGGTTAAGGTGAAGCCCATCCCTTCGGAAGAGCCTCTCCTTTCCCCAGAATGTTCCCCAGTTCCTAACAAATCCAAAACCCTCATCTCTGCACCATTGTCTCATCCACGCATTGAGACTCCGGAGCTCTGCCTGCCTTAAGCTTAGGATCCTATATTTATTTGGAAAGTGAAGAAGAAAGGAAGAAAATTGATCGCTTTGAATTATAATGCTGTCAGAGAATACTGTATATACTATGAATTGCCTGAAGAGCAAATTAGTTGATACTAGAGGAAATCAAACCTAATTTTTCTATAAAAGCTGAAAAGACTTTGACTTTCATACTTTGGACACTCATGCGAAGAGAAAGTGTAATTACTTACCTATAACGGAGTTCTCTATAGACAGCAGGGGTATACATCCACACTCCAAGGGTGTCGTCTCCGACAGCACCCAGTGCCCGGCTCTCCCCAAACTTAGAAAAGACTCAAAGTCTTCTCCGAGCATGCATGCCTACTACCACTGATTCGGCCTGCACTCCTGCCTCCTCAGTCCATGCACAGCTAAGTAAATAGGTGGAGAGCAGTTTGATAAGAAGCTAAATGTGCTGCAACTGAGAAGAGTTGATTGCTGAAAGCTGCAAATACTGTGGGATATATACTGACTGGTTACTATGAAAGTGTGTTCCCTTTCTTTTCTTTTTTTTTTAAGGGGAAGGCGGGAGGGTGATACTCCTGCTGTCTACAGAGAACCCCTGTTACAGGTAAGCAATTATGCTTTCTTCAGAGACAATCAGGGGTGATGCAGACACACTCCAAGAATAAATCCAGAGCAGAGGGCCGCTATTTGAGAGAAAGAGAAAGTTTTATGGCCCGAGATCAAGCTGGGAGATGGAAGAAATTATGCTGCAAAGAGATTGTCCAACGGCAAAGTCTTGCGCTGAGGACATATCCAAGCTGTAATGTTTAGTAATCGTGTATATAGAGGTCCATGTCAATGCTTTGCAGATATCTGCTGCAGAGACTGAAGCCAGACTGGCTGCTGAAGTTGCCTTTGGCACAAAGTTGGTAGGCCCCGATGCATCCAGGTCCAGGACTTGGAAGACTAGCCTGAGCATAGCAGGTGATACAGTCAGAAATCCAGGAGGAGATGGTGACTTGAAGGCTGGCTGCCGCAGATGATTAGAACTGAAAGCGACGAAGAATTGGGAAGAGGAGTGGAAGTCCTTGGTGGCACATAGATAGTACAAGAGAGTTCTGCAGCAGTCAAGTGAATACAAGGTTTCCTTAGGGAAAAAGATCAGTAGGGGAATTGACCGGATAGCATCGGGGCGTGTAGAGGACTTAGAAGGGGATATTCAATGGCACTAACCATGTAAATGCCATTGAATATCCATGTCTAAGGCATTTACACAGTTTGCTGGACCATAAACCATGTAAATGCCTTTCAAAAATCAGGCCCTTTGTGAATACTCGTGGTGCCGAGGATAGGCTGAAGGGCTGAAGATGGGGGCTGTGAAATTGTAGACGAAGATGAAAAAGTTCCCAACGATGCAGGAGGAGAGGAGAGCCAAGGCTTATGGAAACCACAGCTGAAAAAACCTGAGGAAGCGGGAGTGCGGACCGGATTGCCTGGAGTAGGCGCGCATGCTCAGATAAGACTTTGAGTCTTCTCTGTGCTTGAGGAGAGCCGGGCACCAGTTGCCATTGGAGACGATACCAATGGATTGTGCCTGCATCACTCCTGTTTGTCTCCGGAGAAAGATAAGAGAAAGACATCATGCTAGGTAAAACTGAAATCAGCACAAAACAGGAAGGCCAGCAGTGCAACGGATTGATGCAATAGCACTATGGCCAGCCCAGCTATTAGGCACAGTAGGCTGCCTCCTAGAATAGTAGCTTCTGAGAGGCAGCAAAATGCAGAGCATTCAAGCTAAACAATAGATTCTGACAGCCAGGGGCATAAGGCTTAAGGTTTGCCCAAGGCACCAAAACCCTGAACCAAATCTGGGGCCATCTCTAATTAGTAGCAGTTATGGATGCCACTCTATCAATGATTATCTCCCCGAGAGAAGACTAAACACACTTTAGCACAACTATGCATAGGGTTGCCATGAGTCAATATAAACTTGATGGAACTTAACACCATTCGGCCTGAAATCAATTGAATATTAAGCTCTTAATTTAAATGACAGACTTACATTGAGGTAATCAAATTCATAGGAACAAAAAGATATGCCATATTGGGTCAGACCATATGGCATATGGCAAGGGAGGAGTGGTCTAGTGGTTAGGACAAGGTACTTCAGGCTGGAGGGCCGGGGGTTCAAGTCCCACCTGGGGACAGCAATCTCAGGCCGGAGGGACTGGGATTTCTAGTCCTATAGGCACTCCTTGTGGTCTTGGGCAAGCCACTTAACCCTCCATTGCCCATGTTCCCTGTAAGTATTAGCATATGTGTCTCATATCCCCTCGTGTTAAATGTATCCCCCAATTGACTGCTTTGACCCGGTGAAAAGCAGGATATAAATACAGCTAAATAAACAAATAAATAAACAGACCAAGGTCCATCAAGCCCAGTATCCTGTGACCAATCTAGGTCACAAATACCTAGCAGTTTCCCCAAAGGACACAGATTCCACAATGCTTGTATAGTGTTAAGCACTAGATTTCCTGGATTCCCTTTAATAATGGTTTATGGACCTTTCCTCCAAGAACTTGTCCAAACCTTTGTTAAACCCAGCTACACTAACAGCTTTTACTACATCCTCCAGTAACAAATTCCAGAGTTTGATTACGCGTTGAGTGAAAACATATTTTCTCTTATTAGTCTTTAATAGGTTACACTGTAGCTTCGTTGCATGTTACCTAGTGTTTCTATATTTTGATGGCGTAAACAATCAATCTATGTTTACCTGTTCCACTCCAGACCTCTATCATATCTCCCCTCAGTTGTCTCTTTTCCAGGTTGAAGAGCCCTAACCTTTTTAGCCTCTCCTCCTAGAGGTATCCTTCCATCCCCTTTACCATTTTGGTGGCTCTTCTCTGTACCTTTTCTAATAATGCTATATCCTTTTTAAAATACAGTGACCAGAATTGCATGCAATATTCAAGGTGTGGTTGCACCATGGAACGGTTGTTGTTAAGTGCCATTAAGTGCCGTCGAGTCGGAGTCGACTCATGGCGACCCTCTGGATAGCTATCCTAAATTGTGTTCGGTCTTCAGTCAGGCGGCTCATTGTTGACAGACTGGAACCCATAGCTGCTGTTATTGTATCGATCCATCTCATTGCTGGCCTTCCTCTTTTGCGTTGACCTTCTATCTTGCCAAGCATGATGTCTTTCTCTAATGATCTCTCTCTTCGCATGATGTGTCCAAAGTATGAAAGTTGAAGTCTTGTCATCTGAGCTTCTAAAGAAAGCTTAGGTTTGATCTCCTCTAGTACCGACTGGCACCATAATTCAAAGGCATCAATTTTCTTCCTGTCTATCTTTTTCACTGTCCAGCTTTCACATCCATATGATGTTATTGAAAATACCATGGCTTGAACAAGTCGAATCTTTGTATGGAGAAAGACTTCTCTGCTCTTGAGAATCTTATCTAGGTCTTTCATAGCCATTCTGCCAAGAGCAATGCGTCATCTGATTTCTTGACTGCTTGTTGCTTCTTTATTGATAGTTGATCCAAGTAGGTTAAAGTTGTTCACGATTTCAATTTTTTCTCCTTCAACGATGAACCTGTTGATTATGCCAGTTGTCATGATCTTTGTTTTCTTTATATTAAGGTGCAAGCCCATTTTGAGACTTTGTTCTTTGATTGTGAGAAGCAAATGTTTCAGATCATCTTCACTTTCAGCCAGTAATGTGGTATTATCAGCATAGTGAAGGTTGTTGATGAGTCTTCCACCAATCTTCACACCTCTGTTGTCTTCATACAATCCTGCTTCTCTGATGATTTGTTCTGCATATAAATTAAACAGGTAGGGAGAAAATATGCAGCCTTGTCTTACACCTTTGCTTATTTTAAACCATTCTGTTTCTCCTTGTTCCGTTTGAACTGTTGCTTCTTGATCAATGTACAGATTGTGCAACAGTACGATCAGGTGTTCTGGTATACCCATGCTTCTTAATGTGGCCCAGAGTTTCTCATGCTTTACACAGTCAAAAGCCTTGCTATAGTCGATAAAGCACAAATAGATATCCTTTTGGTATTCTTTAGTCTTTTCAAGTATCCATCTCACATCCGCAATGATGTCTCTCGTTCCTCGCCCTTCCCTGAACCCTACTTGCACTTCAGGTAGTTCTTGTTCCAGGTATGGTTGTAGTCCCTTTTGAATAATCTTCAGTAGAATCTAGAATAATCTTCAGTAGAAACCACCCATTTGGGCAGCAGCAGAATAGGATAGTGTTGACGGCGGAGGATCACATTTCTGTGACAACGGCAACAACACCAAACTTAAACTGCGCGGAAGAAAGGCCCGATAATCTACTTCTGTATCTTGTCATGAAAACCCAATGGATAATTACAACAAAACAAATTGTGCTGTAGTGGAAGATGAGACCCCCAGGTCGGAAGGCACTCAGCTAGCTACTGGGGAAGAGCTGAAGACTTTTCAGAGTAAAGCCAGCATTTATAATGTGGTTGGATCAAAGCCCTCAGGACGTCTGATTGCTGATGGAGCTGCGCATGAAATGAGAGCCAGAAGCTGTAAAGATGTCTTACACATTGGAACATGGAACGTACAAAGCATGGAACGGTACAGAAACATTATAATATCCTTTGTTTTATTACCCATTCCTTTCCTTATGATTCCTAGAATTCTATTTGCTTTCTTGGCTGCTGTTACACACTGGGCCGAGGGTTTTAACATGTTATCCACGATGACACCTAAATCTTTTTCCTGGATGGTGGTTCCTAATATGGAACCTTGCATCGTTTAACCATAATTTGGGTTGTTCTTTCCTAGGTACATAACTTTGCACTTCTCCACATTAAATTTCATCTGTCATTTGAACATCCAGTCTTCCAATTTATCATTGTCTTCTTGCAATTTCTTAAATATCAGGCTCTTACCCTGTTATTTGCATAAATATTAATCTTAACATTTGGTAATGGAGTAGGGTTGCCAAATGATCAGTTTTAAGCTGGCCTGGCTGGTTTTTATATGGCCAGGCCGGCTGCCGACAGAGCCGTAAAACCGGCAATAGAAAAGCCGTTTTTTGTGACTTGTATAAGACCACAATTCTCAGAGGATGGCAGCGTCAGGAGGAGGAAAGAAGAACTTAGCCAGTGCCAGTTCCATATCTGATCTCCCCCTGCAAGCTGTAATGGGCCCAGAGCAGCACCCTCCCATTGAAACCCACCATGCTCAATCTCCCCTTGCAGGCTATAGACGACATGGGTATCAACAAATTATAAAACTTTCCACACATAGAAAGGGAAACTCCCTTAACCTTGTCTTCCTCCCAGCCTCCATTGAAAACCACCCAGGATGCACCCCCCCCCCCCCCTTTATCACAGAGGTCCCCTGGTCAGACTACCACCTGGTAACTTTCCATATCCCATTAAATATACCCTCCATCACAACCCAGCCTGATCCACCTCGAACCAGGCGATTCACACAATTCGACAAAGAAACCTTTCTAGAAAGTGTACTACCCAATCTTACAATTGATTCCTTGAATCCCAATATGTCAATAAACATCTAGAACAGCACCATACAAAAAAACAGTGTCACCCTCCAGTAAACCCACCAGGCAACCAACCAGAAGATCAGAAATATGGTATATCCCAGAGCTAGCAAATCTAAAAAGAGAAATGAGACAGCTAGACAAGAAATGGAGATCAACCAAATCACTAGAGCACAAACAACAATACCTCACCCATCTCACCACTTACAATCAACAAGGCTAAAAAAGACTACCACACTAGGGGGTATGTTTACTAAACTGCGGTAATCGTGAATAACGCGCGTTATGTAACGTTAACAATCGTAAGCGCAGCATAACGCGTGTTATGCTGCACTTACGATCGTTAATGTTACATAACGCGCGTTATGATGCGCTAACGATCGTAATGCCCCGCGGCGCGGTAAAACACCGCAGAAGGTAGAGAGAGGGTGGAGAGAAGGGGTCAGTGGGCGGAGAGTGGGCGGGGAGAGGCTCCCCTCACACTAACGCGCTGATTTTCAGGGCTGAATTCCAACGCGAATGAAAACCTGCCGTTAAAGGCACATTACAGGGGAGAGAAACCATTTCAGTGTCAGCAATGTACAGGCCAGGCAGGGAAACCAAAATAAAGTGATAAGTGTGATACATGTGCACAGAACAAAAGGGCACAGAAACACTGAAAATAACCCCAACAAACTGGAAAAAAACAATAACCAAGCTGGCCAATAGTGGTATCAATGAGAAACATCAACCCCTCCCCCCCCCCCGAGTAAGCCCCATAGAACAGATATAAATCGTGGAAGGGTCTATACTCCGTCCCCATACAAGGTGAATGAGCCCACAGTGAAATAGCGCTACTCAGGGTTTCCCCCACCATCGGACAGGGTTCCTATGGCATGCACATGTCCCGCAAAATCAGAGTGGGCATGTCGGAACGGCAACTGGACTGATGCCGGAGAAGGGGATACAGAGGGCCGCAGGCGGCACATGCTGTGGTGGAGCTGGGCCACAGTGCGGACTAAGGTGATGCCTAGGTGGCCCATACGAACGCTGAAACAGTGGAGCAGCCAGACAGCAACTGCTGAAGGCCCAACATGGGCACGAGTGTGTTTCCCAAAGTGTCACAGGGGATAGTACCCCACAGCTACCCCCAAGGGCACGGAACATTGGCAGGCGGGGCTGGGGGGGAGCGTGGACGTTGATGCAGGCACCCCTACCCCAGAGCCCGCACCATAGGCAGCCGCCTACCTGCACACTGGATGGCCTGAGACTGCGCACCACCAGCTCCACCAGCAGAAGGGCATGTCAGCATGGTGGCTGAGGGATACTGGTGGTGGAGGGGGCAGTGGCAGCTGGCCAGAGCAGACCGTGGCCTAGCCCTGTGTAGGTGGGTGCCATGCACTGCAACAGACAGGCCCTGTCTGACCACAACAGTCATGGTATCACCAGGGAATGCACCATCTCTGTGATAACATGGTGGTGCAGTGCACAAAACCAGTGTATTCAGAAGCAGAAGGTCACAGGTTCAAGTCCCAGCTGTGGTTTCCGCCATCCCAGTCCTCATATTTTACCCACTACTATAACGTGCTAATACAGACAGAACCTTTCTTGCAGATGATGTAAACATGCCCAAAACACCTACATTTTACCCCTACAGAGCACAGACACCATAAACATGCACATTACCTAGAGCAGAGCCTCCCAAATGCAGTCCTGGAGGGCCAAACACCATTCCGGTTCCATGCTGCCTCTGATAAAGATGCCTGTGCTGCATTTCTATGCGCCACCCCCATGGTATGCAGATGTATCGCATGCATATTCATGAAGGACAGCATGAAAACCCGAACACTGTTTGGCACCGCAGGACTGGAGTTGGGAACCTCTGCCGTAAAGCAGCAGCCAACAGGGGCAGACACACCCGCACCCACAGGCCCCATTATCCAAAGCCTCCTGGAGAGGCAGGACTTTGGGCTCTGCATGCATCTCCCAATACTAGCACTTGCATACCTTAGTAATGCCACTCTAAACCTGAGGTTGCTATGATTACTGGCAGAGAGCAAGTCCTAGGTTAAGTACAATTTTCTGAGTGAGCTGCATCATAGCAACCTTTCTGATGTCTGTGGAGTGTGCTACAGGTCTTGTGTCTGACAGTGTTTACCAACCTGGGGAGTGACTCCTACAGTATTGCATACCATAGCCATGCCTGCACTGTGCCCAGGACTTGTGTGGTGGCCTTGGCTGCCCAACACCTCTATAGTTGCACAATGCTGGCATAGGTGTGGGGAGTGTGTGTCTGTCTATCCAGTGTGTGGTGGCTGCCAACACCCTCCACAGCCCACACTGCTAGCACTGTTGCCAGTATTGGCCTGCCAATGTGCATAATGAGGAGCAAGGTACCGTGGGAATAGCCTGGATAGGGTGGCCTGGCCTGGATGCATCTGCACACGGCATAGGGCAATGACAATTGTAGTGCCTGGCCTCCACCTGCACGGACAGGGTGGCCATAGCATGTCCTGCTGGGAGGTCACTCTCACCCTGACTGAGCAGTGACCATGGCATGGCTAGGTTCCCCCATAGTGCTTTATAGTATTTTTCTCATGTGATATTTATGGGCTTCCTTTCACTGACTTATGGGCCCAATCACTGACTTTCCTTTCCTTTCCTTTCATTTATGGGCCCAATCACTGACTTATCTGCTTGGCGTGTATGCTGACATCCCGTTCTGGGTACATGCATCTTCTCCAGGACCATGGACTAGCTGGCGGACTGTCTGCAGCTAGTATGTGTCTTGCTGGAACACCTTGCAGGGTGCAGCAGCTGGAGGCTTGCTGCTGGAGAATATCAGATAATGGTGGGGGGCAGCTGAGCATTTCCAGGCCTACCGTCTGTCTGCTATTGCGTTATGGATGTGTACCGCTCTGTCTGTTCCCCAGCAGGACAGAGGTTGCTGGTCCTCTCTACTGCTGCCATTGCAGGGAGGTAGACTGTGGATCTATTGGTGGGTGATCCTGTTTCCCACCCTGTGCCCCAGAGGGTGGGTTGTGTGGTGGTACATGATCTGCCCATGGGTCCATACACCCCCCCTTCACCTACAGCAGGTAACCATGGCACCAACACAGGATATACACTATTCTGGGTGCATCATCGCCCATAAGGACTAGACATGATCGGGACATACAGCAGGGCACAGATGTATCCTAGGTGTGTCTAACGGAACTACCTATCACACACTGATGGGGACCTGCAGCATGGTGTAGTTCAGCCATGAATGGTACTGTGGACCTGGTGCTGGGCGCCCCACCTCAACCTTAGGGTGGGCACAGTACCCGCACAATGTGACTGTCTGTGGCTACTCTATGGCAGTACCACACACGCTCTGTTCCCCCTACCTGGCCGAGGTGCTGTGGGGGTGCATACCCAATCTTGTGCCCATCTCTCGACTGCTGATTTGCATGTGCAGTGCATCATGGGTACGGGTGGGTTAACCCTATCCTGCTAACCACATCATACATTTGTGTGGTGACGTGCAGTCCTGCAGCCAGCCAGGGCTTTGTTCACAGCCTTATAAGGTGTCCTATAGGGGACATTATAGGGTGCCTTGGCGGACAGTACACTTTATAATGTGCCCTATGGAGTGCGTTATGGGGTGCCTTATGCAGCACCTTAGGTTATGCCACCGTGAGGGTGTGTTTGCTGGCAGCACAAATTAAAATACATGTCAAATGCCTCACCAATCACAACTTAAATGTAAAGGGTGCTGCCTCAGCCAGCCTTATACATTAGGCCCACTGGGGAATCAAATCCATGACCCCTGTACCATCCGTCAGTGTTGTAACCATTGTGCTACACCTCTGTTGCTTTGATTGTATGCCTGCATGCCTTCTTAAGATTAACGCGTGGTAACGTGCCCTGTAGCACTCGTTCATTTATGGCGCCTTGTAACGCGCGTTCTCGGCAACGATGTACCGCCCATGTCCTTATTTGGGATTTCTGTCTCTAACGCGGCTCCTAACGCGAATCGCACTAACGCAGTTTAGTAAACATACCCCTAGGATTCTAAACCAGGCCCTCAACCGCCCGAGAGAACTGTTTGATATTGTCAGATCGCTAACCAAAAACAGCCACCATCAATCAGAAACCTGCACCCTACAGCCCCAAATATTTGTGGACTACTTTGCAGACAAGTTAAAAAACAAAAACATTACTAACACCCCCTCCCCCTACCCCCCCCTCCCCGCAGACCTCCTCACAAACCCCACAGCATGGGAAAGATTCCACGAAATAGACCTAAGACACCTATTTAACACAATATCAAGCATGAACACTACTACATCCCCCTTAGACCCATGTCCTGTCTCCTGGATTAAGTCAGCAAAAACTGAGCTAGCCCCATCTCCCTTTCTCAAGGCATCATGCCCATGGACCTGAAGATGTCATCCATACACCCAATTCTAAAGAACAAGACACTCGACACAAATGAACCAAGCTCCTACAGACAAATAGCAAGCATCCCCTTTGTTACCAAAACCATTGAAAAAATCATCTGAATCCAACTACAAGACTACATTGACCTCAATGCCCCCTAGATGAGCAACAGTTTGGTTTTCACCCTTTCCATGAAGTCAAAACCCTCCTCATAGCCCTGTTTGACCACTTTATACGAGGCATAGACAACCCTAAACGTACATAATTACTTATCTTCATAGATATTGCCTCAGCATTTGACAACATTAACCACAACATATCGAGACTGGCACAAATTGGTCTAGCTGGAACGGTTTTGCAATGGTTTAAATCTTATATCTCTAACCGTAAACTATGTATCAAAACAAACAATGAACCCACAGTTACATTTGCACAGGATCAAGGGATACCCCAAGGGTCCGCCCTCTCAGCTCTCCTATTCAGTTTCTACCTACAGCCAATCACCAACGTATTCAAAAAATTTAACATAGGATATTATATCTATGCCGACGATATTATGTTGTCCCTCCCCATAGACATAAACAACCCTAACTTTAACAACTTATCCGACTGCATCAGGGAAGCTGAATCTTGGCTAAACTCCAACAACCTCACCATCAATTTCAAAAAAACAGAAGCCATGTACATCACAAAGAACCAAGATACAACCCTCCCCCAAGCTATCGACATCGATTGTGTCATCCTTCCAATCAAACAAGAAGTTAGATACCTTGGCATACTTCTTTATCAGCCCCTCACCATGATCCTCCACCCTAAAACAAACAGTCAAAACAAACTTCTACAAACTAAAGACCATTCAGCACATAAGACCATTCCTCGAGTTACACGACTTCAGATCACTAATCCACGCCAATTTCACCCACCATTTCGACTACTGTAGCAGTCTGTTACAAGGTCTACCAGCCAAAAACCTCAATATCCTCCAAAAAGCACAAAACGTTACAGAAAGAGTCATTTGCAGAGCTCCTCTGACCAATCATATCACACCCATTCTATATAACCTCCACTGGCTCCCTATACTGAGCCATATAAAATACAAGACTCTCATGACAACCTTTAAATTGGTCAACAATATAGCACCATCTGCCCTCTCGACACTCCTTCAGACCCCACCGCCAATTAGATCTCGAAGGGAAAATTCACTACACTCCCTTGAGATCCCCAGCTCAATTCGCAAAACGAAACAGACCACAAGCTCCAGAGCTTTCACCTTCACCGCCCCTAATCTATGGAACTCCCTCACACCCTCAATCCGAGCAATTAAAGACCTTCAGACTTTCAGAAAAACCCTCAAAACCCACTTCTTCACTGCTCACTATGGAGTTGGCAATACCTGCCTAAACTCACAAATAACTTAGCTATGCACGTAATGACAGCACCTATGCACCTAACCCCCCTCCCCCGACACATTGTATCCCACTCTCAAAAGCCCGGTTAACATGTATTTATAGTTATATGTATATGGTTTCTCTGGTTTAGTGAAGGCTATGACTAATAATGTTATAATGTAAAAAGTTCAAACCCTGTTTTATGTAACATGTTGGTTCCTTGTAAACTGCGCCTGATCTCTGGAAGGGGCGGTATAGAAATGTGTAATAAATAAATAAATATAGCACAGCCTGTAGCAGCTCCCTCTCATCAGAGTATGCCATGTCCGATCTTCCCCTGCAGGCTATAGTGGGCCTTTTGCAGCACCCTCCCACCTTCTCCAGTAGGCTATAGCAGGGTATGGAACAGTGCCTTCTCATCAGAGCCTACTGTGTCCACTCTCACCCAACAGGCTATAGTGGCCCGGACCAGCACCCTCTCTTTGACCTCCCCATGTCCAAATCAGACATATTAGGCTCCAATAGGAGGGTGCTGCTCCAGGCCCCATGATAGCCTGCAGTGGGAGATCGGACTTTCTGATCTCCCCCTGCAGACTATAACGGGGTCTTGAACAGCACTCTCCCATCGAAGCCCACCATGGTCTAGAGTCCGGCTGTGATTTTTTACTTCCTCAACTTACCGTCTACTACCATTCCCATGTTGCTGGCAGTCCCGCCCTCTTCCTTCCAGGGGCATCTATATGGTGGAAGTTAGACAGCTGCTGGCACACACTCAGTGCCAATGAATGAGCGCCAAGCAGGCCCTGGCTCCTCGGTAGAAAGAGAGGGGAGACTGAACTATCGTGGGGGAGGGAAGGCAAGGGGAAAAGGGGAAGCTGGATTGTGGAAGGGAGGGAAGTGGAGAGAGATGCTGGATTGTTGGGTATGGGGAAGGGGAGAGTAGAGATGCTGGAATGTTGGGACGGAAGAGGAGGATGCCGCACTAGGGAAGGTCAACAACCTATGTAAGTAGTCACTTCCTTGAGCTCATATAAGAAATTAATTATTTTTAAGCCCAACTATAAACTTGGAGTTCTGTATACAATTCCTTAATGCTAAACTAATATTGAAATAATTATTTTTATTTTGTATCTTTTATCATTCACACTAGGATGCCACAAGGTCTCAGACTTTTTTTTAAGGCTTGAATCAGCCAGACTTGCTGGGTTGAAAATAGCCTTTTTTTTGCATCAACGACCTTAATTATTCATGCATCCATAGGAATATTTTCTCTTTTTCTTCTTTTTATCTTTTTTTTGGTTATTAATTTCTTTCTAACCGTTTTCCTATAGATAAAATTCTATAGAATAGAATGGCAAATAGAATGGCATCTATGTAACTAAACTACTGGTAAGGGTCCCTTTAAACAATAGCCCTTTAAATTGACTTCCTCTATAAAAAACCGAGGATACGGGCTAGTCCGCATGCGCGGCGTTTTTTGGTGTCAGTAAAAGGATTGAAGCGTGAGCTGGAAGAAACAAGGTATTTGACTGGGTTAGTTCTTAATATATTAATACATTTCTAGAGGAGTTCTGAAAGAAAAATTGCTAGTTTAAGTATCCAATCTCTTTCACAGTCCGTGCAGGTAGAAGAACAATCTGTATCGCAGTTCCCCTGAAGAAACGAAAAGTGAAACGTGCAAGCGCTTTTGCTAGACGTTGGGAAATCTTTCTTCTATGGCGATATGACATGAAATGCAGATTCTACCAATGTTCACAGATAAGCCTGTTTTTCTGAAAAGCTGTTTCATTTGAGAGTAATTTAAGGATTTTTTCACACTACTATTGAAGTTGGTCGAAGATTGTAAATGGACTAAGAAACTGTTTTTTGAAAGAAAGAATTTTATCTATAGGAAAACGGTTAGAAAGAAATTAATAACCAAAAAAAAGATAAAAAGAAGAAAAAGAGAAAATATTCCTATGGATGCATGAATAATTAAGGTCGTTGATGCAAAAAAAAGGCTATTTTCAACCCAGCAAGTCTGGCTGATTCAAGCCTTAAAAAAAAGTCTGAGACCTTGTGGCATCCTAGTGTGAATGATAAAAGATACAAAATAAAAATAAATATTTCAATATTAGTTTAGCATTAAGGAATTGTATACAGAACTCCAAGTTTATAGTTGGGCTTAAAAATAATTAATTTCTTATAGCGCTAGGGAAGGTGACAAGGGAGGTGCTATGCTGTGGTGAGGGGAGAGGAGAGATGTTGGATGGCAGGAAGGGGACAGGGTCAAAACTAGGCTGTAGGGAGGGGGAGGGAAAGAGAAAAAGGGGTATGTTGGACTGTAGACTGTAAGGAGTGAAAAGGGAGATGATGCAGAACTCTTTGAGGACAGGAAATGGAAAAGGAATGGAGAGGTACTGGGCTGTGGGGGAGGGGAAGGGAAGGGAAGGCTAGAGGGGATATGCTGGGCTATAGGAAGGAGGGAAAGATGATGAGCTGTATAGGAGGCAAAAGGGAAGGGGGAGATTTGCTAGATTGTAGAAGACAGGTGAAGGAGAAAGGTAAGAGCAGGCAGATGCTGAACCATGGAGGTTTGGGAAATGGAAGATACTAGACTGTGGGGAAGGGAAGGAGAGAGAGGGATAGAAGCTGGGCTTTGGGAAACCAAGTGGAAGAGGTCATGGAGTTGCGAGGAAGGAGATGAGTGACAATAAGATGAATAGCTGGGGAAGTAGTTAAAGGAGGAAGTCAGAGACTGGATGGAAATAAGAGACAAACAAGTGAATGAATAACTAACAGGGAATGAGATGGAACTGGTGAGGCAATGGGAGACAGAAAAAAGTTAATGAAGGCTGGGAAGGAAGCGAATACAGAGGATGGAAATGGAAGGAGAAGAGAGAATGTGTAAAATAAGGGTGATTAGAGGATGGGGAAGGAATAAGTGTAGGGGAATGTGCGGGTTAGGGGAAGGGAAAGGAGATGAGGAAAGAAGATAGAAAGTTGATGGGTGAAAGATAAAAATAGGTAGACTAAGGACTGGAGGGTGAGAAAAAGTATGTAATTTGAGTGGATAGGCAGAAACGAAAGAAATGGAGGAAAGAATGTTAAAAAATCAATGTCAAAGAAAGTTGTAAAAGAAAGACAGATGAAGATAGGCAGCAGACCATGGACAATTAGACAAAAAAAGACAAAGGAAAGCAGAAGAGTGCAACTGGGAAACATAAAATGCCCAGACACAAAGATAGAAAAAGTTTTCTATTTTGAATTTAGTAATTGGAATGTGGTAACTTTGGGAAATGTGCATCTATGATGTCTTTGTATTTCATTCAGTACAAGAGAAAATGCATTTCTGTTTCTCTTTCTCCAGTGTTACACTGCAAGTAGAGTCTGACGTCTTGAGATTTTCAATACAATTTTTGTCTGCCTATTTCTATTCCTGATTTGTGATCCCATGTTCTGCATTTGATTCTGTGTTTTGCTGATGTGACCAAGGTGCGGTGTTCTGTTAGCTTGCAGTTTCCTTGTAAAGATCTGCAGCAGTCCTATTGGTTCTGCTTTCCCATTAGTAGGTGCACTGCTGTTCTAGGACCAAATATTATATTTATAGTGCTGCCTATTTATAGGTAGGGTTGGTACTGTGCGAGTCCTAGCAGTGCTGTTATGTTATGGCAGGTTTGTCGTACGCTCTTTTTGTAGGATTTTGTAGTATTTCATAGAGTACTTGGCAGACGGCACTGGAGAGAAGTCATGCAGAAATCCCAGGACCGTACCTAGCCCTGTGCGAGCGGTGCAGCCGCACAAGGCGCAAAGGTTTAAGGGGCGCATTTCAGCTGTCTGCCGTTGCCTGCCACCACCATTTTTTCTTTTTCATCGGTGGCAGGCAAGGGCAGACAGCTGAAATGTGCCCCTTAAGCCTTCTCGCGGCACAGCTAAGCAGTTCTGGTCCCTCCCTCCTCTGATGCGGTGTCAGAGCAGGGAGGGACAGATCAGTTTAGTGCGCCGGCGACTTGCACATTGGGCGTGCCTCTTCTCTCTTGCCGCTGTCCAGAAAGTGGCTTGATGGAGGTGCCAGTGGGGGGGGGGGCGTGCGCCCAATGTACAAGTTGCATAGGGCGCGATTCACGCTCGGTACAGCCCTGAGAAATCCAGTACCCTTTCTCTAACTCCACTGCACATATACAGTGTTCAGACACTCATGAAATTATTGTTGGGACAAAAGCAAAACTTGTGAAGGGATCCACTGGAATTCATAGGGATGGGGCAGCACAGTAATCATTCACACAGGGCAGCAAAATAGGGAGCACCAGCCCTGCTCAGGAGCTGACTTAATAAAGAACATGGCATTAACATTCAGTTGCTGTGAGTGATCCATCCTCCGGGGCCCTAAGTGGCAGGAAGGCAGACGCACATACGCAACTGGCGCCACTCGATGTCCATCATCGCCTGACTTAACATGACAGCAGGCACATGCATAGGGGGTGTGTGTGTGTGCAGTGTGCAATGCACCATGTAGCGGGCTTCTTCCATGTGCAAGCACTGCACTCAGCAGGCGTCTCAGAGCAGACTCAGTCACTTGATGTTCTAGAGCTCACTGCAGTGATTAATGTGCTGCCTTTTCCTAAGTAGAGATCTTAATGTGTGAAGTTTGGAAGTTAGTGTTGGCATGATAAGTTTGCTTTAGGTCCTGAACAATTTTTTGGTAGCGTTTTGTGTTACTTCACAATATGTCTAGTACTGAGAGAGTTTATGTTGCTGTTACTCAGAAAGGGGGAAATGTCCAAACTCCACTCTGCACTCTTTTTTGAAGGAGGTGCTGTGGGAGTGGGTTCTGTGGATTCAGAATATATGCTTGGATTTAATATAGTATGGGAGAGAATATGTGTGTTATTTATTTATTTAATAGTATTTCTATACTGCCTTCTCCTTCAATCAAGGCGGTCTCACAGCAAGCAATCAAAAAGTGAACAAGTATTTTCATGCAGTGATGCGTGTTAAGTGTTTGTGGTGGTGAGCATTTGATTTAAATTGTGCATTCTACATTGCGCGCTATTGTACATTGTGAACTATTATACATTGTGAGCTATTATAGAGATATATACAAGGTTGGGGGGGTGGGTCCGTAGTTCTGGCTTGGTTAGTAGATCAAGTGGTATGTCCACAGTGTTCCATGAATAGAGTTGTTTTCAGTTGTTTATGGAAGTCCTTGAGGTCTGTGGTTTGTCTCAGTTCAAATGGGAGGGTGTTCCAGATTAATGGAGCAGCCAGTGAGAGTGATCTTTCTGCGGTGTCCTTGCGGGACTTGACGAAGTCTATTAGGGTGTTTACTCGGTTGGTTGTGCCTCTTCTCCTTGGTCGTGTGTTTGTGTCTGGTTGAATGAGAGTGTGAAGGCTTATGGCTGAGGAGAGTTGTTTGATCTTGAAAATGTTTATGATTGTTTTGTATCTGATGTGTGCGCTGATTCGGAGCCAGTGTAGGTCTTTCAGAATTGGTGTGATGTGCTCTTGTCTTGGAGTACCAGATATTATGCGGGCGGCTGTATTCTGTGCTAGCTGTAGTGGTCTGAGTGTCTGCTTTGGGAGCCCAAGTTAGATTGGATTGCAGAAGTCTAGTATTGGTGTTATTAGAGCCTTGCAGACTGTGCGAAAGTGCTCTGTGGCGAGGAGGGGCTTAAGTCTTCTGATGAGTCTCATTCTGTTGTATGTGCTTTTGGTTGTTTTGCTTATGTGTGAGTGGAGGTTCAGTTCCTTGTCCAAGGTCACTCCGAGGTACTTTACCTCTGATTTTATGGGTATGGATGTGTCTTTTATCTTGATGTTGGGTGGTGGTTTGAAGTCTGAATTTTGCGTGATGATCATGGCCTCTGTCTTGTTGTAGTTTATTGAGAGGTTGTTATTTTGAAACCAGCTTATCATTTGTATGAGGTAGTTTGTTATTTTGGAGTAGTCCGGGTTGTCGACTGAGATAGGTGTGTATATCATGATGTCATCCACGTAGATTGTGTATTGTATTTTGTGTTCTTTCATGACATCGCATATTGGCTGGATGTAGAGGTTGAATAATAGTGCTGATAGGGCTGATCCTTGTGGTAATCCTTGGGTGACTTTTACGGGTCGGGAGGTGTTGTGTCCTACCTTGACCTGTATCTGTCTGTCAGTCAGGTACGAGTGAAACCATTTCAGGGTGGGCCCGTGTAGTCCAATGTTCTGTAGTCTTTCCAGTAGAGTCTTGTGGTCAACTGTGTCAAACGCTGACGAGATGTCTATGAAGATCATTATGATTCCTTTCTTGGTGTTGTCTATGAGGCGGAGGATGCTGTCGAAGAGGTATAGAAGAAGTGTTTCTACCCCATGGTTGGAGCGGAAGCCATGTTGATTGTCGTCAAGTGGAGCGTGGGTGTCAATGTGATCTTGTAGTTGGTGCTGTACTGTTTTTTCAATTATTTTTGCGAGTAGGGGTATGCTGGAGATGGGTCTGTATGCTGCTGGATTGTTCTTGTCGAGTGTGGATTTCTTCGGGATAGGTCTTATTGTGGCGAGCTTTAGTTGGTTTGGCATGAATCCTTGTTTTAGGGAGCTGCGCACCATTTTGTGTATGGTGTGGATGAAGTTTGATTTGGTGGCCTTCATCCAAGTCACTGGGCATGGATCTGTAGGGGCTGTGCTTGTCTTGATTGCTGTGATGATGTGGGATAGTTGCTCTGTGGATGGGGTGCTGAAGGTTCCCCAGGTTTTTGGGGAAGAGTTAGTCTTTGGGGCTGTGCTGGGTCTTGTTTTTTCTACCGAGTGGAATTTCTCTTGGATGTAATCTGCAAATTTCTGTGGGTCTATTTGCACTTCGTCTTCTGTTTTCTGTTCCTTAGTGAGGGTTTTTACGATTTCGAATAGTTCTCTGGGTTTGTATGGTATTCCTGCTTTGTTTGGTTGATGCGTTCGTTGTATTGATGCATGTTCCGAGAGTCTGAGCCGGATCGCTCGTTTTGTTCGAACCACATAGTACAATGAACAAGGGCACACAATAAGGTACACCACAAAGTGGGATGAACAATCCGTATGCCATCTAGTGGAAAAAATACGAGAAGTGTGGACGTCAACCCAATCCGGTCCAATTAAGGACAACGTACAGTATGCACAAGCCCCACAAGTAAAATGTCCATTGTCTGTATGACGAATTTCCGGACGATCTTGTGTAACTGTAGTCTTCATAAGGAGATCCCGAAGGTTGGTACCTCTTGAATAGGCGATTTGTAAACCCTTCTCGCGAAAACAGGAGTGTATACCCAACACTGGCCAGAAACGACGAAGGAGCTGAGTAACCTTATAGATGCCCCTAGTGTAAGGAAGGACCCCTGTAATCGTTAAGTCTTGATCTTGAGACCTATTTGGCGAACCCGACCACTCACTATGCACAAAACGCGCCCTTTTATAAGCCCGATTTATAACAAAACGGGGGTATCCCCTCTGAGATAAACATAATGAAAGGTCCCCCGAATGTGCCTTAAACTCCTGTAAGGATGAGCAATTACGCTTCAAGCGTAAGAACTGCCCAAAGGGCAACCCCTGCTTTAAAGCCCGCGAATAGAAGCTGTCATAGCGGAGCAGGGTATTACGCTGCACTGGTTTGCGGTAAAGGGTCATTTGAAAACCCATAGGAGTTAAAGAAACAGTGACATCCAAAAAATCCAACTGCTGAGAGGCAACATGTGCCGTGAACTGAATCCTAGGGAGATGAGTGTTTAACCGTCTTATGAACCGTCTTTGTGGTGTACCTTATTGTGTGCCCTTGTTCATTGTACTATGTGGGTCAAACAAAATGAGCGATCCGGCTCAGACTCTCGGAACATGCATCAAGATTGAGGACAAAATCCCTTTCGGCCCCTATAGTGGATCATTGTATCTCTCAAGGTCATCTGTTTACCTCCCTGTGCTGGCGGGTACTTGATTTTATACCGCACGATCCACGGGGTGGTGATAGGGAGCAAAAACTACAGTATCAAGAACAATGTTATTTATTTATTTTATTTATTTATTTATTTATATTCTCTTATATACCGCGCTATTCTGCATCAGTGCGGTTTACATTGAACAAACTGAAATTACATTGAACAGGGCATTATAACTTGGAGATAACTATTTACAGGGAACATGGGCTATGGAGGGTTAAGTGGCTTGCCCAAGACCACAAGGAGCACCTGTGGGACTAGAAACCCCAGTCCTTCCGGCCCAAGGCTGCTGTCCTCTAGTGGGATTTGAACCCCTGACCTTCCGGCCTGAAGTACCTTGCCCCAACCACTAGGCCACTCCTCCACTCCACGTTGGATTCATATGTTAGGTTCCGTTACCCCTAAGGGTTTAAATCAACAAATTGACTGGTACACTATAATTTAATATTCTTTTTACACTCCTGTAGAGGGATTCCCTGATGGTGGGAGTTTCCTCGTACTCAGGGTGTCTTTTCATTGGCTCTTAGTTCCTCAGGTGTTTCTGACGTCAGAAGCCGAAGATTGAAAGGCTTGCTACACTCCCACTGGTTAGCTCACTGCATGATTGCCAACTGTTGCTCACGGACGGACCTGAAGCAGGGTTTGTTGCAAATATAATAAACCCGAAACGAGCGCTACGTCGTGTTGTCTATTTGGCACTATTGGCAGTTCCTGATACCTAAGCTAAGTTTTTAAACTTTTTTCAAATATATTAATAAAAGGAGACGTCACAGTGGTGCTCTGCCTGATTACATAGCACTGGGCTGACATTCTCCAACAAAAATATTTTTTCTAACACTGGGGATTTTATGTTATCGGAAGCAGTCTATTTTAGCAGCCTGGAAGGATGACAATCCAAATCTCTCAGTTAGGTTCTCCTGCACAAGTATATTCCCCCCATGAAACAGTTGACCTACCCATAGAATATCTTTCTCAACCTAGCTCTTCCAACATTCTTTCCGTCCATTAACTTGCACCAGCTGCTTATACTAAATTGACGAAACATTGGTAAATCATAAGGTAAATTGGTAAATCATAAGATGTCTTACAGTAGGAGTCCACCATAATAATTGCCTTTATAGTATGACGAATAAGCGATGACTTTAACATAGATATCGTGATACTCATTGTGGGCAGAGTAGGCAGTCTAAAAGGAGACACAAGTACTTTCTCCATCTCAACACACGGTGAGGAGGAATCTTCCAAGATCCACTCTACCCCATATTTTAGTAATGAAGCAACATGATCAATCCCAAAATCCGGGATGCCAAACACCCCGCCCCCTCTTTTCCTAGGCAATTTTAACGCTGACAGAGTTACACATGGGGGTATGTTTACTAAACTGCAGTAACGTAGCAGCGGCTATGTTAACATGTTAATGTAACATTAATGCATGTTAACGTTACCTAACGCGCATTAACGTCACTGGCCGCAGTAAGTCCCACAGAGGGTGGAGAGAGGGTGGAGAGAAGGGGGTCAATGAGCGGGGAGTGGGTGGGGAGAGGCTCCTGCTACGCTAACGCGGGGAAATGAAGGGCTGAACATTATTGGGACTGAAAACCTGTCGTTAGATGTACATTTGCAAGAGGGTGAAACCATTTCAGCGTCAGCAATGTACAACATAGGCAGGGAACCCAAGGAGGGGGGATAATAGTAATCCATGTGCAGCAACAGCATAGTGCCCAAGTATGAAAGGCCACTATGGCGATAGTGCAAATTGGGCATAGGGTGCTGCAGGTGGGACATGTAGTGGGGGCAGCTGGGGCACAGGGTGGACTAGGCTGTCGTCTAGGTGGCATATAGGAACATAGGAAGCGGAAATCAGCAAGACAGTGGCTGACCAAGGCCAAACACAATCCACCTACATCTATCTGGTCCACCCTAGCCAATAGTTGCCAGGGCACTGAGCTGACATCTCCCCAGCCATCTCTCCCCTATGTGGAAGGCACATAATATTGGTAGACAGTGATGGGGGGGATGTGAGGATGTCCATGTATGCCTCCCCACCCCAGACCCTGCTCCCCAGGTGACCGCCTACCTGCACAGTGGATGGCATGGGACTGCGCACTACCAGCATCGACAGCATATGGTCATGTCAGCATGGTGGGGGGGGGGGGGGTGCCCATGCTGGAGGGGGCAGTGGCACCTGCCTGCAGTGGACCTAGGCCATGCCCTGTACCAGTACGTGGTGTGCAGTGCAACAGAAAAGGTCTGGCTGAGGAAAAGTACAGGTAGCTTCAGGGACTGCTGTGCTTCTATGGCAACAGTGTGGTGCAGTACACACAGTCAGTGTGTCCAGAAGCAAGGAGTCACAGGTTCAAGTCCCAGCCATGGATCTGGCAGAACATATCCCTATGTTTTACCCTACGATGCAGATACAACATCAACATGTGCAATCCCCGAAGCAGCGGCCAAGAGGGGCAAAAACACCCACACACACAGGCTCCACTATCCAAAGCCTCATGGAGAGTCAGGCTGTTGGGAGCAGCACTTACTACCAAGGCACTAATACTACCACCTGCATACCTTAGCAATGCCTGCACTGTGCTCAGGACTAGTGTGGCGGGCAGGTCTGCTAACCACCCCTATCCTGGCACAATGCTGTAATAGGAGTGGGAGTGTGTGTATGTCTATCCACTGTTTAGTGGCTGCCTACACCTCAATGGGCTCACAATGCACACACTGTTTCCATCATTAGCCTGCCAATGTGCATAATGAGGAGCATGGTATTGTGGGTATGGGCCAGACAGGGCAGGATGCATCTGCATAGGGTGTAGTGTAAGGGTTGGGACATTGTAGTGCCTGAACACCACCTGCACGGACAGGGTGGCCACAGCATGTCATGCTGGGAGGTCACTCTCACCCTGACTGAACAGTGACCATAGCATGTCTAGGTTACCACATAGTGCTAGACACTGTCTGTTTCTAGTGATATTGTGTGATTCCTGTTCTGGGGCCTAATCCCTGAGATATCTGCTTGGTGTCTGTGCTCATATCCCATGCATGGGTACTGGGTGCATGCACTATGGGCTGTCTGCAGTTAGTATGTGCATGGCTGGAATACCTTGCAGGGTGCAGACTAACTGTACTCTCTGCTGGTGAATGTCGGATAGTGGTGGGATGCAGCTGAGTGTTTCCAGGCTTACTGCCTGTCTGCCAGTGTCCTTGTAAATTGTACAGATCTGCATCAACTGCCCTGGACAGCCCTCTTTCACCAATAGGACTGGGGTTGCTGGTCCCACAGCTCCTCGGCATGTTCCTTCACCTCCACTATTGCAAAGATGTAGAGTGCGGGTCTGTTGGGGGCATATCCTGTACACCACCTTGACCCAGAAAGGGCAGTTTGTTAGGTGATGCTACATAATCCACATGTGAGTTCAGACACCCCCCCCCCCCTCCTGCTCTTGTAACAAGTGACCATAGGGACTAAACATGACTGTGGAATACAGTTGGACACAAGATTATCCCAGGTATGAATGCAAGGAATACCTACCACATACAGGCAATAATGGAGACCTGCAGCAAAGCCTATCTCAACCAACTCGGGTACTGCGGACCTGCTGCTGGGCACCCCACCTCACCTCAGGGTGAGCACAGAACCCGCACAATGTCATGGTCTGTAGCTACTCTGTGCCAGTATCACACAGGGTCAGTTCCACCTACCAAGCTGAGGTGCTGGGGAGGTGCATATCCCATCTGCTGAACAGATGTAGACTGCTGATCTGCATGTGCAGTGCATCATGGTTACCAGTTGGTGTACCCTATCCTGGCACACAGAGCAGACAGTTTGTGGAGTGACCTGCATTCCTTCTGTACCCAGCCATTGCTATGCAACAAGCCAAAGAGGTATAGCCTACTGTTTAGTACAATGACATTCTAGGCAGTGGTCATGGGTTTGATTCCGCATTGTTCCGTCCTTTCATGCCTGTCCTACTCAAATATTTTGCATGCCTATAACAGTCATATCTTTGCAGATCTGTGCTGCCAGCCCATAATACCCTCACCCAGTTGCCAACAATCCTTCAGTCCATCTATCTGGTCTGTCAGCTGTGTAGAGTCCTGTCTTCCTGTGCAGGCTGCCACCCAATGTCCTGCACTGGGGACTGGGTTGGCAGGAACCACCGCTGGGACTTGAACCTGTAACCTTCTGCTCCTGAACACACTGGCTGTGTGTACTGCACCACACTGTTGCCACAGGGACAGTTCATTCCCTGGGGATACCATGACTATTTGTCAGGCAGAGCCTGTCTGTTGCAGTGCACGGCACCCACCTAAACAGGGCTAGGCCACGGTCTGCTGTGGGCAGCAGCCATTGCCCCCTCCACCACCAGTACCCCTCCGCCACCATGCTGACATGCCCTTCTGCTGGTGGTGCGCAGTCTCAGGCCATCCAGTGTGCCTGTAGGTGGCTGCCTATGGTGCGGGTTCTGGGGTAGGGGTGCCTGCATAGATGTCCACGCTTCCCCCCAGCACCGCCTGCCAATGTTCTCTGCCCTTGGGGGAACCTGCTGGGTACTATCCCCTGTGACACTATGGGAAACACACTCGTGCCCATGTTGGGCCCTCATCAGTTGTTGTCTGGCTACTCTACTGTTTCAGCATTCCTATGGGCCACCTAGGCATCACCCCTAGTCCGCACTGTAGTCCAGCTGCACCACAGCATGTGCCGCCTGCAGCCCTCTGTATCCCCTTTTCCAGCATCTGTCCAGTTGCCCGTTCCGACATGCCCACCCTGCTGTTGCGGGACATGTGCACGCCATAGGAAACTTGTCCAATGACAAGGGAAAACCCTGATCAGCGCTATTTCACTGTGGGATCATTCACCTTGTATGGGGACAAAGCATAGACCCTTCCAAAATAATATCTTTTTTTTTTTAGCTTTCTCAGTAGTGTTTTTTGCTGTTTCCCATTAATATCACTATTGGCCAGCTTGGTTATGTTTTTTTTCCATTTTGTTCAGGTCCTTTTCAATGTTTATTTGCCCTTTTGTTCTGTGCACATGTATCACACTTATCACTTTTTGTAGGTTTCCCTGGCTTTGCTGTACATTGCTGACGTAAATGGTTTCTCTTCCCTTTAAATCTGCTCTAATGCCAGGCTTTTCACTGGCATTAGTTTTCAGACCCAGAATCCACAGCGTTAGTGTGCAGGAAGCCTCTCCCCTCCCACTCTCCACCCATTGACCCTCTCTCTCCGCCCCTGGGGAGCTTACTCTGCCCTCCGGGAGCCTTTCTTCGCCTTCAGCGCTCATTTGCGCCGCTGCGCGCGTTATCGCGCGCTAATGTACCTTTGCACCCGGTAAAGCACCATTATCACGCGATAACGTGCCTTATCGCCCGATAACGTGACAGCAGCGCAAATAGCGCCCTTTAGTAAACATACCCCTATGATAAAATGAGGAAAATAGTTAAGAAAAAACTAAAAGGAGCAGTTGCAAAGGTTAAAGATTTACATCAAGCATGGGAGTTGTTTAAAAATACTATCCTGGAAGCCCAGACCAGACCAGCTGTATTCCATGCTTTAAGAAAAAACTGCCAGCATGGTTTAAAGGTAAGGTCAAAGAGGCTGTTGTTGCCAAAAAAGCATCTTACAGGAAATGGAAAAAGAAGCCAAATGACAAAAACTGGAAACAACATAAACACTGGCAAGTTAGATGCAAAGTATTGATAATGCAGGCAAAGCAAGAATTTGAAAAAAAAGCTTGCTGTGGAAGCAAAAATGCATAATAAAAACTTTCTCAAGTACATTTGTAGTAAAAAACCTTTGAGAGAGTCAGTTGGACCATTAGATGATGGAGGGGTAAAAGGGGCACTAAGAGGGGACAAGACCATAGCGGAGAGACTGAATGGATTATTTGCTTCAGTCTTTACTAAGGAAGATGTAGGGATGTTACCCATGTCTGAAGTGGTATTTAATGGTGATGCCACAGAAGAATTGAACGAAATATCAGTAAACCGGGAAGATATGTTACAATTATTTGATAAACTGAAGAGTAGAAAATCACCTGGACGAAATTGCACACATCCAAGGGCATTGAAAAAACTGAAATATGAGATTGCAGACCTACTATTAGTAATCTGTGAACTATCATTAAAATCATTGGTAATACCTGAAGATTGGAAGATGGCTAATGTAATGCCAATCTTTAAAAAGGGTTCTAGAGGTGATCTTGAAAACTACAGACCGGTGAGCCTGACCTCAGTACTGGGAAAAATGGTAGAAACCATTATAAAGAGCAAAATTACTAAACATGTAGATAGTCATTGCTTAATGAGAGACAGCCAACATGGCTTTAGCCAAGGAAGGTCTTGTCTTACTAATCTGCTCTGTTTTTTTGAAGGTGTGAATAAACAGGTAGACAAAGATGAGTCGGTGGATATAGTGTATCTGGATTTTCAGAAAGCCTTTGACAAGGTCCCACATGACAGACTCTTTGCAAAATTAAAAAGTCATGGGATAGAAGGCAGTGTACTACTGTGGATCAGGAACTGGTTAAAAGACAGAAAGCAGAGGGTAATGCTAAATGGCCAGTTATCCCAATGGATAAAGGTGAATAATGGAGTACCTAAGGATCTGTGCTGGGTCTGCTGCTTTTTAACATGTTCATTAATGACCTAACAATGGGAATAACGAGTGAGGTAATCTAATTTGCAGATGACACAAAATTATTCAAAGTTGTTAAAACCGAAGAGTATTGTGAAAGAGGACCTTGATAAATTGGAAGACTGGACATTCAAATGGAGGATGAAATTTAATGTGGACAAGTGCAAAGTTATGCACCTAGGAAAGTACAACCCAAACTACGGTTACACGATTCAAGGTTACATAGTAACATAGTAAATGACGGCAGATAAACACCAGTATGGTCCATCTAGTCTGCCCAGTATGATGGCAAGAGTAGTTGCACCTGCCGCTTCGTGCAGGCCGCCCCTCCCCAAGTCTTTGTTTAGGGGTCAAACCAACACTCCATGTAGGACACCCCTTATTTGTTAAGAAGTTAGATGGTTCAATTTATTTTGATTTTATCCTGTTGCTGTAAAGGGATCCACTGTGTCTGTCCCATGCCATTTTGAATTCCGTCACTGTGTTTTCCCCCACCACTTCCATCCGGAGGGCGTTCCAAGCATCCACCACCCTTTCAGTGAAAAAGTATTTCCTGACATTGCCTTTCAATTTACCCCCTTGCAGCTTCATGTTATGCCCTCTAGTTTTACAGCTTCCCCGTCTTTGGAAGAGGTTTGTTTGTTCATCATTTCTCTAAGTATTTAAAGGTCTGAATCATATCTCCCCTGTCCCTCCTCTCCTCCAAAGTGTACATGTTTAGGTCTTCAAGTCTCTTCTCATAAGGCTTCTGATGCAGGCTCCAAATCATTTTGGTCACCTTCCTCTGAACAGTTTCCAGTCTTTTTACATCCTTTGCAAAATACGGTCTCCAAAACTGAACACAATATTCCAAGTGAGGCCTCACCAGTGACTTGTACAGTGGCATTAGTACCTCTTCCTTTCTACTGGTAATTCCTCTTTGTATGCAGCCCAACCTTCTCCTGGCTTTTGCCACCGCCTTGTCGCACTGTTTTGCCACCTTGAGATCTTCAGAAATAATCACACCAAGGTCTTTCTCCTGATCCGTGCACACCAACCTCTCGCCCCCCTATCGCATCCATTTCCCTTGGATTTCTGCTAGCCAAGTTCATGACTCTGCACGCCTTTGCATTAAATCTTTATTGCCAAGCATTAGACCATTCTTCCAGCTTTTGTAGATCTTTCCTCATGTTAACCACTCCCTCGAGGGAGTCCACTCTGTTGCAAATTTTTGTGTCATCTGCAAAAAGACAGACTTTTCCGTTCAGTCCTTCAGTAATATTGCTCACAAATACATTGAACAGTGCTGGGCCCAGGACCGATCCCTGGGGCACCTCGCTAATCACCTTCCCTTCATCTGAGTGAGCTCCATTTACCATCACCTTCTGTCGTCTGTCAGTCAACCAATTTCTGATCCAATTTACCATCTTGGGATCCATCCCCAAGCTACTGAGTTTATTGATAAGCCTCCTATGAGGAACAGTATCAAAGGCTTTGCTGAAATCCAGGTAGATGACATCCATTGCATGCCCCTGATCCAGTTCCCTGGTCACCCAGTCGAAGAAGTCAATCAGATTTGTTTGGCAGGATCGTCCTTCGGTAAAACCATGTTGCCTCGGGTCTTGCATCCTGTTGGTTTTGAGAAAGTTCACTATTCGCTCTTTCAGGAGCACCTCCATTACTTTTCCCGCCACCGAGGTGAGGCTCACAGGCCTGTAGTTTGACACTTCTTCCCTGTCACCACTTTTGTGTAGAGGTACGACATCAGCCATTCTCCAGTCCTGAGGAACCTCTCCTGTTTCCAAGGATCTGTTGAAAACGTCCTTTATCGGCTCTGCAAGAACCTCTCTGAGCTCTTTCAGTATCCTGGGATGTATCCTATCCGGTCCCATAGCCTTGTCCACTTTCAGTTTTGCAAGCTGTTCTAACACTTCATCTTCTGTGAATGGTGTGGTATCTACTTCATTCCCATTTTTATATTTGGGAGTCACAGGAGGTCCTTCTCCAGGACTTTCTTTAGTAAAAACAGAGCAGAAGTATTCGTTTAGCAATTTTGCTTTTTCACTGTCACTTACCACGAGTCCGTCGCAGCACTTCTGAGTCCTGCAATTCCACCTCTGATCTTCTTCCTTTCCCAAATATACCTGAAGAAAGTTTTGTCGCCACACTTAACATCTTTAGCCTATCCGCTGCACTGGTCCTGATCACAGTGCCGACATTGCTAATCTGTGCAGGAGGTAGTAGTAGTGCTCTGGTGATAACTGCAGCTCTGTGCTGGGGCCAACAGCCTGACAATCCATGAAGCTGTGGATAGTGGAGCCCTTGTGAGTGGGTGTCCATACCCCTGTGCACCGCTGCGTTGGGGTTTGCCCTTGTTGTTGTTGTGGCTGCATTGTGGGCTAAAACTATGGGGAGATGCTCTGTAGGATCCACAGATGGGACGTGAACCTCTGCTCTTGGACATGCTGGCTGAGTGTACTGCACCACACTGTTGCCACAGCAGCATAGTGGTCCCTGGGGCTACCCTTCCGTTCCTTGGCCAGACCTCTTCTGTTGCACTGCACACCATGTACTGGTACAGGGCATGGCCTAGGTCCACTGCAGGTGGGTGCCACTGCTCCCTCCAGCACAATCACCCACCCCCTCTGCCATGTTGCCATGACCATATGCTGTTGGTGCTGGTGGTGCGCCATCCCAGGCCATCCAGGGACAGGTAGGCAACTGCCTAAGGTGTGTTTTGTGGGGTAGGGGTGGCTACATAGATGTCCACGCTTCCCCTGGCACTGCTTGTCAATGTTATGCGCCCCTTGGGGTGCCTGCTGGGTAATGTCTCCTGGATGGGACACTGTGGGACACAGACTCATGGGCATGTCTGACCCTGGTCAGTTGCTGTCTTGCTGGTTTCCATTTTCTGCATTCCTATGTGCCACCTCAGCAACCGCCGAGTCCACCCTGTGCCACAGTAGCCCCCACTGCATGTCCCGTCTGCAGCCCCCATGCCCCATCACCATAGTGGCCTTTCATACCAGGGCACTATGCTGTTGCTGCAAATGGAGCTCTACTATCACCTTTCTTGGGCTCCCTGCCTATGCTGTACATTGCTGACACTGAAATGGTTTCTTTCTCTTGCAAATGTGTGCTAACGCCAGGTTTTCAGTTGCGTTAGGATTCAGCCCTTAATTTCTCCATGTTAGTGTAGAAGGGGCCTCTCCCCGCCCACTCCCCGCCCATTGACACCTTCTCTCCACCCTCTGCGGGACTTACCGCGGCTGGGAACGTTAAGGCGAGTTATGTAACGTTAAGGCGCGTTAATGTTACGTTACGTTACGTTAACGGGCCTTAATGTTACATAACGTGCCTTAACGTAGCCGCTGCTACGTTACCGCAATTTAGTAAAAATGCCCCTAAGAGAATAAGGCCTTCACAGATAAACGCTGCTCTTCTTCTGCCAGTGGGAAGAACTGAGCAGTGAGGATCATCATGCAAAATTTGATTTGTGTGCGCCAAGGACTGAACAAACTCAAAAATATGCCACAAAAATAAAAAAGGTTGAGAAGCATTGACATAGTGATTAAAGACTTGCCCTTCTCTCTCAATTACAGACACATAGAGAGCCAATACAGATATAAATGCAGAGACATTCATTCATGTGCACGTACGCACACACACGCATACTAACATATACAGGGCCAGCTGGAGAATATCTGATGCCCTACACAAACCTTTATCCATGCAACCGCAATAGTTAAGCATGTTCTCCCCCCCCCCCCACCCCCCTCCATTCAGCATTTCCCCTTCCGTGGCTTATCACTCGCCAGGTATCCAACATGCCTCCTTCATTAACACCCCTCCCCCTCCAAAGTATCAACTTCTCTCCTTCCCTTCCCTACTCCCTTAGACTATTCCTAGGTGATGCCAGACTTCTAACGGTTAGAGCAGCAGGATGAGACTCGACGAAACAAGGGATAAAATTCCATTTCAGCTCCTTGTGACCTTGGGCAAGTCACTTATTCCTCTATTGCCTCAAACTTAGGAACTCTTTTCCTAAAGTGCGCTAAACAGTTAATGTGCGATTTTACTCATAGTAACTGCCCAAGGGCCCATGGTGACTGTTACTGCGGGGACATAACAGTTGCCGTCTGCTGTGAATCGCACATTGTGGTGGTGAATGGTTGGGTTAGGGGTGGAGAGCGGGCATAGAGAGCACATTGCAGTTACTGTGTGGAGTCATCGCGCACGGTCAATGTTGCAATTAGTGTGGGTGCAATTAATGCCATCTCAATAGGTGGAGTTAAGTTCACCCACAGTAATTGTGCTGTGTGTTAGGAAACATGCTGACCATGTCTCTGATTCCCCCAACAAATAGTCCAGCATCATCCCTGATTCCCTCCCCCAATTGTTCCATATCTCTTCTTCCCTGCCCCCTGCCACCCCCACTGTCTTACCTCTGTCTTCATCCTGAGCCACAGCTGCATATAAAATGAAATCAGCATGCCGATGGGCCTTAGAGCCTCCTCTGATGCATACTACTTTATCAACATTACATCAAATTCTAACATTGAAAGTCTGCTGGAAATAAAAAGCTTTGACTTATTTTTATAAAGGTCTAACTGAGACCTGACGCAACGCAAGTGGCAGTTCATGGTACAAGGTAGGAGGATGCTTTAAATGCAGCTTTGATGGGCAGGAGGATGGAGGTAGGGAGCTGGCAGCGGCAGGGGGAAGGGGAAGGGAAGAGGGGGTGATGCTGAACGCCAAGTGGAGTAGAAAAGGATAGGTAAGGAGAAATTCTGAACACCTGATGGGTGCCTCTGTGGATGCCTCTATCATGTTGCAATGCCGACTCATGAACCCCCATGCGCAAAACACAGAAAAGCCACACACAAACCCTGGCAATGAAGACACACATTCAGATATGTGAGCATGCATGTGCACATGTAGGAGTAGAAAACAATTCCATGAGGCATGCTCTGTGTGTTTTTTCCCACCTGTGTAGCCTAATGGTTTGGTAATTAAGCGGCCAGGATTTGGTTAACACTAGTACTCTTTGTAAACTTGGGCAAATCATGTAATCCCCCTTTGACTCTGAAGAAGGGCCTGGCAATCAACTTGTGGTCACACTGCTAAGAAAACCGGAGCTGCTGGGTCACCAGGAGTCAGCATTGACGCGAAGGCACATATTGCATTGTTTCTTAACTAGCATAGCTAAATGACAGCAAACCAAGACCCATGTGGAGGAGTAGCCTAGTGGTTAAAGCAACAGCCCAGTACCCAAGAGATGAGGGCTCAATTCCCACCAGTACCTTTTGTGACCTTGGGCAAGTCACTTTACCCTTCAATGCCTCACAAGAAAGCCCTGGCAATCTACTTCTGGTCACACCAAGCCAAGAAAACCCAGGGGCTGTTGGGTCAGCTTTGACTTGAAAGCACTTGAAAAAAAAGATCAGCATTGGCCTCCCATAAGGTGTTTAGGGTTGTAACAGCTGCTCTGTGCACATTACCCCCTCTCCCCTCAAATGTATGCTTTTGCTTTGGCTTGTAACTGCCATTCTGTACAGGTTACAACCCAAAGCAATGTGAGGTGGGGTATCATATATTTCCAAAAAATGTTAATTCATAATAGCAGCCCTGTATATACAATACGTAGAAACCCTGAAAATGTGCATCATCACTCAACAAACTAATAGATTTTAGTTTAATGAGGTATCCTATAATGAACCATAATAAGGTTACTTTTATAACAGGACAATATGGATACCGCCTACTTGTCTTTATAAAATACTAGTGCAGGTGGCAGAGAATGAATGTAGGCGTAATCACTTATACCTCCTGGTGAGCAGGTGTAAATATTCACACGTACTTGACGCACATATACATGTTGATTAAGTTATTTGCTAATCTACATGTGTACATGAAAATTCAGCCTGCACTCCATCCACACTGTGAACCTGGCTACACTTCCTGGGAAAGTATTCACCTTCATGCCGAACTGCATGCTTTATGGTAGCCGGAATTTTATAAAAGGAAATTTACGCATGTATGTGGCTACATACATGGGCAAATTACTTTAGAAAATTCCCTCCAATGTATTGTGTAGAAGTCACTGGGCCAAACTTCAGATATAATTATATACATTTTAATGTCTTTAATGGCCAGAATAAGAAATATTACAAAGCCCAACTTTATTGAAATCTTTTAAAAAATGTGAATGAATTGTGGTAAAGTCAGCTATCCTGAGAGTGGGGGAGGTGAGAAGCATAACGAATTCACCCTAGTTAAGGGTCCCCTTCTAGGAGTGCAGGGAGAGAAAGCCACAGCCAGGTTTCAAAGACAGAAAACCCCCAGTTGGAACAGGTTTCAGCCAATGACTGATAAAGTAAGAAAGAGGGATTGCAAGCACGAGGACCAAAGCCCTTACTTTAACAAGTGCACTGATTGTTCTAATATCAGAAGGCAAGGGGATTACCAACACCTGGGAAAGAAAGAGGTGGGATTAAGACCCTGGAGGTATAAGCCTGGGTTAGATTATGCAGAGAGGGAGAGACGAGAAAGGGGGAGACGAGAAGGAAAGCAGCCGGGAGAGCAGCTGAGACAGAAGCAGAGAGAAGGAGTGGATTCTTGGAGAAGAGCTGAGCTACCCAGAGCAGAGAGAGCTGAATTCCCTGCAACAGGTTGCCAACAGAGGTGGGGACCAGGAAGTGGAGAAGTTTTCAGACCACCAGAGAGGTTGTCAGCTGAGCAGTCTGACCAGGTCGGTGAGTCAGAACCCATGAAGTTGGGAGAACCAGTGTCAGAGTTGGGGGAAGAAGATTGCTTTATGGATTGCTCTCTATGTCAAGCTCTAGACAGTAGGTCTTGAGGAAAAGCAAGCCCTGAAAGAAGTAATTCTCCTTGGAAGTTAACCAAATGGCAGAAGCAGTGTGGAGATAAATTCCTGTCTGTTTTAAAAGGGAAATTTACTGCAATGTAAGCCTGATCAGGAAGCTCTGATTCATGCTTGTTTGTCACCTGTGTTTGAACTGTGCAACGGCAAGAAAAGCCAAGTTAGCTGCTATAAGAGTTTTTGCTTGCTCCTCTCCTATATGAAAAGCCTGCTAAGAGTTTTGATAACAGCTTGGAATGTTTGTTTTGTTCTAAGTTTGGTTTCACGTAGAAATGAAGCCTAGAGAGGTTTTTGAGGCTGGCAGAAACCAAACTGCTGTAGAAGAATTAAGCCTGAATTTTTCTTTATGCTCTGATTAACAAGGACTAAACAGAAAAGTGGCAGCCTAGTTTCTAAAGGCAATTGGTTCTGCAAGTAAGAGGACTTTAAAAAGCCATTTCTGAGTTCTTTTGGTTTGTTTGCCATTATTTGCTGTACCTTAAGCAAATCCTACAGTTATAATCCTGTAAATGATACCTTGAACCTGCTGTGTTTTGTGTTATGGAAATAAACTTTCTGTTACAAGCCTTACCCTCGGTTACCTCAACTACAAACCTTCTACTTAAAGCACCAACACATTTTTAGCAGTACTACACTTCCCAGAAGCCAACATGAAGAAATAGGCTGCTAGGAGCTGATAGAAGAAGGAACCCTCAACCACCATGCCCCTCGACCACTAGAGGCAAGTGGCTTCGGGCGTTGTGCTTGTGACAGAATACATTCACTATGCCACTGATCACTTATCTTCAATATGGATCCTAGAAGTTATTAGTATTAGTATTTAGCTCACGCCTTTCGGAGAAGACCAAGGCGAGTTACATTTAGGTACAGTATGCATTTCCCCTTCCTCAAAGGTTCATGTAAAGTCTGTCATGGACATGAAAAGACTGAACTTACAGCTGGAGCATTTCAACAAGCCTGAAGTCAGACAGGCAAACAACAAACTCCAATATATTAAATTTGAATTGTCACAGAAAAATTCTCAAAAATAGAAGCATTTTTCACATAAGTAAGGGCTATGACGAAGTCCCTGCTGTTTCAGAAGTCTCGCTGCAACTGTTCTGGTAAATCCACTTGTTTTCCTTAGAAGCAGTTTACAAAATATCTGGGCTTGCATTTACACATCCAAAATAACTTGTACAGAATGAGATTTTGGGTGAGCCAAAGTTTGAGGTGTGTGAGCATCTGACGGAATTCTTTTCAGGATTGTATTGGGAGTGGATGCCTTAATGACTCTTCACAAGATTGTGTATTACATGAGTGGCTTTCTCGTTCTTATTCAGACTTATGTAGTCATCATAACCTATTTTTGGTAATTGTGAGATCGATTTTTAGTCTTTCCAACCTAACAGAAGTTGGAATTATACAAAAGCGGTTAAGAATGACTAGGGGCAAAATAACTATCCAAAAAGGTTATGGAATGGGATGAGGAGGTCACGTGATGCAGGAGAGATGAATAGACGCATGGCAAAGGAGCTTCCAGAAGTCCTTCCAAAAAACTGCTAAAATACCTGCAAAAAGCAGGTGCCTCAAAGTATCCTCTCCTAAAATGGCAATCGTAATATCTCCTGCAAGTCCCCAGATATGTCTTGGGTACGAATGGGATGGAACATGATATGTTGGGAAAACAGGTAAAAAAGATACATCAAGTTCAAAAATGGGTCAAATTGAAGCAGGGGTTCCAGAGAAGTAAGCCTCTCCAAGAAAATGGCCTCATGCATTTCTATGCAAGAAGGAGTTCCAGCTTGATACAGTCATCACCTGGGTTATTATGTATGCAAGCTTAGTGGTTGTTGTTAAGTGCCATTGAGTCAGTGTCAACTCATGGCGACCCTCTGGATAGTTGTCCTAAATTGTGTTCAGTCTTCAGTCATGCGGCTCATTATTGACAGACTGGCACCCATAGCTGCTGTTATTGTATCAATCCATCTCATTGCTGGCCTTCCTCTTTTGTGTGACCTTCTACCTTGCCAAGCATGATGCCTTTCTCCAATGATCTCTCTCTTCGCATGATGTGTCCAGAGTATTAAAGTTGAAGTCATCTGAGTTTCTAAAGAAAGATTAGGTTTGATTTCCTCTAGTACTAACTGGTTTGTTCTTTAGGTAGTCCATGGTATACACAGTATTCATTGCCAACACCATAGTTCAAAGGCATCAATTTTCTTCCTGTCTTTCTTTTTCACTGTCCAGCTTTCACATCCTTATGACGTTATTGAAAATACCATAGCTTAAACAAGTCGTATCTTTGTATGGAGAGAGACATCTCTGCTCTTGAGAATCTTGTCTAAGTCCTTCACAGCCATTCTGCCAAGAGCAATGCGTCAACGGATTTCTTGATTGCTTGTTGCTTCTTTATTGATAGTTGATCCAAGTAGGTTAAAGTTGTCCACTATTTCAATTTCTTCCTCATCAACAATGAGCTTATTGATTTTGCCAGTTGTTATGAGATTTGTCTTCTTTACATTAAGGTAGAGGCCCATTTAAGACTATGGGGTATGTTTACTAAACTGTCCTAATGTTACCGGTGAAAAGTGCAGCGTTAACGTGAGCAATGCCATATAAGGAAGTGGGCGTTCCAGTGTCAAGATAGCAATGGTTGTTTATCACATGATAGAGTGCCTTGCTCGTTACGCGCGGTAACCTTAATTTTGTGCCAGCGCTTTAAGAATAGTGATAGAAGTGTAGCCCACTAGTTAATGCAATGACTACCAAGCCAGAGGTCATGGGTTAGATCCTTCAGAGGTCTCATCTAATAAGGATGTCTGAGGCAATCCCTTTTGCTGCCTGTAACAGTCAGACACATCGCTACAATCTGTGCTGCTTGCAAAAACACCCTCACCTCAGTGCCGTAACCTAAGGTGCCCTATAAGGCCCCCCTTAGGGTACATTATAAAGTGCCTTGTACACCAAGGTGCTGTATAATGTGCCCTATGAGGTGCCTTATAATGTGCCCTATGGGGCGCCTTATAGGACACCCTAGGTTACGGCACTGAGGTGAGGGTGTTTTTGCTGGCAGCACAGATTGTAGAGATGTGTCTGACTGTTACACGCAGGAAAAGGGATTGCCTCAGACAGCCTTATTAAATGAGACCTCTGAGGGATTGAACCCATGACCTCTGGCATGGTAGTCATTGCATTAATCAGTGGGTTACACCTATTCCACAGCACTGGCTGGCATCAGAAAGACTGCAGGTCACCGCATGAAATGTCTGCTGTGGTTACCAGGATAGTGTAAACCCACCAGTACCAATGATGCAATGCACATGCAGCATAGCAGTCTACATCTGATTACAAGATGGGGTATGCGCCTCTACAGCACAGTAGCCTGGTAGGGGGAACTGAGTGTGTGTGTTACTGGCACAGAGTAGCTACAGACAGTGACATTGTGCGGTTCCTGTGCTCACCCTGAGGGTGAAGTGGGGCGTCCAGCACCAGGTCCGCAGCACCCAGCTTGGCTGAGATAGGCTGTACTGTAGGTCCCCATCAGTGCCAGTGTGTGATAGGTATTCCTTGCGGCTACACCTGTGTCCATCTGTATTCCCCAGTCATGTCTAGCTCTTATGTACTATGATGCACCCAGAATAGTGCATATCCTGTGTGGTTGCCATGGTCACTTGTTATAAGAGTAGGGTGGTGTCTGGACCCACCCTCTCTGGGTCAGGGTGGGGGGACAGGATCTGCCACCAACAAAACCATACTCCACATCTTTGCAATGGAGGCAGTAGAGGGGACCATCAACCCTAGTCCTGCTGGGAATGGGCGCCCTCCAGGGCAGTCAATGCAGATCTGTACCTATCACCGAGGGCACTAGCAGACAGGCCTGGAAAAGCCTCAGCTGCCCCCCAACCACAATCTTACATTCACCAGCAGAAGGCACAGTCAATCTGCACAGTGTTGCAGCCATACACATGCTAACTGTAGACAGTCTGCTAGCCAGTACACAGTGCATGGTCCTAGAAAAACTATGTGCACCTAAAAATGGGATATAAGCACAAACACCACACAAGTAAGTCAGTGATTGGGCCCCAAAAAAGGGAACACTGTATAGTACTATTTGGGAACCTAGACATGCCATGGTCACTGCTCAGTCAGAGTGAGAGTGACCTCCCAGCATGACATGCTGTGGCCACCCTGGGAATGCAGTTGGTGGTCGGGCACTACAATATCCCAGCCATTGCCCTATTGCATGTGCAGATGCATCCTGCTCAGACCGCCCTGTCCGGGCCATACCCACAATACCTTGTTACTCATTATGCACATTGGTAGGCTAATGCTGGAAACAGTGTAAGCATTGTGGGCTCAGTAAGGTGTAGGCAGCCACAAAACACTGGATAGACATACACACACTCCCACACCTATTTCAGCATTGTGCAACGTTAGAGGTGGTTGGCAGTCCTGGCCGCCACACCAGTCCTTGGCACAGTGCAGGCATTGCTAAGGTACTCAATACTGTTAGGGTCACTCTCTGGGGTGTTAAACACTGTCAGAAACAAAAAAGGAAACACACTCCACATATATCAGAAAGGTTGCTATGATGAATATCTGTTAACAAATTGTGTTTAATTTAGGATTTGTTAGCTGACATTCATCATAACAACCTTTTGATATATATGGAACATGTTTCCATGTTTATGACAACATTGCTAAGGTATGCAGGTGCTAGTAGTGGTAGCTGCTGCTCCATGCAGGGCCCAACAGCCAGATTCTCCATGAGGCTTTGGATAGTGGAGCCTGTGGATGTGGGTGTTTGTGCTACTGTTGGCCGATGCTCTAGGGCAGAGCTACTCAAATCTGGTCCTGGAAGTCCGCAACCCTGCAGGTTTTCAGGATATCCCTAATGAATATGCATAAGATATATATGCATTAGAGATAGCCTGCCAACCTGACTGGTGTGTGGCCCTCCGGGGCTGGATTTAGAGACCCCTGCATTACACCTCTGTCATTTAAGATTGTGAGTGGGCAAGATGCAGATGTCCAAGACATCAAAAAGGTTAGATAGAATGTGTCACGTTCCTCCTCGCTTCTCACCACCACCAAAATATTGTCTATTACAAGCAAGTATTAGCCAGACCCAACCTACTTGCCCTCTCAGATTAGCCAAGAGCAGGCTCATTCAGGACAGCAAAGCCATAGTACAGCAACCACCACGCTTCTAAATAACTGCATTTTTCTTTCTTTCCTTCTTTATAAGTATTTCTATTCCACTCATCCAAAATTGTTCTAGGTGAGTTACAAAGTGAAAACATAAAATACAATACACACACTGTGCCAAATTAAGTCCATGGTTTATTCAACTGTTTTATCAACATTACATCAAAACCTACAGATTGAAAGCCTGTAGAAAATTTAAAAAAAATTTACTTTTTATTTCTTTAAGGTGAAATCGAGACCTGACAAAACTCAAGTGGCAGTTCATTGCTCAGAGCAGGACTTGTATAACTTTGAGCCCAAATGCCAGGTCTCACATAAGTGGCAGGTTGCATAAATGAATGGCAACACATTAAAGATGTACACGGTGAGAAGCAAACTGGTACTCCAAAACTGAAACAAGCAAATCAGAAATAGCTGGCTAAGCATTACAGGCCAGTTTGCATGGATAGAAGATTATAGCTGCTCCATTCTCTCACAGAGTGATAATTTTCAGGGGGAGGTTTAAGGCCAGTATCAAAGCATCCAAAGCAGGCCTCTAGGGCTGTGTGTAGTGCCACCCCACACTGGCAGGAGCAAATAATACCACAGCAGCATGGACCCCTGCCCCCCAAATGCAGGACCCAAGACGGCGACCTTTCCCCTCCCCCCCCAACAGTTCCACTTTCACGGTATCCCAATAACTAGTAGAATACCCACCAAGAGGGAGAAGTGAGACACACTTGAACAAGGGACTTGAGAGTTCGGTTTTGAAGTTGTCATACTAGTGGTTGTCATGGTATTAGAGGCAGGCCCGTTGCAATATTTGCCAGAGCAGCAGGAACCTTCCTGCTTGATCGTCGCATATTCAGCACCTGCATAATAGCTGGTAAGGCAAAAGGACGCCACCTCACAGGTCTTGAAGTATATTGCTTTCGAAGAATCACCTACAAGAAAAGAGCAACGCCATTTAATCTAGGACCTGGCAAAGACATGCGCCATTTTACACCAGCAGCATTGGCTGACTCAGATGATGGGCACAGGAGTATGCAGCCATTCACTTCTAAGGCTGATGCCAGGGGAGGGAATAGGTTTACACGACCTATCACTTTATAACTAGATGGCCTGAAAGAATGGCAGAGGGATCAGAGCCTGTCGCTTTGTTCTGTCACCCCAGTTTGAAGCTGATTCTATATGGGAGGCGCAGAAAGTTACACAAGAGATACACGTGTAAGTCCCTATTTTCAAGGATTTATGTGTGGGAATGGGCCCTTATACATGCACTTCTCTCAGGCGTTATTCTGTAAGTGCACATGTAAGTTCTCATCATGATTATCTGCTGGTGGGCCGTACCTGGGGCAGTGTTTGGGTGAAGCATAGAAGTTGCCTTGGCAGATGTGCGTAAGTTATAGAGAGGAATGACTTAAATGCATTAGTGCCCCAATCTATGTGTAGCAAGTTACACTTGTCCTGGAACCATACGCCTCCATTTTATAACAAAGCACACATAAAATAGGCCCAAACTGTGCCCACAGAACCACGTGTTGCCAGCGCAGGAGTATAAAAATTTACTTTCTTTGCGTGTGCATGCTTTCATTATATTTTATATTGAGCTGCATATAAGCTAGAGCAAGCAGCTTCTTGCTAGGGTCTAGTGCTGGCCCTGGACATTTGCGGGCATGTTGCCCACGCATGGCCTTGCTCTGCTACAGGCCCAATGCCCGGCCACCTGCATACTTGAAAAAAAATCTGAGCTCTCCTTGCTCTTTCCAACCTCTGCCATCGCTGCCCGAGATAAGAGGCCCCGATATCGGACCTTCTTCAACTGGCAGGCGGCATTGCTGCTTCTTTTCACCTTTGTGAAAACTTTCCTTTGCTACTGCCACCTTCTGAGATCAGTCCCGTACACAGCGGCAAAGGAAAAAAGCACAGCACAGATGCAGGGACATTGCTCTCTGTTAGCGTCACTGTGAACTCTTCACCCCTCCCTTCAGTGTATAAATCTTGATTTTGGAGAACAGTCTCTCTCCCTCTCTACCCCCTTGGAATTCTATCATCTTTTCCCCAGTTCAGAATTCAGTTTGCACTTCAGCATTAGGTTTCCAGCATCCAGTTAGTCATTTAATTCCACAGCCCACCCTGTCAGTAACTATTTAACTGAAGCAGTTAATTCAGACAGACTCAGCCTGCTGCACTGAACAGAACCTATGCTATTCTCCTGGTTCAACTCTCATAATAAGTTCCTTGCAGGGCCGGATTTACCTTGAGTGAGGCCCTACGCCAACAAAAATTGTGGGCCCCCAGAAAAGATAAAAACGAGCACGCCGGATCAGCTGCGCGCTGTTGGCCCTGACGTCATAATTAAACTGGGAATCCCAAAAGCCAAACTTGGAATGTACAGCACTGTAGAAATAAAACTATACATTAATCTGCTCTTGTACTAAACAAAGCGCAGACGTTAATGATGCACATTTACCAGAGCTGACATATTCCAATTAATAAATTCAAAATAAAGAGATATTTTTCTACCTTTTGTGCATTTTTTTTCAGCTGCAATTGCTCCAGCCACTTTCTTCTGGTTTCTTCGTGTCAGCCCACCTCCAGTCTTAACACCCCCCCCCATCGGCTCAAGTAAACTTTAATAAAAAAAAATAAAACGCTGGCCGCATGGACTGTCCCGCGGGGCCCCCTCTGCTGCCCCCAGCTCTTCTTGAGTAAGATTACAAGCCGGGTTTAATTTCTGGGGAGGGGCCTGGAGCCCAGTCCCACTGCTTCTTTCCAGACGGCAGAGCAGCAGGTGTGTCCTGCCCCAGCCCCTCCCTTCCAGGCGTTCGGGGGGGGGGGTGAGGGGCAATCTTCCTAAACCAGCCGCTCTTCTCCTGTTCCTCTTGCCCCTGGTGCCTTCCTCCACGGGCTCCACAGTCCCTTTAGCCTACAAATTACACCCCCGACTCCAAAATCCCAAGTGCAAGCTTTACATTTTTCCAGCTCCCGCATTGTTAAATTTAAAAAAAAAAACGCTGGCTGCCGCCACGGCAGCATGGACTGTCCCGCGGGGCCCCCTCTGCCCGGCTGAATCCGTCCGTCCCTCCCTCCCTCCCTCCGTGCCGGCTTTGAGAGGCGCAAAGGGAGAGTGTCTCCCTCGTGTCTCTGTTAAGCCCGCAGGGGCAGATGGGAAATTTCCCATCAGCCCCTGCGGGCTTAACAGAGACGCGAGGGAGACACTCTCCCTTCGCGCCTCTCAAAGCCGGCACGGAGGGAGGGAGGGACGGATGGATTCAGCCGGGCAGAGGGGGCCCCGCGGGACAGTCCATGCTGCCGCGGCAGCAGAGGGGGCCCCACGGGACAGTCCATGCTGCCGCCGCGGCAGCCAGTGGTTTTTTTTTTAAATTTAATTTTAAAAAAGCTAATTTGTTCAATTTTTGTGGGCCCTTGCCAGCTGTGGGCCCTACGCCACGGCGTAGTTGGCGTATAGGTAAATCCGGCCCTGGTTCCTTGTTCTTCTTACTAGTCATAAACAGTTGGAAATTAAGAGACTGAGTCTTCTTGGATGTTGAACTGGTTAACTAACTGTAGTGCATTGCATGGGGAAACGCAGTATGGAAACAATACATCTTTCTGCCTCTGGTTCTATTCATATCCAGACTAAAAACCTACCTCTTTGAGGCTACTTTTGGATGCTGACCTTGTTTATCCTCTTTATCACCCATGTTTGTCAAGACCATCTCAAGTCCTCTCTCATGTCTGTCTTGCATAGAATGTAAGCTCTACTGAGCAGGGACTGTCCCCCATGTGCTATATAAGTGATAAGTAGGAGCAGTAGCAGTAATAGAGTCACAAACCTGAATGGAAGCAGAGTTAGGCTCATGGCATGATGCTTACCGCCATATAGTACTATTGTCACGTTTCCCTCATAGCAGCGAGTCCTGTCTCCGGTGCAGTTAACCTTCGCAGCGTTCCTGGGTGAGCACTGATCTTTCAAGAAGCTGGTGCAGGAATAGCATTCCATGCCGTTCGTAACATTGGAATCTGGGTTGAAAAGTGAAGATATTGCCCATCAGCTAGTTGCAGCTTTTGACAGATGAATGAATGAAGCTCTGTCTGCATAAATACATGGCCTAAATCTACCTGCATCAGTATTGTGCGGGTAGATATAGCTGGATATTAAGCAACAATAAATACAACTGCATATCCAGATAAAGGTAGCTGGGTGAATTTACCTTGAGCTTTTATCCACTGAGAGGGTCACTGGCTAAGTCCGTTATCATGCATTATCTACCACAGGTCTCATTTTTATAAAATAGGCTTTCAATCGGTAATTTTTGATGTGATGTTGATAAAGTAATTGATGGACGCATGGCATTACTTTATCAAAATGTTTTGATTTGTGTATTATGTTTTATGTATGATTTGGATTGGCCGGATAGAAAATGGGTCATGAGATAAATAATGAGCAATAATGGCATTAGCATGCTTGTCAATAAATGGCCCCGCTAGAGGGCTTTTCAGTTTTGGCCTCAACATTTTGGGGAGAAACTCAAAACAGATGAAGATGGAACTGAACAGCCTGGATGGAACAAAGGGCCTGTATCTAACTAGTTACAGTACTTGTAGCACATAGGTCAAGTACACTGGGTGTAACTGGTTTCCTATCACAGATGGTTTGAGGCAACTCAATCTGCTGATCCTCCTACAGATGTACAGAGATTTTGTTTGATGCCTAAAGGTCTTTCTAGGAGAAGTAAATCAGTGGATCATTATTTGAGGTGGGGTGAGTTGAGTAGAAGGTGGACATGATAAATATTAAACATGGCACTGGAATAATGTGACATTTAGATGGCCACTTTCGGATGCATGTGCAGATATAATTGGTTGCTGCATACCTGAGCAGAAGCAGACCGTAAATTAGAGAAATCTCAGGAAATGAAACTCCAGAGAAAAAGCAATTCGGATTTCATATAAGACCCCTTAAACAGATGATTTCCTGGTTATTTGGTGTTTCTGTCTAATCAATTATATTGCAGAAAATCTGATTAGAGAGAGAATATATTTGATCGTCTGAGGAAAGCAGATATTATCTCACCCTTTCTGTCTTTCCTCCATTCTCTCTTTTTCTGTTTGTAGCCTTCTCCGCTTTTCTCTTATCTCTCTTTCCTTCTCTGACATTTTGTTTTCTCTCTTACTTTCTTTCTGAATTTCATGTGTGGCCAGCCAGGCGCCTAAAATTTTACACTATCGGGTCAATATTCAGCTATGGCAGTCAGAATTTCTTATAAATGTCAGCCGCTCCAGTTAAAAAATATCTGGCTGTTCAGCGCCACTCTCTGGGTAGTGGGCATGGACTACCCCGATAAAGCACTCCGTGCAGAAACCTATCCGGAAGGTGGTGAGATTCAGGGCACTGTCTGCATAACTTATCTGCATACCGGAGGACAGCTTTGCCCTGTCCTAAGCTAGTTGGAAAGGTTATCCAGATAGCGCATTGAATGCAGCTGCTGTCCAGATAAATTCTAGGACTGCTTTGGCACCACCCATGCTTCCATCCTGCCATTATCCAGGGAGCGCTTGGATAGTGCATTGACTGAATAACTGCTGCTGACTTTTCAGCCCGTGGTGTTTAGGGGAACCTATGGACAGGACAAGCAGCTTTGTGACAAGGCCTTAGACAAACTCTGAGGCAAATATAACCTTCCCCTTTTCTTGGGCTATCACAAGCACAACAATAATCTGGGGGGGTTTCTTTTTCTTTGCCTTTCCAGCGTAAGTTCAAGGCAAATATAATAGTTCAGATATGATAAATCTCTGTCCCTGAAGGACTTATAATCTAAATGGTTAGCTGAGATGATGGGAGATAGTGACTTGCTCAAGGTCACATTGAATGTTAGAGTTTAAAGCAAGATCTGAAACATGGATTCTAGGGCTTTGCACTAACCACTAGGTGGCGCCTGCTGCCTGTGATTGTTTCTGCTATGTGTATGGGTTAGCTAGGATTTAGAGCATTTGCTCTCATTTCTTACTGAAACCCGAAGCAAAGGAATAAACAACTAGGGGGAGAGGCAAAATAATACAATATGTGATCTGAAAGACAGAAGGAAACTAACAGTAAAAAAATTAAGAAAACTAAACTAAAGCAAACAAAAAAAGGAGAGAAACAGCCCAAAGTAAAGTTAAATAACAGGAAAAATGGATCTATCCCCCTACTATTGCACTCCAACCTAGGCCCTAAATCTATCCTGAGCACTTGCACGTCGTCAGCAGTGTTTGGGAGATGCACTGCAGAGATGGCGTACACCGCCCTAGTTTGCCTATCTTGGCTTTAGCCAGAAGTTACCAGTGGTGTTGCTTGGAGGTCTGGTTTCGGTGGAGTTTGGCAGCTGATTATTGCAGCAGTCTGTGCTGCAGGCCCTGATGTTACTAACATGGTAAAGGGTACTATCAGTAGTATTTGCAGAAATGCCCACAGTAGCTCCCATACTGCAGCCTTTCTTCCGTCTCGTCACCATGAAGGCACCTGCCATTAAGGGACAAACAGCAGATAGTGAGCGACATGAATTATACTTTTGCAGATATCCACATATTCCCCAGTGTACGCTCTGCTCTTCATACCAGAACGTACTGTTAATTCCCTCTCATTCGGAAGTCATAAGAACATAAGATATGCCATACTAGGTCAGACCAAGGTCCATCAAGCCCAGTATCCTGTTTCCAACAGTGGCCAATCTAGGTCATAAGTACCTAGCAGTTTCCCCAAAAGACACAGGTTCCTCAATGCTTGTATAGGGTCAAGCAGTGATACCTGGGTCACTTTTAATAATGGTTTATGGACCTTTCCTCCAGGAACTTATCCAAACCTTTTTTAAATCCAGCTACACTAACAGCTTTTACTACATCCTCCGGTAACAAATTCCAGAGTTTGATTACACGTTGAGTGAAAAAATATTTTCTCTTATTAGTCTTAAATAGTTTACCCTGTAGCTTCATTGCATGCCCCCTAGTCTTTCTATATTTTGATGGCGTAAACAATCGATCTACGTTTACCCGTTCCACTCCATTCATTAATTTATAGACCTCTATCATATCTCCCCTCAGCCGTCTCTTTTCCAGGTTGAAGAGCCCTAACTTTTTTAGCCTCTCTTCATAGGAGTATCATTCCATCCCCTTTACCATTTTGGTAGCTCTTCTCTGTACCTTTTCTAATAACGCTATATCCTTTTTAAGATACAGCGACCAGAATTGCACATAATATTCAAGGAGCAGTCGCACCATGGAATGATACAGAGGCATTATAATATCCTTTGTTTTATTTTCCATTCCTTTCCTTATGATACCTAGCATTCTATTTGCTCTCTTGGCTGCCGCTGCACACTGGGCGGAAGGTTTTAACATGTTATCCACGATGATGCCTAAATCTTTTTCCTGGGTGGTGGTTCCCAATGTGGAACCTTGCATCGTGTAACCATAGTTTGGGTTGTTCTTCCCTAGGTGCATAACTTTGCACTTGTCCACATTAAATTTCATCTGCCATTTGGATGCCCAGTCTTCCAATTTATCACGATTCTCTTGCAATTTTCCATAATCCTCTTGGGTTTTAACAACTTTAAGTAGTTTTGTTTCATCTGCAAACTTGATAACCTCACTCGTTATTCTCTTTTCCAGGTCATTTATGAATATGTCAAAAAGCAGCGGACCCAGCACAGATCCCTGGGGTACTCCACTATTCACCTTTTTCAATTGGGAAAATTGGCCAGTTAGCCCTACCCTCTGCTTTTTATCTTTTAACATGTTCCTGATCAACAATAGTACACTGCCTCCTATCCTATGACTTTAGTTTTGCCAAAAGTCTCTGATGACGGACCTTGTCAAAGGCTTTCTGAATGTCCAGAAACACTATATCAACCGAGACACCTTTGTTTACCTGTTTATTCACACCTTCAAAAAAACATAACAGATTAGTAAGACAAAGTCTTCCTTGTCTAAAGCCATGTTGGCTGTCTCCCATTAAGCCATAACTATCTACATGTTGAGTAATTTTGTTCTTTATGATGGTTTCTACCATTTTTCCTGGTACTGACGTCAGGCTCACCGGTCTGTAGTTTCCCGGATCACCCCTGGAACCCTTTTTAAAAATTGGCGTTACATTGGCGATCCTCCAATCTTCAGATATTACAGATGATTTTAATGATAGCTCACAGATTACTAATAGCAGGTCTGCAATCTCATATTTCAGTTCTTTCAACACCCTTGGATGTATACCATCCGGTCCAGGTGATCTGTTACTCTTCAGTTTATCAAATAGTTGGAATACGTCTTCCTGGTTTATTGATATTTCTTTAAATTCTTCCGAAGTATCACCTTTAAATACCACTTCAGTAATGGGTAACATCCCTACATCTTCCTCAGTTAAGACCGAAGCAAAGAATTCATTCAGCCTCTCCGCTATGGCCTTGTCCGCTCTTACTGCCCCTTTTACCCTCTATCATCTAATGGTCCAACTGCCTCTCCCACGGTTTTTTTGCTACGAATGTACTTGAAAAAGTCTTTATTACGTGTTTTTCTTCCACAGCAAGTTTCTTCTCAAATTATCTCTTTGCCTGCCCTATCAATGCCTTGCATTTAACTTGCCAGTGCTCTTTTTTCCATTTCCTGAAAGATGCTTTTTTGGCAACAACAGCTTCTCTGACCTCACCTTTAAACCATGCTGGCAGTTTTTTGGACTTCCTTCTACTTTTCTTAAAGCATGGAATACAGCTGTTCTGGGCTTCCAAGATAGTATTTTTAAACAACACCCAAGCTTGATGTAAGTCTTTAACCTTTGCAACTGCTCCTTTTAGTTTTTTCTTAATTATTTTCCTCATTTTATCATAGTCTCCCATTTGAAAGTTAAAAGATAGTACTGAGGATTTCCTTACTATCCCTCCTCCACTAATTAAATCAAACGCGATTATGCTATGATCACTATTGCCAAGTGGCCCAAACACCCTTATCTCTTGCACCTGATCTGGTGTTCCACTAAGGACTAAGTCCAAAATGGCTTCCCCTCTGGTCAGTTCATGAACTAGCTGCTCCAAGAAGCAGTCATTTATTTCATCTAGAAACTTTATCTCCCTAGCATGTCCTGCCGTGACACTGACCCAATCAATACTGGGGTAATTGAAATCACCCATTATTATTACTGTTCTGTAACTTTTGTTAGCTTCCCTGATTTCTTTGAGCATTTCATCATCCATTTGTTCATTCTGGCCAGGCGGTCGATAGTACACACTCGAATAGCATACACCTTAACATCAGTAGTAGTCAACCAGACAAGATCTTGCAACAGGTGTCCCCAACAATGTAAACACCAAACAGTATCCGTTCTCATTCAACTTCATATGTATATAGTTTATCTTGTTCTCCAAGTTCCATTTCCTGTTAAATGTAATCGACCAGACATATGTATATTGTCGGATGTTTATGTTCCATGTAATCCGCGCTGATAGCAAATAGTGCGGTATATAAGAAATGTTAATAAATAAATAAAATACACCCCAACTGCCATCGCCTTCCCCTTTTTACATGGAATTTAAATCCATAGAGATTCTACAGCAAATTTTGTTTCCTGCAAAACTTTAATTCTTTTTGACTCAATGCCCTCTCTAACATAGAGCACAACCCCTCCACCAATTTGATCAGCTCTATCATTACGATATAGTTTGTACCCAGGTATCACAGTGTCCCACTGGTTGTCCTCCTTCCACCATGTCTCTGATATCCCAATCATATCTAACCTCTCATTTAGTGCTATATATTCTAACTCTCCCATCTTATTTTTTAGACTTCTAGCATTTGCATACAAGCATTTTAGATACTGTATTTTATTCATAATAATCTGGTTATCTGTAGGCAGGGGTAATTTGGAATCTTTAAGCTCTGTCTGCTCTGTTCTCAAGGGTATTTAGGCTACCTTTGTCTTTACTGGAACCTCTCTGCTGATGTGCCCTAACTTCATTTTTTTGGTAGTATCCTTCAAGGATACATGGTTCCAAACCATGCACTCTTGGGCGACTGTCGGCTCTCCCCTATTATCTAGTTTAAAAGCTGCTCTATCTCCTTTTTAAAGGTCAATGCCAGCAACCTGGTTCCATCCCGGTTAAGGTGAAGCCCATCCCTTCGGGAGAGCCCCTTCTTTCCCCAGAATGTTCCCCAGTTCCTAACAAATCCAAAACCCTCATCCTTGCACCATCATCTCATCCACGCATTGAGACTCCATAGCTCTGCCTGCCTTTTGGGTCCTGCGCGTGGAACGGGAAGCATTTCAGAGAATGCTACCCTGAAAGTTCTGGATTTCAACTTCCTACCTCAAAGCCTAAATTTAGCCTCCAGAACCTCCCTATCACATTTTCTTATGTCACTGGTGCAGACATGTACCAAGACAGGAGACTCCTCCCCTGCACTATCTAAGACCTTGTCTAGGTGGCGCGTGAGGTCCGCTACCTTCGCACCAGGCAGGCATGTGACCAGGCGATCCTCACGTCCACCAGCCATCCAGCTATCTACATGCCTAGTGATCGAATCACCAACTATAACGGCTGTCCTATCTCTTCCCTCATGGGCACATGGCCCTGGAGAAACCTCCTTGGTGCGAGAGGATTTTACATCACCTGAAGGACAGGTCCTAGCTATAGGATCACTTCCTGCCACACCAGGGTGATACTCTCCTGTCACGTGACCTCTCTCCTCCATGGGAACAGGGATGTTGCCAGACTGGAGGTGGGACTTCAGGACCTCTCTGTCTTCCTTATGTCTTCCAAGTCTGCTACTCTTGCCTCCAGAGATCGGTCTCGTTCCCTGAGAGCAAAGAGCTCCTTGCACCTTGTGCAAACGTAAGACCCCTCACCAACTGGGAGAAAATCATAGTACCAGAACATCTTGTTTTAATGTTATAACCCTCATTCTGGGGAATGCTTTGCCTCTGGACATCAGACTGGAATCATGATGCAGGAAGTTTCAAACCCTACTAAAAGCACACAATTTCACCTTGGCCTTTTTTTTTTTTTTTCCAGGTGGCTTTGGCATTATTAATCTAGGAATCTCTTCATTGGCTACTCAGGCCTCATGTTTCATTCCCTATGTCCTTGTGTATCAATTATATAATGTTCAAGTCTCTATCATACCATTTTTCCTTTAATATTTGCTATTCCTGTTTGTTTGTTGCCCCAACTTCTTTAAATTTGCCTGTAAATCACATAGATTTGTTACATACACAGTGTTTCAAATAAAAATGAAATGTGACATTTAAGGTTAAGTATTATGATTGATAGACATCTTTCTATTCCATGGACTCTGCCGCTTCACGGGCTGCCTTCAAAACTGTCTTCTGTCTCATCCCATGAAAAATTTTAAACAAATGAAGTTCCTCTTCTGAAGCTGTTACCCTACCTGTGCTGACGGTCTGTATGTACTCAATGCAGATGTTCATAGGCGCAGCGCACTGGATTATGGTAATATTAGCAGCAGAGCACCCTCTGTCCTCTTCCTCTAGGCAGCTGTAGCACTCCAGACCCCCGGTTCCTGAAATAAAGAGATGTACTCTTTACAACCTGTGGTGACTAAAAGCTCAGCTCTGGCTGTCGCTTCCTTCCATCCCTTTAGCGCAAAGATTCTCCCAGTGAAGTTTATAGGGCGTATTTTTGCAAATGCTTAGGTTCTTATCAGGTGTACATGAAGTATAAAATTCATGTTCGACGCTGCATTGTGTGAGCACAGATCAAAGAGACAGAGCATGGATTAAACTAACATATAGGAATACCGCTGTACCCCATCTCTGCTAGTAAGTTAGTTTAAGTAGCCTAACACTTGACTTCTCTTACAGATTTGACTTGAATTGGTCTGGTTCTTTGTGTTGTCTTCTGATAGGGCAATGGAAAGGTTCGTTTTTCTATGGTCTTCACTGCTAACTCATCTACCTACAAAATGTGAAGCACAGTTCTTAGCTTGAGGAGTTTGCACATCACACTCTCTCCAAGTGGGGAAACATGCAGTGCATTGCTCATGAAATTCTTTCCAACTCTTCTGCCTGTGTGTGTGTGTGTGTGTGTGTGTGTGTGTGTGTGTGTGTGTGTGAGTATGCTTTTCTATCTATCTTTGTGGCCATTATGGGTGTGGTGTGTGTGTGTGTGTACATCTGACAGAGTGTTTTTGAGCCTCATGTATAAATTCTTTACAACATTCCTAGAAATTAGGCGCTGTCACTTTTAAATTCTGTAGTTCTCAGGCCCAGTGTGTCCTTTTCCTAATTCTTCCCTCATGACAAATGTAAGCATAAAGGGCTCAATATTCGAAGGGCAGTTATATGGTTTATAGCCCTGTAAACCATGGAACTGCCGCTGAGAGGGATAGCCCTGATTATGGCCCTTATGTACCTCGATGCTAACTGTTTAGCATTGGGGCGTGTCGGGAGTCTTCCGGGGAGGAGCGGAGGCGGAGACAATTGATAACCGGGCAGCAGTAATATTGCATGCTGCCCGGTTAGCGACCTGCACCTAAAAGATAGGTGAGAAAAAACCCTGTCTGGCTTGTAGACACAGGAGCTAACCGGGCACCATGCAATATTACTGCTGCCCATTTAGCTACTGTGGCTTCCGGCGTGCGCAACGATCCCCGGATATTCAATGTTGGGGCCGCATATGACCCCAGCTTTGAATATCCGGGATACACAGCTCCGGCATTGAATATCCGGGGTTAAGGGTCGGCGGGTATGGCTATGCATAGCCTGCCCAAGTGAATATCGGGCCCAAAGAGTTTCAAGAGGCCTAAAAACTGCAGAGTTTCATATTTATTTTGACAGTTTACCCCAAACTTAAAACAAATAATAAAGGGCGTAATTCTCAGACCTGCAGGGTTTAGAAATTCCTCCATTAATTTCTGGAGAGAGACTTTCAGCTGATCTTGATTTTTAGACTTCTATACAGTGCACTGAGGGACTTACTGTATAATCCTTGGGGAAGCATATGCAGCACGATTAATGTGGTCGGTAGACTGCTAACCATGTTAATCGCGCTAAACAGGACATACAGTGGTGCCGCTGAATATCCCCCCTAACGCTGCTAGACACCCCCATGCTAACTGCGTAGTACTGGGATGGTTTGGGGGTTGCGCTGAAGATAAACAGTCAGGGGCGATATCCAGCCACTGTCCAGTTATCTGAAAGCAGCTAAAATTAGTCAGAATTAAGGCTGTCCTAACTTTAGCCATTTTAGCTAACCGTGCAGCAGCTGAATTTGCCAGTGCTCAATTAGCTGCAACACTATCCGGTCAACCTGCATATTGAATGTCGGAGGCTGGATATGAGCCCGGCACTGAATATCCAGGCCTTTATTAAAGCAGCAATTGCAAGCCACTCTAACAGCACTGGCCTCTGCCGAATATCTGCTCCCTTGGTTCTTTCTTGCGAAGGGGAATCAAATAGTCAAGTTCTGCCTCAAGCTGCTTTTTCAAAATTGTCATAGGCCAGTGTTTCCATGTACCCCGTGGACGTTTGACACATGGCACAGTAGGCATCATTACATTACCTTGGAAGAGGAGCATGGTCATGAGAATGCTGATCGCTGCAGCCCAAATGGTGTGCTGGTAATACGCCCTTGGATCCATCCTTCTTTGTCCTACCATGAAAATTAAATCAAGCGAGAATGCATCATTAGGAGTCACTCAATCCGAGCCTTGGACACTGCTTTGTTTATTTCTACCCACTTCTGGTTCCTCTTTACCTGCTGCTGCATACATGTAGAGCAATGGTGCACAAATTCAGTCCTCAAGGGCTGTAAAGAGGCCAGGTTTTCCGAAAATCCCTAATGGATCTGCATGCGATAGACTGGCATGCAGCGGATGTAATAGATACAGTACGCAGCTCTGCCCCTTGCATATTCATTAGGAATATCCTGAAAATGTCAACCGTTTGTGACACTCCGGGACGGAAGATGCGCATGCCTGGTGCATAGGAAATCTGCCTATTTGTGAGCAGGAGGACCTACGTCTCAGCAGCTGTTCTGAGAAAATTAATAAACTGCAAATCTAATGGAAATAGAGGTGGTGAGAAGAGGTGTCTTTGGCTGTACAAGGCGTGGGAGGGATTGTAGGTAAAGTATGAAAATGGAACAAGTGCTCTCTCCCCCTCCCCCCCTTCGGTGGAGGAGATGATGGGGTTAGAGTACCGGGATGATTGTGTCCCACAGATGCTAACTTTGAGTTAAAGTTTCCTTACATATGCAAGCAGAATGAAGAGAGTAAGGGAGAGAGAGAGGTGTGAGCATAACCCCAGTTGCTTGTAGTGCTAAGCTTTTGTTTTGCATGGTGTGGGTCAGTGATCTGAGCATGCTTAGAATTTACTCTCCGAGGGAGTGGAGGAACGAGCGTAGTGCAGTACAGAGTGTGAGATCCACTTGTCTGGAGGTTTTGGAGGTCTGTTAAGCTATTGGATAACATTTCTATAAGCCCTCTTCCCCAGGCCATACCCTGTAACAGTCCAGGAGCCACCTTCAGATACTGTAGCTAGGGAAATGCTGGCTGCAGCTCTGGGAACAGGAACGTCCGATGGAGGAGCAGTTTTATTTTCAAGGCCAAGGGGATTATTCATCTCATATTGAAAATAAAAGGTCTCCAGCTTCCAAGGTTATTTTAGAAGAGGTAATCGCGATTCACATGCATCAATAAGACCATTTACACATGTAAATTGCATCCATGTGTAAGTGGCCATTTTGGAAAAGACTCGTTTTATACGTGGATGGTCAGACCATGTCAAAAGTGGGCAGGGTTGTGGAATGGGCAGAACCAAAATCTACACATGCAGTATATTCCCATTTCATATAGGGAATGCAAATACAAGCCCAAAATTTGCCATGTCCAGATTTATACCTGCTCCCTGACACAAATGCAAATGCGATGCGCGCCTTCGAGTCAGTCCTGACTCCTGGCGACCCAGAAGCTCCTGGGTTTTCTTGGCAGCGTCACCGGAAGTAGATTGCCAGGCCTTTTAGGCATTTAAAAAGTGCTCCTTTCGGTCAACCCTTTACAGGAGGGATGAAGGGGATATCCCTTTTAATTCCCCAATATTTATTTCCCCCTCCAGATTGAAATGAGACAAAAATAGGGACCTCTGTAAGCGATGAAGAGCAGCAGCATATCTAGGTTTGCAAAATAACTGAGATATGCATCGAAGTGGTGACGCACACAAGTGCGTAGCAAAATGCTGGTGCTTATGTGTGCAAATGGCCACGTTACCTCTGTCAGTTTTTGCCACGTGTATATTTGTGAAATGGCCCCTTCCATTGCATATAGATATCAGTCCCCACAGCTTGATTTTACCAATCACATCCATTTTGAAGGGCGGGGATAGGTCAATTTTACATCTGCCTCAACCACGCGCACCCTCCCTTCTAAAGATGACATTGATTTGCCAGTGGTTTCACTTCCACGCCCTCCTACCACATGAATGGCCTTTCTAAAATGTGCTTTTAACTGTATTATCTAAATAAACATTGTGCTTTACCAAAGCCAAAAGCCAAGTAGAGCATTGGAGATTACAATGCAAAAAAATGCTGTACACAAAATATGACAAGCCGGCCAGCCTCGGGACATTCCTGGGCAGAGCGGAGGCGGCACCCAGGGATAACCGGGCAATATTCAACTGCTTCCCGGTAATCCCTTGGCGGTGAAAGTTAGGCACCTTAAACGCTGGCCTAGCTTTCACAGCAGAAGCTAACAGGGCAACAGCTGAATATCATCACTGCCGGTTAGCTTCACCGCTGTCTGGCCGACTCGGATATGTCCACAACGATGAATATCCAGGTTTAACCTTCAGCGGCGATGGCTGTCTACTTTACAAGGTCTAACCATCGTCACTGAACATCAGCCCAACCGTTCTCAGACCGGCAAGGACATCAGAATCTCCGCTTACTCAAGGTAAGGCCTCAGTCTCATTTCATTTCATAAGACATTTTTCTGTACGGCCCTATTCCAAAAGACTGAGACCAGCGTGATTTGCATTAAACATTTAAGTTAAAATTTTAGAACAACATCAATTAATATTTTAACAGCCTAGAGCTAGGGCTATAGTCCTTGGTCAACAGATGCTTACAGTCTCATTGTCAGTTTTTCAAATAGCCACGTTTTGACCAATTGAGCTTAAATGGGAAGCGCAGGTTTCCTTTAGAAATTCAACTGAGAATCTTAAGAAATCCTCTTCTACCATTTGGAAAACAGTATACAAAAATAAATGGTTGGTGAAAACAGCTCTATAGACCATCCACCCTCTCCCTTATTTCCTTTGGGAAAAGTGGTCTTACACTCTGATCTGAAACTTGGGGGTCGATGCAGCTCAGCATTTTGCTCAACATTTTCCCATGGTACTCTTGCTATCCTATGCAGAAAGCAAGCTAGAGTAGGAAAATCCTGAGCATAACTAATGTGCTAGAGCTTCCGCTTCCACACCACCGTCTTTCAAAATGGTAGCGCCTGACATTGCCCAGTGCATCGCGAGATGCACTGCATGGGTTCATTCTGCCAAAAAATTAAACATTGCACAGCATAAGGTCGGTTTGTCTACTGACTCTGCAATGTACATCAGGATGCATTGCAGGGGCAGTGGGGAAGGAGTCAAGCACAACCATTTTGAAAGATGGAGACTAAGAGACAGGAGCATGTGGGCAGAAATCCTACCTCCCATCACATTGAAGGTACTGGAGTGTGGCAGGGTGTCCAGGGGGGTGGCGCAGGGCAAACTAACATTTCAGGAGGTTCAGGGATGGAGAGGGGCCATTTGGGCAGCAATGTATTTTAAAGGGGATCTGAGTAGGGTGGGGAGTAGGAGCCACTAGGGTTGCCAGTATTTCTATGGGGATTGGGGTGGTGACACTGGGACCACCAGTGATTTTTTGAGGGGATTGGGGGTGGGTGTTATGGAGCAGGTTGGTGGGGATTGGGCGTCTGGGCCTGACTGGACCATCGAAAGTAAAGTGTCAAACTTCACCTCAGATAATTTTTTTTGCTTACAGCAGCAGTAGCACAAACTTCTGTGGACATGTTCCTGCATTTATTTGTAGAAATGTTTGTGTACAACTGATTTACATATTTCTTTATTGCATCCATGAGGAAAAAATTAGCATTTTCTTTTGGTTAGAAAACTGTGCACTAAGCTATAGCACATGACCCTAACACAAGATTTTGGCATCAGCCCATAAGACCATGTCCAGCCAAGTAAGAGAGAACACATTCCCTCAATGGGAAAGAAAGGCAAGTGATCCTTCATACTGCAACAGCCAGAAGAGTCACAGTCTCCCGTTTGCCTCTGACTGTTTTTGTGCCTCTTTTTAGTGACTCACGGGATTTACATTTATGGATCCTTTCTGTGGAGATGAGCTTCATATATCACTTATAACATGCTACTTCGTGATACTCACACTACTGGAAGACTCAACACTTTAATCTCAAGGCTGGCACAGTCATTAGGCCAACTAGGCAGTCAACCAGAGCAACAAATTTTGGAGGTTGGTAGAAAGTGCCCCTGATATGTTAGTGAGGAAGGGCAAAGTGGTATTGTCAGACTCAAGGGTGAAGGGGAAGAATATGTAGAAGCTGATGAAGATAAAGCAGAATTGCTTAACAAATATTTCTATTTTGTTTTCACAGATGAAGAACCAGGAGCAGGACCTCAGAAAACACCCATAAACAGGAACAGAAGTGAAGGGCATCTCAAACAATTTTCAGAGGACTGTGTTCATGAGGAACTAGCTAAACTAAATGTGGACAGAGCGATGGGACCAGATGGGATACATCCAAGAATACTGAAGGAACTTGGGGATGTTCTAGCGGCTCCACTGTCTTACCTTTTCAGTGCTTCTTTTGAGATGGGGTGGTGCAAGAGAACTGGAGAGAGGCACATGTGGTTCCTTTACACAAAAGCGGAAATAAGGATATGGTTGAAAACTACAGGCCAGTTAGTTTAACCTTGGTAGTAAGTAAATTATTGGAAACACTGCTGAAAGAGAAAATAATGAGGTTTCTGGAGTCCAACAGACTGCAGGATCTGAGGCAGCATGGATTCACCATGGGCAGGTCTTATCAGACAAATCTGATTGATTTCTTTGACTGGGTGACCAGGAAGTTGGACTGAGGGAGCGCCCTAGATGTGGTTTATTTAGATTTCAGTAAAGCCTTTGACACTGTTCCTCACAGGCGACTTATAAACAAACTGAGCACTCTAGGGATGGACCCTAAAGTTACTGCTTGGGTTAGAAATTGGTTGAGTGGGAGGCGACAAAGGTTGCAAGTAAATGGAGTTCACTCTGAGGAGAAGGAGGTTACCAGTGGAGTGCCTCAGGGATCTGTCCTTGATCCGATTCTTTTTAACATCTTTGTTAGTGATATTACGGAAGGGCTGTCGGGTAAGGTTTGCCTCTTTGCGGATGATAACCAAAATCTGCAACAGACATCCAGAAAGGTGTAGATAACATGAGGAGGTATCTAGCTAAGCTTGAAGAATGGTCTAGAATTTGGCAGCTGAGATTTAATGCTAAAAAATGTAGGGCCATGCATTTGGGCTGCAACAATCCAAGGGAACGGTACAGTATAGGGGATGACGTACTTCTGTCCCAGAAAGAATGGGATCCAGGCGTGATTGTGTCTGATGATCTCAAAGTAGCTAAACAGGTAGAAAAAGCGACGGCGAAAGCTAGAAGGATTCTTGGGTGCATAGGGAGAGGAATGGGCAGCAGAAGAAAGGAGGTGATAGCGCTTCTGCATAAATCTTTGGTGCGACCTCCTTTGGAGTACTGTGTGCAGTTCTGGAGACCGCACCTTGGAGTCAGTGCAGAGCGTGGCTGCTAAAATGGTTAATGGTCATTATAAAGCATATGAGGTTATACTTAAGGATCTTAATATATAAACTTTAGAGGAAAGGCAGGACAGAGGTGATATGATTGAGATGTTTAAATACGTCTGTGACATAAATGCACAGGAGGAGATCCTCTTTCAATTGAAAGCAAGCTCTGATACGAGGGGACATGGGATGAGGGTGAAAGTGGATAGATTCAAGAGTGATATGTGGAAATATTTCTTTACAGAAAGAGTGGTAGATGCATGGAATAGTCTCCCAGTGGAGGTGGTAGAGATGAGGACAGTATCTGAATTCAGAAAAGCATGGGACCAACACAGAGGATCTCTAAAGGAAAAAAGGGGACTGTTGTAGTTGTCGATATGGAAGGACAGACTAGATAGGCCATGTGGTCTTTTTCTGCCGCCATGTTTCTATGTTTCTATGTTCTCCCCTCTCCACTAAGCCATCATGGCATCTCTCTAGTATTGGCAACAGCAATAAGACAGGAAGAAGTGGAGTGTAAGGCCTCTGAACTCCCAGGTGCTGTGCTCTGAAAATCCATCTGGTTCTGCTCCCATGCAAGCAAGAAGTTGGCATTGGAGGGGGAGGTGGGACCAGCTGGAATTTTAGAGCACAGCATGCAGGGGTTTAGAGGCCCTGTGCCATGTTTCATTCTCTTATGGCAGCCGAGGCGGTAAGGACAGGAGTGAGGATTCACCTAAGGCGCCTACTGTCTACACAAGTCCTCTTTAGCCTCTAATGAAGGCTTATATGATCTTATATTTCATTTCAGCAAACATGCAAACTGTTGTAACTCTTTAGCAGAACATACTTTAGCTCCTGAAAGACTGTGTGGCAAACTCCAAAAGGGATGATATTCAAAAAAAGCTGAGTGCCCAAAATTTAGGCCCCTAAGTCAGGCTCTGAAATGTTTGGCCTATTTTCAGTCAGACTCAAGAACCTAAGTTTTCAGCCGAAAATTAATTAATCTTATTTAGCGGCTGAAAATTCATCTACCTTAGAACCTGTGTGCCTTTTGGGAACCTGCCAGGTACTTGTGACCTGGATTGGCCACTGTTGGAAACAGGATACTGAGCTTGATGGACCTTGGTCTGAACCAGTATGGCATTTCTTACGTTCTAAAGGTAATAGGAATAATTTTAGAAACCGTATTTGTGCTGTGGACATCGGAAAATGGGCTTAGAGAGATCCTAAGCACAGAGATATCTCTAGAACCATTTTAAAAGCCCACTCTGGGGATGTCCAAGTCTGAACGGGGGTGTGGAGGAGACATTCTCAGGATCCTGGATGTCCCCACCTGATCGCAGAACGTCATGGACATCCAGCCGGCATTCCATCTAACGTTAGACATGCTCCAAGCACCTGAAAAGTGTTCGTTTTAACTGAAAAACATCCAGAGGGTGTAGAGAAGAAAGCACTCCCTCATCCTCAGTACTCTACAAAATGTCAACAACAGCAGTAGTAGGATTTAAACCCTGGCTACCTGATTCCTAATCCACTACTCTAACCATTAGGCTAACCTTGATTTCTAGGTTCTGGGGATGTCTGTGAAGATGCCCCTACAAATGTCCATATCGGGCATGCCCATGTCTGTGAAATCATGTCTGCACCCGGATGCACCTGCTTTTTTTTCAGACGTTCTGACTTAGACATCCCAGATTGCACTTGGATAGCTTTTCTAAAAATTCCTCTCTATAGGGCTCATTCCATTCTGGACATAGATCCCCTCTGTACGTCCGGTCTGAGCCAGACATACAGAGGGGATCGCGATTCTGATCCCCCATGATCAGGATCGTGAACAGTCCTGTACGTGCAGGTCAGGACTGCAATTCAGTCTGTCCTGCATGTACAGGACCTTCCTGGCTAACTCAGTCAAGGCTCTTCAATGAACAGCCATGATGCCAGCCGCTAGAAACAAAAGCTAAGGTCAGGGTCGGGCTGAGAGGAATGTCTTCCGGCCCTCCCTGCCCCATCCTGGAAGCATGCACTAGTGCGGCCCATCACTAAGAATCCTTCCCTCAGCCTAGATGACCTAGCTTGTTACCGTCCAGTCTCTCACCTTCCATTTGTTTCCAAACTCCTTGAAAAGGCTGTCTTTGCACAACTCTCCACCCACCTAGACTCAACTCGTTTCCAGCACCCCCGACAATCCTGCTTTTGCCCAGGCCATAGTACCGAGGCCATCCTTTTGTCCTTCCTCAATGAGCTCCACGTTTCTCACGACCATGGTGATATTTCTATAGCTATCTCACTGGATCTCTCTGCTGCTTTCAACCTTGTCTATCACTCCATTCTCCTCTCACGCTTCAGAACCACCAGCCTTCCGGGGACAGTTTTCCGCTGGTTTCACTCCTTGCTCTATGCATACTCCTTCTCTGTGGTTTCTAATGCCCATCCCTCCTCTCCTTTACCACTCAGTTGTGGGGTATCCCATGGTTCCGTTCTGGCTCCCTTTCTGTTTAACATTTTCCTGACTCCCCTCACTCTCCTGGTGCAACAGTCTGGGATATCAGCTTACTACTAAGCTGATATTATTCTTCTGCATCATACCTCCCCGCTGAACCCAGACCTTTCCCCCCTCCATACCTGTCTTTTGCTTGTCACTACCTGGCTGTCTTCTAATCTACTCCATCTTAACTCAGCTAAGACATCCACTATGTGGTTTACTCTTGGTGGTCCCCAACTGGTCCGCTCCCCTCGGCTCCTGGATGCCCAGATTCCCCTTGTAACATCGCTCTGATATATGGGGGTTACCCTGGATGCTGACCTCTCTTTCCACACCCACATCTCCTCCCTTGTGTGTTGCTCTCACTTTTCCCTTCCTCAGATCCGAGCCATTTATCCTGTGCCTTCCTCAGCATCTCTCACTCCTCTTCTTCTCTCTCTAGTAATTTCTCGTTTAGACTACTGTAATGTTGTTTTTGCTGGTATCCTCCACTATCAACTTCACCGTTTAGACTACTGTAATGTTGTTTTTGCTGGTATCCTCCACTATCAACTTCACCGTTTACAGTTGATACAGAACACTGCCGCTCGTCTCCACACCCATACTCCTCGTTTCAGCCATATTACACCCTCTTTGATCCATCTGCACTGACTTCCCTTCCCCTATTGTGTTACCTTTAAACTCCTCATCCTGACTCACAGTGTCCTACATAAGCAAACCTCTCAATACCTTGCAGACTTAATACAATTTCGCACATTGCCCCATAGCCTCCGGTTTCTGCATACTAACTGCCTTGACCTCCCCTCTCCAACCTGTGCCCGTCTGGAACAAACCCAGCATTCCGCCTTCTTTTTCCTAGCCCCTTCTCTCTGGAATTCCCTTCCCTCTTTAATCCAAGAGCAATCATTTCCCAAATTCAAGTCTCTCTTGAAAACTCACTTCTTTTGTACTGCCTATGATCTTCCTTTCCCTGATTCCTATGTTCCCTCCTCCCCTTCCATTTAGGCTCTCTTTTCTTTAGTCCTGTATGATTGTGCACTTTCCTGTTTGTTATTGTAGTTCCTTTTTTGTTTCTGACTTTCTTTTTTTATTATTATTGTAAACCACCCACCCTGAGCCGCCCCTTCCCCACCCCCTTCTAACTTCCCCACACAATCGGTGGGGAAATTAGGCACGGCAGGGGAAGGCATGCCACTATTCATGGCAAAGAATTGGGCCCTATGCTTATAAATATAGGCCTGCCATTCATTTGCCTAGGATTTATGAGTCTAATGCCTAAAGGTGTACTAAGCTCATAGCATTTTGCCCTGCCCTAAATCCACCCCTGTTACCACCCACTCTTTATGCTCCTAAGTTTAGGAGTTTATTGAATTTTTAGCATAAATTTAGGAATTTGTTTATGTTTATGTTTGTATTTATTTGATATACCGCAAATAAAAAACCTTAGAAATGAAGTAAGCTTCTTCATACATAATATCCTTGATCAATCTTTTTCAACTGGAACCTTTCGTCAATGCCTTAAACAAACCTCAATTAGACCACTACTGAAAAACAGCAAATTAGACCCCCTAAAAGTAGAATCCTACAGGCCAATATCCAGCATTCCACTCTTAGCTAAAATAATTGAGAAAGTGGTCCAACGTCAAATACAACAGCACATAGACACTGAGGCTCCACTTGACCCTGCACAACACGGCTTTAGAGAAGCTCATGGAGTGGAGACCCTCCTCATCACTTTATTCAATACATTAATCACAGGAATAGATAATATCCACCAAGGATTCATCCTTATATTCATGGACATCTCAGCTGCGTTCGACTCAGTAAGCCACCAAATACTCATCGATCGTCTTAAGGAAAAAGGAATTCTCGGATCCGCACTTGACTGGTGTATATCATATCTAACTAACCGCTGGCAACAAGTAAGAATTGATGAAAGAACATCTGAACCATTCCTCCAAGATCAAGGGGTACCACAAGGATCCTCTCTTTCCGCATTAATGTTTAATATATATGCAACCAATCTGTGACCTCATCCGTTCCTTTAATGTTACCTGTTTAGCCTATGCAGACGACATTCTGCTATACATACCATTCTCCATCAACCACCCTGATTTTACTCCATTGACAAAATGCTTCGAATCAGTAGAAGACTGGCTCCTCTCACAGAACCTAAGAATCAACCACAGCAAGACCGAAGTGATGTTTATCACAAAGAACCAAAACTTCACACCTCCTACTACCTTAAAGATAAATGGCAAAGAACTGACAGTAAAGCCTACGATACGATACCTAGGTATCACCCTCGACCAGCGCCTCAATATGAAAACCCACATAAAAAATATAACAAAACTAATATATCACAAGATACGTACACTACGCCACTTACGACCTTTACTGGAACCCACAGATTTCAGAACCGTCTATCAAGCCTTAATAATGCCTCACCTCGACTTCGCAAATGCAATTCTACATGGTCTCCCCCAATCAACTTTAAATCCTCTCCAGCTGGCGATGAACACCGCCGCCAGAGTTCTTGAAGGAATATCAAAAACAGATCACATAACTCCAATTCTAAAAAGGCTACACTGGCTACCAACCAATGCAAGAATTCGATACAAGATTTTAATCACTACCTTCAAAGCTTTAAACAATCAAGCACCATTAACGGTCGCCTACCTTTTACACATGCAGACCCTCAATAGACCCAGAAGATCAGCTGCTATAAATACATTAACAATCCCGAAACAAACAGTCAGATACACTAAGGAAACAACTAAAAGAGCCTTCAGCATTCACGCCCCAATAGCCTGGAATGCCCTCCCACCAGAATTGAGAGCTATAACCAGCCTAACACAATTCAGAAAAAGTCTCAAACACCACCTATTCTTAAGCTATTTTCCAACTTAATCTCCCACAAGGGAAATAATAACGCCATATTCAGACCAAGACAATCCCTAATGTGACTAATGCGTAGAGATTATTGTAGATAGTTTTATAGTAGACATAGTTACCTTGTTGTTCCCAAGTTTCTAAACTCCTGTTACTTGTAAAATGCACTACAGTTTCCTGTATGTATATGTTTGTTTCATGTAAACCGCGCTGATGATAATAGTGCGGTATATAAGAGATGTTAAATAAAAATAAAATAAATAAATAAATCTGTATTCAAGCTATCGGTTTACAAGAAATTAAAAAATAAAAACATAAAAATCATGAAAAGAACACCAACATTTATGAGAGGAAAGAAATAAGAGAAAAGACCAATACCAGGATGCATATTAATAGCCATATATAAGGGAAAGACAAAGGGAAGGGAAGGAAGGATACCAGGTAAGGAGAAAGGGGTCAACAGTCATGGAAGGACTATACCATCCTAACGATGAAGAGCAGCACTTACTCAGGGGATGCAGTACTCCAAAGGCTGTCTCAAACAGATAGGTCTTTAACTCCTTTTTGAAACTTTGCAGGTTTGGTTCTATCCATAATTTAGTAGGTAATGAATTCCATAAAACTGGGCCATGGCAGAGAAGGCAGATCTTCAAGTTGTTTCATACTTAAGGAGGGGGACAGTATATGTAGATGGAACCCATAAAGTGAATGAAGGATTCTAGCAGGAGCATAAAGAGTGATCAGAGTAGATAGATTCTAGGGCCAACTCATGGATGGCCTTGTATGCAAAGACCAAAACCATAAATAGGACACGGGACACAACAGGAAGCCAGTGATATTGCAAAAGGAGTGGTGTAACATAGTCAAATCTTCTTGTGCGAGTGAGGGTGCATATGGCTGTATTCTGCATCGTCTGAAGATGTTTGAGTTGGTTTTGAGAGAGCCCTAAATAAACAATGTTGCAGTAATCTACCTGGGCCATTACCATATGAAGTACATTTGCAATTTGGGCCGCCAAATCTAAAAATGGTTGTACCCCGCAAAAACATTGTAGAGCGCAGAAAGAGGTTTGGACAACCTGGACCAATTGAGGAGAAAATGATAATTCAGAATCTAGGATTATGCCATGGCATTTTAAGGTGAACTATAGGGTCACAGGTGCCCCCTCAATCATGGGAGTGAGCACAGAGATCTGTGAAGAATTCGTAAATTAATTAGCTTTACTCATGGATGGGTTATGTTATGTTTATGTTTATGTTTATTGTATTTGATAAAAACCGCCTTTCACAAAACCAAAGCGGTGTACAATTAAAATTCAATAAAAGAAGGCCGAAGCCAACGAAAAGGAAAAGAAGTGTACAATATTTGATAGGACAGCAGAGCAAACAAAGAAACAGGACAAACATAAGCTTTAATGAATTGCTTCACAGCCAAGTGGCGACATGGTCTATACAAGAGTTAATCTGGAAAATATCAGATGAATGTTCATCAGTGGAAAATAGTAACATGATGTCATCCGCATAAATAAAACTGGAAATACCAATACTCTGAATGAGTGTGACAAGAGGGACTAAGAAAAACATTAAAAAGCATGGGTGAGAGAGTGGAGCCCCGGAGCACGTCCTACTAGCAAGACTACAAGAGATCAGAATCAAAGATACAACACTACTCTGGTTCAGATTATACCTAACAGACCAAAAACAACAAGTGAAAATAGGACCAAGCAAATGTAATCCATGCCAGCAACAACAGGGAGTTCCTCAAGGCTTGGCCCTATCCTCCTTACTATTTAACATATACCTCCAACCAACCTGCAACATCATTCAGAAACACAAGGTACATTACCACATCTACGCAGACGACATCATGAAATACCTATCATATACCACTTCAAAACCAAATCACACCCAAATAGTAGCATGCTTAAACTAAGTTGCACATTGGCTATCAGCAAATATGTAATCTCAGTTTCATTGTAAAATACCTGTTCCCTGTAAAATTGTTTCAACTGTTCACATTATATGTAAACCACGCTGACTTTAAAATAGTGTAGTATATAACAGCAAATAAATAAATAATAAACAGGTTAACCATAAACTATAAAAAAACAGGTATTATATATTACTAGGGATAAGACCTTTACCCCTCCAACTACAATAAAAGTTAAGGAAGCAACCTTGGAAGTGAAAGAAGAACTATGCTATCTCAGAATAACCTTAGATCAATGACTAAGCTTAACCACTCACGTCAGAAACACACCTAGAGCAATGTATAACAAGGTAAGAATGTTATAACACTTACGGCCACTCCTATCACCACAAAACTTTCGCACAGGGCACAATGATCTTCCCACACATCGACTTCTGCAATAGCATCCTGCAGGATTTACTGAAGCATGCCTTGTACCAGATACAAATGGCACAACACACAGCTACCCAACTCATCTATAGAGCTCCAAAATCTGAACATATCACCCCTATTCTAAAACAGCTTCACTGGCTCCCAATTGCAAGCAGAATTAGATACAAGGTCCTGCTAAATACATTCAAAATCCTACACAACCTATCTTCAAATGATTTAAAAACACTCATACAGACAGCCCCGAACAACAGAAAAAAAAGATGCTGTACACAGAACACACTAGCCTTGCTCACGGAACTTATAAAGAGCAACCAGATCACTTGCAAAAGAGCACTCTCGCTCTATGCACGCAGTCTGTAGAATTCCCTCCTTGAAAGAACACGAAACATACCTGGCCTATCAGCATTCCGCAAAGAAGTTCAGGGCCGTGGAGCTAGTGCACGCGGCCCCACGGTAACCGGGGGGGCGGCGAGGACGCGATCCCCCCCCCCCCCGGGGGCCGCGACGTCGGCAGGGGTAAAGGGGGCGAGTCGGCGCGGTGCTGGACGCCCCATTGGCTCCTGTGGGCTGCCGGGAGGCGGAAGGAGCCAATGGGGTGAATGGGAGGCGGGACCAGCCCGAGCGAGTGCAGGGACGTGCCGTGGCTCCGGCCTTTTCCAGGTCGGAGCCAGACACGTCGGGTTGGCAGCACGAGCGTGCTCTCCAGGTACCGCGTGGCTGGGGAGGCAGTTTAGGGGTCCGGTTGGGAAGAAGGCCTGTAGTTGTTGCCTGGGGGTGCCGGGGGGCTATCAAAAAAAAAAACAACTAAATACATAAAATAAATAAAAACGAACGGAGGGTGGCTATGGGGGTTTGCAGGGCTACAGGAGTGGTAGGCAAGGGTTGGGGGGGTCTGCAAAGTATACGGGGGCTGGGGAACTGGAGGCTCGATTAAAAAAAAAAACGAAACACGACCCTCGAAGTTAAATTGAATTTAAAAAAAAACAAAAAAAACAAATAAATACAGCATAAGCTGTCACACAAGGGCCACAGGCAGCCACTTGCTGTAGCAGACTGTGAGCCATGCGGTCTGGTAAAGGGCGGGGGGGGATCCCGAGCAGAGGAGTGAGAAGGGGCCAAGGGAGGGGGCCAGCCGGGGGGGCTCATGGGGAAGATTTGACAAGGTCTGCCCAAAGGGGGGGAAAAGGGGGTAGGGCGAAGGGGGGGCCGAGGGGCGCCGGTCTTACAGAGACCCGTGGTAGGGGCAGAGCGGGCAGGAGGGGAACACGTGCTGGGGGGAGCGGGCGGTGTGTGGGTGGGCCCGCGCAGGCCCGGCCCATAGGGGCGGGGGAGGGGCAGGGAGGCGTGACACGGATTACTGACCGCCTGGGTCCAGAAGGGCGGTCAGGGGGGCGGGGGAATTGTGTGGGGGACCTGTTGGCCCTCTAGTGAGGCGAGCGCCTGAAGTAGGGCTACCTCCGGTGGGGTGCCTGTGATGGGCAAAGTGCGGGCTACCGAGAGTGCGGTGCCGGAGGGCCCCGGGAACCGGGCTGGAGTGTCGGGGTGTGCATACCCGCCTTCGTGGGAGCACTGGCAGGGAGGGGGCCAAGGTCCTTCGGGGGTGGAGTGGTTGGGAGCGTGGCAGCCCCCTTGGGCTAGGGGGGGGCCCCCTTCGCCTTTTCCTGTGTTTTCCCCGCAGGTACCTTTTGGATGGCAGTACACCGGGAGTCCGAGTTTCGGCGGTTCGAGACCATCGGGTGCGGTGCCGATGGAGGGGTTGAGTGAGCAGACGTCAGCAGCAGCGCAAGTGGAGCCGGAGTCGTGGATGGTCGGCGCAGTGGCTGAAGCGTCGGTGCGAGCTGCAGGTGAGTTGGCAGGAGATTTGGGCGTGGACGTCGGGGCTGGGGCAGCAGTGGCAGACGGGGGGGGGTAAAAAAGTGAGGAGAAAGAGGAAGCATACTTGTCGCAGACGGCGCAGGTCGGGGACTTCCTCCACCTCCTCCACTGCTTCCACGTCTGATTCTTCGGTTTCGGGCGGGGACAAGGGGCAGGAATTGCAGGGGTCAGAGGGTAGAGCGAGTGGAGCCTCGGCCACGCCTTCGGTGGTGGCATATTTGGAGTTATGGGAGGGCGTGCCGAAGAAGCTACGGCGGAAGATTCTGCGAAGGCGTTATATAGACATTTTTCGTCTGCTTGAGGGCCGCAAACGGTCAGGGGACAGTAGGAGGAAGAGGAAGGAAGACGAGAAGGCGGGGAGGGTGCGGAGAGCGACGCGGAACGTGGTGAACTGGACGCGAGCTTTTTTACGCTTAGTTAGTGTGTGGGGGCATTCGCACCCAGAGCACTACGGGATGCTCCTCGCCTATGCGGATTCCATCTTAGAGACTGCACAATTGCATGATGGTTGGGCGTGGCTCAACTATGATGAGAAGTTCAGGGATAAGATGGAAGAAAACCGCTTGTTGTCCTGGGGGACGCAAGATATCAATCTGTGGCTGACGCAGATGGCGGTCAGACCCAGTGGTAGTGCGGCGAGCGGTGCACGTGGAGGAGCGGCTGGCGTTTCGGGGGCCGGCGACCCTTTCGGGGGGGTGTACCCGGGGGGTCCAAAAAGCTTCAGCTTCAGGGGGGGTCGGAGATGTATGTTGGTGTTTTAACAAATCGTCCTGCCCGTTCCCGGATTGTAAATTCCGGCAAGCCTGTTCCGTCTGCAACGGTTCGCATTCAGCGCTCAAATGTGTTAAGAGAGGCGCGGGGGGGGCTGGAGCGCCCCCTCCAAAGCAGTGAGAGCCTCCTTTGCCTGGCTCCCACCCCAGTCCGGATAGAATCAATGCGTCCGTGGCTGCGAAGGTATCCTAAACGGAAGGACAGTGCGGTGATAGAGGAGGGCTTTAGTGAGGGGTTTCGGATTCCTGTGGTGGGTACGGTGCTCTGTACTATGGCTAGGAATTCGCCTTCGGTGAGGCGATTTGCTCAGGTAGTGCGGGACAAGCTAGCGGAGGAGATTGGATTGGGGCGGGTGGCGGGCCCCTTCGCGGAGAGGCCTTTTGCGGATCTAGTGATCTCCCCTTTGAGTGTGATCCCGAAGAAGGAGCAGGGGAAGTTCCGGTTGATTCACAACCTTTCCTTCCCCGCGGGGTCGTCAGTTAATGACCATATCCCGGACCACCTGTGCACGGTTAGGTATGCATCCTTGGATGCGGCATTGGAGCTGGTGAGACGCTGCGGTCCGGGGTGCTTGATGGCGAAAGCAGATATCGAGTCAGCCTTCCGTTTGTTGCCGGTGCACCCGACGTCTTTTCCTTTGTTGGGGTTTTGTTTCGAAGAGGACAGTTATTTCGATAAGTGCATGCCCATGGGGTGCGCGATATCCTGTGCATATTTTGAATGGTTCAGTAGTTGTCTACATTGGGCAGTGGTGACACAGGTGGGTCGCGCCAACGTGGTGCACTATTTAGACGATTTCTTGTTTGTGGGCGAGGCTCAGTCGGAGTGCTGCGCGGATTTGCTGGGTGGCTTCGAGCGGTTGGCTCGGGGGTGGGGTGTCCCGCTAGCGGCGGGGAAGACAGAGGGCCCCGCGACCGTCATTACTTTCTTGGGGGTGGAGCTCGACTCGGGGGCGATGGTAGCTCGCCTGCCCGCGGCTAAGGTAGTGAAGCTCAAAGTCTTGGTTGCGAACGCGCTCGTTTCCAGCAAGCTCACATTACGGGAAATGCAGTCGCTGATTGGCTCGTTGAATTTTGCGGGCAGGGTAATACCGATGGGGCGGATATTTTTGAGGCGGCTATCGGCGGCTACGGTAGGGGTCCGTATGCCTCATCATCGGATCAGGGTGTCGCAAAGCATTCGGGCAGACATGCGGGTGTGGGACGAGTTTCTCCGTGACTTCAACGGCACTACGATTTTGCGGGAGAGGGAGGTCTCTAATACAGCTCTGCAACTGTACACGGATGCGGCGGGGGGCGCGGGCCTCGGGGTTTACTTTGGGGGTTCGTGGTGTGCTGCAGGGTGGCCCCTGGCTTGGCAGGAGTCGGGCCTGACCAGAAATATCACCTTTTTGGAATTGTTTCCAATCTTGGTGGTGTTGACCATATGGCCGGACAGGCTTCGGAATCGTCGGTTAGTCTGGTGGTGTGACAATGAGGCGGTCGTGTCTGTTGTAAACAATTATGCCCCACGCTGCAAGCAAGTGGCGGATTTAATGCGTCCGGTTGTGTTAGCGTGTTTGCGTTTGAATGTGGTGGTGCGGGCCCGCCATATTCCGGGTACTACTAACAAAATTGCTGACGCTCTTTCCCGTTTTCAGTGGGAGCAGTTTCGGACCTTGGCTCCGGAAGCCGAAGAAGTGGGAGCATCGGTCCCGGCGCAATTATGGCAGATTGGCCTGGAGACATGAGGGAGCTGCTGAGGAATTCTGTGTCGGCGGCGACGTGGGCGGCCTATCAGCGGGGTTGCAGCAGTGTGGTAACTTTCCTCGCGGAGCACGGATGGCATCAGGGTCCGGTCCCTGAGCAGCTCCTCGGTCAATACGTGGTTGTGGCTAAGGCGGCGGGTCTTTCGAGGGCAATGGTGAAGAGACATCTGGCGGAGTTTTCCTTCTTCGCGGGAGCGGTCGGTTGAGGAACGGCTGGAAGGGGTTTTTTGACTCGTCGACTTTTGCAGGGATGGGAGCAATCTCGTCCCACCCCGGCCGACTGGCGGCAGCCGATTACTTATGATTTGTTGAGCCGCTTGTTGGACATTTTACCGCAGGTGGCGTCCTCCCGGTACGAGGGTATGCTGTTTCGGGCTGTCTTTTCAGTGGCCTTCTTCGGCGCCTTTCGGGTGGGGGAGTTGGTGTCTGAGTCGGGTCCCAGTGCGGTTGCACGTGAACTGAAGGTCCACCAGGTGCTGGTAGGGGAGGGCATGGTCCGGATTCACTTAGTGCGTTCCAAGACCGATCAGTCGGGAAGGGGTGCCTGGGTGGTGCTGCGTGCCATACTGGGGGTGCTTGCTTGCCCAGTCCGGTTTCTGAGCGCCTACTTGCAGGTGCGGCTGGCTGGTGAGGGCAGTCTGTTCCTTCATGAGGATGCACGGGTGCTCACGCGCTACCAATTTACGGCGGTGCTGCGGTTGTCGTTGCGACGGATCGGGGAGGATCCCAGTAGGTTCGCTCCACATTCCTTCCGCATTGGCGCAGCGACCAGCGCGGCGGCGGAGGGTCTTTCTGCGCAGGCGATACAGCGGATAGGGCGGTGAAGATCGCAAGCGTTCCAGGGCTATGTGCGCTTGTAATGGACGGTGGGGGGTGCTAACGCTGCTGTTCTTTATTTTTCAGAAAGGGGCCATGCATCGTGTCGCTGTTGGGTGATTGGCCACTCATTTGTTTACTGGGCTGGTCGGCGAGCAGCAACACGGCCATTGGGGCCACATCTTGGACTGGAAGCGCAGGGGGTGACCGTATCATGGCTGGGCGAGCGTGGACTCCGGTGGATCCAGCTTTTGCCTTTGCTGCGGCATCACGAGCGCACGAGAGGAACGCCGGATATCCTGCTGATCCATCTCGGCGGCAATGATCTGGTGTCCTGGACTTGCAAGCAGCTTATTCGCGCTGTTCACAAGGACCTGGGGGAGGTTTTCAGAATGTTTCCGGGGGTTATTGTGATTTGGTCGGATATCCTTCCACGGCCAGTCTGTTGGGACCAGCGGCGATGGTCCAGAGGGCTGACGAAAGTCAATCGCCAAATAGGCAGGTGGGTGGGGGAGCGGGGTGGGTGCCAGATCTTGCACCCGTGGGTGGATGTGGAGTGTGCTGGCCTGTTCCGGCCGGATGATGTGCATCTCTCGCCGATAGGGCTGGACCTCCTACTTAATGACTGGCAGGAGGCCGTGGAGGGTGTCTGGCAGGGGAGTTGGGCTGGTCGCAGCTTTCGGTTGGGGGGCGGCTCAGGTCCATAGTGGCCTGAGCCGGTGGCGGGATCCCGGAGGTTTCCGGGTTCCGGAGACGGAGGCAAGCTTGTGGGCGGGGGTGGGGGACCCCCGCCCGGATAACCCCTCAGGTTTTTGCTAGTAATATGGCGAAGCCGGACGAGGGAGGGCTAGGCTGTTTAGCCGGGGCCCGGACTCAGGAGAAGCGGAAGCGACGTCACCTTGCTACTCACATGGCTGGTGAGGGGGGGGGGGAAATGTTATTGTGTTGAATTGTTATTGGGTTATTGTTAATGGTTAATAAAGCTGCCACCAGTTTTAAGCCCAAAATTGTGTGATGGTCTTTTATCAAAGGGTGTGTGGGGGGGGGGGGGTAGGGGCGACGCGTCCGCCTTACCCGGTTAGTTCAGGGCCGCGGAGCTAGTGCACGTGGCCCCACGGTAACCGGGGGGGCGGCGAGGACGCGATCCCCCCCCCCGGGGGCCGCGATGTCGGCAGGGGTAATGGGGGCGAGTCGGCGCGGTGTTGGACGCCCCATTGGCTCCTGTGGGCTGCCGGGAGGCGGAAGGAGCCAATGGGGTGAAAGGGAGGCGGGACCAGCCCGAGCGAGTGCGGGGACGCGCCGTGGCTCCGGCCTTTTCCAGGTCGGAGCCAGACATGTCGGGTTCCCGCCCGCCCACCCTAGCGTGGGAGTGAGGGTGGGGCTGGGGTCTCTGTTGTGGGTTGTTGCAGCTGGGGGGGGTGGCGGGATCCCGGAGGTTTCCGGGTTCCGGAGCCGGAGGCAAGCTTGTGGGCGGGGGTGGGGGACCCCCGCCCGGATAATCCCTCAGGTTTTTGCTAGTAATATGGCGAAGCCGGACGAGGGAGGGCTAGGCTGTTTAGTCGGGGCCCGGACTCAGGAGAAGCGGAAGCGATGTCACCTTGCTACTCACATGGCTGGTGAGGGGTCGCGCTTCGAAAAAGGGGGGGGGGAAATGTTATTGTGTTGAATTGTTATTGGGTTATTGTTAATGGTTAATAAAGCTGCGACCAGTTTTAAGCCCAAAATTGTGTGATGGTCTTTTATCAAAGGGTGTGTGTGGGGGGGGGGGCGACGCATCCGCCTTACCCGATTACTAAAAACTCACCTATTCTTAGAGCACTTTGAAGGAAGACCAAGTTGCCCATAAATCAGCTCAATTTATGACTCCATCTCAACATGTTCTCCTGTAATGATTACCCATGACTAGGACTTCACTGTAATAATTCTTCTTGGTTAATATGTTTACATCCTTTGTTAAATCAATTATTGTTAATAACGGTTCTATGTAATGTTTACATGTAAAACTTCATGTAACTTGTTCTTTGAAAACCACTTTGATTTATAGATAAAGCGGTATAAAAGAATTGACAAATAAATAAATAAAATTGGCTGCCAAAGAAGTTAGGCACAAATGCACAGTTAATAATGGTTCAGAAAAATGTAGTTATGTGTAAAATCAATGCATTTGCTCTTTAGATAGCTATTTTTGAGGATTTTTGTCTTAACTGCTGTGTGATACCTCAGTAAAAGTCCAACCCATTTGAATTTAATCAAGCAGGGCAACTAGTCTGTAATTTCAATACAGCTTTATTACAAGGTCTGCAATAACAAGTTAGCACTATGGCACAGCAAGCAGAAGCCTAACACCCATCAAGGCTCCTGCTGAAGCAGAGGTAACATCGCTCATGTGATCTTCAGTCGCTAAGGTGGTACATCTATAAACTTCTTGGTTCTCAGGTTTGGGTTCCGGTTTAAAAGGCTATTAATGGCTGCATTAGGAATTGTCGGAGTAACAGTACTTGACTGTGTTCTGGTTTCTTGCCTTCTGTTTTTTAGCAGACAATGCTTAACCAGAGTCACAAATACAACTGTACTGCTTACACTTCACTCTTGTTAAGTGTTTGATGTAATAAAAAAGATGAAGTCTGGTTTTTGATCACATTAAAGGGCATGAAATGTTTATTAGTGTACATTGTATACACCGAGGTCTATCACAAGACAGTAGAGAGGAGAGATCCCAGGGTTCTCCGAATAAATATTTTTGTAACTTAAGCAGAAGGGCCCAGAAAGTTATGGAGGAAGAGATTCCGGGTTACAAAGCGTCCAAAGCACCCAACAGCATTTACAGAGGGGAAACACCACAAAGGGGTTGATTCAAACATTCATTCAGACGTACGGTCAGAACTGGCTATTTAGGGACGCTATCCCTGAGCTGTGCAGCTAATGGGGTGGCTCGGCAATGTTTTTTGTTTTTTGTGTTTCACTTTTTCTGCTGTTGTGTTCAATTTTCTGGAAACACTGTTGTGCTACTTCACCATGCCCCTGCCTTACTGATGTCACATTCATACAGCCTTCATGACTTTATTTCTTGGTTCTGCCTGGTTTTGAATATCTTGGACTTGTAAACTGCATTGACGTGCGTCAGACTTGCTCAAAATCACAGTACATCAAATCCTGAAAATAAATTCACACATTGTTCCAGTGGGAACAGACTGTCCAGAACAGTCAGGCGTATCAGCAACCAGGAAGGTAAGGAAGTGCCAATACCTGTGTCTGAGAAACACTTGTCTGGAGGTCCCAGAACCGTGGAGTGAACGCGCTGCCACAGGAAGTAGATCAGGCTGGGATGGCTTGTTCTGTGCACAGTCAGGTGAGCGTGGACAAGGCAGGAATCCAGGCAAGTGAGATTCTAGGCAGACAACCAATCACAAGCAATAGAATCGAGAAGGAAAGCCCATAATTCTGGCTACATCTGCAAGGAAGCTAAAAGGGTTCAGGCTTTAAATACTTTAGCAAGTCCTTTATCCAAAATGCATGGCATAAGAATATCTCCGAGACAGCTCTAGGAGTACTCCACATCTAGCACATGTGCCCACTGTCCAATTCTTTAGTAAACCAGTTGAAGAAATCGATCAGACTTGTTTGACATGATCTGCCACTGTTGAAATAAATGTTGCTTTAGATCTCCCAACTCATTGACCGTATAAAGTTCATCATTCTTTTAACTGTCCAGTGGGGCACAAGATCCAAAGCAACAGAATTTTACCAGCGTCCGGTCTATACCAAATAAATTTGATTGCTTTCTTCAAATGGGTATAATCCAAGGACATGGCTGGACCTGCATCATGGCTCGCTTTATTACAAACATATCAATGTCTTGCACGGTCTGAGCTTCACTTGTCTACATTAATTGAGTATATCCACAGACAGAATATTCTGCAAGGTCTCTGGATCAACAAGGAGCCCCGAATGTTTGTCAATAATCCGGCCCTCATTGGAATAAAATCTAAAATAAGTGTGCTCTTGATCTCATGATTCTTATAGTGGAAATGACAAAAGATTACATTAGAAATACCCAAGATGAAATAGACACAATGCAAGCAGCTCTAAAATGGACAGTCAGCCAATGATTTGGGCCACCAACATGAATGTTTGAAGAATCAAACTGAACAATTCAGAGGAGAATTGAAGAAGATGAAATTGAAGAAATTGAATCAAGATGAATCTGATTATAAAACTGGATATGTCTGCCCTTGGATGAATCCTGCCCATAAGACACATCGGAAAGTAGCTTTCAATTTTTCATTGTACGACACATCTAGGTCCAAGGCAGGATACTTAACAGAGGAGGATTTTTTAGACTTAGGTTGAAGATGCCGAAGGAGAGCAACCAGAGGACACTGGAAATCAGCTGATCCTTTAATGCCCGCTCGATGACCATGGACATGGTCGCAAAAACATCTGGATCACTAATAGTTAGCTAGTAGTAATTTAATGACATTACAGACTCAGATGTTAGCTAAAGGTTTGTCTTATGTTCCAAAAATCAAGTTTGATTCATTTCAGTTCCATGTGGATTTAGAGAAGTTCCTGAAAAAATTAAATCTTCAAGCTTATTTTCGTCCAGTTGGAAAAAAGCCTCAAGAAGAAGTGACAACAGAACCCGCATGAATACTTCTGCCTTTAACATCAACTTGGGTCCCGCCTGGTCTCCCTCATCCTACAGTGATTATTTTTAAACAGCTGGTACTGCTAGAGGTATCTCAACTTGAACAGTCTCGGCACAGTAAAGATTTCTATGCTATGTCAAGAGAATGATTAGCCCTCAAATAGTTATAACATGCAACCAATATTGTAATTAAAAGAGCAGATAAAGGTGGGGCAGTAGTTGTAATGGATCAAGAAAATTATGGCCTTTCCTAGCTGATAAACAACATACTTAAAATTATCAGTAGATCCCACTTCCAGACTACAGAAGCTGATTAAATGTTTCACTGATCAAGCTCTGATGGTTAAATATATCAACAAAAGGGAAGTTTGTTTTCTCAGTGTATCAACACCTAAGATTCCCAGTTTGTACATCGTACCCAAAATTCACAACTGCTTGTAGATCCACCAGGAAGGCCTATTGTATCCTCCAAAGGCTCTTTATTAAAGCCATTCTCTATATACATTGATTCTTTCTTATGACCACTTTTAATTCAAATCCCTTCCTACATTAGTCCCATTAGTCCCATTTTCTGAACATCTTAACTGGGATAGATGAAGGGAACATAAGATCCGATACTCTCTTGGTTATATTAGATGACTCATCCCTATATACAAATATACCTCAAGAGGGCGCTCTCTCTGTGATTTATCAATCTTTGAACGGACCGGGAGATTTAAGTGTGGGCCATATAAATTTCTTATTAGACTTGGCCAGTATGGCTTTACGGGAGAATTATTTTCAGTTTCAATATCAGTTGTACCAACAAACTGCTGGCGTGACAATAGGGGCAACTGTTGTCCCCTTAGTAGCCAATCTCTATATGACTGATCTTGAGAAAAAATACCAAGTTCCTCTTTTTATAACCATGTTATTGTTTGGCATTGCTATATTGATGATATGGGATGGGAGAGAGGATGTATAACCGGGTACGGCGGACACGTCGCTTCTCGCCCCTTCCCCCCCCCCCCCCTTTATTCATCACCTCACCTCTTCTTTCCAATGACACACACAACATCTTGGGACTTAAACTGGTCGCAGCTTTATTAACCTTTTAACAATAACCAACTACATTCCAACACATTGTAATTACCCCCCCGCGGAGCAAGCCCTCACCAGCCATATGAGTAGCAAGGTGACACCGCTTCCGCCGGATCCAGGCCCCGACTAAATTGCCTAGCCATCCCTCTTCCGGCTTCGCCATATTATTAGCAAAAACCTGAGGGATTGTCCGGGTCGGGAGTACCCCACTCCCGCCCTAATGCTTGCCTCCGGCTCCGGACCCCGGAAACCTCCGGGATCCCGCCACCCCCTCCAGCTGCAACCCCCCAACCCCCCCGAAGCCTAGAACCCTTCCCAAGCTAGGGCGGGCGGGACGTCCAGCGTCTCTGGCTCCGACCCCAAGAAGGCCGGAGCCACGCCGCATCCCCGCTCTAACCCCCCCACAGCCAAGCTCCTTGCTCTCCTGTTGGCTCCCGCGCCTCTCAGCGGCCCGCGGGAGCCAGTGACACTGCCAAACGCACTGCGACCCGCCTCCACGGCGCCACGCCGCTGCAGCAAGGGGCACCAGCATGCGGCCGCCCCCCCCCCCCCCCCCGGTTACCGCTGGCCATGCGCACGTGCCATAACCGGGTACGGCGGACATGCCGCTTCTCGCCCCTTCCCCAATCCCCCCCCCCTTTATTCATCACCTCACCTCTTCTTTCCAATGACACACACAACACATCTTGGGACTTAAACTGGTCGCAGCTTTATTAACCTTTTAACAATAACCAACTACATTCCAACACATTGTAATTACCCCCCCCCCCCCACGGAGCAAGCCCTCACCAGCCATATGAGTAGCAAGGTGATGCCGTTTCCGCTTCTGCCGGGTCCAGGCCCGACTAATTTTCCTAGCCCTCCCTCTTCCGGCTTCGCCATACTATTAGCAAAAACCTGAGGGATTCTCCGGGTCGGGGGTACCGCACCCCCGCCCTAATGCTTGCCTCCGGCTCCGGACCCCGGAAACCTCCGGGATCCCGCCACCGGCTCGGGACACTCCTGTCCCGAGCCGCCCCCCCAAGGTTAAGCTGCGACCAGCCCTCCTCCCATGCATAATACCTTCCAAGGCCTCCTGCCAATCATTCAGGAGCAAATCCATCCCCACCGGGGATAGATGCACTCCATCTGACCTATACAAGCCCACGCATTCAACGTCAGCCCACGGGTGCAAAATTTGGCACCCACCATGCTCCCCCACCCATTTGCCAATTTGGCGATTAATTTTCGTCAGTCCTTGGAATGATATCTGACCAAACCAGAACTATGCCTTTGAACATCACCAACACCTCTCCCAAGTCCTTATGAACTGCACGAATCAACTGCCTGCAAGTCCAAGACACCAAGTCGTTGCCTCCCAGGTGTATCAACAAGACGTCTGGCGCCCCTCTCATACGCTCATAGTGCCGCAGCAAAGGCAAAAGCTGGATCCACCGTAGTCCGCGCTCGCCCAGCCATGAGACGGTCACCACTGAAGCCTCCAGACCGATATTCGGCCCCACCAGCCGTGTTGTTGCTCGCCGACCAGCCCAGTAAACAAAAGAGTGGCCAATCACCCAACAGCGACACAATCCTTGTCCCACTTCTGCAAAATAAAGAGATGATACAGTTAGTAACCACCACCGCCCCTATAAACGCACATAACTTTGGAACGCCTGCGACTTCCATCTACCAATCCACTGTATCTCTCGCTCGGAAAGTCCCTCCGCCGCTGCACTGGTAGCTGCCCCGATCCGGAAGGAGTGCGGAGCGAACCGCCCCGGATCCTCCCCAATCCACTGCAGTGACAGCCGCAGTACCGCCGTGAACTGCCATCGCATAAGCATCCTCGCATCCTCATGGATAAAGAGACTGCCCCGCCACCCGGCCGCACCTGCAAGAACGCCTTTAGCAGTGTAACCGGGCACGTGAGTGCCCCGTCTACCTCTCTCAACACTACCCACGTTCCTTTCCCTGTCTGATCTGTCTTGGAACGCGCTAGGCGGATACGAACCCCGCCCATCACCCACTGCACATGGTGCACTTGCAAGCCCCCGCCCCCTGTAACCCGACCGGACTCCGCGACCAACTCACTGACCCGAAATGCCCCGAAAAAGGCCACCGAAAATACTGCCCAAAAAAGCGTGCCTTCGTAAGGAGACGATACCACCTGCGGCAACACCAAACACAAACGTCTCAGCAAGTCATGAGTTATAGGCAGTCGCCCGGCGAGGGAATGGCCCGCTCCCAGCCTTGCAGCAGTCTACGCGTTGGACAGCCTTTATGCGTGTATGGGAGCCTTACATTTAACAGTTAAGTGCCAGGTGTCGTAATGAGATCCTACAAGTTGGTAGCTGAGCTATTGGTGGGAGGTGTGGGGTGGATTTGTTCCCCCGGGGGGTTTATGTTTTTGGGGAGTGTGCTGAGGGTGGAGGGGGGCAGGGAGGGGGGTGGCGGGTGATGGGGTTGGGGGAATATAAAGGGGGAAAAATGATCTTCCACCTCTTCTTTTCTGCTCTGTTACTACTCCGAGGGGGGATCAGAGTCCACCCCTCTTGGAGATGTGTATATCTGATGTACTGTATTTTTTGGTGGTTATAAAATAAAGTATATAAAAAAAATCCCACCCCACCGCCTTCACAAAAAATGAAAACCCCGCCAAATACCTCCGCACCATCGCCCATGATAATCCTGCGGCCTTCGCCGCCAAAACATACTGACCCAGCAGCTGATCAGAAGCTGGACCCTGCCGCCATCCCTGCTCCGCCAGGAAAGATACCACACTGCTGCAGCCCTTCTGATACGCAGCCCACGTCGCCGCCGACACTGAATTCTTCAGCAGTTCCATCATTTCCCGAGGCCAATCTGCCATAAGTGCTCCGGGACCGATGCCCCTACTTCTTCCGCCTCTGGCACCAAGGTCCGAAACCGCTCCCACTTAAAATGGGAAAGAGCATCGGTAATCTTGTTAGTACACCCAGGAATATGACGAGCCTTAACCACCACATTCAATCTCAAGCAAGCTAATACCACCTGCCGCATTAAATCAGCCACCTGCCTGCAGCGCGGGGCATAATTATTTATCACACTGACTACCGCCTCATTGTCGCACCACCAGACTACCTTACTGTTCCTAAGTCTGTCCGGCCACAATGCCAGCACCACCAGAATTGGAAACAACTCCAAAAAGGTTATATTACTCGTAAGGCCTGCATCCCGCCATGCCTGTGGCCACCCCGCCGCACACCAAGAGCCCCCGAAGTAAATCCCCAAACCCAACCCCCCTGCCGCATCGGTGTACAATTGCAAATCCCCACTGGATATCTCCCTCTCCCTCAATACCGTAGTACCATTGAAGTCCCGCAGAAACTCATCCCATACCCCTAAGTCAGCTCGCATGCTCCGCGAAACCCTTATCCGATGATGCGGTTTAGCGACCCCGGCAGTAGCCGCTGCAAGCCACCGCAAAAACACCCTCCCCATAGGAATTACTCTACATGCAGAATTAAGGGAACCTATCAATGCCTGCATCTCACGTAAAGTCATCTTACTCAAGACCATCACGTTCGCCACCAAAACTCGCAGCTTCACTACCTTGTCCGCCGGCAACCGTGCAACCATACCCACTGAATCCAGCTCTACCCCCAAAAATGTAATACTTGTCGCTGGGCCCTCCGTCTTCCCGGCCGCCAACGGGACACCCCACTCCTGAGCCAACTGCACAAATCCCTCCAGCAACTCCTTGCATTGCCCAGACTGCCCATCCCCCACAAACAGGAAATCATCCAGATAATGCACTACATTTCCACAACCTACCTGCTCCACAAAAGCCCAATGCAGAAAAGTGCTAAACTGTTCGAAGTAAGTGCAAGATATCGCACAACCCATTGGCATGAAACGCCGACGGGTGCCCCGGCAATAAACGGAATGCCGATTCTATGTCCGCCTTCGCCATCAAACACCCCGTACCGCATTTCCTCACCAGGGCAACTGCCTCATCGAACGATGCATATCGCACTGCACACAATTCCTTTGGGATATGGTTATTAACCGAAGCACCAGCCGGGAAGGACAAGTTATGAATTAAGCGGTACTTACCCGGCTCCTTTTTCGGTTTTATTCCCAGTGGGGACACCACAAAGTCCCCAAATGGCTGCTCCGCGAAGGGGCCCGCAACCCACCCCAGCCCAATCTCAACAGCCAGCTTATCCCTCACAATATGGGCAAACTGACGAACCGAGGGCGAATTCCTCGCTTGGCTTGCAGCCACTCTACCCACAACAGGAATCTGAAACCCCCCCTGAAATCCCTCTTCTAATAACCCACCGTCCCACCTCTTGGGATACTTTCTTAACCACGGTCGCAAAGCTCCGATCCTAATAGGAGTCGGAGCCAAGCTCCGCAAGCTCCTACTGCTTGGGGGGGGGGGCGCCATGGTTCCGGCCGCACCTTTCTTAACACATTTGAGTGCAGAATACCCTCCATTGCAGACAGAACACGCGTGCCGGAATGTGCAATCCGGAAAGGGGCATGAAGACTTGTTGAATCGCCAACAAACGTCTCCTGTGCCCCCCTCCCCTGCCGGTCTCTGCACCGCTGGGGACCCACCCACCCGAAAGGGCCGCACCGCACCAGCTGTACCGGCCAACCCTCCCTTCGGCCCGCTCGCCCCCCCACCCTGTCTGATGGCCATCTGCGTCAACCATAAATTGATATCTTGCGTCCCCCAAGACAACATCAGATTTTCTTCCATCTTATCACGGAACTTCTCATCATAGTTGAGCCACGCCCAACCATCATGCGTCTGCGACGCCTCTAAGATGGAGTCCGCGTAAGCAAGGAGAATCCCATACTGCTCAGGATGCAAATGCCCCCATACACTAGCCAGCCGCAGAAAAGCCCAAGTCCAGTTTACCACGTTCCATGCCACTCTCCACACCCGACCCGCCTTCTCGTCCTCCTTCCTCTTCCTTTTACTGTCTCCCGACCGCTTCCGACCTTCCAACAACCGGAAGATGTCTATATAGCGCCTCCTCTGAATTTTTCGCCGCAAGTTCCTCGGCACGCCCTCCCATAATTCTGAGAATGCTACCACCGTAGATGCCGCCCCGCCTGATCCCGGCCTACCCACCGTCCCCCCTTTTTCTCTACTAGAGCTCCCCTCCACTGAAGACGAACGTGACGACGACTCAGAAGTCGAAGTGGAAGAGGACCCCGACCTCCGCCGCCGACGACAAGAATGTCTCCGCTTTCTCCTCGCCTTCTTACGACCCATTTCAGCCGACTCTGCTCCACCCCCCACGGCTGCCCCCTGATCCCCTGTCAACTCACCTGCAGGGCTCGCAGCCAGCTCTGTAGTCGTACAGGTCTCCTGCCACTCCGTCATCATCCGAGCTGCTGCCTCTGACTCTCCCGCCAATCCTCGAGCCACGTGACTGCCATCCATGCGCGCCGTCTCACCTTCCCATTGACTCGAACCATGCAAACATGGGCTTCCCGTGTACTGCCATCCGGGGGGTACCTGCGGAGAGAAGACAGCAAAAGGCGAAGAGGCACCCACCATAGCCCAAGTTGGCTGCCACGCCCCCAGCCAGGAACCTTGACCCCCACCCTGCCAATGCTCCCAAGCTGGCGAGTAACCGCCTCCCGAGACTCCTTGCCAGCTCGCCGTACCCGCTAACCCCGACCAATCACCTGCCCCCATCCGACCCGTAGCACCCACCTCCCCTTCTGGGGGAACTGGCCCTCCACTCGGGCATCCCATGGACCCCCGCACTGCACCTTGTCTCGTAGCACCCCTTACAGGTTCTCCACCCCCTCTGTCCTGGCCACTCCGAGCCCCTATACCCTCTCCATCTGGCTCACCCCCCCCCACACACACATCCCCCACCACCCCCCTCCACACCTGCGCTGATCCCCTTACCGGCCTGCTGCCCCCCCCCCCCCGTGCTCCCAAGCCCCGGCTAACCGCTCTGCCCCTACCACCTCCTTGCTCCTTTTTTCCTCCTGCAGCTACCCCTTGTGTCCTGGCACCCCGCCCCCTGCCCACCTGCTCCCCTCTAGGAGCCGACCCTGGCAGATCCTCCCCTCGTGCCCCCTTTTCCACCCTTCTCCCCTTGCCTGTCCCTTTCCCTTTTCCTGGATCCCTCCCCTCCCCCCTGCGTGAGTGCATAGCCCTCACTAAGCCCTCCTTATCCTGTTCTTCTTTACTTATTTATTTTTATTTTTTTTTAATAGGAGCCCAGAAAGTCATCCTGCTTCTTGAGCCTGCAGCTCTACACCACTTCGTTTTCACGTTGTTGTTGTTTTTTTTAACTCCGCCAGCCCCACTCGCTCCTGCTCAGGCCTCTCCACATGTGCCGCACTCCTCGTCCCCCGCTCTCCCGTCCGCCAGCCCCAAGACCCACCGTCCTTGATGCCGCAGCTCCGAACACGTCCGGCATCTCTGGCTCCGATCCCAAGAAGGCCGGAGCCACGCCACATCCCCGCTCTAACCCCCCCACAGCCAAGCTCCTTGCTCTCCTATTGGCTCCCGCGCCTCTCAGCGGCCCGCGGGAGCCAATGACACCGCCGAACACACCGTGACCCACCTCCATGGTGCCACGCCGCCGCAGCAAGGGGCACCAGCGTGCGGCTGCCCCCCCTGTTACCGCCGTCCACGTGCATGTGGGCCCCGCGGCCTTGCCATTACTGGAATGTCATCAATAGCTTAATAGTTGCAATAAGAATATTCAGTTTTCTATTTAGTATAGCGTGAACAGGATTTCTTTCGCAGATGTATTACTAACAAAGGAAGATGGTAGACTTACCACCTCGGTATATAAGAAAGGAAGCTGACCGTAATGCATTTCTACATTATTCCAGTGCGCACCTAATTTAACAATAGTTTACCCTTTTCTCAGTTTATTAGGTATCACTGCAACTGCACTACTCTGACAGAATATCATAAACAATCTCATGTTCCCATAAAGAATTTTCAGCAGAGGATACCCTCTCCCTGTTGTTAAGAGAGCTTATAAAAGAGTTGCCTTTAACAACGGGGACTGGCTACTTCAGCCTAAAGAGGGTACAAGGTCTATGTCAGAGCAACAATATATTCATTTTATAACCAAGTTTTCCCCGGTGAGTTACCAGTTACAGAAAATTGTTAAAAAAAGCATTTTTCCATTTTAAGAGTAATTCTGGATCTTGAACATAGTAAGCTCGATTTGTTTTTTTCCTGAGATCGTAATTTAAAAGAAATAGCCCGGCCAAGCTAGCGCTACTTAATCCCCCTAGGGAAGTTCGCTTAGGACATCGGCAATGTGGGGAGAGATCCATTTGTCCTCTGATTTTGAATACACAGGAGTCTACTTATGGTGGAAAACAGTACGGTTTAAGATACACTACGTCTTGCAGTTCAACTTTTGGGGTATATGGTGTCCGCTGTTGATGTGGATTGCTATATATCGGAAAAAGGACACGGCCATTTAGGGTTCATATAGCTGAGCATAAAAGTAGACTGCTATGCAATACCAAGGATGCTGCAAGGGTGAAGCATTGTAATGCGTTTGGACATACGTTTTTCGATTTGAGATGTTTTTGTATAGATTGGATTGGTCCTGATATGGGATTAGGTGATAGAGGGAAGCAGTTGTTAAAGTGTGAGCAACAATGGATAGTCTGATTAAATACTGTTGAAACTGGAAGCTTAAACAATGGTTTTGACTGGAACGTTTGTTGGTAAAACATTGTGGTTTTGTCTAGGTTGCTCACAGGTACTGAAAGATGTGTATTTGAGTTATATATAGACATAATATACAGTAATGGGCGGGTGAGATGGTTTTATTTGGGGTTTTTTATTGTGGATTCGTGGTTATTTTGGTGGACGGCTGCAGGACATCGTTATGCCTTCACCTTGTGCTGTGTGGGGCTTCTTTAAATGTCTACATGTGAACAGCAGGTTGGCCTATTTAATGTGTGCCGGTGTAGAGTTTTTTTGATAGTAGAATTGCAAACACCACAATATTAATTTGCTGTCGTCATCGCTTTTTGGAAGGACCCTACTGAAAACTCACCTCTTTTCTCAAGCATTTAATCTCTCTCTCCCTCCTTGATGCTACCCTTAGGCACGCTACCTCTCTCCCTCCTGTGTTTGTTGTGTCTATCTCTCTCCTCTTTCCTTTCCTGTCTTAATATTGGCGTTCCTTTATTCTAGCACTTTCTGAGGGTTTTTTTTATTTCTGTAAACAGCTTAGATGCCTCGGCATAGGTGATATATCAAATATTGCAATAAAGATAAAGATAAAGAATTATCGATTGGCACTGATGTGATTTTTTGGCTGAGCGAACTTCACATTGTTAAGGTTTGTTATGAAACATTCTTCTGCAATTTAATACCTAGTTTTTTGGCTTTCTTACGTATGAATGTAAATTTACTGATAGAAAGCGTGCCAGTTGCTTTTCTTCGGGGAATGAGTAAATTACATAGTAACATTGACTTAGTTACAGCGATTGTATAGGAAAGTGGAGTTCTATTCTGTAGTAGTATCTAGATAGAGCGATTGGTATGAGGAAGTGAAGTTTATTTTCGGCTATGAGGATTTTCTATTGTTCTTAGCTGACCGAATATGACGTTGGGGTCTGATGCAGCTTTTAAGCTTTCTCACGGGTATTCTTTAAGTAGGTCCATTTATCAGTTAGTCATGGTTTATCTATTGTCATTTTATGAGGTAGCATGGGGTCTTTTTCTAATGGGTTTACACAAATTATATATGAAGAAGTTTAAAAAATAAAAAATAAAATGAGAGAACAATTAACAACAAATGAAAAACAATTATAGTATCCCTCCTGTCATTATTTGGTTATGATTGTTCAAGGAGATCCAAGGTTTTTAGATATACATTCCATTGAGTGCATGCAGGCCCCTATGCGAAATCGGGATGCCCAGAGGTAGACCTGATTCTGATCCCAGGGGGGCTAGACGTGCCTCGCGGAATCAGAATCAGGTCTAGGGACTGTACATGCAGGCCGGGACCCAATTCTGATTGGCCTGCATGCACAGTCACCTGCCCGGCTACCTCACTGAAGCTCCTGAATGGAACCGCGGTGCTATGGTGTCCCATTGCCATGGCACCACAGCTCCATTCAGGAGTCGCAATCACTGGCTGCTGACCACAATCTTCTTTCCCCAAAGCCCGATCCCTGATGTGGTCTTCCATGGCCAGGGTCGGGCTGCAGGGAATCCTCTACACCCCTTCACCTTTCCAATGCTGCCCGGGCCTGCCATTCGCTGACGTCCAAGGGGACGTATTCCACCTCAGAGGTGAAATAAGTCCCCTATCCAGTTTGCCGACCCTGGACGTACAGGGCCAACCTCAGAATCAGCCCTGTACGTCCGGGATCACGGATCAACCATGCCCCACCCTCGTTCCACCTCCGAAACATCCTCTTCCGCCCCCGTTTAAGCCTCACCATACAAACATACAATACCTTACAATACCTTGTTTGTACGGGGAGGCTTTTGACAGAACGGCAGAGGGATGAATAGCAGGGGTGGACGTCCGAACAAGATATCCATCCACGCTATTCGCAGGATGAAATAGACTCCATACTGCATATATTGAATATGTTTTTGTGGAATCCTGAGAACAATATTGGGTGAATGCATTTTTCACATTTGTGCTGTCCTTCAACTGGGTGACTATAGAACTAGACATACTATATATGGTATGGATTTCAGTAAAGCCTTTGATACAGCTCCTCATAGGGGGCTTATAAATAAACTGAATGGCCTGGGGTGGATACCAGAGTAGTTGGATTAAAAATTGGCTAACTGACAGCAGAAGATAGTAGTAAACAGCATTCAGTCAGAAGCATATCCTAGAAGAGAGGAAAGAGAAAGGGGGATATGATAAAGACCTTTAAATACTTAAAAGGTATTACAGAACATACGAGCCTTATTCAAATGAGAGGAAGCTCTAGAGCGAGGAGAACATGACATGAACTTACAAGGAAGTAGAGTCTAAAGCCACATCAGGAAGTATTTCTTCATGGAAAGCATGCCGATGACTGGAGCGCCCTCCCGAAGAGAAAGCGGAAGCAAAAACGCTTCTGGAAGTCAAAAATTAGAATAAACAAACATAGTGGATCCCTAAAGGCAAAAGGATGGAAACCAAGAATGGAGCACCTCAACCCCAAACAGATGCGAATGGCTGTTTAAGAAGCCATGGGGAAAGTAACCTGCACTGTTTGGCTGCTACAACCCCCAGATAAAACACACCGTGTGGTACAGCTGGGAGAGGGGTGTCCGGGGAGGGGCTCTTTTGTGTATGGCAGGGGTCCCTGGGCTTGTGAAAGGAATGACAACATTGCTCCTCCCACAGTGGGTTGGGGACTTAAACAAGTACAACATGTTTCAGCACAGTTGAAAACCAATGACATAGGGAAAGTAACCTGCCCTCTGTTGTAGGTTCTGACCAAGCAATTCTACTGGGCAGACCGGATGGATCATGTCATTTTTATCTGCCGTCAGCTACTATGTTTGTCTGCTATTGTCATACAACCTGGACTCTTGAAACAAGGGCCTGTATATAAACATTTAGGGCTCGATATTGGGTTGGACAGGCTGTGTGCCCCTATGGCGCATAGGGGCACATAGCCTGCTAACCCTTAACCCCGGATATTCAATGCCGGGGTCATATGCGGCCCTGGTACTGAATATCCGGGGATCACTGCACAGAAAGCCGCAGTAGCTAACCGGGCAGCAGAGATATTGCATGCTGCTCAGTTAGCTCCTGCACCTCAAAGATAGGTGAGGGGTTTCCTTACATATCTTTAAGGAGCAGATCGCTAACCGGGCAGCATACAATATTGCTGCTGCCCGATTAGTGCTTGTCGCCACTTCTGCTTCACCCCAGAATGCCCCCAACATGCCCCGATGCTAAATGGATAGCAATGGGGCACGTAGGAGAGTTAGGAGGGGGTATTCAATAGCACTAACCATGTAAGTTCTGTTGAAAACCATGTAAATGCGTTTCGTAAATCAGGCCCTTAAGACCTAATATCTACAAGCACTAATCAGGACAGCAGCACCCGCTAGCCACTGAAAATCACCACTGACTGCCACACACTGCCAGATAGGTCCAGAGCCTTGCCTAAACTATTGAATTAACCAATGCATTTAGTGACTAAATATTGCATCACACAGATTATTTCTGGTGGTACCTCCTCCCCTCCCCTACCTGCCCTCTCCCCTTTTTAGTGATTTAAACAGCCTGATACTATCCATATAAATGTTTAAAATACAGTTTAGGACTGCTATCCAGAGGGTCGCATAAATCAACACCGACTCAACAACACTTAACAACAACAACAGGTGATTTATGCATTCATCACTCACCAGGAAATGCATAACTCACTTTGAATATTGGCCCAATAGAGCATGGACCTCAGGGGTGGTAGTCTCTGCTGCTAAAATGCTGTAGGAGGAGATTTAATATGCACATCACTCTGTGAGGGGAGTGCGGAAATAGTAATCAGACTGGCAGTTGGCAGTAGAATGAATCAGAGCTGTGCGGGCGATGCCCCTGCTTCTCAACTGCTGTGGGCATATTCCCCGGTTCTTGCCTTTATGTTTATGTTTATTATTTACTTAACCGCCCTTCAGGGTAAACAGAGCGGTTTACAATGAGAAAAAAAACAACAATACAGCAAGGCTCGGGGCCAGAAAAGGAAAAGAAGTTACAACTCAATAATAGGACAGAGAAAAGAGGACAGGGAAAGAGTAGCAGACACAGGGGAGAGACTAAGGCTGGGAAGAGGGAAGGTCGAAGGCAAGGGTAAATAAGTGGGTCTTTAAAGCATGTTTGAAAGTGGGGTGATGTGGTTCAAGACGGAGGGTAGCGGGGAGGGAGTTCCAGAGGGCGGGACCTACAAAAAAGAAGGCTGAGGAGCGGGTGGAATGAAGGTGGGCCTGTGACGGAGGGGGTAGTGCAAGGCGATTGAGGTGGAAGGACCAAGGGGTGTGCCGAGGGGTATGAAAGTGGATGAGATCGGCAAGGTATTGCGGGGTGGTAGTATGAAGGGCCTTATGAACGAGTGTGAGAAGCTTGAATTGGATACGAAAGGGAATGGGAAGCCAGTGAAGATGAAGCAGAAGGGGAGTGATGTGGTCTCTAGGGGAGGAGTGGGACACAAGTCGGGCAGCGGTGTTCTGGATTCTTTGCAAGCGTGTCAACTGGAACTTGGTGATGCCTGAGAGAACGGAATTGGAGAAATCAATCCGGGAGATGACCAAAGATAGCAGGAGGGTAGCAAGAGCAGAGGGAGAGAGGAAGGGGCAGATTGCACGAATCTGACGAATGTAATAGAAGGAAGTCTTTGTAGTATGAAGGGGACAAGTGCGTAATATGTCTACAGATATATCCCCCTTTTTACAGAGCACTTCCTACAAAATCCAAGGGGACACTTTCAGACACTGCTGAATCCTGAAAATTTCTTGTGGTGTCTGGAACATGGATTCTGGGATGGGGAACAGCCACACCCTAAAGCCCTAAAGGGATCAATCACTTAGAAGCAAAACAGAAAATCAATTCTCAGGCTTCCTGAGTAAGTCACAGGAAGAATAGGAATCCCCAGGGCTTCCTTGGCAAGTCTTATTCCCTCTAAGATCTCCAAGACATCTAAAAGGTTAGATAGAATTTGTCACATGCCTCTTTGCTTCTCACCACCACCAAAATATTGTCTATTAGACAACGTTTTGGTGGTGGTGAGAATTGAGGAGGCATGTGACACATTCCATCTACCATTTTGATGTCTAGGACATCTGCACCTTGCCCACTCACAATCTTAAATGACAGAGGTGTAAGGCAGGGGTCTCCAAATCCAGCCCTAGAGGGCCACAAACCAGTCAGGTTGGCAGGATATTTCTAATGCATATATATCTCATGCATATTCATTAGGGCTATCCTGAACACCCGACTGGTCTAGGGGTTCAAGGAGGACTGGTTCAGAACCACTGGTCTAAGGGATGCAGGATACACCCCTCCCTCACAGGGTTGGCCCAACCATTAGGAAAACCAGGTGGTCACCTAGAGTGGCAGCTTCTGGGAGGTCACAAAGAGCAGGGTAGTCAAGCTAAACAATAGATTCTGACAGCCGGGGGAGAGGCTAAGGCTTAAGGTTTGGCTAGAGCACCAACACCTTAAACCAACTCTGGGGTTGCCCATGCTACCTCATCGCACCATTCAATCCCTCCTGGAATCCTTTCCGCCTTCTTAGTAGTGGAAACAAGCATCTTACCTCCTCAATGGAACCTGGAAGACACAGCTCACAACTGCCTATCAGCTCCAAGGATCCCGGAAAGCTGAGGCCCCTTGCTGCCTCCCTAGCTCCTGAAGGATATCCTTCCTCTGAGCACTTCGTCTTGTGATTCCTGAAGTAATCTTCATATACTGGTGCCAGCCTTGGAGATGGGCTGGTACATCACACCTGGAAGTCTCTCCTTACTAGAAAGCTCCCCGTGTTTAACAAAAGCATGAAAACATCCTGTGGTAGACCCCCGCCTACCTGACCTGCTGTGCCGCGTCTCTGAACATACAGAAGTCATACTGTTTGGACCTATGAGACTTGGCGGTTCTGAGAGATCAGAAGGTCAGATAGTTCAGAGAGTCTCCCAGAAGATCAGAAGCAGAGTCGGCCCCATAGTTGGTTCAATACCCTGCTCTTTGCCATCACCCCTACCACCCACCCCCAGATGCCGCCACCCTTGGCAACCACCTAGTTTGCCTAATGGTTGGGCCAGGCCTGATCAGTAGACTTGGGTTATGTTAAGGTGTCAGAAACTAAAGCGTCATAGAAACATGATGGCAGATAAAGACCACATGACCTATCTAGTCTGCATTTCTATATTTATTTATTTATTACAAATTTCTACAACGCATTTTCCTAAAGATCAAATGCGTTTCCAATGAACAACAATTTGAATAGTACAGTGAAAAGTACATCTTCAATTACAAAGAACTCTTTAACTATATACATTAACTGTAAAGGCTGATTTACATAGAACTATATACAATGAGAACTACAATAGTCCCATTTTTTCCTTTAGAGATCCTCTGTGTTTGTCCCATGCTCTTTTGAATTCAGATACTGTCCTCGTCTCTACCACCTCCACTGGGAGACCATTCCACGGATCCACCACTCTTTCTGTAAAGAAACATTTCTGCATATTACTCCTAAGTCTATCCCCTTTCACTCTCATCCCATGTCCCTCATAGCAGAGCTTGCTTTCAGTCGAAAGAGGCTCTCCTCTTATGCATTTATGCCATGGAGGTATTTAAACATCTCTATCATATATCCTCTATCCCGCTGTGGCAGGTGCAGGCCTGTGACCCACAGTGTCAGAACATAAGCAGGCCAGCATGGCTAGCTTGACCTGTAAATGAGGCCTGTGGAGAGGCATATAGGATTGCACATCCCCCAATATGCTGCTATTGTAAGATAGAACTCAGTAGAAGTATTGAATTAGCTTAGGTAAGCAGAACTGCAGTATTAAAAGATGGAAAAATACAGAAAAACATGTTTAAAAGTTACTGATAAGAAAAAGTACATCTGCAAAGAAATAATTAGGAGTGCTGACAGATGAGTTGCAGAGCCCAGCTCCTCTGCACGTACAAATTAGTTCTATAACCTTGAAAGTGTGAAAGTAACAAGTTGATGAACTGACCATTGTAATTGGGACTAGAAGGGGGGTATGCAGGTGTCATGCCCACTGGAGGGACATAACTGGATAAACTTATCAGTACCGGGACCAATAGAAGAGGTACGGGAGGTACGGGAGATTACCGGGACCAATGAAATGTTTTTCTATACCTAGAATGGAACAGAAGTCTATAAAAGTTGTTGTAATGCTTGAAAACTTTGCTCAGCCATTTTGAAATTGATTGGTTCGAGACTTGTGCACAAATAAATGATTTGGACCTTCTGAATAGACTCCTGGTATCATTGGTTTGTCTGCGCTTTGCTGCTACATATTCCTTGGTGCGTTGGCCGGGAAGTTGTGGAATCAAAGTGTATATAGTGCAATATACCACGACTTTCCGCCTCTATAGGCTTGGTCCTGCCGGGATCGCGCCCTTCCGACGAGGGCTGCTCCCTGGCGCCACCGGTCCCTTGTATCGGAGGGAGCTGGTCGGACCTCGGCGGGTGACGAGCCCGGCTGGAGTCAACGCCTCGAACCCGAGTGAGGGGAGTCCGAGGTCCAACTCATGCGCCTGCTTGGGAAGTTTGAGGACCGGATCCGGTGAGTATAGTTTTGACTTTGGGTCTAGACAGAAATAGAAAGCGCAGTACTGCCATTGGAACTTGGAACTTTGGAATTTGTAATCTCGAGATATTGGGAATTGGTAAGAGAGCATGATCACCTCTCAAGGAAGAGCCGAGTAGCCTGGCATGGGAATTCGCTGGGTGAAACCCTCATCCTTTTTGTAATTGGGAAATTGGAAAAGACTAGTCAGAACAGATAGAAACGAATGCATTCTGGGATACGTTGCTAGCATGATTGTGTGAACGAAGTGTGAATGAGAGGTCTGGCAGCACGGACCAAGTGAAGGCGGACCCCTGAGTAGCGCATTTCCTGACCGGGCGACCGCGTTCAGGTCGCGAAAAGGGGGAAGCGATTGTCGTCTTGTCTTGTTATTTGTACTCCTTATACGTTTCCAGGGCCGTGAGGACCCCTTACCCACGGTCCGCCCTCCTTTTCCCTTCTGTCTGTTGTTGCGCGCACACATCGAAATGGGAGGGGCGGGGTCTACTAGAAACACTCCATTAGAATGTATGATCGCACATTTTAAAGAGGGATATTCAGGAGATTATGGTATTAAAATGACAGCAGCCCGTTTGCAAATTTTGTGTACTAGGGAGTGGCCCGATCTAGACCCCATCTGGCCCCGAGAGGGAACGTTCAAAGTAGAGATTATTCAGTCAATACACCGTAGAGTGCGGATAGCGCACCCCGACCAGTACCCCTATATAGATTCCTGGTTAAGTATTTGTGAAGATCCGCCCCCCTGGGCACAGCGCTGTTATGAGGAACAGTGCAGAATAATGTTAGCTAAAGCAGATTCTAGACAGAAAACGGAACAGCCTAGAATGAAAGAGCAGGATAAGAAAGCCAGACAGAAGCCCATCCTGGCAGATCCTGATTCCCCAGAAATAACTCTCAGGCAGCCCCGAACCCCAGGTCCAGTAAGAGTAGCCCGGCGTCCTGCCCCAGAACCCCAGAGACGGCTAGAGCCGAGGCGGGACCCAACCCCTGATCCCCCTCCTGGAGAAGAGAAAAAGGAAGAATTAGCAAGAAAAGAAGAGGAGGACCTAGAAAGCGAGTCAGAAGTGGAGACAGAAGAAGGAGAAAGAGAGAATCCCCCAGATGAGGAGGAAAGTGTACAAATAATTGAGAAGGCTAGTGTTAGCACTAGCACGCTAGTGACAGCGAAACCCAAAGCGAAACCTGTTGAGAAAAAGAAAGTGACTCCTGCAAAGGCAACGACAATAACCCTTAGATCCCAAAAGACACCCATAGCAGCTAAACTGTTTCCCTTACGGCAAGTCCCGGGAGTGCCCGTAAAGAATGATAATGATGAGGTGGTAGCGGGACCCCTAACTTATGTGTATCTCCCTTTCTCTACAACTGATTTATTAAATTGGAGGTCGCATTACGCCTCCTATACTAGTAAGCCCCAGGAGCTGACAGAATTAGTAACTAGTATTATGGAAACTCACCAACCCACTTGGCCAGATTGCCGCCAGCTCCTGACCACCCTATTCACTACAGAAGAACGAGCAAGAATTAGAAAAGCAGCTATTGAATGGATGGCAGAAAACCCTGCAGCTCCGGCACAGGGGCAGAATATAATAGATCGTAGGGAAGCAGCTCAGAGAGAATTCCCGAATGAAGACCCCCAATGGGATCCAAATACAGATGAAGGATCCACAGCCCTAGCCCGTTTTCGCCAAGGCTTTTTACAAGGCCTGAAAAGGGGGGGCCAGAAAGCTATGAACCTTTCCAAAGTTGCAGGAGTTATCCAAGGGATACATGAGAGCCCAGCAGATTTTTATGAGAGATTAACTGAAGCTTACAGAATGTATACTCCCTATGATCCCGAGGCACCAGGAAGTTTATGTATGGTGAATTCTGCTTTTGTAAACCAGTCTCAACCAGACATTAGACGCAAATTACAGAAGTTAGAAGGGTTTGCGGGCATGAATGCAACACAGTTAGTGGAAGTCGCTCATAAAGTGTATGTGAATCGTGATACTGAAAGACAGAGAGAATGTGATAGAAAGATGAAGAAGAAAGCTGATTTGTGGCTGCGGCCATAGTGGAACAGAAAAGGGGAGGTGTCCCTAGTCGAAGGAGCAGAGGAAGAGGGCGGGGTCAAGGCAGAGGCCGGACCCAGAGACTAGGCGTGAACCAATGCGCCTATTGCAGAGAGGAAGGACATTGGAGAGATATGTGCCCGCAACTCGAAGACGCCCAGCATGATGACGACAGCAGCCATCAGTGGCGAGAAGAAAGACGAAGCTATCCCCGAAGCCGAGGAGGAGCCAATCGAGAACAATTCCAGCGAGAGAGAGGAGGAACCATTCAAGCATTGGCCACACCAGCCCATGATGAGAATGACGTGGATTAGGACAGACCGGGCTCCAAGTTTGCTTTAGGTCTCCAGGAGCCTATGGTCGGAATACAAATAGGAGACCAAATTATGGACTTTATGGTTGATACTGGAGCGCAACATTCAGTAATAGACAAAAAGATAGCCCCATTCACTACAAAAGCAGTCACCATCATAGGAGCAACTGGTGCCAAAGCCACAAAGTCTTTTCTTCAAAACCGAATATGCAGTCTGGGAGGACAGCAAGTAACTCATCAATTCCTTTACATGCCCGAATGTCCAGTGCCACTACTGGGACGAGATATGTTAGCCAAGCTTCAAGCACAAATATCTTTCTCTGAGCAAGGAGAAATGCAAATGACAGTAAATCCCCAAACCAAACCAGCGGGAGTAATGCTGCTGACAGTTCCCCGAGAAGAAGAATGGAGATACTACATTGATGATTCGATACAAGATACCTATTTTGAACAAACTTTAAAAAGTATTGATGCACCACCTGGAGTATGGGCAGAAGGCAGCCCCCCAGGCCTAGCCAAACATATAGCTCCAGTGATTGTAACCCTCAAGCCTAGTGCTACACCAGTGCACGTCAAACAGTACCCTCTCCCAAGAGCCGCAATTGAAGGCATCCATCGCCACCTACAAAGATTGCTTGAGTATGGCCTACTAAAAGTATGCCAATCCCCATGGAACACTCCACTTTTGCCAGTAAAGAAGCCTGGGACAGATGATTATCGCCCAGTGCAAGATTTGAGAAGAGTAAATGATGCAGCTGAGACCATACATCCAGTCGTACCCAATCCTTACACCCTCCTAGGACTGATACCTGCTGAAGCTACCCATTTCACTGTACTTGATTTGAAAGATGCATTCTTTTGCATAAGATTAGCCCCTGTAAGCCAAATATTGTTTGCATTCGAATGGCAGGACCCCATCTCTGGAAGAGGGGGCCAACTTACCTGGACAAGATTACCCCAAGGATTCAAGAATTCGCCTACCATCTTTAGTGCCGCACTGAATCAAGACCTTTCAAGCTATCCAGTAGCCCCGGGAAAGAGAGTGCTTCTCCAATACGTGGATGATCTGTTGATAGCTGCCGTATCAGAAAGTGAATGTATACTAGCCACCAAAGATCTCTTGCAGTTACTAGAGGAAGCTGGATACAAAGTTTCCAGAGCCAAAGCACAGCTATGCCAAAAAGAAGTGAAATACTTGGGTTTTCGTATCACCCAAGGAAGCAGAAGATTAGGCAGAGAAAGAAAAGAAGCAGTATGCAGAATTCCAACTCCAACAACCAGAAAGCAAGTCAGAGCCTTTCTGGGAGCGGCAGGATATTGCCGAATTTGGATACCTAACTTTGCCCAAATTGCCAAACCACTGTATGAAGCCACAAAAGGAGAAGAAAAGTCGCCACTGGAGTGGGGACTTGAGCAGGATACAGCCTTCCAGAAGTTAAAAGAAGAATTGATGTCATCACCAGCACTTGGACTACCAGATGTCCACAAACCTTTCCACTTGTTTGTACATGAAGCACAGGGAAATGCCTTAGGCATGTTGACTCAGAAATTGGGAAATTGGGAACGACCTGTAGCCTACCTATCGAAACAATTGGACCCTGTGGCCAAAGGATGGCCACCTTGCTTGAGAGCAGTTGCAGCTACAGCACTACTAGTGAGTGAAGCAGACAAACTCACACTAGGACAGAATATACGAGTCACTGTGCCACATGCAGTCCTTGCCCTTATGGAACAAAAAGCAAATTATTGGCTCACCAATTCCCGAATGTTGAAGTACCAGAGCATGTTATGTGAAAACCCACAGATACAACTTGAAGTGAGCCATGCCCTGAATCCAGCCACCTTGATACCTATCAGTGAAGAACTCCCAGAACATGACTGTATCGAAGTCATGGAGACTGTGTTCTCCAGCCGACCCGACTTGACAGATGTGCCCATAGACAATCCTGACCAAACCTATTATGTTGATGGGAGCAGTCTCATCCTTGATGGACGACGCTGTGCCGGATATGCAGTCGTCACTCAACACGAAGTAGTTGAATCATCAGCCCTAGCCTCAGGCACATCAGCCCAGAAAGCCGAATTGATAGCACTCACCAGAGCATTGTTGTTAGGAGAAAAACTTATACTGAATGTATATACAGATTCCAAATATGCCTTCACTACCCTGCATGCCCATGGAGCTCTCTATAAAGAAAGAGGACTCATCACATCCGGAGGAAAATCAGTCAAATATGGTCCCGAAATATTGATGTTACTTGATGCAGTATGGGCCCCAACACGTGTAGCTGTCATGCATTGCAGAGGACATCAAGCAGGAAAAGGAGAAGTTGCCCGAGGAAATAGATTTGCAGATGCCTCAGCACGACAAGCAGCTATGACAGGACAAATTGCCCCACAAGCTACGCCAATGCAAGCAGCATTGTTTCCAGTACCTTTGAATCTATGGACCCCACGATATACCACCAAAGAATTGGACTACTATTGTGACAAAGAAAATGGAGTATTGAAAGACGGATGGATTGAGCTGCCACCAGAAGAGGGCAGTCAACCTCCAGGACGAATAGTAATTCCTGAACTGTTAGGACCATCCTTTGTCAAAGCTTTCCACGAAGCCACCCACTATGGGAAGAGTGCTATGGAAAAAGCACTCAGACCACATTTCTACATCCCTCTGATGACAACCATATCAGCTTCAGTAGCACGACAATGTCAAACTTGTGCCAAGAATAATGCCAAGCAAGGCCTTATTACAGCACCCCAAGTTCAGTCAAGAGGTGTGACCCCCATGCACAACCTCCAAGTTGATTTCACCGAAATGCCAAAAGCCAATGGGTACCATTACCTATTAGTATTAGTATGTACTTTCTCTGGGTGGGTAGAAGCATTCCCAACCAGAACTGAGAAAGCCCGAGAAGTTACCAAAGTCTTAATGAGAGAGATTGTCCCCAGATTCGGAATTCCAGCAGTAATAGGGTCAGACAATGGACCCTCATTTGTCTCCCAAGTTACTCAGCAGTTAGCAAAAGCCTTGCAGATACAATGGAAACTCCACACTGCATACAGACCCCAGAGTTCAGGGAAAGTTGAGCGAATGAATCGTACCTTGAAAGCCCAAATGTCTAAGCTTTGTCAGGAGACACAATTGAAGTGGCCCCAAGTGCTCCCCATAGCGTTATTCAGAATACGCTCAGCTCCTGTAAAGTCAATAGGATTTTCCCCTTTTGAAGTTTTGTATGGTAAACCCCCACCAATAGTGCAGGGAATCAAAGGAAGTCTAGCCCAAATTGGTTCGGAAATAACCAGACAAGAACTTCTAGCTCTTAGTTTTGTTCTGCAGACTCTCCATACGTGGATCCAAGACCAGTTGCCTATCAACTTGACGGAACCCTTGCATCCCTACCAGCCTGGTACTTCGGTGTGGATCAGAGATTGGAAGAAGACACCGTTGGAACCCCATTGGAAGGGACCGTACACCGTCATCCTGTCTACCCCAACTGCAGTAAAGGTAGCCGAGATCGACGCCTGGATCCACCACAGCAGAGTCAAGCCCGCCGCCGATCCTGAACCAGAGCGGTGGACAGCAGAACAGCACCCTGATGTACCCTTGCGAGTTACTCTGAGACGGCAACCAGCAGCATAGACACTTCATCACAAGTGCTTTGCAGTAGCCAAGTCTTTCGAAGAGGATTGCTGTTTTCTATGCAGCAACAGTTTTGTTTCAACGAACCCAATTTGCGTGTGATTTGACACACTACTTTGAGACTACACTGACTAAGCCAGACTCCACAAGCCAACTGAATTGCTAAGTTGGTCAATGTGTACTGGACAACTTGAGGATCTTCAATCAACACTCAGCACCCGTTAAATTGCTTCATTAGCAAACGGGACGAAGAATAATAGATCGTCGTGATCAAGATCAGCAAGCTGAGGATTCAGAAGAACTCCAATCAACATCAACATGTATCTTTGTTTTTGCTTTGCCTTGGTTGTCTTCTTTGGAGGTTTTGAACAGACTTATGCTTTACCTCCATGCACTGCCTGCATTACTTCTACTAGAATTGGACTGAAAGTAACTCAGACTTTGCTTTATCATTCTTACTATACCTGCGAGGGAACAGTAACTCGGTGTATCTATAACACCACTGAACTAAATGTTTGCACTCATGGGAAAATTAAGACATGTTATAATCCGCATCAGAATCCATCCTATTACACGATGGAAATAAGATGGAAGGATGCAGATGGACCTATATTAGCTGCAACGCCACCACTTAAGGACATTACTAAACCTGCTGTTTTGAATTTTGATGCATGCAATGCTATTAATAGAGATAGTTATTCCACCTGTGGTACATGGGAGAAAGCGTATCGAAATGACCATAAGTATATGTGTCCAGAAGGTGCCACGGGATGGAGAAAGTGTACCGGTAAAAAGGAACCAGGCTATAGTACTGCCCCAGCAGCAGACTACTATTGCCCGTATTGGGGATGTGTTTTTTATGCTACCTGGAACACTGGTATAACCGATGAGAAAATAGATAAGCGGATGGCTACTTTAACCAAGCCAACCACAAATGATAAATGTCAGAAAGATGCTTGTAACCCCTTACACTTACGTATACACAATCCCCATGCATGGAAACAAGGATATAAGTTTGGTTTACGTATTGCTGGAGGAGCAATAGATCCAGGGACCATTGTGCATATCAGATTGAATACCCAAGCCCACAAGTCATCTAAATATCATATTCATAATACTTTTTATGAAGCCATGCATGTAAATAAGTTTGAGATCCCTCATCCCTCACAGAATTTATTTCTAGAATTAGCCGGAGCAGTAGTATCTAGTCTTAAGATCACAGATTGTTATTTCTGTGGCGGAACCCAAATGGGAGATCAGTGGCCATGGGAAGCCCAAGAATTGAATTATTCCATGATTTATAATCAGACTGAATTACACAAGACTACCAGTGAATGGGTGTTAGCGCACTCAATCGTTGGACGTCTTTGCTATGCCAGAACTGGACCCCAGTTCACCCAAAAGGTAGGACAGCTGGTCTGTCTTAGCCAGAAGTACTATAATGCTACGACCACAAAGACAGCATGGTGGTCAGGAATCAGACATCCTGAACCTCCTAACCCATTAGCCAGATTTCCTGAACTTGCAGGTCTATGGACTAACCTTGCTGAAATCCAAGCCTGGCAGGCCCCACCTGGCCTATATTGGATCTGTGGAAACCGAGCATATGCACAACTCCCACCACACTGGGGAGGAGCATGTGTCTTAGGAACCATCAGACCTTCTTTCTTCCTTTTAAACACTGAGCATGGAGAACAATTAGGATACCCAGTATACACTACCCACCGACACAGAAGAGCACTAAGACAGAAGAGAGAGGCCTTACAGATAGGCAAGTGGGAGAAATGGCAAGGTGATGATTGGCCACCAGAGAGAATCATTGAATATTATGGACCCGCCACTTGGAATGATGATGGTATGTATGGTTATCGTACCCCAATTTATATGATTAATCGTATTATTCGCTTACAAGCAGTAGTTGAAATAATAACCAATGAAACTAGTCATGCTCTCACGCTCTTAGCTAGACAAAGTACACAGATGCGCACTGCAATATATCAGAACCGCTTAGCACTTGATTATTTGTTAGCAGCTGAAGGAGGAGTATGTGGTAAGCTGAACTTAACCAATTGCTGTTTGAAAATAGATGATAAAGGTCAAGTAGTTGAAGAAATTGCTAAAGATATGCAAAGACATGCTTATGTGCCAGTACAGACGTGGCACTCATTGAAATTTCCTAATTGGTTTGCTAACCTCTTTTCATGGGTGGGAGGATTTAAGACTTTCATCGTATTGGTACTAATCCTTGTTGCTGTTATCTTCTTATTACCATGTTTAATCCCATGTTGTATGCGTTCCATTCATAACACTATTGATAGTACAGTAGAGCGGAAGACCGCAACAAAAATCATGGCTTTATATACAGCCAGTCCTGGTAGAAATCCTTTAGCCAGGATGTGATTCTTCAGAAAGTGATTTAATTCTCACACCTTATTAAGTAATAGGGTGAGATTAATCAAAGGGGGGAATGTGGCAGGTGCAGGCCTGTGACCCACAGTGTCAGAACATAAGCAGGCCAGCATGGCTAGCTTGACCTGTAAATGAGGCCTGTGGAGAGGCATATAGGATTGCACATCCCCCAATATGCTGCTATTGTAAGATAGAACTCAGTAGAAGTATTGAATTAGCTTAGGTAAGCAGAACTGCAGTATTAAAAGATGGAAAAATACAGAAAAACATGTTTAAAAGTTACTGATAAGAAAAAGTACATCTGCAAAGAAATAATTAGGAGTGCTGACAGATGAGTTGCAGAGCCCAGCTCCTCTGCACGTACAAATTAGTTCTATAACCTTGAAAGTGTGAAAGTAACAAGTTGATGAACTGACCATTGTAATTGGGACTAGAAGGGGGGTATGCAGGTGTCATGCCCACTGGAGGGACATAACTGGATAAACTTATCAGTACCGGGACCAATAGAAGAGGTACGGGAGGTACGGGAGATTACCGGGACCAATGAAATGTTTTTCTATACCTAGAATGGAACAGAAGTCTATAAAAGTTGTTGTAATGCTTGAAAACTTTGCTCAGCCATTTTGAAATTGATTGGTTCGAGACTTGTGCACAAATAAATGATTTGGACCTTCTGAATAGACTCCTGGTATCATTGGTTTGTCTGCGCTTTGCTGCTACACCGCCTTTCCTCTAAAATATGCATAGTAAGATCCTTAAGTCTGTCCTCATAGGCTTTATAATAAAGACCACTCACCATTTTAGTAGCCACCCTCTGTACTGACTCCAGCCTGTTTATATCCTTTTGAAGGTGCAGACTCCAGAATTGCACACTATACGAGTACTCCAAATGAGGTCGCACCAAAGACTTATACAGAGGCACTGACACCTCCTTTCTCCTGCTGGCCATTCCTCTCCCTATGCACCCAAGCATCCTTCTAGCTTTCGCCATCGCCTTTTCAGCTACTTTAAGATCATCAGACACAATCACGTCCAGCTCCCTCTCTTCTTATGTGGAGAGAAGTACTTCACCCCCTACACTGTACCGCTCCCTTGGATTTTTGCAGCACAAATGCCTGGCTATACATTTTTTAGCATTAAATCTCAGCTGCCAAATTCCTGACCATTCATCAAGCTTAGCTAGATCCCTCCTCGTGTTATCTACATCACACATTAGACTTTACCTTCCATTCTCTCTTTGCAGCAAACAAAGAATAAAAGAGCTTTTTTTTTTAAGAAGAAAGCTAAGCTGATGTGAACTGAGACTGTCAGAGGAGCCGCACACAGACAGCAAGAGAATCATTTCACAATAGTCTTTCTAATTCAGCTCTTGCAGTGTTTAGTTAGGGCTTAGTGGCCCTGGTTAAATAAAAGTCAGGACTGGGATAGCCTAGGAGGGAGTGGGTCTGAGCTTTGAGAGATAAACAAGTTTGTATTGCAGCTTGCCAGGGACTGCGGAACTTCCAAAGCTAAGAAAAGGGTCAGAAACCAGGTAAAGTCACACGTTTGCATTGTTAAAAAATAAATAAATAAAAGTAAAATTTAGCTCTCCAGGAAATAAGTTCATGGGGCAATTTTTAAATTGTCTACATTAGGACAAAAACACATGTACTTATTCTCATGCTTTGTGCCCGTTCTTTAAGAGAAAGTATGGGCATGCTTGCTTTCTAACTTGCCTCAGGTACAAATTACTGTCCACCTACCTTGAATGAATCAGGAATCAGGAATCGAGCATAGGAAGTCGGGGTTCCAAACGGGGCTTTAGTTAAGCAAACACATGGCAGTCACAACTAGATCCAGCTTTGCCTTACGCAGGGAAAACCACGGAAGATACAGAATCACTTCCTAGAAGCATAAACAAGGCTTCAGGGTCAGACCAGCTCAAACAAGATCAGGATGACATTCCCAGTCCAGCTCAAAAGATCAAGACAGAACAGAGACAGAGGTCCAAGTGAGCAAGGCTGTACATGCTCAGGGTGGAGTCCGAGGGGTGGCTTTCCCTTTAAAGCAACGAGGGCTTCCCTGGGCGTGTTCAAGCTTTCAATACCCAAAAGAGAAGAATAACATCACTTCCTTACACCAGCACAGTCACTATGGCTTCTGCTGGGAGATGCTCAGCCAGCGGTCTCTAGGGTTCACAGTTTGTGATCTGTTATTCTTGGAAAGCACAGGTTAGCTGTGTGTATTTATTGCTGTGCCTTATGGGTCACTATTTGAGCATTGTGGTCAGACATATTTTGTTAATACCAGCTGCAGTAGTTAAATATATTACATTAGCAGAGCCGGTTCAAGGTGTTGGCGCCTTAAGCAGACCTTAAGCTTTACAGGACCCTTCCCCCCCCCTCGAAGTTACCACCCTAGGTGGGGGCCTAGTTTTCCTAAAGGTTGGCCCGGCCCTGTAAATTAGCATTGCTATTTGCAAAAGTGGTGGCACTAATGTATATTTGGAACAGGCAGGGCCACCGCTTAATGGAGAGCAGTGATAGTCCACTATGCCTACAGCTATCCAGAGAAACTTAGGGCAGCTGAAACTATTCGATACCAGATAGCTCTCCAGATAACGGACGGAATATCGCTGCTGAAAATGGATAGATAAGGTACTTATCCGGTTAGCAGCTTCCACTGTCCAGAGAAATGCCTCTGAGTGCTGACCCGTGAGTGTACATAAAACCGATTAACACGCATGCAAATATTTTCATTAAGAAGGACATTTGAAATAAACAATGACTGAAAATCAGGGGGGGGGGGACTCCAAAAATGACCCAAAAACGAACTGAAAATGTTTTCCTTGTGCACCTTTAGTGCATGCCATCTCTTCTGCCTCCTTTTTATGTGTGGTAGAAAATTGCTGTTAAAATAAGCATAAAGGGCCCAATATTCAAAAGGGTTTAAGCTAACAGGATAGCAACGGAGGTTGGTGGCGAAACCAGATACCCAGTGCTGGCGCTGAATAGCCAGTATAATTTTTACCATTACTTCCTCATGCAAAGGGGATAGTTACTAACATGCATTAAGGGAATAACGCACAATATCTAGATAGAAATGGAAAAATCTTTCATAATCATACCTTAACACGTCTTAGTTTACCACAGTAATATCTAATGATAATAATAATTTATCCAAAGATTTTAAAATGCAATCTACTAGCAAACCTTTCCTTCCTAGCCTAAATGCTCCCACAGGAAGGCCTCTTCTGGTTTTGCTTAAAAGGAAGAGATTTTGAGCCGTGTAAATCTATTTGAAAACGGACCTCCTATCTTAGGGGCGTGCATTCTTTAGTGCACATTCCGTGCACCTTCAACAATTTAGTACATGCTAAATTGATTTAACGATGGCGTGCCTTAATTCTTTGGTTGCTGTCTGTTAAATCAATTTAGTGTGCACTCACAATTCCCTATTACAATGGATCTGTGAAACTAACTGGAAAACATCTGAAAATCAAGAAAAATTCATCAAGAAAATGAATAATAACCAAATTTTTCTTGGCTTTGCACATCCCTACCCCATATGGTTGTATGAAATCTGCTATGCATCACTACAAAAAAAATGACCCATCAGAGGTAACAAATTCAGATCCGGCATCTGCTGTTACCTACAGACATGGCTCATGCATGTTTGTATTACTGACCTTTCAGCTGTTCTGCAGTGGAGAGTGAGCTGGGGAGAAATAGTGAAACACAAATTTAGAACAGCAAAAGACAAAGTAGAAACTGGAGCGAGCAAGGTTACTTACCTGTAACAGGGGTTCTCCGAGGATAGCAGGATAAGTCAGCACGGAAGTACTTTCCATAGTGTAGAAAGGCAAAGCCTTTTTGAGCATGAGCCCTAGTGGCCCAACCCACTGGCCTGTCCCTAGCCAGCAATATGTTCTCAGCTGTGACCCTGACGCTATGTAGACAGGCCCCAGGCTGAGAGGTTGACTCCCTCCAGGGGAGGTGGGTGTGTATGTATGGCTGACTTCTCCTGCTGTCCTCAGAGAACCCCTGTTATAGGTAAGTAACCTAACTTTCTCCAAGAACAAGCAGGATGAGTCAGCCACACCTGGTGCCTCCCCAGCTACGTCCCTGTGCTGTGATGGATGGGGGGAGGCCAAAATTGTGCCAGGTAGAAAGGACAGATCGTGGAGACCAGGACCTTGGGGAAATGTTTTTATTGGCACAACAGACAGTGATCGAACAACTTTAAAATGTTGTGCCCATGGTACCTGTGCAATACAACATCAACACTGTGGTACTTGTGCAAAAACAATGGTGATATGGCACTAGTCAATCTGGCAATGCAAGAGCAACAACAACCACGTGGCACTGGCCACACATGATAACACAACTGTGTGAGGAATTGTAACAATGTGCAAGGCATACATTGGTAATGTGCAACAACAATGCAGTCAAAATATGCAAGACATACATTGGTAATGTGCAACAACAATGCAATCAAAAGGGAGGAGTGGCTCAGTGGTTGGGACAGGTTACCGAGGGCCTGGGGGTTCAATTCCTGCATGGGGACAAGCAACCTCAGGCCAGAGGGACTGGGGTCTCTAGTCCCATGGCCACTCCTTGTGGTCTTGGACAAGCCACTTAACCCTCCATTGCCTCAGGTACACATGTAAACTGCACTGATTCTAAAGAGTGTGGTATAAAAAAGAAATAAATAAAATGTGCCACTGTGGTGAGACAATGGCTCTGTGCAAGAACCCGTGACCAGGTCCAAAATTCCGGCCACAACCTGCCTCCAGGGTGTGTGGCCTTGTCACTGTGTCCAAGTGCCCTAGTGGTTCTCTGCCACTGGAGTCTCTGCTGTGGCCTGGACTGCTTGACCAAAGGTGGAGTCTGTCTGTGCCTTGAGGTTGAGGCAGTAGTGATGATGTAATATGTGAACAGAGGACCAGGTGGCAGCCCTACAGATGTCCATCACCAACACAATGTGCAAGTTGGCAATGGTAGTGGCCAGCACCCTAAGTTGATGTGCATTCACTCTCGACATGGCTTGAGCTACTGCCTGGTCCAGGCAGAAGGCAATGCAGCTGGAGATCCATAGTGATAAGGTCCACTTGGCGACCATGTGTCCTGGCCTGTTAGAGTTGTAGGAGATGAAGAGTTGGGTCCCCTGTCACTGGAATGCATAGATATGAAGGGCCCTGATGCAGTCCAGGGTGTGGAGTCTCTGTTCCTCCAAGGAGGCATGGGGGGGGGGGCTGGGTGGAAGGTTGGCAGCTCAATGGTCTGGTTGATGTGGAAGGTGGATGCAATCTTAGGGATGAACTTTGGATGTGTCCAGAGGGTGGCTCAGTCCTGGTAGAGCTGCATGTATGGTGAGTTCACCACAACGGCTTGTAGCTTGCTGATCCTTCTGGCGGATGTAATCGCTACCAGGAAGAACATCTTCCAGGCTGTGTACTTCATGTCTACTGTTAACAGAGGCTCGAATGGCTCTCGTGCCAGCTGGTTGAAGATGACATTGAGGTCCCAGAGAGATACCAGGGGCCGGACAGTAGGACGTAGGTTCACCAGACCCTTTATGAAGCGTATTACTAGCGGGAGTATGGCAATAGAGCTATCACTGATGTGGTTGTGGAAGGCTGCGATCGCGGAGAGGTTCTCTCAAATGGACTGTGTTTTAAGGCCATGGTCAAAGAGTGAGATGAGGCACTAGAGGATTTGCACCACTGGGCAGGAGAAGGGGTCCAGTTGTGGTGCCAAGCACCAGGTGCTGAAGCATTTCATTTCAAGCTATAAGCCTGTCGACAGGCGCCTGGCCATCAGTATCACTTGCTACACCTCTGAGGGAAGGTTGAGGGAAGACAAGGTTAGACTCTCAATTTCAACACCATCAGATTGAGCGCTGGTAGATTGAGGTGCAAGGTCTCCCCACCATCCTGAGTTATGAGATCTGGCTGCAGAGGGAGGTGTATGGGGTCCCCAGTGCCGGGTGACAGAGGTAGGGTAATCACATTTGCATGGGCCAGTGGGGTGTAATGAGAGTGGCCTGAATTTTGTCCCAGATGATGGGCTGCAGGGTCTCTAATATGAACGGAGTGGGGAGAAAGGCATACACTAGTGACCACTCCCCCTCAGGATACGTCAAAGGCATCCGTGGAAAGGCTGCGGGTGGATAGGCGCTTTGAGCAGAAGCAAAGACACTTCACGTTCTCCTCTGTGGTGAAGAGGTTGACGTGGGCGTCCCCACCGTAGGAATAGAGAGCTTGTCACCTGCGGGTTGAGAGTCCACTCATGCCAGTCTAGTTGCCAGATGAACCTGTCCGCTAGCTGGTTCTGTGCCCCTGGGAGGTAGGAGGCCTGCAGCAGGCAGTGCTTGGTGAAGGCTCAGATCTTGAGTGCCCCCCTGCTTGTTGATGTAGAAATAGAAACAGAAGGACTACAACTATGAACACCTTAATAGTTCCCAAGATGATGACATCATGTACTAAAGCTACATCAAACAGAGCTTTTTCACTGTTCGCACCCAGGAATTGGAATAAACTTCCCCATGAAATCCGCGGCATCAAAAGTCTATTACAATTCCGCAAAGCCGTAAAGCATCACTTATTCACAATATACTACCCGGAAGTGTCCATGGACACTCACACAGCCAACAGGCCTCCCACTCACACCAAACACCCTAGCACTTTAATCCAACTAGAAAACGGTTAGTCCCCACGAAAATCCACCTTACTACTATAGACTCATGCTACCCATGAATACATGTTCAATTTCACTTGAGTTTAAATATGGTACATAATTAAAGCATATATATAGTATAATGTTGATTGTACATAGTTATCCCTGTTATTCCATGTTTTATATTCCCTTGTTCTCTGTAAACTCGATGTTACCTGTACACATTGCAGTATATTTTGTTCGATGTACACCGCGCTGATTTTAATAGCGCGGTATATAAGAGATGTTAAATAAATAAATAAATAAATAATAAATAACATGGCCACCTGATTTGAATCAGTATGGCTTTGTTGGTGAGGTGGTCGTGGAAGGCCTTGAGTTCATAGTGAATCGCTCTGAGTTCCCGCAGGTTGATGTGGTATATCCGCTCCTTTACTGCCCAGGCCCCTTGGGTGTGGAGGTGTAGGCAGTGTGCCCCACAGCTCACCAGTGAGGCATCAGTGATGATAACCACATGGTGTTGGGATTGTTGCAGGGGTCTGCCTTGGACCAGGTTCTCCTAGTGAGTCCACCATTGAAGGGAAGTCTTGACTCCCATATCCAGTGGAATGTGTGTAGACACGGGTTGTGAGTGCTGGTTTCAATGGGTGCGAAGGTGCTCTTGGCGATGGCGCATGTGTAGCTTCACCAGGGGAAGTACTTGTGTAGATGCTGCCATGTAGCCCAGTGGGTGTAGCAGGGTCCTCATGGAGGCTTGTTGGGTTGAGGAGATGGTTCATGTTAGATTGGTGATGGAATATGCCCGATGAGCAGGTTGGAATGCTTTGGACGCTGTTGTGTCGATGTCTGTCCCGATGAACTCCAAGCATAGGGAGGGGTAGAGATGGGACTTCTGGTGGTTCATCAGGAATCCCAGGGAGGACAGGACAGCAATTGTTCACCTGACCGCCTCCTTGGTCTCCAGGTTGAGGAGAGCATCCAGTCGTCGAGGTATGGGAATATGCAGACACCCTGCTTGTGGAAGTGGGCTGCTGCCACAGTGATACACTTGGAGAACACCCACAGGGCCAGGAAGAGCCCAACAAATAGGACCCTGTACTGGTAGTGGTTTCCTAACACTTGGAAGCACAGGTACTTCCTGTGTGCCGCGTCAATGGGGACGTGTATGTATGCATCCTGTAAGTCCAAGGAGGCAAACCATTCTCCAGCTTGTAGGAGAGGCAGAATGGACCCTAGGGAGTACAACTGGAATTTCTTGAGAATGAATTTGTACAGCTTCCGGCGGACCCCTCCAGATTTCTTGGGGATCAGAAAGTATCTGGAGTAGAATCCATCGTTGATTTCGGTGGGTGGTACTGGCTCTATCACCTGTGACATAAGGAGGGACAGAATCTCCACTGTAATGGTAGGTAGGAGGTGTGGTGTAGGGTTGCAAGAAGGCTGCAAGAATTGCCAGGGGGTGGAGGAGAACCGGATACGATACCCCTCTGCTATGATTTGTAGGACCCACTTGTCCGTCATGATGGTTTATTTATTTATTTATTTTATTTATTTAACAGTCTTTTCTATACCGCCCCTTCCAGAGATCAGGGGCGGTTTACATTGAACATTAAACAGAACAATTGTATACTTCTGTATACATTTACAAGGAACATTATGCTTTAACTATATACAGGTGTACTTACAGGGAACATATTTTGAACATATTTTGAACAACATTTTGAACATATTTTGAACATTAACTATAACAGAGCTTTTCAAACTATTTACAAGTTATATACATGGAGCGCATCTTAGTTAGTTACAGTGGTGAAATAGTCAACTGTTTGAGTGGTTCATTAGCGTGTTGTGTGGGGTTAGTGAAATTTCCTGTGTTAGTCATTTGTTCTGTCTTGGGTACAGTGTATGTGTTTCTGTGATTGTGTTGGTGAGGTTCTTTGTTGGTAGGGGATTTCAAAGTGTTTTGTAAAGAGGTAGGTTTTTAATTCTTTTTTGAATTGGTGAAGGTCTTTTATCATGCGGAGTGTTAATGGTATTTCATTCCAGAGGGTGGGGGCAGCGAAGGAGAAGGCCCTGTCACTTGTTGTCGCTTTAGTTTTTCTAAAATTTGTTTTTATGTTGAGGGAGTGGGTTGCGTTCTGTCTGCGTGATCTAGTATCTGATGGGGGGTGTATTAGGGTGGATAGTTGTGATGGGGAGATGTTGTTGACGATTTTGAACGTAGTTAGGAGGATTTTATATTTTATTCGGCTGTTTATAGGGAGCCAGTGTAAGTCTAGGAGAATTGGGGTCACATGGTCTGTTAGATTAGCTTTAGTGACCATCTTGGCGCATATGTTTTGGGCTCTTTGGAGATGGTATATGCTTTTTAATGGAAGTCCATTTAGGAGACTATTACAATAGTCGAAGTGGGGGGTTATGAGTGTATTGACTACAGATCTAAAGTCATCGGTGTTGAGTAGGGGTCTCAGATGTTGTATTGGTTCTCCAGGTGCTGAGGAAGACCGGCTGTCTGCCCCCACTGGTAGACCGGCCTGGGGTTCTTTGTCAAAAAGGTGGGTTAGCCCTCCCCCCTGTGGCTGTCATGGGCTTCTGTTGTTTCCGCTCCCTTTGGCAGGCTTTAGACCATTTAGGAGGCCTGGTAGGACTGCTGCTTGTACTGGGGTGCTTGCCACTTGCAGTAGAAGTTGGGTTGCTTGGATGAATGGGAGGATTTGTGCTGGTAATCCCTTTTCCGATTGGAGTTGGTGTGCTCAAGGCCCTCTTCTGCCAGGGTCTGTAGAGTGTCCTTGAGCTTGTCCCCAAAGAGTGAATCCCTTGCGCAGGGGGCATTCACTATGCGGTAGTGTGTGTCCTTGCATAGTACTGATGCTTGCAGCCATGCTAGTCGGTGGGCTGAAATGACTGTTCCCATGATATGAGGGCAGTGTCAAAGGCCACTCAGACCTGGTGCATGGTGTAATTCTCCAGGTCTATGAGAGCAGTAGCGACCGCCGTCAGTGTCTCGGAATGGAAAGCTGAAATAGTGTTCTTGAGGCTTCTTGCCAGGATGTCCTGGTACAAGGCATGCTGCAATTGATGGGCCACAATCCTTGCAGTCAGCATGGTTCCCTGATATGCCCTCTTGCCAACATCGTCCAGTAGTTTGAGATCGCGCTGAGTGGATTGTTGGCGTGGTTGCAGGATGACTTGTTCCTCTTCAGGGCAGATTCTACCATGATGGAATGGTGCAGGAGCTGGGCCTTTTCAAACCCAGGGGTGGACTGGACCTGATATTTTGTATCCAGTTTGCAGAAGCAGGCCAGTTTAGATGCCAGGTTCTGCCACAGTTTCAACAGGTCATCCCGAAGTAACTGGTGGACAGGCAGCAAAACTAGACTCTTAGGTGGTTTGAGGAATTTTAGGGCCCCTTGGATTTCGCTTCTCCAGTCCGGGGCATCACCGGTGGCAAGGGATAGTGTGGATCCTATCCTGTGTAAATCCCAACTTGCCCGCCTCCAGAGGATCCAAAATACCGCTGCCCGTCTTCTTACTTACTCCTCTTCCCGGGACCACATCACACCTCTACTCCTTCACCTCCACTGGCTACCCGTTCCCTTCCGCTTTCAATACAAATTGCTCTCCCTAGTGCACAACATCCTCCACACTAATACTCCACAGTACCTAGCTGACCTCATATCTTTCCACTCCCCCAGGCATACACCCCGTTCCTTCCATCTCAATCGCCTCACTCTCCCTTCACCTTCCCTTGCCCACCTACAATTTACACGATCCTCTGCCTTCTTTTTCATAGGACCTGCCTTGTGGAATTCACTTCCCTCATCCCTCCGTCTTGAACCTAACCATAGCACCTTCAAGAAGGACCTAAAAACTCACCTCTTCTCTACAGCATTCGGTCTTCCCTCCCCCCTTGTGTGACTTCTCCTAGACTTTATCCCCTTCTGTATGCATCCTCGTCTGTCTTGTCCTGTGCTTTCTCTCTCTGTTTCTTTTCTCCTGAAACCATTGTAACTTCTTTTCCATTTCTATGGCCTCGAGCCGTCCTCTTTAATTTTGTATCTTGTACACCGCTTTGCTTGTTTCAGAAAGGCGGTTTATCAAATAAAATTACCATAACCATAACCATAACTTAGGGTAGGTCAGGTCCTCTGGCAATGAGGGCACATGGGTCTCTGCATGGAGGCGGTTGACATGAGGGCACATGGGTCTCTGCAAGGAGACGGTTGACATGAGAGCATCTCCCGTGTCTTAGGACCCCAGCACAGCAGCTTCCTCACCTCTGCTGGTCACCAACAGCTGGTTCAGGGATCGAGTGGGCAAGGGGTCTAGTGATGCTGCCCTTGGCGTGGATGCGATGACTGGCCCTTGTTCTGCAGGGTGGGTTGCTGCTGGGGTTGGTCCTCTTGCAGTGTCCAGGGGCAAGGGTGCCGCTGCCAGAGCCAAGGGCAGAGGGCCTCAGTGTTGGAAAAGGTGTGTGACAAGCTGAAGAAACACTGCTGGGTTTTCGGATTCTCTGGCTTGCCTGGGTATGTTGTCCTCTCCCTTCCTCTGTTGGTGAAACTAAGGGGACTCAGGGAGGGAAGAGCTCCAGGAGGGTACCTGTTCTGTCTGTGGGGTCCAGCTGGGCTGCTGTGGCTGGAGCTGGAGCTCACCATGCTGTGCTGCCACTTCCTGTGTTTCCCACAGCTTTATCTGTGCCTCCTGTGGTGCTTCCAGCTGCTTCTGTGGTGGTCTCTATATATGCCTCTCCTCAGGGTCCTTCTTTGTCATGGCAATGGTACCTTGCCAAAGATCGAGGCTGAGAGGCATTTCGGTGCCATCCAATCAGCGTCCGGGAGGTGGGTCCATCGGCATGGTGACGGTGTTCCCTGATGATCTCATCACAGCGCTGACCAATCAGCACCAGAGGAGGAGCCAGAACTGGAAGAGGAGCCCTGATGGAGGAGGAGGTCTGCAATGTGGTCGGTCATCCACGTGGAGCAGGGTGGCTAGAGTCTTGCAGAGAGGCTGTAGAGGGGTCCTGGAGCATGCGGCTGGGAACGGAGGCCTTGGCTGGTGTGTCCCGTGTCACGGCAGAGGAGTCCTTACCTCAATGGGCCACGGGGTCTGTCGGGGCTCCCGGGGGGCTCGTCAGAGCAAGAAAGTTCTGGAGACCATGGTCTCTGGATTTCCTCGCTCGCGGAGACATCCAGGAGCAGGCAGCACACTGCTCCACCTTATGGTCCTTGCCCAAGTAGCATATACAACTGTCATGGGCATCGGAGTTGCTCATCTTGCGAGCACACTTTGGGCACTTCTTGAATCTGGGTTTCGGCATGGTACCACAGGTTAGTTGCTTTGCTGCTTCTTCTTTTGTAGCTTTCTTCATATTTTTTTTTAAACTGGTGAAATCAATTGGAGAGTAGAGAGATTTGACTTGTAGGCAAGGCGGAAGAATTGAAACTGGTTAGCTAGGGGCAGGTCAATGGGTTGGGCCACTAGGGCTCATGGTCAGAAAGGCTTTGCCTTTCTGAACTATAGAGAGTACTTCGTGTATGATGCCGTTGGATGACGTCACCAGGTGTGGCTGACTCATCCTGCTTGTCCTTGAAGAACACCGTGTGTCTATAGCCCCAGACAAAATGACCACACCTAGAATTCATCAATGCACAATAGTAAAGGAAAGGGTGTTAAAAATTGTCAAGCATTTCTCAATGGGATGGGAGTTACATATACTTATAGGGGTAACACTGAGTTTAGTGTAGGGAAATAAGCATTCTGCTTTTTAAAGGGCAACTTTGAAACTATCCTCATTGCTGCAAAGGCTGTGAGTTCTAAGCAAGAATTTTTTTCTTGATTTAATTGTAAGCTCTATGGAGAAGGGACTATATCTTAAGTATATTTGCACAGTTCTGCATATATTGACTAATGCTAAAGAAGTTATATGACGTAGCAGTAGGAAAGTCAAGAACCACTTCACAATTTAATGTAAAATAAGCCACAGCTTTATTCGTGTAGGTGAGTGGCATGGAATAAATAATGGCAATAAGAATAATGGAGTCATTATTCTGTCACAGTGGTCAGCAGTTTTAAAGCCTCCTATTGCCACGGCCAAAAGTGAAATCAGATATTCAGCGGTGGAATATCCAGGTTCAGCACTAACCACATAAAGTTAGGACAGTCTTTCAAGTTAACGCGTAGCCGGTTAACAGACTGAAAACTGCTGCTAACAGGTTAAGCCATGGGCCACCCTCGCATTGTCTGGACAATGCCACAGTGGTCAGAGGGGATATTTAGTGGCCCAAACTCTTTGAATATTGGCCCAAACATTTTTCACAGGCATTCCTTGGTTACCCGGGCCATCTATTTATTTACTATTCTTTTAGAGCTTGTTTACTAATCTGGGCTAACTCTTAGCACATGCTACAGTATTTGTAACTAGGTCCCATTGATTAACATGAGACCTTGCTACAAATAGCATGCACTAACCATGAACGCAGCTTAGTTAATGTGCATCTTAGACTTCCTTTCCCACCAGAACCGTACAAAACATTAAAAATACAATGCAGATCAAAAAATAATAAAATGTAAACAAATAAAAGGAAATAGAAAAAGGAAAACAAAATCCTAAAATTATAATAGTCCCAGCATCCCAAAATTTCTGCAACTGACATGGCTCATAAAGAAGCATTATAATTATTGCTTTCAAACTGAATTAAACATTTACAGGTGAAAGTTAACAGAAAACTTACTCTTGATGAGACAATCTCCTGTTACTTAGCCTGTGTCAGTCGTTCTCAAACTTTTCTCTAATGTGGCCCCATTTTAACTGCTGAAAATTTGCATTACCCCAGCTGATGATCTAAACAAATCATTACTAAAACAACATAATAAACAGAACATTCACTGTGCTTCTTAAAGTTTCAATAGCATATAATTATGTAAAACTACATTTTGTTAAATGATTATTATCTGATGTACTTACCATCCCTAATAAGACACATGGGCTCAGAAGTTCTGGCCCGGCATCTCACACTCTGGCAGTGTGGTTGATATTGCACATCTAATCTGTTCACATGGTACCCAAGATACTGAAACCTGATGCAATTATGAAAATCTGCTCACAAGAAATTTCACGGAACTGCTGATTTCATCTGCTCGCAAAACCCAGGCCTTCAAGCTGCAAGTGAAAAAGAATTTTAACTTCTAAGGCAGAAAAATAATGGGAGGTGTGCAGGCAAGTGAGATGCTCAGGGGTATGTTTACTAAACGGGGCACTTGTGCGGGGCGCACCTGAGCGCCCTAAAATGATGCATTTAAGTGCTCTTAAGTGCCCCGTACGCGTGCGCGGCACATTAACGGGTCCCGCACGCGTGCGCCGAAAACGCGCACGTTTGCGGGGCGCTCATGTGTGATAGAGGCGTGGAAAGGCGAAATGAGGGCGGAGGAAGGCCCCCGAGGGGCGGAGAGACGGGGTCAATGGGTGGAATGTGGGAGGGGAGAGACTCCCCGCACAGGAGCGTGCCCGAATTTACAAGGAAAAAATACCGCCAGTGAAACACTCGCGGTAGAAAGCATTTAAAGGGAAGAGAAACCATTTCCGTCAGCAATGTACAGGAAAACCGGGGAAACCAGCAAAACGTGAGCTGTGTGATACATGTGCACAGCACAAAACTGCAAATAAAAATAGAAAATGACCACAACAGAACTATTAAAAATAGTAATTCAGCTGGGGAACAGTTATAGTGATGGGCAAATACAGAAAACACACCCAGAAAAGCTCCAGAAAAAAGAAATGAATTTTGGAAGGGTTTACGGAGCGGAGACTCTTCCAAAAAACATTTCCTTTTGTGGAGCTTTCCTGGGAGTGTTTGCTATGGTTGCCCATTAATATCACTGTTGCCCAGCGTGGTGATATTTTGTCCCCCATTTCCCGTGGTCATTTCCGGGGTTTATGTGCACGTTTGTCACCAGACAGGGTGAATATGCCCACAGTAAATTTGCGTAGAGCAGGGTTTGTGACTCCATCCTGCCAGGCTTACTACCTCCAGGGGCTGCACTGTCTATGTGGCCATAGTGTGGTGCAGCAGACAGAGTCAGTACCTCTAGGACCAGAGGGTCAGAGGTTCAAAGCCCAGCTGGGGCACTTGCCAGCCCAGTCCCTATATTTTACCCACCACTAAACACAGATAGCGCAGACACCCCTGTATTGCAGGGGACATAAGCATGGGGAAAACACCCATATTTTACCCAACAACGCACACACCACAACAATGGGCATTACCCACAGCCAAGTACCCCAAATGCAGTCCCGTACTGCCACATTCCAATCAGGTCACCTGCTTTTTATGGGAGAAGCTCATGCCAGCATGTTGGCGGACGAGTACATGTGGTGCAGGGGGCAGTGGCTGCTAGCGACAGAAGACAGAGGCCTAGCCATGTGCAGGCTGGCACAGTCCACAGCAACAGACAGGCCCTGCCGGATCCACAGTCATGGACTATCCAGGGAATTCAGCCAATCTGTGGCTACACGGTGGTGCAGTGCACACAGACAGTGCATGCAAAAACAGAAGGTCACAGGTTCAAAGACCAGCTGGGGCTACCAGCAATCCTGCCCACATATTTTCCCCACAAATAAACAGTGACAGTAAGGACACACCTTTTGTGACGAGGACATATGCAATGGTAATACGTCTATCTTTTACCCCACTGAGCACAGACACCATGAACAGGGGCAGAACCTACAGCAGAATCCCCCAAATGCAGTCCTGGTGGGCCACACACCAGTCAGGTTCCATGCTGCCACTCATACAAATGCCTGTGCTGTATATCTATGCACCACCCCCACGGCATGTAGATGTAGCTCATGCATATTCATGAGGGACAGCAGGAAGACCCGAACAGTGTGATGCAAAACTGGACTGGAGTGGGGAAGCGCTGCCGTAAAGCAGCAGCCAACAGGGGCAGACACACCCACACCCACACCCACAGGCCCCATTGGCCAATGTCTCCTGTAGAGGCAGAACATTGGACCCTGCGTGCATCTCCCAATACCAGCACCTGCATACCTTAGCAATGTCACCCTACACCTGAGGTACACAGCTCTGAAATGTTTGCTAAGAGTACAGGCTGATAGATATCCCTACGTTACGCACATACTGCTAGTTGACCCCATCCGAACAATCTGTTTGGAGTCTGCGGTGCGTGCTCCAGGCCTGGCCTCTGACGGTGTTCACCACCCTGGGGAGTGACCCCCAGCAGTACTGCGTACCATATCCATGCCTGTGCCGTGCCCAGGACCGGTGTGGTGGCCAAGGCTAATCACCCCCTCAATAGTAGCACAATGCTGGCATAGGTGTGGGAGTGTGTGTCTGTCTATACAGTGTGTGTTGGCTGCAAACACCTTCCCCAACCCACACTGCCAGCACTACTGCCAGTATTGGCCTGCCAATGTGCATAATGAGCAGCAAGGTACCATGGGTATAGGTCAGACATGGTGGGCTGGCCAGAATGCATCTGCACAGGGCATAGGGCACTGGCTGTGACATTGTAGTGCCAGGCCACCACCTACACAGACAGGGTGACCTCTGTATGTGCTGCTGGGGGAGCACTCTCATCCTGAGTGTGCAGTGATGACAGCATGGCTAGGCACCCCCATAGTGCTGTATTGTGTTTCTCTCTTGTGATATATATGGGTTTCCTGTTGGGGCCTCCTCACAGAACTCTCTGCTTGTGTGTGCTGCCACCCCAGTTTTGGGTGCATGCATTTCCATCAGGGCTAACTAGCAGACTGTTCACAGCTGGTATGTGTCTTGATGGAGTGCCTTGCAGGGTGCAGTGGCTGATGGCTTGCTGCAGGTGAATATCAGATGGTGCTGGGGTGCATCTTTGGATATTCAGGCCTAAAGTCTGTCTGATATTGTGTTATGGATGTGTGTGGAGCTGCTTGGACTGCCCTGTAGGGTGTCTGTTCCCCAGCAGGACTGAGGGTTTGATGGTCCACTCTACTGCCATGGGTGGGGGTGTGTGTGTAACTTTCACCACCTAGGGGTCCATGGGGGTTTCCACTAACTGAGACAGACAGAGATATCCAACATGTTTCTGCAGCACCTTCCTATCTCACAGGTTAGTACTGTTGTGGAGCTCTGTCATGGCCTCATCCAGCCATGGCTGGTGTTGTGGACCTGGTCCTGGGCACCACATCACACCCTCAGGGTGAGCACAGTACCCGCACAATGTGACGGTGTGTAGCTACTCTTTGCTGGTAGTCCATCCGCTCAGGACCCATTACCAGGCCGAGGTGCTGTGTGGGTGCACATGGACAATTCCCCCTACCAGGCCGGGTAGCTGTTGGGGTGCATTCCCTATCTTGTGTGCATCTGTGGACAGCTGATTTGCATGTGCAGTGCATCATGGGTACGAGTGGCCTAACCCTATCCTGTCTACAACAGCAGACTGTCTGTGGGGTGACGTGCAGGCTCTCTGCAGCCAGCCAGGGGCTTGCTGTCAGCTATAGAGCTGTAGTCCAATGGTTATGTCACTCCCTGTACAGCCAGCGGTCATGGGTTCAAACCCACAGTGGGGCCCTTTGATAGGGCTGTCCACAGCTTTATTTTTATTTACTGTACATATGTCTATGCCGGCAAAACCACACACAGCTTACTATACCCATTAGGTTCCTCTGAGGGTGCTTTATAGGGCGCCCTATAGGCCACCTTATGGTTGCCATCCATATAGGGTGCACTATACATTATCCTGTGTCGTAACATACATGGTGCCCTACAGGGGACATTCTAGGGTGCCTTGGCAGACAGTGCACTGTAACATGTGCCTTACGGGCATCCGTATGTTAACACACTGTGAGAGCGGGTTTACTAGTGGTGGGAAATAAAATATAAATGGAAGGCCTCCTACAGCACTCCTCACCATGATACATACTGCCCCAGCCAGCCTTGTTCACTGGGCACTGTGAGGGGTTGAACCCCTGGCCCCTGCACCATTGGTCAGTGTCTTAACCATTGTGCTTTGGCTCTGTTCCTGTGTTTGTGCATCCGCGCGCAGCCTTGTAGCCATCAGCGCACCATCTTGTGGCGCACTAAATTAACAGCGCGCCGCCTTATGCCGCACAACATGGAAATGCCCCTAAAATAATGCCTCAGCCAGCTGTCTTCAATGGGCACTGTGGGGAATTGAACACATGATCCCTGCACGAGTGGTCAGTGTCTTAACCACTGTACTATGGCTCCCTTCCTGTTATTTGCACATCAGCGCACCACTTATCCCTCCCACTATTGGACTGCCCCCTCACACATCAGCGTGCCGCCTTCTGCCCACCGGCTCGCCGCCTTCTGTTGCCCACATTTATCAGCGCACCGCCTTCTGCCGCCCAAACTTAACAATGCGCCGCCATCTGCCGCCCACACTAAACAGTGCGCCGCCTCATGCAGTAAGAAAAATAACAGTGCGCCGCCTTCTGCCGCCCAAAATTAATATGCCTCCTAAACCACTTTTGCCCATAAATGTTGATGCCTCAGCTGGTCTTTTTTGTTGAGCGCAATGGGGGTTTGAACCCCTGGACCCTGCACCATTGGTCGGTGTCTTCACTGTTGTACTACGGCTCTGTTGTTTGGTTTTGCAGCAGCGCCCCACTTAGCCTTCCCACGCGCTAATGTGGGCCCCGCACATTAGCGCGACGCACACACGTACGGTCCGGTTTTTTGCTTTTTTCTGCCTGGCCCGCCCACTCCTTATATGGCACCAGCACACTAACGGGAACCCGCACAGCAACGGTGTTTAGTAAACATGCCCCTCAGTCGTCACCAGAATGACACACTGATGGTCAGTCAGAAACTTGGAAAGTTAAGGGCAGGAATCGTAGTTCGATCTCAGTTTCTCATGTTTGTAGGACGTTATTCCTTTCCTTACACCTACAGTCGGTCCAATGACTCATGAGCTTGAAAGTTTCAACACAGCTTTTCAGATTCCATCCTGATGTCAATTTGAAAAACATAAGCCGGGATAAGGTTCAACCGCTCCCCCAGCGTGGTTTCCCGATCAACTGTTGTTGCTCCAATCCTTCCTTTCACACTACTGTGTGACAGGTCCATGATTTGTTTTTTACGTTTCTCCACACATCATTTTAACCGTATCGATTGCAGCAAGGAAAACCCAAGATTTCATAACTGTGAGGCTCCCTTCAGTGTGAAAGCAGGTGGCTCCCTGGAAAAGAAGCATTTTGAGCCTCTTCGAAGAAGATCATGACTCTCTTTAACTGCACTTGTTGTGAAAGCTGCAGTTTCTGCACTGGGGGAAAAAACCTGTGGTTTACCAGCATATTCCTCATGAACAATTTCCAAGTGTTTCTTCAGTTTATTTGACTTCCTTCTTTCGTTACACAGCACTAACAGACATATGAAGCATTTGGGGTTTTCTCCATTCTTGTAGAGAACCCAGGTAAACCTGCACTCAAGGAAAATGTCACAACAGAGAATGGTACAAGCTCTGCAGATAGATGCTTCTTGTTTTAATTTAGAACCAGAGCAGATTGCCAGATACAATCAGGGTCTGGTGCAGGATGAAATTAAATAAAACATTTCAAATGTTATACAGCAAAAATCTACAAACTTCATCACCATTGAGTACGATACAAAATAATATAAAAATTCACGGGGCAGGTTTACTAACCTGTGCAAATTCTTTGCAGTTATTGCACGCTGAGAACAGGGCTCAAAATGGAGCACGCGCAGCGGTAATGTGCTATCTGTCATGCCCCCAGCAGATAACACACTGGTTCATACTCTAATGCATGTCCACTTAATGTGGGTGCATTTGGGCCACCCTAACTGAAAAATTGATGATGAATTCACTAAGCAACTGTTACTTAGAAGGCATAAAGCAGTTTGTTCTAGTATTTTCCAGCAAACTTGTGGAATTCATCATCACTGTTTCAGGAGAATCTGTATAGCTAAGCTATTCTTTCTTTTTGGCTAGTTTTTGATATAGATTCTCCATTGCCTAGTTATTACTGGTTTTGACCTCTTATAATACTGTTTGATTGCCGTGGTATGTTAGAGTAGCTGCACACAAAAAAAACCCTACTTTGCTTTTCCACTTTGTTCTTTCTGCAAAGGTTTTTTTTCTTACAAATTTCTACCTGTCCACAGCTCTGTAGACCTACAGTCTAATGGCAAACAACCTAAATTTTGGTTAAAAGCTTAGGAAACTCTAGCTGCTCAGTATTCCTTGTCTAGCCTTTTTTGATCAGAAATCTGAGTGTACTCTCAATTCATGCAAGGTCTACTAGCCTGGGACACTTAAATTGTCACCCACCACAGAGTTATACTTGCCTATATAGTCTTCATATTATAGATATGTCCTCCAATTAAGTGGAACGCCCACCTTTTCTCCTTTTGCTAAAACTGTTTTACAGAATAACTCTCTCAATCAACATGTCGTGTATTCAATGCAATAACTGTGGTGCCTTCATTCTAAGAAGAATCATTTGGAGCCTTAGAGCTTGCCCTATACAGTTGTGGTCACCATTATTGGCACCCTAGCATTTTAGGTATGTTGTGTACAGTATCTTGAGAAATAATTGGAAATATTTTGATTATATGTTGTCATAATATTTTAATAGTATGTTCAAAAATATACAAAAAAAGATGTCTGTGCAACTTTGGCATAGTCATTTCTAAGAAAAACACAAAATATGACCTGGACAGGATTAATGGCACCCTTCACTAATATTTAGTTGTGCAGCCCTTGGCAGTGATGGCTACAAGAAACATTTGGAGGCTGTCATCTATAAGCTTCATGCATCTGTCTGCTGGTAGTTTCTCCCACTCAACAACTACGATTTGTTCCAGCTCATGAATGTTTCCAGGATTCCTTTTACAAATGACAGATTTCAGTTCTTTCCAAAGGTTCTCAGTTAGATTGAGATCAGGATTCATTGCTGGCCAGTTTAAAATAGTTCATTTTGTTCCTTTTTAACCATTTTTTGGACTTTTGGATGTACGTTTTGGGTCATTGTCATGCTGGAGGACCTTTGACACAGACCTATGACTTCATGATTCCTTTAATACATTCCAGGCTTCTAGTTCCTAAGGCAGCAAAACAGCCCCACAACATTATGGAACCTTCACCATATTCAATGGTAGAAAGGGTGTTTTCTGCCTTATAAGCTTTATTTCTTAGCTTGTAAATATATTGCTGGTCTACATTGAAAAAGAGCTCAAGTTTGGTTTCATTTATCCACAGAACACCATCCCAGAAGGATTGTGGTTTCTCAAGGTGGGTTTAGGCAAAGATTAGGCGTGCCTTTTTTATGTCTGTCTTTGAGCAGTTGGGTTCTCCTTGGCTTTCGCCCATGAAGTCCTTCTTTGTTTAGTGCATGGCATATGGTACATGTTGAAACCACCACTCCAAATTACTCCACCTTAAGATCTTTGGATGTTGTATGTGTTGTTTTTCTAACAGTTCGCACTAGCAGTCGAAGACATCTTGGATTAAATTTCCTCTTCCCACCACGTCCTGGAAAGTTCTTGACAGTTCCATGAGCAGAAAACATCTTAATAACATTGTGAAATATAGAAACAGGAATCCTAAGGTCTTTGGAGATGGCTTTGTACCCCTTTGAAGTTTGATGCTTGGTGATCATGGCTTTTCTGACGGTCTCAGGCAGCTCTCTTGTCTTCACCACTGTGAAAATGGAACAGGGAGTGAATATGGCCATTTTTAACATTAGAGCCATTATTCATTGGTTGATTTAAGTCATGTGAGTACTGACAATTGATCACAAGTGCATCTAATTTTACTGAAGTGTGAATGTGGTTCTTCTGTCCAAACTAATTTGAATTGCTTATAAGGATGCCAGTAATCATGTCCTAACATTGCCCCAGTTTTTATACTATTTCCTACTATTTCATTTATTAATTGGTCTTGTTTTATTTGATTATTTTATATGTCAAAAATGTGTGCATACATAGTCCGAAATCATTTCACTGGCCACTTTTTTAGGAGATACTGGACATTAAGGGATTGAACTGCAAGGGTGCAAATAATGTTTGCCACAACTGTATGTCTCAAGCTATCTGCTATGAATAAAGAATTGACTCCATTAAAGGAAGAATTAGCTGAAATGATACCACCTCCCTTAGGGTACAAATTGAAAACAATTCATCACCACTCCCACAAAGAATCAAACATCCCAGGAACAAATGGATCACAGTTGGCTCTGTTAGGTTGCGACCTGTAATACGGAGGCACCCTCTCCATCAAGAGATCCCTACATGTCTTTTCTGCCTTGGAAATTGAGAGTGCCCAATTAGCTGAAACTGAAATGACCTTAAATGAGAAGATTAACACCCCAGTCAACTGGTAATGCCCCAAATATGAACAAAACATCAGAAAACAGAAAACTGTTATTACTTGCAGATTCCATCATCAAAGAGATTAACTTGGGAACACAGTCCAAGGAACAGAAGATGGTCAAATGCCTCCAGCCGGAATGCAACCCCAATTTTTAGCACAATCAGGGCCTGATTCCGTTTTGGATGTGCCGGCCCTCTGTGCGCCCGGTCAGAACCGGACGCACAGAGTGAGCCGGGATTCTGATCCCATGGGGCACATCTAGCACCATGGGATCAGAATCGCATGCAGGCCGGGACCCTGATTCAGGTCAGCCTGCACATACAGGCCTTCCCCGGCTAACTCAGTCAGGGCTTTTGAATGGAGCCACAGCACCATGGTGTCCAGTTGCCATGGCACCGTGGCTCCATTCAAAAGCTTTAATCCCTGGCCGCAGGGCCAAAATGTTCATTCCCCTTAGCCCGACCCCCGATCTGGCCTCCCAAGGCCAGGGTCGAGCTGTGGGGAATTTCCTCTGCCCCATCCTGACTCTTTTGAGCCCTGTGCCTGCCCGATCCACCCATCTAGGGAAACCTATTGCACCTCAGAGGTGGAATAAGTTCCCCATTCAGGCCACCGGCCCCAGACATACAGGGCCGACATTGGAATCGGCCCTGTACGTCCAGGACTGCCAACCACCCACTGCCCACTCTAACTCCACCCATGCACTGCCCCTTTTCTGCCCCTGTCTAACTTCTCCATACAACGTGCCGGGAAGTTAGGATTGGAAGAGGGGCCGAATAGCGGGGATGAACACCTCGGAATGACCTTGTCAATGCGGAAAGTAAGCATTCCAAAATTGATGTTGTTATCCACTTGCGTACAAATGACCTGGCTAGAAACAGTATCTCTACAGTACAAAGGGACTTCCAGATTTTGGGAAGGAAACTTAAATCCATTGTCAACACTATAGCATTCTCAGAAGTTCTACCTGTTCATGATAAAGGGGGAAGAGAGGCTGCATCACAAAACCAGCATGAATATGTGACTCCAAACCTTGTGCAAATGAGAAGGATTTAGATACTGTATATAGCAGTGATGGCTAACCTTTTTGAGCCCGAGTGCCCAAACTGCCGCACAAAACCAAAAGAATTTCCTCAAAGTGCCAGCACGTCAATTAAACCTTAACAACAAGATTTTAGTATCTAAAAACTCTTTATAAAGTTGCCTGAACTATGTAACATCATTTGTAAAGGTTGGAATCTTTGTATTGTCAGAGAATCAATTTGATTCACAATCCTTTGGTTTTCATTTCAATTTATTGGCAATTTATAATGTTTTAATGATTTCATTCAATTTAATGAATTTAGGAAGAATTTGATTCAGTTACACAATATATTTTAAATGTATTATTCACATAACATGTCAAATGTATCCTGAGTAAAAAAAAGATAAACTTCTTAAAACTGTTAACTGTGTCAGGACTCGGTGTGTATTCCCAAAGAATCTATACATGAAAAAAATTAATGTGATGTTTGTTGTTGCATGCATGCTGATAACTTGTCAATCCTTGGCTCATAATGCGTTAATTTCAGAGCAACACATGCAGCACTCATGTCATCCGTTAATCTGTTTCTAGCATCACTTTCCCATCACTGAATATAGCACCCACTACAATATTAACAGCACTGCCTTTTCCTATGTAGGATTCTTATTATGTGAGTTTTGGGTGTTAGTGCTGGCATGGTAGATTTTCTCTAAGTCCCGAATATCCAAATTACAACGTATTAAAAATATGGCCATAAAACGTCTCCATAATGCGTCTAAATTTGACCTTGTGACTTCTTCGCTCATTAAAGGTCACTGGCTTCTCATTAGTTATCAAATAAAATTTAAGATTCTGATCTGACCCATACAGAATTTTATACAGGAATTCCTTTATATTTGTCCAGTCATTTAATTGCTTATAAGTCTAGCCTATAAAGCCATACCTGGAACAAGAACTACCTGAAGTGCAAGCAGGGTTCAGAAAAGGTTGAGGAACGAGGAACCTGATCATTCTCTTGCACAATCTGTACATTGATCAAGAAGCAACAGTTCGAACGGAACAAAGAGAAACAGAATAAGTAACCACAATCTAAAGTAAAAATAAAATAATGTAGACAAAATTTAAATTGAAACCCCAAGAAGCCAGAGTCCACATGCAGTGCAACATCAAATAAATAAGAGATGCAGTTCCCCAATATAGTGTAAAATATAAAAATATGCGTGCATTATCCTTGCCCTGGAAAAATGGGAATTCCACTCACCTCTGATGGTGCTCTGGCACGAAAATAGGGTTTGGCACGGCCTTTCTGACATCTTGGGGAGCTTGAGTGACCAAGAACAGGAACAGCAGCATGACCACAGCATGGATTGAAACAAGCAATATCTGGCTTCTGGGCTCCAGTGCAATGGCGGGTCCTGTTTGTCATGCACTGGAGCAGAGTTCAGTGCAGCCATGGAAGCCAGGATGGGAGCAGCATGTAGACGGCACTAGAGCAGCATGCGGTGACCAGTTAAGGCCCGCTAGGAGAGACTTGACTGCTGCAAGCTGTTTTTTGAGTGGTGCTGGCTGCCTCCTTCCCCAACCCCCCTGGAGTGTTACTGATGTACTTGTCTGCACAGGGACATGCTCTTTGAGCTTACAGTCTAAAACTGGGAGATACAGAATGTGAAGGATGCTATTGCCTGCATGCACTTTCCTCACCAGAACTTGAGGGCCTTTGATGGATTTGGCTGGAGTGGCAAGTATTTGATCATAGAAGAGTTAGTCATGCCATCTACAAGCCAGTTTGCCTCTGTTTTTTGGGGGGAGCTGGTGTGGCTGAGTGTTTGTGGTTAAAGCTAAAGAGAGTGCCTTCTTTTCCTTGGATGACTGTGTGCTGGATTGCCTGTTAGTCCTTGTTTTTCCACTTGTGCCTGGGTGCTTTTTTCTCCCAAGGAACATCCTGTGAGTGGCCCCAAGTCCCATCCAAAGGATAGGAGGGGAGGGGGGGGGGAAGAACCAGAGGAGCAGCAGACACTCTTGTTCCGTGCGAGTGATCTTCAGTTTAAATAAAAACCAAGCCAGTGCAGAGCCTTCCTGCCTCTGAGGAGCCACCGTGCAGATGTGTCCCGCCCCCAAAGGAAGTTACATTAACTTCCTTTTTGGGGCGGAACGCATCTGCATGGGCTCCTTCACAGAGACTGAAGGCTGTGCACCGGCTTGTTTTTTATTTAAATTGAAGATCAGCCGCAACCGCCACCGCCGCTAGAGAGGGTGAATCTGCCACTGCCGAGAAGCGGCCTCGGCAGTGGAACAAACTTGAGCGTTTTAAATTTTTTTTTATCTTTTAAAGGCGGAGTGAGGCGGCTGTTTTGGGGGCATTTTTGCCGCCTTCAAAACTTGCCGCCTAAGGCAACCGCCTCACTCCGCCTCATTATAGAGCCGCCCCTGATGATACCACATTACTGGCTGAAAGTGAAGATGATCTGAAACATTTGCTTCTCACGATCAAGGAACATAGGGGCATGTTTACTAAAAACCGCTAATTTGCGCGCCGCAAAATAGCGCACGGCAACGCAGCATTGAAACGCACATAAACGCGTTTAAACGCCCCGCACACGTGCGTGTCACCCCCGCACAGGTACGCGGCACACTAACGGGCCCCGTACAAGTGCGGGCCCGCAAATGTACGATAGAGGCGTGGAACGGCTAAAGAAGGGCGGAGGAAGGCCCCGGAGAGGCGGAGGGACGGGGTCAATGGGTGGAGAGTGGGAGGGGAGAGTCTCCCCGCACAGTACCGGGCCAGAATTTCCATGTAAAAACTACCGCGAGTGAAACACTCGCGGTAGAAAGCATTTAAAGGGAAGAGAAACCATTTCCGTCATCAATGTACAGCAAAACCGGGGAAACCTGCAAAACGTCAGCAGTGTGATACATGTGCACAGAACAAAAGTGCAAATAAAAAGCGAAAATGACCACAAACAACATCTAAAAAATTAAAAGTCTGCGGGGGAACAGTGCTAGCAATGGGCACAAATAAGAAACACACCCAGGAAAGTTTACAAAAAAATGAATGAACCATGGAAAGGTGTATGGAGGGGAGACTCAACCAAAAAAAAAACAACCCCTCTTTTGTAGCTGTCCTGGGAGTGTCCCCCATGTTTGTTCATGAAAATCTCTGTAGGCCATGTTGGTTATATCTTATCGCCCCTTTCCGTGGTCATGTCTGGGTATGATTTGCACGTTTGTCACCGGACAGGGTGAAGGAGCCCATAGTAAAATTGTGCAGAGCAGGGTGTGTGACCCCATCCTGCCAGTTTTATTATCCCCAGGTACTGCCCCATCTCTGTGGCAACAGTGTAGTGCAGTGGACAGAGCCAGTACCTGTAAGACCATAGGGTCACAGGTTCAAATCCCATCTGGGGCTCATGGCAATATGTTCTCCACCACTAATCAGAGATATGGAAGACACCCCTTGTTTTGCAGAGAACATTAGCATGTTGCAAACATCCTTCTTATACTCCACACCGCACACACATCAGAACAATGGGCATCAGCCACATCCGAGTTGCCCAAATGCAGTCCTGGAGTGGCTCCACTCAATTAGGACATATGCTTATGCTAAGATAAGGACATGCTAGCATGTTGGTGGGACTGTACAGATGGTGGAGAGGGAAGTGGCTGCCAGCCACAGCATACATTTGACTAGCGAGGTGCAGGCTGTCACCGTCCACTAGTGACAGACAGCCCCTGTTGGATGTACAGTCATGGACGTCCCAGGGAACTCCGCCAAGCTGTAGATACACAGTGGTGCAGTGTACACAGAAAGTGTATGAAACAACAGAAGGTCACAGGTTCAAAGTTCGGCTGGGGATATTGCCAATCATGAGCACATATTTTACTCACAAATAAACCATGGTAGTAAGCAAAACCTTTAAGGCAGAGGACAGTGGCCTCAGTAAAACCCCCAACATTTACCATCACAACCACACACCATGAACAGGGCGATCACCTAGAGCAGAGTATCCCAAATACAGTTTTGGACGACCACACAACAGTCAGGTTCCATGCTGCCTCTAATACAAATGACTGTGCTGCATATCTATGTACCACCCTCATGTCATGCAGATGTAGCACATGCATATCCAGGAGGGACAGCATAAAACTACAACAGTGTCAGCCACACCATGAGATGATGTGGGAATGCCTGATGAAAAGCACCAGCCAACAGGCCCTGACACACCCACGCCCACAGGCTGCATTGGACAATGCATCCTGGAAAGGCAGGACATTGGGCCCTGCCTGTAACCGCCAATAGTAGCAGTTGCAGATGTCACCAATGCCACCCCACACCTGGGGACATGGTACACAGCTATCTAATGTCATCATTGAACACAGTGAAATATGGATGTATATGTTCAGCACATTTTGCCCATTGAGCACCACATGACAATCATGCAGATGTGGGTCATGTGTGCAGCAGGTCTGTTGTATGACAGTGTGTACATCCTGGGTGGGTGACCCCCACCAGCTATGTGTAACATATCCATGCCTGTACTGTTCCCAGGACTGTTGTGTCGCATAGGGCTGTTAAACCACTTGATTGTACCACACAAGACGACCAACCCTGGTAATGGTCACAGCAATGTGAAACATCAACATACACTCACAAGAAAGGCAGGGCTAAAAGATAGGCATGTTGGAAGGGTTTCTGGCTCATGCAGCATAACATGTGCATGAGTCAACATTGCTGAAGGAGAGAGCATGTGTCCCCACACCAATGGATTTTTTCCCCTAGGTAGTCACCCCAAACCCATAATGCACAGCATAGGTAGTTGCATACATGCACAGTGGATGTTCAACAACTGAGTGGCATCAGCACTAACAGGGCCTGCAGCATGTTAGCCGAGGTGTACTGGTATCAGTGGGGTCAGTGGCAGGTGGCCAGAGAAGATGGAGCCAGAGACCCTGACACGTGGGTGCACTGGCCCATAACAGAAAGGGCCGCTAGGACAAACAGACATGCTATTTGCAGGGTCTACATTGACTCAGTGTCCGCATGGTGGTGCAGGGGACACAGCCAGTGTGTTGTGGAGACAAAGATAACAAGTTCAACTCCCAGCTGGGGCCATCGGCAACACAGTGCACATATTTTATCCACCAGTAAACCGTTATTGGGAATAAAACCCACACCTGCAGAGAAGAAAAGTTTTTTCTGAGGATTGTTATTTTACCATAAGTAGCTCATAGCCCTCAGAAATGTCCAACACCTACAGCAGAGTACACACAATGCAGTACCGGAGGGCCACATGTCAGTTAGCTGTGATGCTGTCCCCAATATAACGCCTCTTTATCATGGTGGTGTACGCCTACTGCTGGCAGAGGGGGCAGTGGCTGCTGCACCACAGCAGATGCTGGCCTAGCTACCCTCATGTGGCTGCAGTCCAATCCACCAGACAGGCACTGTGTGACAAACAGCCATGGACTCCCCCGGGAATGAGCTGTTGCTGTGCTAAGACGGTGGTGCAGTACACATAGCAAGTGCCCCAAGAGCAGAAGGCCCTAGGTTCAAATCTCAGCTGGGGCACCTGCCATCCCACCCCCCATTTTCTTTCACATGCACAAAACCTGCTATTAAAGACTGCAATTCCCCTGCTGATGACAGAAGCGTTGGAAAAGACAACTTATTTTACAATAAACAGCACACACCACATAAACATATGCCTCGCCCACAGTACAGTCCCCCAAATGCAGCCATGCAGGCACAAAGAACACCCATGTTCGCTGATGTATCCAATAAAGATGCGTGTGCTGCAAGTTAATTGAACACCACCATGGTATGCATCTGTCTGAGAGGCATATTCATCACGGACATCATGAAAACCTGACCAGTGTGTGTGCCATATTGCCTGGTTTTTCTGAAAATATGGCCTACAGCAGTGGGCAACAGGGCCAGAAACAGCTGCACCTGCAGGCCCCAATATCTGATGACCAATGCAGTGGCAGGATGTCGGGCCCTGTGTGCCCCTCCAATAACTAGCATGTGCAGACATTACCAATCACACACTACACATGGCGATACCTCACACGCATATCAGAAGCCTGGTATGAGCAGTGACTGTTAGAAATGTCTATGCGAAGCACAAGCAGATCATCGAGCTGTAACATACCAACGTCTCAGATGTATGTACAATGTGTGTCAGGTCAGGTGCCCTCCAGAGATTGTCAGCCTGGAACATATCACAACAAATGTACCCCAACGTTGCCATACCCCCAGTGTGCCCATTACTGTTGCGTTGGTCTCTGCTCCTAAATAACCGTACATCGTCTCACTGCTGTCCTAGGTGTAGGGAGTGTGTGTCTGTTGATCCAGTGTGTGCTGGCTGCCAACACCTCCCACAGCCCACAATGATAGCACCGTTGCCAGTATTGGTCTGCAAATGTGCATAATGAGGAGCAAAGTACTCTGGGTATAGAACACACAGGGTGGCAGGAGCAGGATGCAGCTACACAGGGCAAATGTGCATGCCTAGGACCATGTTGTGCCTTGCTATCACCTCCACAAACATGGTGCCCATAGCATGTACGGTGAGGAGGCAACCCTCACCACGAATGATCAGTGACCACGCCATGGCTAGGTTACAACATATTGCCATACAGTAGTTCTCCTCTGTGATTTTTATGGGTTGTGTGTATATATAGGGGGCCCAATCACTGAGTCAACTGCATGGGGGTTGTGCAAACATCCCAGTAATGGGTGCACAGAGTGTCCCTGGTAGCATGCAGTATGGACCGTCAAGCGGCCTGAAAGCAGTTACCATGTGTTTGGCTGGAACACCTTGCAGGGTCAGTAGCTGGCCACACACTGTGGCCTTTGCTGCAAAATGTCAGATGGTGTTGGTTGAGCTGGGTGGCTCTGGCACAGCTGTTTGTCTGCCTGATATAGACATATGGATATGTTCAAAATTGCAGAGAGTGACCTGTAGGTTCTGGGTACGACAGGCGGAATGAGGGTGCTGGCAACTGCTAGCACCGTAGTTGGGCTACAGAATGTGCATATTGTAATATTGTGCAAAGTGTGTTTGACAGGAAAGTGCAGGTGGTCAGACACATATAGCCAATGTGGCCAGAAATCTCCCTGACCCCTTCACATATATTATGAAGGGCAGGGCTCTCACAAAGGAGATGCACCCTTGGGTGAGCATTGTAGCCCACAAGGCCCAGATGGGTCAGGGAGATACAGATGCCTGAAGGAGGACTGTATGCGTCAACCTATCAGACATCGTCTGACAAGCTGATCTGATGTTCTTGGCCCTCTCAGCCAGGACAGGTGCTGTGTGTCTCACCTCACACTCAGGGTGATTAAAAGCCACACACACTGTGAGGTTCTGTACCCACTCTGTACCTGCAACACAGAAGGTCTGTGCACAAAACTATGTCCAGGTGCTGTGTGGTTGCACACCCTATCGTTGGACCATTAGTAGACTGCTGCTTTGCATGTGCAGTGCATCATGGGGGTGAGTGGACTGACGTTACCCTGTTAACTGCAGCACAAAGTCTGCCTAGGTCATATTGCAGACAGCCAGATAGTCTCATCACAACCCCAGAGCTGTAGTCCAGTGGTGACTGCAATGCCTCAGGAGCAAAAGGTTGTTAGTTCAAATACTAAATGTGGTTCTACAAGGAAAGTATTTTATATATCCTGACTTTGGCCCATAGACTCCACCAGTCAGCAGTAGTGTGGGGAAACGTTCTGAAAATAAACATACATTGAACAAGGCAGTGTCACATTAGTTAAATTTGTTTTTACAAGGTCCATGGGGGCTCTCAGGTGTGGAACGTGGGTAATGTCCGCAAGTACTGGCAACTTAAACACCATCACAGTGCATTAACCCAGGTAGACCCTATAAGGTGGTCTGTGGGGTACCTGCTGCTGACAGCACTGTGAGGATCTCACAACAACCACCAGTACTCCACAGTCATGGACATGTCATTGGCTGCACCCACCAATAACCTCACTGTATATGGACGTATGCAACCTCTGGCTCCCCATGCATCAAGGTTAGGTGTGGGCCACAGCTAGATTGATAAGAACAGATGCCTGGCTGGCCAAAGAGGCAATCATGCAGACAGTGTGTTGTTGTTACCAGGGTTGTGGTGCTCCATCAGTGAGAATGGTGTATGACATATGATGTCTGCAGCAGTGTGAGTGTCTTGCCACCAGCAGCACCTCTGTAATGTAGAAAGGGCTCTGGGGCAAGTAATAATGTTGCAAAGTATGAAAATATATGCTGTGCACAGCATAGATGTAGATGGAAAGCACCATGGCCAATGGTGTTACAACGTATGATAATGTGAGCTGCCTGAGACAGGCACTCCAGAGCGCAAAAGGAAGATGTAAGCCATGATGCCTCGTTAAGCAGCCAATGTATCCACCATTGCGCTATATCTCAGCCCCCAGGACTGTATGCCAGCAGATCTACCAAATTGTAATGTGGATTGTGGTGACATGCTGTCCACATTGCCCCCTAATGTCTAACACGCAACCTATTTTTCCTGTGTAATGCACACATATGAACCCCCGCAAAACACCTATGGCAACCACCAAATCATTGATGTCTGTACATGGTGAGTCAACACAGAACAGAGCCAACTAGCACACATCATGCCATATCACCAGGTTGCTTGACCCCTGACGCTGATGGTTTGTTTGCACCCATTGCTATCAGTGGCAGAGCACTATCTGCTATGTGACACACATAGCACACCTCATCTGACAATGGCCTTGGAATCAGTGCATATGTGTCCAGAGGTTCAAGACCACATTGTGTGAACAAGTAATATTCAGAATCATTACATTATGTTATAGGGAGATGAGAGATACCTTGTAGCTATGTGAGCATGCAAACAACATGAAACCTATTTGTATTAATAAATGTAAAACATGTGTATGAATGATGCGTGACGCTAATATTTGCACTTTTCAGGAGCGCAGCAATGCGGAACGCATGGGCAAGCAGTTATGAGGGCCGCAGCCATGCGGCGCGCACGTGCTTGCTCCGATACACGCAAATGCGGAAGTGGCGTCGTTAGCGTTCGCGCGTCTACACGCCCACAAACAAAATGGCGTCAAGGAGCAGGAAGCCCGCCTTCAGCTACAGGGAGCTGTGCCTCCTGGCCTCCCTTATTGGCCCGAAACAAAACATCCTTTTCCCAGGGCCCTCCAGGAGGATAAACATGGGGAAGGTGCTGAGGGCCTGGGAGAGGGTGACCAGGCGCTTTAACCGTGAGGCAGACCACCCACGTGAGGTAAGTGAATGGCCACAGGTCACAAAACCATATACACAGACAGGGTTAATGTCAGCTGTCCATGCTGTTGTGTGTAAGTAGGCTAGATAAATTACGTGTAGTAGGGAAACCACATGCCAGATGCATTGTGTACCACATCTGAGTGTTTGCCCATGTAGCCATTTTCAGATCCATGTGCCCACAGAGGGCATGATGACCCCATGGCCTCATGACAGCTGCTGGCATTGATGTACTACAGACCACTGTAACACAGCTAGGCCAACCATCAGCCTAAGGAGTGTCTAGAATCACCATGTGCTGATGGAGGTATCTGCATCTGGAGGGTAACACATAGGGGCAACCATCAGGGGTCGTGGAACCTTCAGCACAAAGGCCCTGACGCACACAGGTGGCCAGGGGTTGTTTACAAATGTGGTATAATACATTCCCCTCCCCTCAGGGCTACAGAGAGCCACTCAAAGTGTGCCCTGGCAACCTGGAGATATGGATCTGCGTCCTCATGTACTATGAAACATAACCCATATCTCCAGGAGGTCAGAGAGGCCATCCAAGTGGGTCCCCTATCACCCTGGGCCTATGGTTGTGTGTCCTAATGTAGTTTGAACCCTCCTCCCTAACTCCAGGAGTGCAGAGAGGCCATCCAAGTGGGCTCTCTATCACCCTGGAGCTATGGATCTGTGTCCTAATGTAGTTTGAACCCTCCTCCCTAACTCCAGGAGTGCAGAGAGGCCATCCAAGTGGGTCCCCTATCACCCTGGGCCTATGGTTGTGTGTCCTAATGTAGTTTGAACCCTCCTCCCTAACTCCAGGAGTGCAGAGAGGCCATCCAAGTGGGCTCTCTATCACCCTGGAGCTATGGATCTGTGTCCTAATGTAGTTTGAACCCTCCTCCCTAACTCCAGGAGTGCAGAGAGGCCATCCAAGTGGGCTCTCTATCACCCTGGAGCTATGGATCTGTGTCCTAATGTAGTTTGAACCCTCCTCCCTAACTCCAGGAGTGCAGAGAGGCCATCCAAGTGGGCTCTCTATCACCTTGGAGCTATGGATCTGTGTCCTAATGTAGTTTGAACCCTCCTCCCTAACTCCAGGAGTGCAGAGAGGCCATCCAAGTGGGTCCCCTATCACCCTGGGCCTATGGTTGTGTGTCCTAATGTAGTTTGAACCCTCCTCCCTAACTCCAGGAGTGCAGAGAGGCCATCCAAGTGGGCTCTCTATCACCCTGGAGCTATGGATCTGTGTCCTAATGTAGTTTGAACCCTCCTCCCTAACTCCAGGAGTGCAGAGAGGCCATCCAAGTGGGCTCTCTATCACCCTGGAGCTATGGATCTGTGTCCTAATGTAGTTTGAACCCTCCTCCCTAACTCCAGGAGTGCAGAGAGGCCATCCAAGTGGGTCCCCTATCACCCTGGGCCTATGGTTGTGTGTCCTAATGTAGTTTGAACCCTCCTCCCTAACTCCAGGAGTGCAGAGAGGCCATCCAAGTGGGCTCTCTATCACCCTGGAGCTATGGATCTGTGTCCTAATGTAGTTTGAACCCTCCTCCCTAACTCCAGGAGTGCAGAGAGGCCATCCAAGTGGGCTCTCTATCACCCTGGAGCTATGGATCTGTGTCCTAATGTAGTTTGAACCCTCCTCCCTAACTCCAGGAGTGCAGAGAGGCCATCCAAGTGGGCTCTCTATCACCCTGGGCCTATGGTTGTGTGTCCTAATGTAGTTTGAACCCTCCTCCCTAACTCCAGGAGTGCAGAGAGGCCATCCAAGTGGGCTCTCTATCACCCTGGAGCTATGGATCTGTGTCCTAATGTAGTTTGAACCCTCCTCCCTAACTCCAGGAGTGCAGAGAGGCCATCCAAGTGGGCTCTCTATCACCCTGGAGCTATGGATCTGTGTCCTAATGTAGTTTGAACCCTCCTCCCTAACTCCAGGAGTGCAGAGAGGCCATCCAAGTGGGCTCTCTATCACCCTGGAGCTATGGATCTGTGTCCTAATGTAGTTTGAACCCTCCTCCCTAACTCCAGGAGTGCAGAGAGGCCATCCAAGTGGGTCCCCTATCACCCTGGGCCTATGGTTGTGTGTCCTAATGTAGTTTGAACCCTCCTCCCTAACTCCAGGAGTGCAGAGAGGCCATCCAAGTGGGCTCTCTATCACCCTGGAGCTATGGATCTGTGTCCTAATGTAGTTTGAACCCTCCTCCCTAACTCCAGGAGTGCAGAGAGGCCATCCAAGTGGGTCCCCTATCACCCTGGGCCTATGGTTGTGTGTCCTAATGTAGTTTGAACCCTCCTCCCTAACTCCAGGAGTGCAGAGAGGCCATCCAAGTGGGCTCTCTATCACCCTGGAGCTATGGATCTGTGTCCTAATGTAGTTTGAACCCTCCTCCCTAACTCCAGGAGTGCAGAGAGGCCATCCAAGTGGGCTCACTATCACCCTGGAGCTATGGATCTGTGACCTAATGTAGTTTGAACCCTCCTCCCTAACTCCAGGAGTGCAGAGAGGCCATCCAAGTGGGCTCTCTATCACCCTGGAGCTATGGATCTGTGTCCTAATGTAGGTTGAACCCTCCTCCCTAACTCCAGGAGTGCAGAGAGGCCATCCAAGTGGGTCCCCTATCACCCTGGGCCTATGGTTGTGTGTCCTAATGTAGTTTGAACCCTCCTCCCTAACTCCAGGAGTGCAGAGAGGCCATCCAAGTGGGCTCTCTATCACCCTGGAGCTATGGATCTGTGTCCTAATGTAGTTTGAACCCTCCTCCCTAACTCCAGGAGTGCAGAGAGGCCATCCAAGTGGGCTCTCTATCACCCTGGAGCTATGGATCTGTGTCCTAATGTAGTTTGAACCCTCCTCCCTAACTCCAGGAGTGCAGAGAGGCCATCCAAGTGGGTCCCCTATCACCCTGGGCCTATGGTTGTGTGTCCTAATGTAGTTTGAACCCTCCTCCCTAACTCCAGGAGTGCAGAGAGGCCATCCAAGTGGGCTCTCTATCACCCTGGAGCTATGGATCTGTGTCCTAATGTAGTTTGAACCCTCCTCCCTAACTCCAGGAGTGCAGAGAGGCCATCCAAGTGGGTCCCCTATCACCCTGGGCCTATGGTTGTGTGTCCTAATGTAGTTTGAACCCTCCTCCCTAACTCCAGGAGTGCAGAGAGGCCATCCAAGTGGGCTCTCTTTCACCCTGGAGCTATGGATCTGTGTCCTAATGTAGTTTGAACCCTCCTCCCTAACTCCAGGAGTGCAGAGAGGCCATCCAAGTGGGCTCTCTATCACCCTGGAGCTATGGATCTGTGTCCTAATGTAGTTTGAACCCTCCTCCCTAACTCCAGGAGTGCAGAGAGGCCATCCAAGTGGGCTCTCTATCACCTTGGAGCTATGGATCTGTGTCCTAATGTAGTTTGAACCCTCCTCCCTAACTCCAGGAGTGCAGAGAGGCCATCCAAGTGGGTCCCCTATCACCCTGGGCCTATGGATCTGTGTCCTAATGTAGTTTGAACCCTCCTCCCTAACTCCAGGAGTGCAGAGAGGCCATCCAAGTGGGCTCTCTATCACCCTGGAGCTATGGATCTGTGTCCTAATGTAGTTTGAACCCTCCTCCCTAACTCCAGGAGTGCAGAGAGGCCATCCAAGTGGGTCCCCTATCACCCTGGGCCTATGGTTGTGTGTCCTAATGTAGTTTGAACCCTCCTCCCTAACTCCAGGAGTGCAGAGAGGCCATCCAAGTGGGCTCTCTATCACCCTGGAGCTATGGATCTGTGTCCTAATGTAGTTTGAACCCTCCTCCCTAACTCCAGGAGTGCAGAGAGGCCATCCAAGTGGGCTCACTATCACCCTGGAGCTATGGATCTGTGACCTAATGTAGTTTGAACCCTCCTCCCTAACTCCAGGAGTGCAGAGAGGCCATCCAAGTGGGCTCTCTATCACCCTGGAGCTATGGATCTGTGTCCTAATGTAGTTTGAACCCTCCTCCCTAACTCCAGGAGTGCAGAGAGGCCATCCAAGTGGGTCCCCTATCACCCTGGGCCTATGGTTGTGTGTCCTAATGTAGTTTGAACCCTCCTCCCTAACTCCAGGAGTGCAGAGAGGCCATCCAAGTGGGCTCTCTATCACCCTGGAGCTATGGATCTGTGTCCTAATGTAGTTTGAACCCTCCTCCCTAACTCCAGGAGTGCAGAGAGGCCATCCAAGTGGGCTCTCTATCACCCTGGAGCTATGGATCTGTGTCCTAATGTAGTTTGAACCCTCCTCCCTAACTCCAGGAGTGCAGAGAGGCCATCCAAGTGGGCTCACTATCACCCTGGAGCTATGGATCTGTGTCCTAATGTAGTTTGAACCCTCCTCCCTAACTCCAGGAGTGCAGAGAGGCCATCCAAGTGGGCTCTCTATCACCCTGGAGCTATGGATCTGTGTCCTAATGTAGTTTGAACCCTCCTCCCTAACTCCAGGAGTGCAGAGAGGCCATCCAAGTGGGTCCCCTATCACCCTGGTGCTATGGTTGTGTGTCCTAATGTAGTTTGAACCCTCCTCCCTAACTCCAGGAGTGCAGAGAGGCCATCCAAGTGGGCTCTCTATCACCCTGGAGCTATGGATCTGTGTCCTAATGTAGTTTGAACCCTCCTCCCTAACTCCAGGAGTGCAGAGAGGCCATCCAAGTGGGCTCTCTATCACCCTGGAGCTATGGATCTGTGTCCTAATGTAGTTTGAACCCTCCTCCCTAACTCCAGGAGTGCAGAGAGGCCATCCAAGTGGGTCCCCTATCACCCTGGGCCTATGGTTGTGTGTCCTAATGTAGTTTGAACCCTCCTCCCTAACTCCAGGAGTGCAGAGAGGCCATCCAAGTGGGCTCTCTATCACCCTGGAGCTATGGATCTGTGTCCTAATGTAGTTTGAACCCTCCTCCCTAACTCCAGGAGTGCAGAGAGGCCATCCAAGTGGGCTCTCTATCACCCTGGAGCTATGGATCTGTGTCCTAATGTAGTTTGAACCCTCCTCCCTAACTCCAGGAGTGCAGAGAGGCCATCCAAGTGGGCTCTCTATCACCCTGGAGCTATGGATCTGTGTCCTAATGTAGTTTGAACCCTCCTCCCTAACTCCAGGAGTGCAGAGAGGCCATCCAAGTGGGTCCCCTATCACCCTGGGCCTATGGTTGTGTGTCCTAATGTAGTTTGAACCCTCCTCCCTAACTCCAGGAGTGCAGAGAGGCCATCCAAGTGGGCTCTCTATCACCCTGGAGCTATGGATCTGTGTCCTAATGTAGTTTGAACCCTCCTCCCTAACTCCAGGAGTGCAGAGAGGCCATCCAAGTGGGTCCCCTATCACCCTGGGCCTATGGATCTGTGTCCTAATGTAGTTTGAACCCTCCTCCCTAACTCCAGGAGTGCAGAGAGGCCATCCAAGTGGGTCCCCTATCACCCTGGGCCTATGGTTGTGTGTCCTAATGTAGTTTGAACCCTCCTCCCTAACTCCAGGAGTGCAGAGAGGCCATCCAAGTGGGCTCTCTATCACCCTGGAGCTATGGATCTGTGTCCTAATGTAGTTTGAACCCTCCTCCCTAACTCCAGGAGTGCAGAGAGGCCATCCAAGTGGGCTCTCTATCACCCTGGAGCTATGGATCTGTGTCCTAATGTAGTTTGAACCCTCCTCCCTAACTCCAGGAGTGCAGAGAGGCCATCCAAGTGGGCTCTCTATCACCCTGGAGCTATGGATCTGTGTCCTAATGTAGTTTGAACCCTCCTCCCTAACTCCAGGAGTGCAGAGAGGCCATCCAAGTGGGCTCTCTATCACCCTGGAGCTATGGATCTGTGTCCTAATGTAGTTTGAACCCTCCTCCCTAACTCCAGGAGTGCAGAGAGGCCATCCAAGTGGGCTCTCTATCACCCTGGAGCTATGGATCTGTGTCCTAATGTAGTTTGAACCCTCCTCCCTAACTCCAGGAGTGCAGAGAGGCCATCCAAGTGGGCTCTCTATCACCCTGGAGCTATGGATCTGTGTCCTAATGTAGTTTGAACCCTCCTCCCTAACTCCAGGAGTGCAGAGAGGCCATCCAAGTGGGTCCCCTATCACCCTGGGCCTATGGTTGTGTGTCCTAATGTAGTTTGAACCCTCCTCCCTAACTCCAGGAGTGCAGAGAGGCCATCCAAGTGGGTTGTCTGCCACCATGGAGATAGGTATGCATGTGACAGTGTAGGCTAACACATCCACCAATCCCCAGTTGTCTGTCCAGCCCATCACAGTATGCCACAGTCACCCTGGTGATATGGTGCAGTGTGAGGTTGGTGTTCAGTCAATTATCTGTACCTCATGCAGGCCTGATACATGCATCTGGCGTCCAGGGTGTCACCATGTTGCAATGCTGTATCTTGCTGATGATATGCCGTAGGACACCCAATACCGTGGTGGCTAATAGCTTATTGTAACGGAGGTTATCTCAGTCCCATATGTCACCTAGGGTATAGTGGTCTGGTTGCAACTCACACCTGCCCTATGTGGCACATAGTCCAACACACGCACTGTACATGTATGGACATGTTATGGTAGATGCTGATATGGTTGTGCGTTCACAAAAGCTATCACACAGTAGCCTCGAGATGGAAGCCCAAACCCTTGCGAGAGGGACATGTGCACAGCTATGTATGCAGAATTGAGGTTTACCTACACAAAAGCCTACAGGCACAATGACCCTTTGTCTACATGTACCTCACAGCTGCCTCTGGGGGGTTCCAGACACACATCCAGGTTGCACACTACAGCCTATCATCCACAAATGTACAGGGGCCGAAACAGCACATATCCGTGTAATGTGTCATTGTCCGTAGTGTGTGCACGCACATCTCATAGAACCCTCAGGGACACAGGTCAGAGGAACATAAAACCACCCGAGAAGCTGGAAGGTGACAGATGCATGTCCACCATCGCCAGTATGCTGTGTCTCACAGTCGTCAAGGTACGTCTGATGTAGCTATCAGTAGCCCTATGACATACAGGACACACAACTCATGTGTTGGGTCAGGTAATTACATCCATGGCCATCTAGATATCCATGTGTCATGGACCTGCCCCCTGCCACGGTGCTTAGGGCAAACCACTCAATGTCACATGTATGTGAACACAAACATGTTTACCGTTACATCTGGGTGCCATTGCGTTTGGATTGCATGACATGTACAGTTAATGTGACCCCACATGTATCTAATGTAATACCTACTGGGCTAAAGGCCTCCCCATGGACATCCACATTGGCCAAACAAATGTGCCATGCCAATGCCATGTCTGTCAAGGGTGCCAAAGGGAGACGTCCCCATGCATTTAGGGAGACATGGACATTGCTCATAGGTGTCGCTGCACACATGTCCACACCCACATTGAGGCATGTATGTGGCACTGGGGACAGATATTCACCTGGAATAGGCATGAGGGCACTGACCCATATCTGTCTGTGATGCAGTGTGCAAGACAGCATGCGACTGCTCCCCCCCATCCACCATAAAAGCCTATGGGAGTACCCCACAGCTCATGTGGTCTGCCCTGTTGAAAAGCCCAATTGCTGCTCCCCAGTGCATAATGTCACGGAAAAATGTCATCTCTGTGTCCGTCTAAGTGCAATACACCTGTATGGGAAAGCAACCCCTGTGTGTGTCTCTGCTGAGGGCCCCACTAACTGTGACACTGGTGTATCTGATATCCCAGCACTAGTAGCTGTGTTGACATGATTCAAAGACAACACCAGGGGAACACTGAGAATTACCCAAGTACGTTGCTCTTCTATGTATGCATAGGCCCAAACCATGCCATTAGCATGGAGAACACACCATGTGCGGGAGGACATGCTCCAGGAGTGCCAAACACTCATTGGTCACTGTCAGCCATGCCTAGTGTGCTGACTGCCAAGGCCCCACATGTGACCTGTCACCATGATTGACCAGTGGGATGGCATCCAGGGGTGTGGTTTGGCCGAGCCGTCCAGCCATGCGCAAACACCCCCCACCCCCCACAATGTGGCTGTGTTGGTAGCCATTTCCCCAGTGTTTCACCATGTGTCGTGTGGATCACATCTAGACCAACATATTGTGGCATGTTCCCAGAGGGACATAAACCCCACAACATAGGGATGCCCTGGCAGTGGCACTGACAAATGCAGTTGGTGACAACAGCTCTGGTGTTACCACCAGGCCCAACAAAGGGAGTCAATAACCACTATACCAGTGGGGAGTCGGCACATGCGTCATAACACCACGTGTTTAGCATTGGGGCATGGGATGTGTCCATGACAACTGCAAAGGCATAGCAGGTGTCACTAGCACACAGATTGATGTGGCAAAGACACGGGCCTGCAGCCATCCCTAGTACACCAGGGTACCAGACAACCCCCCAGGACACACATATTGTGTCATTGGCACACACAATGTTTTGGCGCACAGCATGGGCATATGGACCCTCAATGCAGATGTCTATTGTGTGGGACACATTGGTACCATGTAAACGCAGACACTACGCGCCTGTGTTCCAACACTGCATGCTCCCAAAAACCACAGGGACAACATATGTGCAATCCCCTAGGTGCCTAGAGAATGGGACGGCTCAGAGTCCAGTAATGTGAATTGCAAGGGGGTGCCAGCATGTCCAAAACGGAAAGTAGTCACACCCTAAGTTCAGACCCACTGGGGGCTGGCCTGGCCTGTGGACATGTTCCACTCAGTTGCAGTCGAAAATGAGATGCAACACAGGGGACATGAGGCTGATATCCATCCATAGCCACATACGCCAGGGGAGGGTCCCACCCTGGCTGGACATCAAGACATACAGGATAACACCCTGAACAGGAGGGGATATCCCCCCCCCAACCCTACCCACATGGCACATTTTGTGATAATAACTAGGCAGCGTTAGACGTTAGCAGTGGTGCAAAATGGAAAGCCCCCTGTGCACCCCATTGTGGTGTAGTCGGTTATGTTCACAACACAATGTCACAGATGACATGTTGTCAGACACTCTGTTACTGGTGTATGAACACTGCTTGTGTGGCTGCTGTGTGTGCCATGGATCCCTGCCCTCACACAGGATACTGTCCCAAACAAGGTTGCAGGGGATGTATTGGAATGGCGTCTCATGAACATGTAGAGCACCTAGATGTGGCCCTCCCATATGACATGGGGAAGGTATGGTTCGTGCCTGACAGTCATGGTTGTAGCGAGGGCAAATGATGGCAAAAGGTTATCATTGGGCTGGTGTGGACACATGGGGTGAGTCCCTGCCCTTGACATTGTGGCATATGCCTCCAAAAGTGACATGTCTGTCACACGATAATGTCTGATACACCCACTGTATGTGTGTCTAACTGTCATGGACAATGTGACAGCAAGGATCTATGAGGTGGATGCTGACACGTCTGGCCTGTGCAGGGTGGTCAAACAGTACTACACAGCAAATGCAAGGACAACAATGACTACACACTGTGCATGTCTAATGTAGCCCATCGGTCATATGGCCATCATGGACCACACCCAGCTCTACATGACAGAAATGTACATGTTCCACACGCCAACATATCTGGGAAACAACCAGGCGTAACTTGTACAGTCGCAATACCAAATAGAGGACATCCCACCACCTGGTCAGGTACATCCCCACCGCCCTGCAAACCACTGACAGAGATATGGGACAGCTCATGATCACCATGTACCCCCATGCATGTGTGTTGCTACACACCATAGGGGGACTGGACACTGTCAACCATGGGAGGTGGCCCATGCAAAACACCCAAACACACCCACCCTTCACAACACAATGTGAGGACAAATCTCATACTATTACCCCTGCATGCCGTGTGGGAGCTGGGCACACTAGCTTACAAGGGGTACAAGTAGGGGCATCGCAGCAGGCGGGTTGTGTATGACACATCCCCAATATGCGCCTAAGCAACACTACATGAGGGCACAGACACATAGGGATGCGATGTGTTATGGTGCTGCTGTGACAGACCAGGTACACACATGGCTGTCCATGAGGCAACACCCATAGAGGGGGACACAGAAGCCAACTGTGTAGGTGAGCTGCCCCACAGGGGATACACACTATGGGAATCATACAGTGGCAAACGCTCAGAGTTGGTCACCTCCAGCGTTCACCATGTCCTGCCCCTTCCGGGATACATCAAACACACACACCTTTGACAGCTGCTGTCATTGCACAGCAGGGATGTGACCTACAATGCACACCATGTGCCCTAGGTGATCTTCCCTCCCTCATCCCCTCTGTCTCTGTGACGTCCCACCTATGGCCACTCGTCTACACCCCTGTCTCTCACAGTCACCCCCACCAGTCCACCGTTCTGACAGGTTGTTGTGGGGATATGGGTGAGGAGCAGCATGCAGTCACTTTGTGATGCTGATGTGTGATGCCCTACATGACAGTGCAGGTGGATGTAAGCTATGCTCATGTCATACGGCAGTGACACCTATGTGCTAACCTATTTGCACATGTGGGAGGGACTGACTGCTGGAGGTCGGTTACTATGCTCTATATGCCCCAAACAGCAGGGGTGGGGGAGAAGAAGCATGGTGTGGGCCAGACAAGTCAACGTATGTTCACCCATAGCCCCAGTGACAGGTGGTATGTGTTGACACCTGACAACTTTTGCATATCCACAGGTGGAGGACCTGAGGAAGAAGGGGCGCGAACTTCGCAAATTCCACCCGGAGTTCCTTACACGTGCCTGCAGGGAGCGCCAGCACCACCACGATGGTGAGTATTGGAATGGGCAACTCACAGGTTCAGGTGTGCCATAGGGCCACCAGCCTGTCTCCCACCTGCATCTGCATATTTGGTATGTGACACACATGGACATCACCTGATGTATGTCATCCTTCACAGACAGTGATGCCAGCGACGCCTCGCCACACACCTCTGCCCACAGTCTCCGGAGGCCCACCACCCGGCACACAACCGAGGAGGAGGAGGAGGAGGTGGAGGAGGAGGACGACCAGCCTGGTGGGATGGAGCAGCCACATTCAGGACCAGAGAGGGCAGATGTGGTGGTGGTTTCCTCCAGTGATGTGGGAGAGGACGAGGCAGATGGCAGCAGGCACACCCCTAACCAGGGGCAGCATGGGGATGGGACAGAGGGGGGTGCAGGACAGAGGGGCAACGGGGGCAGGGGTGCAGGCAGGGAGGGGGGAGTTGGGGTGATTGTGTGGGCAGGGAGGGTGGGGGGTGGGTATGGAAGGAGCGGGGAGGGGTTGGAGTTGGTTGGGGGGGAACACAGCCCAGCAGAGGGCCACCGGGGCACCAGTCCGGCATTGCAGGCGTCTGCACGGCACGGACGTGAGCACGATCGTGCGTCACCCAGGGCCACTGGTACACCTCATGCTCATGCCAGCACACAGACCACAGACAATGTGTGTCTGTGTGCTGGCAGGTGTATCCACGATGTGTGCATGGCCCTGGATGACGTACGACACGACATCCGTGTCGTGTTCCACGCCCTGCAGTGTTTGACTGGGGCTGTTCGGCAGGTGGCCAGTGATGTGGTGCATCTGGCATCCCGATGGCCACCTGCCGAACAGCATTACAGGTACCACGGCTGGCACCTGTGATGCCCCTATGTGCCCTCTGCTGCGCGGTGTTTCCCCCGCCCCCCCCGCAGGCGGGGGGTTTTGTTGGGCATGTTGGCCAGTGTGTGATATGTTTTATAATAAACATGTTTTGAACCTGCCTCACTGGTCACGTGTGTACCTTCACCACACAACATGTAGGCAAGCATGGGAAGGTCCATACACCTGGTTGGACATGTAGCGTGGCCATGGCCATCATAATGTTACCTGCACCACATGCGTAGCTGTGTGATGAACATGTGTGCATAGGAATGGGACATGGGTAACCACAGGTCATGTTGCTGTTAATATCTCCCGCCTAAACAGTCATGTCACAGGGATGTGTCTGTCCCCACAACAATTGCTGGTGCAGAGCAGCATCGCACACACGCATGACACCCATGTGTCCCTCTGACACATGTGTGCCATGGAGGGGCGGGACACGCATGTTATCCCTGCCAATGACAGGGCCAATGGCCACAGAGCCTCACCCAATGTGCACAGTATCAGGGGGTGTGACCGTGGAATGGCCACGATAGTGTTGTTGTAACCCTGCAGCTGCCCAAAATGTGCCATTGGGCCTATGTGAACATTGGTGTATTGCAGCCAAGGGCCAATGCACAGATCGTATGCAGTTATGAAATGGCAGGCAATGCCATGTGTGCAGTAATACAAGACAGTATGGACACCCCGGCAATACCGGGCCAGATCTGAACCCCTCAGGTAATGGTCAGGGCATGCATGTGCACACAAACTATGCTATAAAAAGGAGAGAAACATTGGACGGAGACTTTATATGTATGCAATGTTACAGTAATAGGTATTGCACTATTGGCGACGGCGCTGCCTCTCACGTCTGGCACGCTGCAAAATACGTTCCCCTGCAGCTGGCCCCACACGGTCATCTTGTGCCTGTGGCGGGGGTGTGGGTGGTGGTGGTGGTGGCGGTGTGGGCGGCAGGGGCGGTGGTGCCATCCTTTCCAGGGCAGCTTGGATGCACTCCATGGCCACACACATCCTCCCAAAAGGCATATCTTGGATGTGTTGGCGCAGAAGCACCACCTCCTGTATGAGGCTTTCTCCATTGTGCCGTATAGCTGCAAGTTCCTGACGAATGCCTGTGTGGGGAAGAGATGGTGGTCATTGAGTTACCTGTGGCGGGTACAATTGTCAAGCAGAACTAGGCAAAACATATCACACAAATACCCTTGCATGGTACAAACTGTACTACTGAGATACATATTTTGATGTATAGAAACATTACACAAAGGTGTCGTCCATGGCCACACACAGGACATACACCATGTACGTTTTTGCTAAGGAAGCCTATCATGGCTCAGGTAGGAGTTATAGAAAGGGTGATGTGACTCTGAACAAGACTCCTGTCAGTCCTGGTAGAGGTAATAACACATAGCTCACACATAAAGACTACCCGTCCCAGAATGCACCAGGTGTCCAGCATCCATGAGGGGGGCTGAAGTGAGAATACATGTGTTCAATCAAGAGAGCTATGAGGTAATCCCTAGGCACTCATCTCAAAGGGCAGGGCCTGATTCAGCACAGCTGCGCTGTGATAGGGAGGAGCACACATCAAGACAGCATAACAATAGAGCTTATTCTACAGATAGCAGCTACAGCAAGACCTACAAGCTCCAGTCCAGCTACAAGCTACAGCCCAGCTACAAGCTCCAGCCCAGCTACAGCAAGGGCTACAGGTTCCAACATCACCTGTAGAAGCAGAAGCCAAGCCAAACGGATAGAGGAAGGAAGGAAACCCTCTGGAAGGAAGAGCAGAAAGGCCATTGAGAGATCTAGGAGAGTCCAAGGCAGTACCTATACTGGGAGGTATTCCAAGTGCCAGCAGAGACCATTGGACTGGGGTCACCCAGAGGAATGGAGTGGCAGAGATAGGAAATCACCTGTGGCTACTGGTGAGAGAGAAGACTGCACGTGGAAGGGACCTTGGACCTATGCCAGAAGGTATGTGAGAGGAGATCCAGTGTCCAGGGATAAAGATTGGAAGGCTGGACATAAGAACTGGAGTACATACTGGCCAGGC